>CM021101.1:475483065-476147149 GCA_007115665.2 Sequoiadendron giganteum | reverse complement strand
GAGGGATTAAGAGGGTATAGGTGTGGAGGGATTAGGATTTAAGGGTTGAGGGATTAAGAGGGTATACGGGTTGAGGGATTAGTGTTTAAGGGTTGAGGGTTGAGGGTTGAGGGTTGAGGGATTAAGAGGGTATATGGATTGAGGGATTAGGGTTTAAGGGTTGAGGGCTGAGGGATTAGGGTTTGAGGGCTGAGGGATTCGGGTTTGAGGGTTGAGGGATTAAGAGGGTATAGGGGTTGATGGATTAGGGTTTAAGGGTTGAAGGATTAAGAGGGTATAGGGGTTGAGGTAGTAGGGTTTATGGGTTGAGGATTGAGGGTTCAAGGATTAAGAGGGTATAGGGGTTGGGGGATTAAGAGGGTACATGGGTTGACGGATTAAGGTTTATGGGTTGACGAATTAGGGTTTAAGGGTTGACGGATTAAGAGGGTATAGGGGTTGAGGGATTAGGGTTTAACGGTTGAGGGTTGAGGGTTCAAGGATTAAGAGGGTATAAGGGTTAAGGGATTAAGAGGGTATAGGGGTTGAGGGATTAGGGTTTAAGGGTTGAGGGATTATGGTTTAAGGGTTGAGGGTTGAGGGTTCAAGGATTAAGAGGGTATAGGGGTTGAGGGATTAAGAGGGTATAGGGGTTGAGGGATTAGGGTTTAAGTGTTGAGGGATTCTCCGACTCTCACCATCTCTCCCTGCCTCTCTATCTTCCATTCTCCACTTCTCCCCTTCTCTCACTCTATCCCACTCTCTCCCATTCTCTCTTTCTCCCACTCTCCCCCTCTCTCCCTCCCTTTTTATCTCCCCCTCTCTCCCTCCCCCTCTATCTCCCACTCTCTCCCTCTCTCCCTCCCACTCTCTCTTTCTCCCATTCTCCCCTTCTCGCTCCCTCTCTATCTCCCACTCTCCCCCTCTCTCCCTCCCACTCTCTCAGAAACTCCTATTCTCTCAAAAATACACTAAGAAAACCAAATTTCACATAACGTGCTCACGTTATAACGTGTGCACGTTATAATGCGAGCACATTTTTTACTCCACTAAAATGGTAAAAAACTCTATATACCCATGATTTGAAGGCCCACAATCTACATATTCCCTTGGTTCTGCGCGTGCTCTAACAAAAAATAGCTTTTTGATGATGTTGTGAAGTGTGCAAGCATCTTTTTCACATTCCATCACCTTTTCCATGATCTTTTTACCACCTTTGCATGAAATAGCAAAGTTTCCACGTTGAAAGACATATAATATCAATTGAAGTTTGAATTCCATTGAAAACTGATATACAATTGAAGTGTGGAAGGGAACAAGCTTTTGAACAAGTCAAATTGTTGTGGAGTTTGAACTCCTCCATTTGAAAGTCTAGTTTTTAAGGTATGTGAAGTCTTTACACATTTTATTTCATTCTATTATGGCTTGCTTTCATTTTTTTTGTCATTATAACCTTAGGTTGTCAATGCACATTTTAAATTACCAAATTATATACACAATTATATACAGTTTCCAATTACCATTTTACACTTTCCAATTATAGAAATTCAGAACCTTCACCAAAATTCATCCTTTAAGACAAATCCAAGCCTCTCCCCTTCCTCCAAAGGGTCCAAACACCTTCCAATACCTCTGCACAAACTAATGTAGTACAAAGGAAGAAATCAACACCTTTCTTGACACACTTATTCAACTATATTTCCCTTCACAAAACATTTTATTCATATACTCAAATTAGTATTAAGATTTCCCAATTCTTTAAGGACCTTCAAAACACCTTGAAAATATTGAAAATAACTGATTACAATCAACTAGGTTCCTCAAAACATCAACCAATGATTATGTCATTCACAAGTTGTCTTAAATCTTCCATAATGGCACCATTTTTTACAAACACAAACTATAATTCTTAAGGAACAACCAAACCATTATTTGCTTAATAAATATTTGTTTGAGTTAGTACAACAAAAATGAAACCTTTCAGAAGTTTGCCCTTGCACACAAACTTAGTTCCTTTGTTCATTGTCCACATTACTAGTAGCCAAGCATCTGCAAACTGTCACATGTATCTCCCAAACCATGCACACAACATGCATCTTCAAAATACCCTGCACAAGGTCAAAAGTTCATTACATAGACCACTCCTTCAACAGTTTTTCAAAATCACTCCTTGGTTCCTCAAATTCTCATGGAAAAGTGCTTGTTTGAGCTAAGAACCACAAATCCTTTTGTCATTAGTTTCATTCCAAGGCATGTTCAACAATAAAATAACCTACTCTAAAAATGTACATGCCATCTTACCAAGAAACAAGTCATAATAGTAGGTGGGATGGTCATTTCATAATTAAATCCTACTCAAACCCTTGACTGGCTTGAAATGAGCAGTTTTAGAAAATTGTCAATTGCTCCCTTCAAACGTAATGTTAAGCCCTCAGAACTGATGCATTAGAGACTTAAGACATGTTCATAAAATATTATATTAGTTTTCTATCAAGGGGAGGTTGTATAGATGCATACAAGTGCAAAGAAACCAGTGAATTTTTGCAAAAGAGCATTTTTTTTTTATCAAAAAAATGGATTTCAAATTGAACAAAAATCCTCCCTTCAAGCCAATGGAGGTTGTCTAAACCTTTTTCAATGACAACCAACTCCCCCCAATTCCTATAACTAAAAAATAACCATCTTTGAAAGCTCATATAACCGGTACATGAAAAATGTCTTTAATGACCCTCTTACAACATGAAGATACCCAAAATTGAATCAAATTTCAAAATGGAAGCATAGATTGTCAAGGTGCTCCTACACCAAAAACTTATCAAACAATCACAATGCCATTCACTCATTATTTTTCATAATCACCATCGTGGTTATTCACTTTTAGTTAGAAATGTGCTTTGGCCAGCCTAGGGCTCCCATAGTTTGTACACATTTGTCTACATGCTAGGTTAACTTTTGTACACGATTATTGTAATTATTATTTAAATGAATCCTTCAATGAAATATATTTTTCAATTATCTTGAATGGATACATTTCTTAGGAACTAATATTCATCTCATTACCATTGTACAAATAAAATTATCCGCCATGCCGAAGAAAAATACAAAGAGGAAACTAACAGACGAAGAGAAAGAAACCTTGAAAGAAAAGGAGAGAGTTTGGGTGGCGGCATATCATGAAAAGAAGAAATTGGAAACGATTGATGAAAGCAACCTGATTGTAGAGGAACCTCAACCGTCAAAAAGAGAACGGGATTTGGCAGCACAACAAGCACAAATGCAAAAGTATTATCGTAAGATAGATTTAGATACCGTAGTTGGAGACACACCCTCTATGACAAGTGAATATGAAGGGACACCATTAAGCACAAGTGAATATGGAGGGACACCATCTAGCACAAGTGAATATGGACATACACCATCTACTGCAAGTGAATATAGAGGGACACCAGGTACCACAAGTGAATATTGTTGGACACCATCCAACACATCTCAAGTTGAGAGTACATCATCACTCGAAATTGACGAAGAAGGTATGCCATCATTCCCATGTGAACCTCAAGGTATGTCTTCTTCTCCACCCTCGATCAAAGGTATGCAATCTAGCCCACCTTAATTAAATATTGATGAAATTCCTAATGTTGAGATGTATGTACCTAGGAGAAGACCACCAAGAATTTTGCATAGAAAGCCAAAGTATTTGATTAATATTGATGATGAGATTTTGTAGCACATGGAAGGTAAGATTTCAACATGCACTTGTAGAAGATATGCTGATAATATTTGGGAACGATTCTTTGAAAGGATAAATGAGACTGCAAGATGTCAACTATTTATTGAAATGATGCGGGGTGTAAAGTATAGGAACATCATGAAGACTCTTGGGTTGAGAAAATTGAATGCATCAAGTGAAGACACTATTGTGAAGAATCTAATGGATGCTTATGAGAGTGTGGGTAAGACCTCACACTCAAAGGATAGTAATGTCACCCGATGTGTCATTACATCGACTTTGGTAGGTTTTCAAACAAAGAGAGCTCGCCTAATTAAAAAGACTAGTGAAAAAATGGGAATTAGTAGAAAAACTTTATCAAGAGCCATTCAAAGGTGGAAAAGAATTGAGGGCAATGATACTAATGAATAATGGGCATTCTCGGGGAGACTGTCACAAAAAGATAAAGAAGTTTCCAAAGCCTTGATAACACTAATTGAAGAGTATTGGAAGAATAACACATGGCCATCTTCGAATCAAAGGGATGTGGTAAGAAGGAGAATCGATAGTTGGAATCGTGAGCCACATCCAAAGCATTTTTTGGATATGACTCAAACCCAATTTTTTCGGAAATTTAAAAATGATTATCCTCAAATTAGTATTTCTCAAAGATTTTTGAACTGCTTAAACCTTTTTATGTCAAGATAAATCACACACGCACTACTTGTTGTTGTAGACTACATATTGAATTTTCTAACCATTACGATGTTTATCATTCTATATGTTTAGATTTGCATACTAACGATGTTTTAAATGATTGTGGTATAAAAGCCCCACCAAAATCTTCAAGAGAGTTTTTATCAAAAAAATTATGTGAAATAGAGGATGGCCAGATATTCTATAGGACAACATGCTTGGATGGTTCATGCAAGCGTTACGGTGGCTTCCAACGTATGCCAGTATGTCAACATATGGAAAGCACAGATGAGGTGGGACAAATACTAGTAGAGTTCGGGAAGTATAAAACAGTGGCATATGCTACAAAAGATGGGTCTAGGTAATGAAGGTACATCTTTAGTTCATAGATTTTTTTGGTTGATGGATGATACTAACATTGCACCATATGAAGACTGTCGTACACTAATAGGATCGAGTGAGCTACACTCTTTCCTTAGCTCAAATGCAGGTTCATGGAGTATCGATACACGAAAGATGGCATGCTTTTGTTCTTCATGTACAATGCAAGCCTGGAATGATTGTGAATCAGGGGAGTGGGTTGACAAATGGTTCACAAGTTATCTTAGCCAACTTCACACGTATCGCCCTCCGATGACATTGGAACTGACACAGATGGAATGATCGGTCGACTTTGACAATGTATCAGATCTAGTTCAACCATGTGATATATTTACTTTCTTAGTTGTTGAAACCACATATCGTTATCTTACTTTGTACTGTATTCATAATGTTGACAAATTTTGAGATATTTTTTGCACATATCAATGCAGGGCATGTTTATGCAGTTATTGCAGATGAAGACAATGAAGAGGGAACAAACTATTACTTGTGTCGTTGTGTTGAGACCAAAAAAAAATTGGAGGCCCTAGTTATAGATGGAGAAAACATCAAATACCCTACAGGCTCAGTTGTGGTTAGTGGAACATGGCTTAGAAGGTACCCACATTGAAGTGTTAAACATTGGCTATTTCAGGACTTTGACATGCATCGTAAGATTCTTCATTAATCGAACCTTGTCATGGCATCCAATGTTCATTTAACCAAATATGGGGGTAGACCTTTGAACAAGACGTTATGGAAGGTCCATGAGTCTAACCATGAGGCAATACTTGACACAATAAAGAGTAGAGCAGACCCAGATGGTTCGTTGGATTAATTTGTAAGTATGTGCATATTGGTTCTTATTAATTTATACTTGTATGCACATTAATTTGTTTGATGCCAATGCTATCATCTTCTTTTACAGTGATTGGTGTCCCCTTGCAAAAAATGCAGATATACGAGCCATCGAAGAGAATGTCAGCCATAAAAGCAATGCAACATCCTTATTTTGATGCCTGCATGCAACATCTGTAAGTGCCATCCATCTATTTTTATTTCATTCCCATTTTGGATGCTCTTTCTTTTTCTCTTTTACTTTGCGTATTTGTAAGTAAACTACTAAAAATTGATTGATCTTTCATTGTAGAAAATGTTGATTTAAGAGACATCAAAGAGAATCTCAACCAAAAAAGCTATGCAACATCCTTATTTTTATGATCTTGACAAATCTCAATTTTGATTTCAAGCCATTATAAAAGAACCTGTAAAGTTTAGCAAGGGAATGTCAAGTTACTCATTTGAAGTTAACCTCATAATGAGCACCTATGATATAGACATTTAAAGAGAATCTCGAATGTATGAGTGACATTGTAAAAGATCTATGAGAATGAAGTGCCTGAGGCATTGTAATAAGATTTAATTACATAATGAGATATACTCTAATATTGTAAGGTTTGAGTTCATATTTGGTGTAGTAGCACCTTGTTTTGTAAATGCGTTGAATAGGAAAATTTGCAAACTTTGAATTTTGAAATGTAAACAATGTGGAAAAGGTCATCTAAACAATTTGCAAATTTTTTTCTGCAACTCGTGTGACAAAGCAGATTGTTCCAACATGTCTGAATAGGTATGTTTATGCTAGGCATGGTCCTCTTTCACACTGAAACATGTAGAATCGCTCTGAGTTATGTTCCACCAGATCGATCCCTTAAGGGTCCAAAGTGCAAAATGGCTGCAAAATTCAGCATGCCATTACTCAAATATCATAATGCTTAGAAACTTCTCATCTGATCCTATAGGATTGCGTTGATCCCCTCTACAAAAATCTCTCTCGGTTTTGGCTATCTCGGAGTGGTTTTCCCATGGTGGCGGATTTTCACTTGATGGAAAAAGCATCAAACACAAGCAGTGCAAAGTTGCAAAGTGGTGCAACTTTCGTTTTGCAACTCGTGTGACCAAAATAATTGCTCCAATGCATCTGAATAGGTATGTTTACGCTAGGAATGGTCCTCTTTTTCACTGAAACATGTGGAATCGCTCTGAGCTATGTTCCACCAGATTGATCCCTTAAGGGTCCAAAGTTCAAAATGGCTGCAAACTTCAGCATGCTATTACTTGAATATCGTGATGCTTAGAAACTTCTCGTCTGATCCTATAGGATTCCGTTGAGCCCCTTTACAAAAACCTCTCTCTTTTTTGGCTATCTCAAAGTGGTTTTCCTATGGTGGTGGATTTTCACTTGATGGAAAAAGCATCAAACGCAAGCAGTTCAAAGTTGCAAAGTGGTGCAACTTTCGTTCTGCAACTCGTGTGACCAAAATAACTGCTCCAACGCGTCTGAATAGGTATGTTTACACTAGGAATGATCCTCTTTTGCACCAAAACATGTGGAATCGCTCTGAGCTATGTTCCACCGGATCGATCCCTGAAGGGTCCAAAGTGCAAAATGGCTGCAAACATCAACATGCTATTACTTGGATACCGTTACACTTAGAAACTTCTCATTTGATTGTACAGGAAGGCGTTGGGCCCCTCTAGAAAAACCTCTCTCGGTTTTGGCTGTCTTGGAGTGGTTTTCTCATGGCGACGGATTTTCACTTGATGGAAAAAGTGTCAAATTCAAGTTGTGCAAAGTTGCAAAGTGGTGCAACTTTCGCTCTGCAGCTTGTATGACAAAAATAACTATTCCAATGCATCTGAATAGGTATGTTTATGCTAGGCATGTTCTTGTTTCACACCGAAACACATGAAATTGCTTTGAGCTACGTTCCACCGGATGGATCCCTGAAGGGTCCAAAGTGCAAAATGGTTGTAAACTTCAACATGTTATTATTTGGATACCGTTACACTTAGAAACTTCTCATCTAATCCTACAAGAATGCATTGGGCCCCTCTAGAAAAACCTCTCTCGGTTTTGGCTATCTTGGAGTGGTTTTCTCGTGGCGGCATATTTTCACTTGATGGAAAAAGTGTCAAATTCAAGCTGTGCAAAGTTGCAAAGTGGTGCAACTTTCGCTCTGCAACTCGTATGACCAAACTAACTATTCCAATGCATACGAATAGGTATTTTTATGCTAGGCATGGTCTTGTTTCACACCGAAACACGTGGAATCGCTTTGAGCTATGTTCCATTGGATCGATCCCTAAAGGGTCCAAAGTGTAAAATGGCTGCAAACTTTAACATGCTATTACTTGGATATCATTACACTTAGAAACTTCTCATTTGATATTATAGGAAGGCGTCGGGCCCCTCTAGAAAAACCTCTCTCGGTTTTGGCTGTCTTGGAGTGGTTTTCTCGTGGCGGCGGATTTTCACTTGATGGAAAAAGTGTCAAATTCAAGTTGTGAAAAGTTGCAAAGTGGTGCAACTTTCGCTCTGCAACTCGTATGACCAAAATAATTGTTCCAACACGTCCGAATAGGTATTTTTATGCTATGCATGGTCTTGTTTCAGACCGAAACACGTGGAATCACTCTGAGCTACGTTCCACTAGATCGATCCCTTAAGGGTCCAAAGTGCAAAACGGCTGCAAACTTCAACAGGCTATTACTTGGTTATCGTGATGCTTAGAAAATTTTCATCTAATCCTATAGGATCGCGTTGAGCCCCTCTACAAAAACCTCTCTCGGTTTTGGCTATCTCAGAGTGGTTTTCCCATGGTGGCAGATTTTCACTTGATGGAAAAAGCATCAAATGCAAGCAGTGGAAAGTTGTAAAGTGGTGCAAATTTCGTTCTTCAACTTGTGTGACCAAGGGGATTGTTCCAACACGTCCAAATAGGTATATTTACGCTAGGCATAGTCCTCTTTTGCATCGAAACACATGGAATTGCTCCGAGCTATGTTCCACCGGATCGATCCCTTAGGTTGGAGGAGTCTAAAGTTGCAAATTTGTAAGTTGCTTAAAGCAACAAATTTGAAATGCAATGGTTACTTGTTTTGAAAGTTGGCTTTTAGTTAGTTGAGGGCATGGATCAGTTAGACAAGGGTGTAAAACACTATGTAAATGCTTGAGAGGCTCGAATGGAGGTTGTTGATGAACTTTTGGAGAAGATAAGATAAGAATTATTCACACTGTTCTCTATTTTTTAGATTTCTTATACAAACTTGTTGATCCCGTACTTCGTACGACCTCTAGCTTCCTGTATGGTCCCAAGGCTGACATGGATTGAAAGAGGGATAAGTTCACAAGAACCCATCTCTCATGATAATGAATGGCCCACTTAGCACTCATTGCATGTAGGTGATGCTCACAGAGGTGAGGCACTAGGCCTTCCCAGGAGGTCACCCATCCCAGTACTACTCCAGCTCAAGCGCTTAACCACGAAGTTTTTTCCCCAAGGTTAAGCCCACTTAGCTTGCAACCCCATTTGCAAAACCTTCAGCAAGTGTTGTGCCTTATGAAACATTCATTATAGAGCCCCTTTAGCTCATCAATTGATAAGTAGGAGGTATTTTCTACAATGTGTCAAATTGTGATATTGCTATCAAGGATTCAATTGTGTAGTTTTCGAGTATAAAAGAGAATAAGAAGGGAAGATCAAGGTAATCAATTTGCGGACTTATTTTTATTATTGAATTACCTAGTGTGGGATTGGTCTATATGAGAAAAAAATTATAATATGGGAGTATACGTTTCAAGCATATAATCAGAAAGGACTCAAAGTTAGATGCATGAGTACAAAGTATCGATCAGGAAAGGCATCCCAATTCTCAAGGCCTATATATCAATGATAGGCAGATTTATATTCAAAGCTAGCACATGATTTTAATTGATTAATTAGAAACAACTATTATATTTATTTATCAAATTTCCATTATCAAATTAATATTTGAATTAGATTTCATATTTAGAATTTATTTCATTTATAATTTGGGGACTCCGTTATCTATCTTAATAATATTGGATGACAACCTTTGTCAATCCAATAAGAAATAAATAAAAAATCTATTGATCCAGAGCTCGAGTCATTACAAGTGGTATTAGAGCGAATGAACCTGCTAGCCTTTGGGTATTGCAACAAATTGACTTTCCATTAGAAGCATGGCAACCGATGATAGTGGTTGGCATTACTCAAGAAGGATGAACATCTTAAAGACATTTGCGGAAATCAGGACAAGTAACCTTCTTGTGGACTTAGGGTTGCAATATTTGATCTACAACATGTTCCACCATTTCTTCAGTAGGATCAAGAACACACATAATGAAGGTGTGTTTACAGCCATGAAAGATTATGGTTCGAACTATCCAGAAGAGTGACGTTTTATCTCGACCACCCATATCTATACCATGGTTTGTTTGGAAACAAGGAAGGGTTCTCTCTTCATCGGCATATACATTATTCCTCGATGTGTTCACACTAGTGTTACAAGACTTGGACTCACCTCAGATTTGACAAGCCAATTTTTGACTTGGACTCGAGCTCAGAGCCCAGACTCGACAAATAGAAAAACCTAAGAAATTCAAAGATTTTTAAGGATTTAAAAATTGTTTCATGCACCCTTTAATAAATAAACCTTAAAGACACAATAGCATCATCAAATAGAAATTACTATGATCCCATACACAAACATACATCAATCACATAAGTATTAGAATCGATAAAAGATATTTGTATTAACATAGAAATTACCTTGAATACACATAACTCATAACTATTGAACCATCAATTTAGAATGCAAATATGGATAGGCATCGATAAAAGATATTTGTATTAACCAAATAGCCATGTAGGAATACATCAATATATGTCGATATAAGTATGAAATATATATACAAAATAGCCATATAGGCTTACGAGAATGCCATATAGGCATACAATGTCAAATATGTCCAATAAAAAATATGTACAAAACTGCCATGTAGGCATACAACAAAGGACTCTGGAATCAAAAGTCATTGCTCTCCATACCCTGGAAATAAAATATTTCCCTTTCCTTTTCGCTCAAATGGCGATAGGTCTGTCACTCATTTTTGTTGTGCTCATGGAGTGCTCCTACTACTCCTCCTAGGGTTTAGTTCATGGTGAAGTTTTAACTGTTACAATAAAAAGTAAAGACATGAATATATAGAAATTACATTATAAAAAATGATATATTTGACAAAATAATCACTTACAACCATCTCATGATCTCTCTCCACAAGGGAAATATCCTCATGCCCATGCTCAAGCCCTGTATAAACCATACAAATAGAAATTAAACTACGTGAATCAATAATGGTTTGATTTTTCACTAACTAACATCTATAACAACAAATGTAAATTGAAATTTACTAATTTTCCTCATACCTCTTCTATCAGAGCCATCGAGGATTGTATAACAGATGTCACACCAGTATCCATTTCCCTTGTCACATTCAGAGGTGTATCATCTCGCAACAACTGAAAATAAAACAACAAAATATTCAACGTAATCAACGATGTGCATATAAACTACACAAATCTATTAAGTACTTGATTCATTAGTTAAGCTCTTTATTCTATTACCTACGTGAAGGTTTGAGTAAATCCACCGCCACTGGGAAGTGTTCCATCAAAATCTCCAATATTAGTCTATTCAACATCCAAAATCGCATATTAAATTACCATTCGTAAAACAATGCTATTAACATGCAATAAACTTATAATTTTTTACTAGATACATACCCTAGCGATAGGTGTATTGCAGAAATAGGTTGATGGGGGGCCGGTGTATCCAGTCTCAACACTGTGACCCTGTAATTTAATTAAAATCATAAAACATTTTTAGTTAATCTTGCATTTCAAAATCGAAATTTAATAAATTAAATTCAATGAACACATGCACTAACTTTTACCTGACTGTCAATGCCATATGCCTCATGCAAAATGTCAGCTGCCCTCTCCATCTCCATAGCTATAGACGGATCCTGTGTACCAGTCTCCTGAGTGTTGGTTGGGTCATATGAACAAGTAGCCCCGCAAGATTGACACACATGTGTTCAAAGGCCACCACTCAAAGACTCCCCTGGATAGCGTTGTAGAATAGGGCTAGTATGATGGATGAAACTCTAGGTCAAAGTGTTGATTGCCTGCAATGTCTCTACGTCAGCACTTTCCTTCGCGACGAAAGGCATAACAACATGCTCGCGAGGTGGCCTAGCGAGAGCTCGTCTACCTTGTTGCGTAGGATCCGGCTATGCACCAGGTCTATCCTAAGCTAACCCCCCACCTCTCCCCTGGAAATCCCTCATATCAAAATAATTTGGGATTTTGTTCAATATGAACTCATTGTATAGTTTCCTAAGGAAATATTGCGGGACCTTGCAATTGTTGCACGGTGGGTAATCGAAGACCATGTACCACCTATCATAAAACTGCTCCCTAATCTGTTGGTGGTGGCACCAATGGATAGGAAACCTCTTCGCATTGAGGGTAAGATTTTTATTTGTGCGTGGGTCGGTGAATAATGAGCACAAATCACCTTTTGTAATTTTTAAATCTTTTACATCCTTGTATGATAGCTTATTTGCATAATAATCCATGGCCGCCTGCCTCTTATCTTGCCATCCAGTTATTTGTTTGCTAATTGAATCTACATTTTTTAACATATCTTTTAATGAATTTGCTAGGGTCATTCTTTCTACGGTTGAACCATTTGGATCACTCAACCTATTGATCAAATCATCAATTCTCTTTTTGTTGTTCTCAATTTCACTCATTAAATTTTGTTGAGTGATAGGAGGGGGTTTAGTCATTGGTGGAGGAGGTTGATGTTGTGGTTGATTTTGATCTTGTGGATTTGGTTGGTCTTCTTGTTGAGGATCTTGAGGGTTTTCAGGTTGATTTGCATCTCCTAAAAATTCAAACAAATAGATATCAAATTCAACCTAAAACTAATTAATTCAAAACAAAAACCATAGAATCCTTACCTCTCATATCTCCTCGTCGTCGTGGCACCATTGTTGCGAAGAAATAAGGATTGTTGGTGAAGAAATTTGTTGAAATTCTTCTCCTAGAACACGAGTGCGAAATTATGGTGGTTTTGGCTGCGGCTGCAAAAAAAAACCAATCGAAATCGGAATGAGAGATTTGCATTTCTTTTTTTGCTTTTAACAGTCAATAATGCGAATGTGTTATAATGCACTCGCGTTATTGGTTTGTAGTTGCCGAGCGTCAGGCTCGGCATAACAAGCCATAACACGCTCGCATTATGGTTTTTCAAAGATTTTTTTAGGGGGTGTCCACAGAATTGCTACCCATTTTCATGCACCCGCCCCTATCTCTTTTGGAAGTGGAACCATGTCCTATTATTGAACAAATTATCCCTTGGTGGTTGTGAGTTTGATTCAATTATTATGCCTCTAATGAGTTGGTATATGGATTAGCTTACAATGAACCGTGAGAGTGACACCTTAATTTTAACTATATTATCTAAAGATTATAGAGTGATGTGGTAAGAATCTTTAAACATCAGACTTTACAATTTGGACTAGAGGTGTAGACGTTAATGAAGCCATAATACAAATTGTAGAGTGATTAGATGAAGCATGATTATTCTAGGTAATTTTTTCTAAGCCAAGTTCTTTGTGCCACTACTAGAGTATCTTTAATAGTTGTTAGGGAGTGCAGGTTCGTCTTTGTGTTGCTATGACCACTTGGGAGGTACTATAAAGCATCAAAATTTTAAGAAGTATCCTCACATTTACCACAAGCCATGAGAATTGATTCACTATTATTGTAAGAAACTTTTTTGGTGGATACTCTTAGATTAGTCAACCCTCCTTGTGAATCGGTAGTATATATTACATTAATTATAGGAAATAAGAGTAAATCCTTGATTTCTAACTACTATTTAGTGAATAATTTCACATAATGTGGAAGCTAACTCTTTTTGAAAACACAATATTCAATTATAAAATGATTTTGTGCAAGTTACATGGTTTTTAGGGTCTATTTTTTCTTTACCATAGTAGATTAGTTTTTAAGTAGAGGTGAGGTACAAAATATTGAGTATGCATAGCTATATGATACAATATTATTTTCAGATGGTGCAACACTTTGTAAGCATGAATTCACTTTAGGAATATGATAACCCTTATTACTCATTGTTACAACTTCACATGAAGATTGATGTTGTACATACACATATGATTATGCATGTATTTAGATGCTCAATTATTATTTTATAAACCTCCACTAATACTACATAAAAAACTATTTCATCCTTAAAGGATGAATGGAATATGTAAAGAAAAATTAGAGAGAGGCATGCATGCCTTGGTTGTTGTAGGAATTGAGCCATCCCAATTTGTAGGGTTGTGGATGAGGCATGGTTGGTAGCTTCAATCTCTTACTAGTTTTTGAAGATAGTATACTCTTAATGCTATTAATATTGATCATGAAGTCTAGTGTCTCCCCTTTCACCCACATTTGTGATTGTAATAACCACTTTGCTTCATCTTTTGTAAATACTTGGGGGATTTTTCTTGTATGATTTTGACTTAGGATATTGGATTATGAATCAATGACTCTACTTGAGGGATTGAAATAAACATATTAAATTCATTCATTTGTGATTAGTTTCTTCTAATAATGGTACTCAATTTTGGAATGCATCTAACTATCATGTTTATCACACCACTTTCTAGTCTTTGACATTTTTTCTTATTTGAATATGGTATTTTCCTTGGCATGCTAGCCAATTCCCATTTTCCCTTCTTCTTGAAATCCTCCTTAATGGTTGTCATGAAGCATTATTATTTCTCTTATCTTTTTATCTCGATCATCTTCAATATAGATTGGATACATGGTTGAAGGTTTCTATAATATTTGGGAACTAAAGGTTTCTTTGAATCAAATGATCCTATCCTTACATAGAACTCATGGAAAATATCGATATAGGCTTGATTGATTGGTCATGACCCTAATGCAATTATGCCCACAATATGCAACAATTAGAATAAAATGTATTAAATTAAAGTTAAAACTTATCCTCAAAGGCTTGTAGGAGTTGATCCCAACTTGTTATAGATTTCAGTCCATTGTAGACTTCCTCCCAAAGTGAAAGGGCTTTCCACCACTTCTTAATAGGTGAAATTTTTTTCAAGAGAGTTATCTTGGTCTTCTCTTCATTAGAGAAGTTGTTCATTGAAAATTAAGAGTATATTTGATCTACCTAATTATCTATAACCATAAATGTTGATAATAACAAGTCAAACATCAAAACATCAAGGTTTATTTGAAACCTAGAGGGACTTGAATACCAAAATCTATCCTTGATGATGAGTCTGATGGAGCCACATGTTCAAGGACCTTTTCAAACTTGTTGAATATGAATTTATACTATCTCAAGAGTGCTTCTTTAATCTCACTCTTTACCATCATATGTATCTCCTCCCATATGAGTTTAACTATCTTGAAACAAGTTTCTAAGTTGTTTCAGAGATATTGAGGTTTTATGTTGAGGATCATGTACATTGGCCATGTTCAACATTACATTCAAGATGTTGATCAAACCACTTTTATGCCACTAATTTAGGGCCTGGAGTTGAATCTTAGTTAATTATCTAGATGAGGATTTACATGAGTTATGATATATGTAAAAACTTATAAATATGTATGAAAAATATAAAAAGAGAGATGTAGAATTAAAATTATGAATGCAATTTTATCTAGATATTCATTTTGTACATAACATACCTTTGAGAAAGGTGCATGCTTATTTATCTTCTATCTCTTATCAATTGCTATTGACTTGAATACATATGTTATAGATGTATGCATATATAGATTACATGGATTCATTCCATAGAAGCCAAGAGTCATTAGGAAGTTTAATCATCTCCCTTGGAAGTGGAACTATCTCCTATGTTTAACTCCTATCCCTTAATATTTTTCTAGATCTAAATTGATTATTGGTGTGTTTGATGAGCTCAATGACTTGGCATATAATGAGCCTCACGATTGCAACCCTAGTTATTGTGTCAATGTACTATCTAAAGAATATAGAGAAAATTAGTAAGAACATTTATAAATTAGAAGTTGTAGTTTGGCCTAGAGGTGTATTGGACCTTAATAAATCCATTATAGAAACCATAGTTTTGGATGAAGTATGATTACTTCATGTGTGTTTTTCTTCATTCCAAGTGTTTTATACCATTGTTGGAGTACCTATGACACTTATTGGAGAATGTAGGTTGGTTTCTATGTTGTTGTGAGCACCCAAGAGATGCTCTAATGTACCAAACAATAGAGAAGTATCCCCATAGTTACCATAAGCTATAAAAATAGACATAGTTTCACTACAAGAATCTTACGTATATGTAGAAAGTGGTAACCTTGGATAGCATAGTATTTATGTATGCTAACAATTCCGTGATTAAATTAGATGTATTACCTTGATACTTGTACCACCAAATATACAATGACCTCAAGTAAATAATTGTTGGTGCTCATGTATTTCATAAGAAATTTGAAGTAATCCATAGGAGATGGCAAAACCCTTTCCATCTAATAAGACTAATATACCAATAATCATGAGTAACTACTTGCATCCTTGATACAAAAAATACAATATCTAAATATTGCACACCATCTCTCCCATGCCCTACATGGCCTATACACCATTAATGTAATTCATGATCTTGGTGAAATGTAATGTGGCCCATCTATAATTGTATATCCCTCATATAAAACATTATAATGTCAATCATCCTTAAGGGTAACAATAATCTTGTTAGTGGGATGATGAAATGTGTTAGTGTCTAAGTCCCATCTCTCTACGCGGGTAATTAGTATGTGAGTATCATCAAACAATCAAGGTAAATGAGTAAAATACTTTAGCCTCACACACTCTAATAAAGCCCACTCTTCATTTGTGGAAGACAACGATCTTAAGCTCTCATTTTAGGAATTTCATGACCACTCTCAAATCTCTAGCTCATTTTGCATTCATGAAAGCACACCCAAACTATATCTAATTACTATAATGATAAAATAAGCATAAAAATGATCAAACATAAAGCATATTATGGCATTAAGACTATTGGTTCAAATCCACGTGCTAGAACTCAAGCATGTGGATCAAACTTGCATACATATTGTATTCCCATGGGTCAATACCTTATGCACTAGTTTGATCTTGTGTGAGGTGATTCGATCTTGTGGACTAGCTAAAATAATGAAAACAATTCCTATGCTAGTTTTAGAACATTTTAAATAATTTCCAATTTTTAAAAAATAGAAAATAAAAAATAAGGTTAAAAATGAACTTAAATTTCCTCCATAAGCTTGTCACCCTCAATGTGTGCATTTACCCTAATACCCTTACCTCTACTTGTTGCATTCAATAATTTGGTCATTTTAATGCTTATTTTATCATTATATTAATTAGAGAAAATTTGGGTGTCCTCTCATGTATGCACATCATCATATATGTAGTTTCATGCCTATAAATGCCATTTTTTAAATTTTTCTCATCATTGTTAATTTAGTTGATCAAGTGGTTTGACCGAAGAGAACTTATTCAACTATTGAGCCAGTAAGCTCCTCAATGGTATCTCTCAACACCAACTTGATAGATTTGGATATTCCAAAGGCGATGGCGAGTGGATCTTTTGGTTCACATTCTATTAAATTAGTTCTGTGAGGCATCATCGACCTTAAAATTTACTAAACATATCCTCTTATTTAATTTATTGTAATTCTACTATCGATCCCAACTCTATTCATTAAATTAATTTGTACTTGAACTATGGTTAGGTGAGTAGAGGTATCAAATTTTTTCTTTTTAGATTGCAGGAATTGATCAAGTATCCATCCCTCTATAAATTGTAGTGCGCTTGGTAAACTTTTTTCATGTGACCGGTGGCATTGGCGCGACACATCCTCTGGTACCACGGATTTGGGGGGAGACTAGACCTCGTGACCTCTTACCTGCAACAGGATGCTTTAGCCAATCAAGCTAGCCCCCCCACCCAAACTCTATTATGTAAACTAATTTGTACTTATAAATTATATTTATTTGAGTAATCTAAATAATTTTATTAAAAGCAAAAAAAAATGATTCGATATTTTTAACAAATAACTTGTGAAGGAAGAAGAACCGTTATGAATCTTGAAGTGGAATCCTTGAAAATGAGCAGTGAAAGGGAATGCTTTAGAAGGGCATGGGACCCTGGGTCTAGGTGGTGCATTGTGGGGTCTGTGTTTCTGTCAATCAGCGGAAGGAGAATAAAGTTTTTGATCGGACCCACAGAAGTTAAGTCACATGTGGGGTCATTCATGGGACCCGAGTGGGCGAGAAATTTAGCAGGAATGGGGTAAAAATGAAAGATGATTGTGGGCGAATGGCGACGTTGCTAATTTAAAGAGGAAGCGCCAGGTGGGGAAGTATGGTGAGTCAAAGTTGGACAAATTAGACAAGTGAGGTTGTGTATGAGGGTACACCGAATATATGGTCGACAAGAATTGGCCATCAGATGGAAATGGCTGGAATCAGTCCAACACCTGGTAAGTGCAGACAAAAGACATACAATATGGTTGTCTCAATTTCATAGATAGTGAGAGAAAGAAGAGGAAAAAACCACAAGTACGTGAGTATGTGCGTGTTTGTATGGTGAAAGCATGTGAGTGTACGTGCGCTTTGTGTAGAGAGTCAAGCAGAGTACTATGTATGATACAGTGGGAAAAGGATAAAATATGAGAGAGACGGAGGAGTAGAAGTAGAAGAGGACCCTACAAGGCCTTACAGGGTCACAGGGCTCAGAGCTACAGACCAGAGGCTACAGGCCTCACGTTATAGAAGTAGAAGAAGTTGGAAGTAGAAGAATGTCAGAATCTGATGTGGTGACAAGTGAGAGGTGATGAGTATAGTGTATTAGAATTTGAGATAAATACAACAATGGTATTGGTGGGTATTATAAAATTAGAATAGAATCTTCTTGAATGGAGTTTGAAAAGGTAGGAGGGAAAGAAAGAAAGAAAGGATGGAGTGGGTGCACAGAATGAAAAGATAATTGGGCTGCTGGACACCCTCGTGGGACTTTTGGGAGGGAGAGACCGGCAGAAAGAAACAAAAGGTCCTATCCATATAATACTATACTGGGTGTACTAGTAAATAGAAGTCTCTCACGGGATGCATCTGTCTCTGGACTCTGCACCTGCACACCTAGCCTAAGGCATAATCTATACTTACATAACTACTATCTATCTCTATCTACAATGTACAGGCAGACAATGTATTGCAGGCTGCAGAGGTAGTGGTGTATTGTTTCCAATATTTATTTGGGTCTCAGCAAGAGGAAGAGTTTATTTATATTTAGTATAGCCCCTTAGGCGTCCCATGTACTGCTAGCCTTAGTTTACTTGTTTGCTTTGTTGAAAAGTACCCACTTCACCACCGGCACACTGCACCAAACTCCACCCAGGATGATGGAATAGCCCACTTTCAGAAATTGCAAGGACACTCAGAGGAGAAGACTCGATTCACGAGATTGGAGAGAAGAGGAAAACAGATAAATATAAAAACTCATGTCAGACGTCATGTGTAGCCACTCCCTTCTTCATTGCTCCGTAGCTAATTATAGCGCGTTGCCCACTTCCCCACCTATTTTAGCCCTGTCCCTAGTTTAGAGGAGATGACAGGACTCCTCCGTCCCTCCTTTTTTTCCTTCTAACGGAAGCCTGTCTTAAAGCGCTTCACGTTATTCGATGCAGGCTGAGAAGCAAACCGGTCACAGAGAAGGTGTGGGGAGAATAAATAAATATACTTATTCCTCCTTCAATCGCCCCTATGTCTTAAGAGCGTAGGCTACTCACGGGTTTGCCTTGAGATTGTCTCTTCGTCTTTCCACTCCCTCCGCGGCTCTTTTTCCTCTATTGTCTCTCTGTGCCTCTCGAAACCAACCCAGACAGACACATATTCCCGCAGACAGGACATCCATCCTGCTTTTGCATTTCAAGGCATAAGTAGAGAACCCAACTCAATCCAACCCAACGGAACAGAACCCAATCGGTTTCTGCTCATTTGCATTGCGCTGGTGAGCTGTAATGGCGGCCCTGTTGCTGGATAATTGCGAAGGAAGTCAAATGCTGCTCTCTGTGGAATCTCACAAGTCTGTTCCTGCGCCCTTTCTCACCAAAACGTATCAACTTGTCGACGATCCCGCCACCGATCATATCGTCTCCTGGGGCGACGACGACACTACCTTCGTCGTCTGGCGGCCGCCCGAGTTCGCCAGAGACCTCCTCCCCAATTACTTCAAACACAACAACTTCTCCAGCTTTGTCCGCCAGCTCAACACTTATGTATGTATATATATACTGCTAGATCAAAGCCCAAATGGGGAATGCTGTTTTTTCTGTCTCTCTCTGTGTGTATTTTTTAATTTGGTTTTGGTGTGCAGGGATTCAGGAAAATCGTTCCGGACCGCTGGGAATTCGCCAACGAGTACTTCAGAAAGGGAGAAAAACACTTGCTGTGCGAGATACACAGGCGGAAGACGTCTCAGGCCGTGTCGCCCTCTGGTCACATGATGCCGCTCAGCCGCTCTATTTCGCCGTCGACTTCCGACGATCAAGACTGGTCGCCGCTCTCCACTCCGCTGTCGTCTCCCCGCGGATTGGCGCAGCCAGGCGCAGGATGCAACGCTGGGGTGGGTGTCGGCGTTGGCATGGGTGTCGGTGTTGGCATTAGCGGCGCATTCATGTGCGCCGCTCAGCCAATGAACAGCGCCGCGGCCGTATCGGCACTTTCCGACGACAATGAGAGACTGAGGCGAAATAATTCGATGCTACTGTCGGAACTGGCACATATGCGGAAGTTGTACAACGACATAATCTACTTTGTCCAGCACCACGTCAGGCTTCCTCCGCCATCGCAGCAGCGGCACCAAATAAACGGCGTCTCCGCCGCTGCTCCGCTTCTGCTTGAAGGCCATACCCCCACTACTCCGCGGATCCTCGACACCACAAACTCACTTCCGCCTCCTCGCTCAGTGTCCTCTCTCTTGAGCTTTGTAAAAGACTCCTTTCATGCCAATTCTCCCAAGCCCTCCTCTCCATCGCTTGCTGATACCAAGCCCGCCACTCCCTCCGCCTACGCCGCCAAGAGCCCTCCTAAGCTCTTTGGCGTCCCTCTTCATGGCAAAAAGCGGCTGCACCCTGCATCATGGGACGACCAATCCACCTCCACCTCTTCGTCCTCCACTAAAATACTAATGCAGCCCTGCAAAGTCTTAAAGACGGAATTGTCACTCAATCTCATGCCTCCCTCATCTGCATCAGACGGAGCACCAGCAGATCGCTGCGCTGGTTATTAATTGTAATGTATGTAATTGGTGATTCTTCTTGTTTACTTATATGCCAAGCTCGATGCTTGATTACCCTGCATTACATTGAGATTTTGATCTCACCTGAAATGAAATGGACTTTTTTTCTTTTCTTGTAAGTTCTTCACAGTATGAGCTAACCGTCACTTCTTTCTAGCTTTCTAATTTTGACAAGGCTGGAACTTTGTGATCATCATTTGTGTAAACACCCATCGTACCATGTGAGCTGAGAGCTGCTCCGTCCTGGTTTTTGTGCACCTGGATATTTGTGTAGATAAGACTAAATCAGCATCACCTTCAATGTGGGGTTTGCCTGCTTATTTCAGCACGCATTTCCTTCTCATGAATGTGGGCGTCTATGATGTTGCCAGCCCTTCAAATTGATACGCCCCCCTGTGATAACTAAAGGTTCTCTGCGTTTAAACAAAAGTGCTTATTAGAATTCAATTTTGATGGTGATATTTCCCCCCTTCAGACTCCCCATTGTTGTAACCTGTAACTACCCCACATTTATTAGTAGCAGGCTAGAAGCTAATTATATTCGGCACTGTCATAGTCGTTTGAAATCGCCATCATTTCACACTTTAATCTCGTTGGCGGTCAGAAACACCAATCAATGCCGCCATCTCTATCTCCCTTCTTCCGTAAATTTCATGTCGTGTATAATTAATGCAAGTAGTTGATAACCTTTTCTTGGCCTCATTAACGTAGGCAGCACACTGGATTTCTTTCGCTTATCAGGAGAAACGTATAATGCAAGCAATATCATCTAAATGTGTTGGGAAATCTGATTGTCGATATAAAATGAATGTACACTCTTCTTCTTATCATAGACATGAATTTTCCACAGTTCGTTTGAAGATTTCTGGATTAGATTTTGCTCATTTTTCTTTATCAACATTTCGAATCATTGTCATGATCTCTCAATAAGGATATCAACATTTCGGATCATATGTCATGATCTGTCAATGAGGATATCAACGTTTTGATCATATGTCATGATCTATCATGAAAATGAACAAGTAAAAGAATAAAATTCTGATCCAAAACATTGATGAAAAAAGTGCTTGCAAAATCTAATTCAAAAATCTTCCAGCTTAAGTCTTGTTCTTGTTTGTTTGAGTAGTAGTAGCATTGTATCTTTCTTGGGGGCTTTTGAAAACATGGTATCATGCAATTAATCTTTGTTTCTTCTGCTAATATTTAACTTAAGAGAAGCCAAGACAAACCATTAACGTCTCTTGCTGATCGTGAATTTGCACTCAGGGAAAAAAGGAGCTCCTGCAAGAGAAATCGATCACAATGGCGGCTGTGATATGTCTGACAATCACAAATCGACTGTCAAGTAACACAAGATTTCGGCTTTAGCATTTGAGGAGTCAAAAGACGTGACAGACACAAGATGAAAGTTAAAGGGAGCACTAAATTCTGACTATGTTTTAAAGGCCATTGATCGTCTAAAGTTTCAGTGTTTTCCTTCCTCCATCGCCAAGAATATTCATCCAGTGAAATGAGTTGAGAGATCCAATGTACATATTATCGAATCCAGCAAGTAGAGCTTGTCATGTAAAGGTATGCACGTATTGGGAAATATCAAATATATATAGAAAAAACTTTCTGTATCTGATCGCACACCTTCCCACAAGCTTCTAGGAACATAAATGTACTGTTCTATATGTGGCAAAGATAAAAGCTTTGTGAAAATCTTATATTTAATTCACCACTTGTGTTGTAAGGAAGTTCATGAAATGTACTGGTTGCGACGGAGGCAAATGATAGATATTTTTTTTTCTGCTTCTGGGTTTCCAATTAACGTGTCTTCTCTTCTATATTGGAAATGCTTGTTTCATTCAGAAATGATTTTCCTTTTTGTTTTTTTCTTCGCATTTTCATCTTCTGATTATGTCCTTGACTATACAGAAATATAAGAGGATTACAGCACATTTTGTTTTGTTCTTTTCTTTTCTAAATGAGGCGTTTGATTTTTTTAAGATTAGTTTAGTTTATTTTCCAAACAATAAATTTGTTCAAGTTATCTGAGAGATATGATCTCAAATCAGATTTTTTTTTTTAGCTCTTACAATTTTTTTTTTTCATTTTGCAATTTATTGTATTGGGAATAATCGATCTATTTCAATTAATTATTTCCTCTTTCAGTCAAGAATTCATGATTTAAGAGGTGGTCATTTCTTAATGATTTAAGAGGTGGTCATTTCTCTCAAGTTATTTTGAAGGCATGATCCCAAGTCAGAAAAATAAAATTGTTGAGAGGTTTTATAATATATATTTTTTGTTTTTGCAATTTATTGGTATTGGGAGTAATCGATCTCGTTCAGTTAAGTATTTCCTCTTTCAATTAAGAATTCATGATCGAGACATAGCCATTTTGTTAAATTTATCTGAGGCATGATCTCAACTCCATTCTTTTTAAGGTATGAACATTGTACTCAACAAAATTTGATCCCTAGCATGCTCTAAATCATTTGACTTCACCAATGTACCAAAGATCTTTTGTTTTATAAATTTATTTATTATTTTGTTATAAAAATATTGCAAACCAACTTTTAAAGTAGCAAGAATGTTCAAAAAAAAAAAAGATGAAAGAAAAAACCTATAAGTTTATGAGATAGAGGGTCACATAAAGTTCATTGAAAATAAGCCATGTATTTTTATGTGGTTTTCAAAGATACTAATTATTGAAATTACGAATGCATTCAAATGTAATTGTTTGAACATTTTTTACATCCAACTCTTTAGATCACATTTTATGATACACCATTAAATTGAAGAGGAATAAAAATTGATAGATCCCAAATGCTTGATCACTAAATAGAAGGGAGAATTGTGGGAGGAGCAAACAATGAAGGGTCACAAAGAATTATGCATAGAAGTTTGAGAAAGAGCACAATGAAAAATCTTTTGTTCGTGTTTTGTTTTTCTTATATTTCTCTCATTTTTATTAGTGATCATTTGTTTGTAATCTATCAAATTTTATTCTTTGAACTTCATTTTAATTTAAAAAAATACTCAATTATATTTAAAGGCATTAGGGAAATTCACCGCCATGATAAATTCACTTCAAGGAAAATTCATCGCCATGAAAAATTAATCGCATTAACATTTTTTAATATATATTTCCAAAACTTTGATTTTTTTTCGTAAAAGAATAATTTGCTAAAAATGCAATGCAAATTATTCTTTTACAAAAAAAAATCAAAGTTTTGGAAATATATATTAAAAAAATGTTAATGTGATTAATTTTCTGCAAATTTGTTCTAGTGGTGAATTTTCTCGTGATGAATTATTGACGATGAATTTTCCCGCGATGAATTGTTGATGTGAATTTTCCTAGAACCATATTTAAAATATTATGTAATTCAATAAACATAAATCATAAAAAAATATACCTATAATTTTTAATTGATAAAATCTGAAAAGAACAAACTTCATTAAAACAAAATTAAAATCTCCTACTTGATAATAATATATTACAATTAAATCAAATTAATTAAATCATATATATATATGATAATTGCTAAAATTCAAACTATAAAATTGTTATTTTTTATATTTATCATTTGTAATCATTAAAATAAATTTTGGACTTCAATTTTACCATTCAAGGATGGATGCATTGTCATTTTATAAAGTTGTGATCATCTATATCGAGGATGGCAAAATATAGGGAAAGACACATTTTGTTATTGGTAAGAAGTTAAAAAGAAAAAAAAAACAATTAAATGGTTATTGAAGTTGTATTATGTGGGGGTGTTCTTGCTAACCATATTTGGAGGAATTTGAGAATGCTAATTTTTGTCTCCAAAAACATTTTGAATATACAAAAATGGAACGAGTCTCAAGACTTGTTTACATTCTACTTTTACATGAAGTATTCTAAACAAGTATAGTTTGATACATATTCATTATGTGGAATTGAGACATGATAATTGTTGAAGTAATAGTCTTTTAATTATCATTTAATTTATAGGAAATATATTATATTTAAAATATTATTTTATTAATATAATGTAATATTTTATATTTATGAGTTATTAGTTATTAGTTATTTTATTATTATTTAGTTATAATTAAAAATATATATACAATTCAATATATTTATAGATTTTTATTTTAATATTAATGAATTTCTTTTAGATTCTTTTATATGTTTTGATTTGAGGTAAAATGGTGTAAGATGATTCTAATCAAGTGAATACTTATGTTCATATTTATACTTCTCAGGAATGCTTAGGTCTAATATGGGATTTGGTTTATATTATCAAGTTTATTGACACACATGGATGGCATATTGGATCAAGTAAACATACATTCAATAACACCTTTACAATTACACAATATCACACAGTGATTGGTTAACAAGAGGAAGCTAATGCATCTCTATTATTACCAAATTTCCTTTACTTGTTTCACTAACTCATAAAGTCCATTTAAATCTCCATGACCATTTAGAAAGTAAAAATTTAGTTCATCTCATATTACATTATCTCTCTTACAATTCATGCTTCTTTATTCTTGTGATGCCATAACAAGAATCCCATACAACTTGCTAAATTCATTAGAAAGGAAAACTTGTGCACATTGAAAATCATACAATTTTAATTAAATAATTTAATTATAAATACTTAACAATCACATTCAACAAAGTTATATACAATTGATCACACTATTACCCATTAAGTTGATCAAAGATGGGTAAGATTCTTGTCTAGATATAGCTTGCATGCTAATAGCGAGAGCTAGCTAGATATATGGATATAATAAATTTCTCACTCACAATGCATGCTTCTTGACTCATGCCACTCTTAGAACCTTCGTTAAGCTTATTTATAGTTACTTTGAATTGACGTTATAGGTTTAAATAATGTACACCTCAAGGAGAGGACTACTTAATGCATGTAAGAGAATGATGTTGTTTATCTTTTCTCATGTAGTTCATTAACTCAATCCTAGTGGTGATTCTATAGAAGATAATTCCTTATATCAATCCCAAGTCTAACAATTGTGGTGGATCAAGGGTGTTAGGTTATAATTTTTTTTCATTTGAGATCCTATGAGTTCCACTTACCCTAGACCAGCTAATTGAGATATCTTATTTTAGGTATATACAACATTAAAATCTTGCAACATGACAATGTTATTCTAAGTGCCCAAAATTTATATCTAGGAATACATAGTAGTCTAATGATGTTTTTCCAGTTTATCTCATGACCCATGTGGTGTGAATACAAATTCCTCTTATCTTTTTTGACCTTGATGGAAGCATCTTGGTTTCTAGG
Organism: Sequoiadendron giganteum; assembly: GCA_007115665.2. Classification (NCBI taxonomy): domain Eukaryota; kingdom Viridiplantae; phylum Streptophyta; class Pinopsida; order Cupressales; family Cupressaceae; genus Sequoiadendron; species Sequoiadendron giganteum. The sequence continues at coordinate 476,120,814 of CM021101.1, read as the reverse complement.
ACCCTCCCTTACTCTTTTCTCATCCTTCCTAACCTTCTAACTTGCTCATGTACCTTCTCACTCCTAAAAAATACTTGTTTACCCCTTAAGTGGTATGGTCATCCATTTTGTCTTAGCTCATCAAAGTGATTCACCTTGATCATTTAAGAAAGTTAAAGATTTCCCAAGCTATTACCATGCCACCCAAGAGACTTATATTAGCAAAAGAGGCCACTTTTCGTAGAAAAAGAAGCATTTTTTTCATTTTTCATTAACACAAAATTTCTAGTTTTGTCCATTTGTAACCAAACTTTAATTGTGAATGCACAAGTAAATCTACCAATTTTCTAGTTCCCCTAATTATGATATCAATTTATTGATACTCTCTCAAATGGATTCCAAAGGATCTTTTGTTTCTTCCTGGTTACCTCTTGAAAGTAATTTTGATCTTTTGCCTCTCTTTTTATATCAATTTTAATAGGTTAAAAGGTCAATTTTAGAGGTTTCCAAGAAAAAATGTAAGCCATACACACAACTCATATGTTCTATATATCCCATAGGCTATGCCAATCACCATTTTGTAAGCTTAAAAGCTCATATAACAATAACTGCAACACTCTACCATTTCCCCCTTAGTTTAATTTTTATCATCTCCTTTGTTTCTTCCATCAAACATATAACCCCAAGTTGGAGAGGAGAGATGATTGTAAAAGTTGATTCATTGAAAACACATGTGCCACAAGTATTTTCTCCAACATCTTAGGTGTGAAACTCCAATATTTATTTATAGTTATTAAATTTATTTATGAAGGATTATAATAGAAAGTAGACTACTTAGTCAATTCTTCATCTTGTTTAGATAAATGTAACATTTTATCACTACATGTCTTAGATTCAATATTTAGTTAGATATAATTTCTTGATTTTAGTTAAATTAGTTTGATTCAAATTAAAAACCCTACTTCCATTTTAACAATATTTTCTTCATCCAAGTAAGTGTAAAACAAGATGAAAACATACACAAAACCATTTGCAAACCATATAGAGAACAAATGTATTTATTTAGTTAATTAAAATAATTGGAGTTGAATTTAGTTAGTTATACTATTTGATAGTTAATTAGGTCAATATTTATTTAGGGACTAGAAAATATGTAGATTAATGTTCATTTATTTCTTAGATTTAAATAGTATATTTTAGAATTTAGAATAGATCACAACCATTCACTTTATTAGTTAGGACTCATTTGAAAATCCAAAATAAATGTCAACTCAACTCTTAGGCCCTTGAAACTTTAGGCTTCAAAGCAAAAATATTAGAAAAAAGAAAGCAACAAAGTACTTGCAAATAAGACAAGAAATACGTAAACAAAACAATCAAGTAAATAAAAAATAAATGTAATCAGTAAGGTCAAACAAAATAGAGAAATTCAAACATGAATCTTAACATAGCACATCAAAATTGTGTCTTACCTTTCTCTTCTCTCCCTAATATAAGGCTCATATGTCCTAGGGTTAAGAGGATTAGGTAGAGTCTATTAATAGCTCAAATCAACTCAACTACAATTGGAAGTAATTGACCAAGAGAAAATCTAGGAGAAAACTCACATCTTGCAACAAATAAAAGTAGAAAACCATTTAGACAATAAGCCTTAAGAGTTATATCTCTTAAAATAATTACTTGAAAAAAAGAACTGTTGATTGAAAAATTTCCTTTATAACACTCAATAAGAGATTAACATAATTTGCGAAAATTTAACATACAAAATTATACAAGGATTATTGTCACAATAATTCTTCAAATTATGTTTTCTATAACACATTCCCACATTGCCACCATTAAACCATGGATCAATGGTACCATGTTTCACTGAACAATGTGTCACTCCAATTCTAAGCATACATAATATGGTGAGAAATTTAGAGTAGCGCATATTTTGATGAGCATGACATGATTTTTTTTTGGGATATGCTCTTTCAACTTATCTCATTTCAATTGATCTCTTCTCTTTCATATTTTTTTTCCAATGAACCATGTATAACCTCATTCAATTAGTGCATCCCTCTTGATCTCATGACACCTATTTCAAAGAGGTATTATTACTAGGATACCGATTCAAATAGTGGACACCAAGAATATGATTATAATGCTTGATTAGCCCAAGATTTCACTACCTTTGATAAACCCCATGTGGTGTCAATATCAAGGGACAATTTTGAAATTGAATCCAAATAAAATAAGATCTTGACATGTTTTAGTTAGGTTTGAAATCCATAGGTAGTGCACTATCATAAATTGTCACCCTTGATAATTTCACACTAGGTTTTGCTCCCCCTAAATTATTGAGCCTAATTGGGTCCCTAGTTTCCTAAATTATGCATTCTATAACCCATTTGTACCACTTTTCTAAGAAATTTGCAAGCATTAAATAAATTCACTTAATTAATTTTTTTCCCCTAACACTTAATATCCTAGAAAATAGGGCCAAGACCCATTTTCCCTAGGGCGTATGGGTCCCCCTATTTTGTCAGGGACCAATTTTGGATATGTTAGTGTCGACATTTTAACATTCAAAATTCAAGTTATAAATGTTGGCTATTAGGATTTAATTTTTGGGAAAGTAGAGAAAGTCAAGAGCAATATTTCAACGCTTTATTGTAGCAATTCAAGATCCTAACATCATGTAAAATTCTATGTGAGTCTATGTGTATGTGTTATCATTGTTTTGTGAAGGCTAACACTTTTGTAGGTCTCCAAAGCATTCAAGCAATCAAGCAAGCAATATCCAATACCTTGAGGTGATGTGTATGACTTTAGTCCTTCAAGGAAGCCATTGAAGGGTGGTGAGTTGCAACACTTTGTGATTTCATCATTCCTTCCTATCCATTATCATTTTATAATTGATAATGCCATTATGGAAGTTGAAACACTAACACGGGGTTTGACTAATTCAAGCCACTAAATGACACATCTCTTCTCTTTGTGAATGTGTAGATTTTAGGTTTGGAGAGGATTGAAGGAAGTTTGAAGATAAATTGTTCATTGTTGCAATTAAAGCCCTACATCTTATCAACTCATGGAAACTCACCTACAAAATTATCTGACAATGTTCTGACAACTTTGCAACCGAGAATTAGAAGCTCAGATATGTCATTAGAGGACCTCAAAATTTGAGAAAAAGTAGCATACAAGGACCCATATACCCTAAGGCAACTCTATCCCTCTATAGTGATCAAAACCAACTTTTCTGGATAGGTACACAATCCTTTGCACTTCCCAAATTTTCCTACAAATTGTTGTTTGTTTGTTAATCATTGGGATATTAAAATTTTCATATTAGGGAACATTGTTGAATTAGGTCAATCATAGAAAAACGATTCTAGTCCATTCCAAGACCCTAAAAGATGCAGATCTAGGTCTGATTGACTCACCTTCATGGTTGAAAGTCAATCTAAACACCTTGATGATCTACATCTTAATGTACATTTGAAAAAGGAGAAAAAAAAACCCTAGGTTTAAAATTAAACTTAGGGTTCCCCTTTTTACTATGTTACATTTTGGTGAACTTGACATTTTGACATATTAATCCTTTTGAAATCTGAAGTAATTCAACCCTAGATTTAGGTTTTTCATTGCATAGTTTTATACTTCTCATTTAGGGTTGCACGTTTGCATCATAAAAGACATAAAAATTCAAAAAAAATTGCATCATAGGTTGCATTAGGATTCATTCTAGTTACTTTAATTAGTTCTACATTCAAAATTGCATTCACAATTGTCACTTATTGTTGCATGTTTGCATTTGCATCATATTGTCTTAATTTGAGAAAATTCTAGCAAATACTTAGTTACAAACCTATTTGTAGACAAAAGCATAACCTTTATATAGTATAATAAGCATTCAACTTTTGAATTTTCAAAACCCCTATCAAGGACTCAGAAGCCCTTGGGCACCTTTGTCCTTGTACACTTGCATTAACATAATTTTTCACACATCTCTGTCTTTGTGCCTTAGTATGTTTGTGCTTGCAAATCTCTATTTTGACATTCTTAATTGCATTCATTTAGGCATCTTTCGTTTAGCTCAAAAGTGATAAAAAGTGAAAAAATGCATTATTTTGTTTCAAAATTGCATAAAAATCATCATTTTCAGCTTTAGGCATCTTACAATAAGTCAATTTGTGTATTTTAGATCATAAAATTGCATTGAAAATTATCATTTATTGTTCACATATTGCTACACACTTGCATTGTCATAAATTAAGAAAAATATGGAAAAATATTCACTATCAAATATGTTTGCATCCAGGCCCACAACCATTAAGAAAAATCACACATAATCTACTTTTGATTTTTTTGAAAACTTGTCTAGGACGTAGATGCCCTTGTGTGCCTCTATCCTCCTATTGTTGACTGAACCAATTTCTACACAAACCTATATTGTGATAACGTTTAAATCTTTTTTGTTGTCTAAATCTTGTTTTTAGCTATTTACTGTGTTTGTTTGTCGATTTAGTGTTCATAGTGGGTACACTTAAGTGTTTTGAAACTCGCATGAGCTTCACGACCTAGTGTCCTATTGCCAATACTTCTATGAGACGTAGTTCTAGACTTATGGAATCTCGCGCTATTGTTACATCCACTAGGGATCTAGAGTCTTCTAACTCATTCATGCACAATGTTTTCAATACCCAACCCATTTTGGACTCTATCCCTAACACTACCATACCAATGACAACCTTACAATACCCATTTTTATAGATGTTGAGACTATGGTTGCCCATGTTCCCAAAGAAAAACTAAAAAATTTGGATAAAGATTTAGAAAGACTTCAAGAATTTGTGAGTACTAAATACCTTGCTAGTACAATAGTCCTTATAATAGATAACATGAGGAAACTGATTAATGGTGATTGAGGATTAAAGGTTTTGTATAGTCTAGCCCATATAGTTGATTCCAATGTACCTACAATGTCTATTCATGCTCAAGCTTTGGGATACACTCAAAGTCAAGGATGAAATCAAGTCTCCCTCCCTAGAACTATAGCCTCTATCCCTACATGGACAAATCCAATTGTTGCTTCAATGATATAACAAAGCATTGGCATAACTCCAACATTTCCACTAGGAATCCAGATGGTTTTGGATCTTCACATGTAACATCTCAAGTTTCATCTCCTCTGATAAATTTACAACATAGTAGTCCACCAAGAACATACACAATCCCACCATATTCACCACATTCCCAAAAATTGTCAACCAATGATTCCTTCATAAACCAAATTTTGCAAAATGTAACCTCACTCCAACAACAAATCTCAACTTTGAACCAAAACCAAAATAGACAACCATTGCAATATGTTAAGAGGATCCTATTGTCACTTGAAACTTTGAAAACACCAATGCCACAAAAACATAGAGATACCTTGATTTGACATGTATAACGGTAAAGGAGACCCTAGCAATCATATATTGACATATACGACCTTGTGTAGTGACTTCATTTTTAAAAATAAACTCCTGGCTAAGCTCTTTCCTAGGTCATTGAAATACATGGACCTTGAATGGTTTTGTTCATTGCCAAATAAATCAATCCACTCCAATGAACTTGTTGATGCATTCCTCCAACATTGGACCTAAAATTACAAAAACTAATCTAGTGCAATGCAAACAAGGAAAATGTATGAAAAAGTGACAAAATTTATAGGGTGCTATCAGTTGGTTTATTCACAAATTAATCTTCCTCTTCCTGATTTAGATGTTCAATGAGTGTTCATTGAAAATTTACAACCTAACATAAGGGATAAAATCTTGTTGATGAAATATCCATCCTTTATACATTTGTGTACGACCCTTTGTGATTACCAAAATTTGGTTAGTTAGTGTAAACAGGTATCTTCATCTACTCCTACTAGGAAATCCAAATTTGTACCAAAAAAAACTATCAACCATTCAAGAATAAAAAAAAAATCTTTATCAAGTTACATACACCTCAAACAACCAACCACATTGACCCTTAAGTTTCTGCCATAAGTTTGGAACCTTGCACCAATTTAGACTGAGAGATAGACAATTTACCAAGTTACCTGACACCCTCCATTCATTTTGCAAATTTTAAGTAAGAACTCAATTTGATTGCCTCTCGTTAGACCTATGGACATAACCAAACCCCTACCTCCAAGTTACAATCCAAATGCCTTTTTTCAATATCATCACACAAGTGGACATGATACAAAATGATGCATGCATCTTAAACATCAGGTTCAAGATCTCATTGTTTCTATTCACATCTAGTTGGACAGTGTTAATGATCAAGGGAATAAGTCTGTTTCCCTGCCTAACCAAAACTTGCAATTTTTTACCAATCTAATTCCAAACCATTCATCCAAATTTGTGTAAGCTTCTGATGATATGAGTGATGATAAGAATGAGGATGACAATAATGATGAGAGGGAATTACATAGCATGATTTCTTTAATAGATGTTCACCCTCGTAAGGGCCAAACCATTATGTTACTTGACATTTCTTTCTCCAATAGTGATGCATCCATACATGCACTTGATGGTCCTCTCTATATTGTTGGACATATCAATGACAAACCTGTACAAGGAATACTCTTTGATCCCACGTGTGTAGAGAATGTGATAACTAAGGAATTTGTGTTTGTGGATGATATTTATCAACATTCTTATGAACAATAAAAAAAATGGTTGAAAACTAATGATGGTTTTGCTCACCCTATGATAGGTTCAATCACTCTTCCTCTTAAAGTTGGACTGAAACAATTAGATGTACCATTCATATTGAATCAATTTTATGTGGAGCTAGGCTACCCATGACTACACTCCATGAATGTAATCCTATTGGTTATTCACAAGTACTTAAAGTTCCCATTTGAAAACCAAATTTTTACAGTGGATCAAAGTGGGTTTAATCCTTTATCCTCCTATGGGAAATTTTCATTAGATTTCTTTTGGCCCCAACCGATGGAACGTATAAAAACTCATCAGGAATTCTTTTTTAGTTCACACCAAAAGTTTAAGGCAAAGTGCATAATAGAGTTACCTATTACCAATATTCCTAAAAATAATAAGGCCATGGTTGTTCCTCCCACACCAACTATGGATGAACCCATGCCCTGAGAAAAAACCCTTCCAAGTAACCAACGTATGTATGTCGTAGTTCCTCCACCCATATCATATAAAATGCCAAGATAAAATCAAATGATTACTTTTTGCCTCCAAAGATAAAACAAGTGTATAGACCTAAAGAGATAGTGGTTTCCCAATCCTTGGTGGTTCCTTCAATTCCTCCCTTAAGGGAAGAAAAGAGACCAATGGTCAAGAAACCTTCTCCTAACTCGTCATAAATTGAAAATCATGCAAGAAGTAACATAAATGAAAAAGAGTGTAGGCATAGGCATCATGCTCTTGCTCATTAATTGGAAGAAAATAATAAAATAAAGCATGATAATCCAACACCTATGCAAACAAATAAAGAAGAATTACAACTTTCACCAAAAAAAGACATGGAACAAAAAAAAAGTGAAACAAGAACATACAACAAACATTATCATAAAACCTCCCATTGTGATTAACTTGGATGATGAAGATGGCATTGCTAAAATTAATGAACAAGTCCATAATGAGCTTAATTTTTTATTTTCAAAGAAAATGAATTTAGATGAGGGCAACTGTGATGATCCTCCTGATGAGAGTGAGCCACCATGTGTTGAACTTGGAGATGCTCCTAGTATGAGACTTGTTGTAGTCACTTTAGCAATATTGGGATGTAGACAACATGCTTTAGGCCAGCTCGCATGTGTGGTGCTCCTTTATGTTTATTTTATGTGTTCTTTGTGTTTTTTTTCATGTGATGTGATCTCTCGTGTTGTGGTGCTTGGCGTGCCTTTGTATTTACGAGTTTTCTTTAGATGAAACTTCTTTCTCTATTGGCACAAGGATACAAAGGAAATAAACCTATCATAACATTCCTTTATTTGTATCTTGATTCTTCTATATGTCACGTAAAATTTGTATTTTATCTTTTGTCTTATGTTTTCCTTTTGGGGATGATGCAAGGTGCTGAGAAATTCAGGTCTCTTCCATGTTGACCCAAAAGTGTGTGTCTTCTCTCTCTATGTGTCATTCCTCTATTGTGTTTGTTGTTCCATGAGTATTTGGGGAATAATGTTAGTTTCAAGCTCTATTATATCATTGTAACAAAGATGCATATTGACCTTGGATTCGTGGATCCCTCTTGTGTTTATATTCTATTTTTTTTATTGCATTACATTTGGCGGCAACCCCTTATCATGATGCAGGTTCATTTGGAAACATATCATTGGCACAGGGCTTTCTAAATAGGCTCTCATGACCTATTATTGCATGATTTTTATCATTTTTCTCCCCTAATGTAATTGTTCACAATAGGGTGTTTAGCAATTTATTTAAGGTGGGGGCATACATCTACATTATTTTCTTTCACTTTATTTACAGGCATTGGACTTAGTGATGAGTTGGCATTGACATTGGCATTTTTGCTTCACTTTGTTCACATGCATTGAACTTAGTGTTGTGTTGGCATAAAATTTTGATCATTTTGTAGCACCTTAGGAGAGTTATCAGGGAGTACAACTCTTGGTATGGTTGACATAGGTGCACACCTAGTGAATAGAGGACTTCACTAGACCTACTGTGCTTCTCATTTTGCTACCTTGTCTTGGGGGCTCACCTAATGAATATCATACTTCACTAGCACATGTGCCTTCTTATTTTTGATTCACCTAGGAAATATTGGAATTTTCTATGGAGTCATGGACACCTTTGGTATGGATCTTAACATAACACAGCTTGCTAGCTCACACCCTCATTTTTTCATTTCATATTGACATTGTATGCTTGTGTATGTTGTCTTGCTACATTTCATACATATGTGTGTTCCTTTTGTGCTTTTGTTGGTTTTCCATGGGATATTGGATCCTAGGGGCTTGATCATCTCCCTAGATCCTTATTCATCTTATCTCTTCAACATTTGGACAATTAGACCCCTCTTGATATAAATTTTCTACTTTAGTGTGAGTTTTCAGAGAGTAAGTTCATACTCTCACAAAAGTGGGGGCTAAATGTACTATTGTAAATGGTCACCCTTAACAATTCCACACTAGGTTTTTCTCCCCTTGAATTATTGAGCCTAATTGGGTCCCTAATTTCCTAAATTATGCATTCTATAGTCTATTTGTACCATTTTTTGAGAAATTACAAGCATTGAACAAATGCATTTAATTAGTATTTTCCCCCGACATTTAATGTCTTGGAACATAGGGCCAAGAACCATTTTACCTAAGGCATATGGGTCACCCTATTTTGTTAGGGACCAATTTTGGATATGTCCGTGTCAAAATTTTAACATTCAAAATTCAAGATGCAAATACCGGCTATTAGGATTTAATTTTTGAGATATTAGAGAAATACCTATAAATACCTAGTTATTGCATCATTTGAAATCTAACAAGTATTTCATTAGAAATATTATGATCAAGAGGATTGTCAAGAGCAAGTTAGGAGCAACATTTTAGAGCTTTATTACAGCAATTCAAGATCCTAACATCATGTCAAATTATTTGTGAGTTTATGTGTACTCATGTTATCATTGTTTTGTGAAGGCTAACACTTTTGTAGGTATCCAAAGTATTCAAGAAATCAAGAAAGAAAGATCCAAGACCTTGAGGTGATGTGTATGAATTCAATCCTTCAAGGAAGCCATTAAAGGGTGGTGAGTTACAACACATTGCTATTTCATCATTCCTTCCTATCTATTATCATTTTATCATTAACATTGCCATTGTGAAAGTGGAAACACTGACACGGGGTTTGACTAAGGTAAGCCCCTAAATGGCACACCATATCTTCTCTTTGTGAATATGTAGATTTCAAGTTGGAGAGGATTGAAGGAAGTTTGAAGATAAATTATTCATTGTTGCAATTAAAGCCCTACATCTTATCAACTCACATAAACTCACCTACAAAATTATTTGACAATATTTTGATAATTTTACACTCAAGAATTAAAAGCTCAAATCTATCATCAGAGAACCTCAAAACTAGAGTTGAAGTAGCATACAATGAACCATATGACATAAGGCAACTCTATCTCTTTATAGTGATCAAAACCAACTTTTCTGGGTAGGTACACAGTCCTCTGCACTTCCCAAACCTACCTGCAAATTATTGTTTTAGTCTGTTAATCATCAAGATATTGCAATGTTCATATTAGGGAACATTGTTGAATTAGGTCAATCATAGAAAATCAATTCTAGTCCATTCCAAGACCCTAAAATATGATGATCCAAGTCTGATTGTCTCACCTTCATGGTTGAAAGATCTAAACACCTTTTTGATCTAAATCCTAATGTACATTTGAAAAAGGAGGAAAAAGCAACCCTAGGTTTAGAAATTAAACTTTGGGTTCCCCTTTTTCCTATGTTATATGTAGTAACCTGGCTTGGCCACCTATAGGGATATAAAAAATAAAATTGATAATGAGGTAGACCACCTCAAAAGAGACTCGATAGCTTCTCAAGTGGTGTGAAAAGAGCTCAAAATAATCCTCCAAAATGACCAAGTATGAACATAATGGATGAGGCTTGGAAACCCAATTGAGGTAACAACAAGTGGGGCCACTCAACCCTTCAAAATAACTCATAATAGGAACACCAATAAAATCCACCTCATAGTGGGGGAGATGCAATTTATTAATCCTATAGAAGGAAAATCCTTAGAAGTTGTCATATCCACCTTAGTGTAGTGAATCAAGATCGCTGAGGCTAAGGGAATTTGTTACAACCCATTGTGTTGTTACCTATTTACTACTATTATGTTAGGGTAATTTATTGCATATGCTAATGTATTTGGAATTCTGATTGGAAATGTATATGGTTGCACCTTGTTTATGGGAAAAATTATGAATGAATGTTTATTTCATTTGATGTTATATGATGAAATGCATATATGGAATAATTGGTTATTGAATTTTTTATTCTAACTATGAAATGCAAATGCTTGTTTTGATGAACGACTTACTACCATGAAAATGTGTTAAGTTGAATACAAGTTCATATTCAATCCTTTAGAAGTGAGGGGAAGTATCACTTAGGAGAGGAACTTGGTTGAGTAACCTGCAACGAAACCTAGCTGAGCTTACACACACACTCACTAATAGAATGGTTGAGTCAAGTCATAATTTTGGGAATTGGTAAGTCATCCTTTAGTATGATGTGTTTTCATTAGGAAGGATCTTGATTTCATGTTAAGAGAATTCTTGGATGGTGTTTGTGTTTGGTGCATATGATTTCTTTATATTACTATACTTGATTGATGAGATATATACATAGAATGTATAAATATATACATGTGCATGTCGACGATAATCCATACATATGAGGGAACACGTACATGAGAGTACATAGGTAGATGTACATATGCACACTTATGGATGGGTTTCTCATGGGCATAGTGATATCAAGAGGATAATGAGACATGCATGTATATATATATACATACATATATATATACCTACCAATAAGATAGAAATTGTTTATGTGTTTGATTGTATAATCGAATGTATATATATATATGTATATATACACATATATACATATGTATACACCTGTCAATATATGTATAGGTATGTATACATGTATACATATATATATAAATATAAATGCTAATATATGAAATGTTAAATTTATCTTATTCATTAGAATATCAAGTGTATATATTAGACAAACTTATTTGTCAAGGAATATATATAAATATATATTTGAATATATATATACATATATATAAATAACATTAAATTCTATTTATTAGTGATATATATGTATATATATATATATGTAATATGCTAGCGATCAATTTATGATAAAGGCCGATTTATGGTATAAATGCCTTGGTCAATTTAATATGAATGTAGCACTATAATTAGTAGCACAATGCTATGAAATGAAACTGCATTTATCCTTATGGATAATAGTCGATGGAAAAGCACACGTAATAAATCTATTGTCTAAGATTATTGAACACGGGGAATAAAATGTTGTGATCTATTATAAGAGGCGTGCTTAGTCAAAGCATTAGTAATGCTATATATAATGAGGTTGATTCATTGATAGATGTTGATTGTCAAGTCTATGAACAAGTCGACTATTTGATATGTAGCCATGAGGAGTCTGACTTATTCTTTGTTTTAAATGGAAAGCGTATGAATAGGAAATGTGTTGAATAGATGGTGCCATAATATGAATTCTATATGTCTTTTAGAAGTCTTTTAAACTTGAAAGTCAATTACTTGAATAAAGCATGTGCATTATGAAATAGTCAAAGTACTATGGCAAGCATAGGGTCAATTTGCTGTATGGTTTTGATGAGTATTATGATAGGAATTTACCACCTTTTCTTTATTTAGCCAAGCCAATGGTATTTGGCTGAGAAGTTTCATAGCTTAAACCTTGAATGTAGGCTGTAGAAGATAGTTTTTGGGTATAAATATATGGTATTCTCACCTCATTTGGATACACTTCTTTGCATTATTACACTGCTCCATTATGTTGTATATATCATTGAGAGAGTTTTCTATATTGTTGAGAGTTATTGTGAGGAATTTAGTGAGAGAAATTGAGAGGTTTTTTGCTAAGTTGATTCCAAGAGGAGGCTAAGCTTGAGAATCAGTGGGTCAAATTGGAATAAGCGAACTACAGGTATGAGATTCTATTCCTTATATATTTTATCTTTTATGTGAAAGATTGTTTGCCTTGTGTGTTTAAAAGTGGAGATTGCAATAGGTTGCATGAAATAGATCGATAGTCTATTTTTCTTGTAGGAAAGGAAAAGATTAATGGTTATGATTTTCTTATAAGTGCTTGTACTTACTCCATATTAAGGAGAGACTGAATTTCATTTTTAGTATTACATACTAGTATTTTTGAAGTGGGAATAACTTGTGAAGTTATTTTATGTGAAGTTAATTTTTAGACTTAGAAAGCTCATATGTTATACCTAGGAGAGAATATCCATTGAAGGGGGTAACGTATTCTTTTACTTATGCTTCATTGGTATAAGTACCATTGTGTTTTGGGAAAAGGGAATAGGTTATTTTTGAGGTTAATGACTACCTATTGAAGGAAATTACCTATGCATAATTTATAATGGCCTAAATTAAAATCAATCTTGAGTTAGTGTATGTGAGTAGAATGCCTATCACTTGAGATACTGAATGAGAATACTTTGGCCAAAGTAGTGGGATATCCTTTGGCTCCACTATCAATTCACCATGTTCCTTTTATGCATGCTAGTTTAGGATTGTAGTGTCTACAAGTTCTAGTTATGTAGGGAACGACGATAAGATCATAGTGGTTATTGTTACAAGGTCACTCCACCAATCTCTTCGTCAAAGGGTAGGGCCATCTATCAGATGATAGATGTGTAGGGGACCATGCTGGTTGGTAGAAAATCACTTGAGTGATGCTTCTCCTCCTCAGCTGGTGACCAAGATTTGAAATGAGATTCTTGAACCATCTATATCTATTACTTTGAAGCTCGGTTGAGCTATGTATGTATTTTGTATACAACCTGTGGAAATATTGTAATATGTGGAATATTATTTTGGAAATGAAATTAATATTGGAATTTTTTATGTCATCTATGTTCATTTTTCTCATATGGAAAATAATTTTTTTATGGCAATGGTTATGAAGCATCGTTTATTTACTTGAAAGTGAAAACTTAGGAATTCTACTTGCATGAAAAATTGGCATGTTATAGCATTGAAAAACCACTCAAAATCCTTGTACAAATAAATGAACAATCAAGATCTTTGAGGTGCTAATTCTACACCAATTCTTTCATCGATATGATGCATTATAAATCAAGGGGTTATCGAATCACTCTTGTATATGAAAATTTATACATGTAATGAAAGAAAAAAGATTTTTGTACCTCCCCTACATCTGGTGTAGAGCACAATGAATCTATAGCAACTAGGTAGGTTAGTCACATCAAAAAATCTAAACCATATGATTCCACTAGGTTTTAAACCTTAGACTATAGCTCCCCAAAGCTATCTAGCATTCCCTAGAATTCAAAAAGAAAACATACATTTTTAGATGCAATATGGCCATAAAACCTAGTGTATCTAGACATAACAACCCGACCAAAATAACCCTGGACACAATAACCCCGTCATAATAACCCAAGGAAAAAATAACCCAGGGTTATAATAACCCTTGGATATAATAACCCATGGTCAAAATAACCTGTGGTCATTTTAGATCAAGCTAGTAAACTAGAAATGATATAAAATCAATTAGAACATTATAATTTAGATATTTTTCCAATTCTTATGTCAATTTTTTGCTCCAATTTGCACTTCATCGCTCATAATTTGACACTTTAATAGAAAATTTAAATAATAAAGTTTTTTAGCAACATACATGTAATTTATAATTTTTTTTTCCTTTCTCTATATTCTTACTGGGATATTCTGTCCATGAGTTATTTTGGATTGGGTTATTATGACCCTGGGTTATTTTGTCCTTGGGTTATTATGACCAGGTTATTCTGTCCAGGGTTATTTTGGCCTAGTTATTATGTCCTACAATCAAAACCTAGTAATTCCCACCCATATTATCTCTTGCCTCATCTTGGTGATATAAAACCATGGATGTTTTCGCCTCTTTTATTTCTTGATTGATTTTTGTTACTAGCACTATAATTTTCAATGATTTTTTACATTTACATCAAGGTGAATGGATGTTTTACTTTGGATTCATGTGTGAATTTCTATACTTGAGATTTATAGTGTTTAAACATCATTATTTTCGCTATCATGTGTGATTATTCTTATGTTCTCAAGTTCAACATGGTGATTATTATTACATAATTTTATATTTGATTCATTTTAGTATTAGACGATTTTTAGTTAGATGACTATTTTGATATCATCTATTTGATGTTATCATGGTGGTTTCTATATAATGTGCTTCAATTATCTTATGTTGTATATATACTCTTGGTAATTTCATTAAGGGTGTATGCATATATATACCAATGGTGATAAAATTAGAGATAATTATATTTGGTAGATGTGTTGTGTTCTTATCTCCATTTCACTCAGTTTTGAGTTTTGAGATTAGTCTAGTGTGCTTTTGTGATCTTGTATTAGAATCAATCGAGTTTGGACTCTTGAGTCATGTGAAAACCTATCAAATGTGTTTTTGTGTTTTATGTTGGTTTTTTGACTTCTATGATTTATTACATTTAATCATTTACATGATGTTTCTAATGCTTAAGAAAAAATATTTAAATGTTCCCATCTTCAAAATAAGGTGGTTTTTAAATATAATTAAATTAAATTTAATCACTTTTATAATTACATTAATATTTTTTTGTAATGCTTTGAGTGCTTTTTTCAATTGTAAGTTCTCTCAGTATTGTTGGAAATGGCTTATCCAAAAATTTGACTTGGAGTTCTCCTCTTCCTAATAAACTATTGGATGTGTTCAATAGTTGGACTCTTCTCTATAAAGATTCATTTTTTGTTTATCTAGTTGATGTCTCCTTCTTTATTGATATGGAATATTTGGTAGGAAAGGAATAGAAGATTCTTTAGAAAAGAAACCATAAACCTTGATGTGATGATTCTAAAATTTGAGAAATCTATTTTAAAATAGTCAAGGCTTAGGTATATAAATCTGATAATCAAAATTTAGATTTCTCCTCTTGGGATGCATTCATTTTATCAAAATGGAAATATATAAATGTACCAAATCATGGGGTTTTTCTTATAAAAATAATTTGAAAGAAGAAAAACTAGTTGGACCCCTCCTCCTACATCTATAGTTAAACAATATTTTTATTTAGCATCCAAAGGAAATTATGGATGCTTGGAGGCATGTTGTATTCTAAAATACAAAAATGGTGTTGTTTTATCTCTATCTATGAAAATACCTAAATGATGAATAATGAAGTAGAAGTTTAGGCTCTAATATCTTGTTTAAATTTGAAAAAAAAAACATCAAAAGTCTAAGAATTGAAGGGGATTCTATGAATATTATTAATTTTTCAAAAATATATTCCCTTGCAACTAGAAAATAAACTAAATCCTACATGAAGTATGAACTATCTTAAACAAATTTTAGTCTTGCAAAATACACCATAGTTATAGGGAAGGCAATAAACATGTAGAAAACTTGAAAAATATTGCTTGTGATATGATAAATAAAATTTTATTCTTGGATGCTAGATCAATTAACAAATTTATTTATGTTGCATTAATTATGGAAAGTGATCTTCGACCCCATTATTAGGGGTTATTTTTTACTAATGTCCTGAAATGGTTTTTTAGGATAAAATTGATTAGGAGAACCGCCATGTTTGATTAATCATTGTTTTATAGCTATTTGGATGTGCCAATTAACAATTGATTAATTTGTAAGGCGATTTTCATAAGTACCAAAAGATCCGATTTGCATGCTTGGAATTGTGGGTTCACACATGGATTCTACCCATCATTCATGTGGTTTATCTCCCCTACATTATGAGCTACCAAATCAATCTCTTCCATGTGTTAGTTTTCATATGCCCAAGTGATTCATAATTAATAGGCACATGCATTGTAGAACTTATTCCTCCTTTAGTGGTTATTTTATTTTTATTTGTTCTTTATGCATGGATAATATTCTATGAAACAATACATTCATATTCTCATTTTGAAATGGGAATGCCTAGAAAGTGGGGTTTTTAGTTTTGATATAGTAGTGAAAGTATTCACAATGGATTGTCATCTAGTGGAGGAGGTGATTCAATGCCTCATGAGCTAGGTTCTTTTATAGAGTACTCTACATTTGCTTTACCCCTCTCAGGTATTCTTAATGTTTCTCTCAAATTGCATGGTTTTACTCCAGTCTTATGGTCTTCTATTGTAACTAGTCACTGATTATGTTCAAGATGTCTATATACCTAGGAAAAATATAAAATAGGTTATAAATGTAGGATCTATCAAAATTTGAAGCATTGGTTAGGGATCTATTTCATCCCAATTATTTAAGGAAAACCCCAATGACCATTTATGCATATAATACTCTAAAGCATGGCCTTCAATTTAAATGCGAATTTTATATGGATAATTCCATAGCACTCATCACCAAGAATTGGGCCCTTTGTTGGTTGTTAATATTCAAAGGATTTTCATGCTATACACTTCCTAATCATGCATGTCCCTCTCTCTCTAATCCAACCTACAACTGAAGTTGATGATGAATGATTCTTAGTTATGTATTTTTTCTTTAGCTTTGTTCTTGTATCACGTGGTGAATTGTGTAATGTGAGTAAATGAATTAAAAAACCACACAATCAATGAAACATATTATATTAGGGAAATTGAAATAATAAATAAATTGATAAAACTATTCCTTAAAACTGTTCCATTGTTTCCTATCTCTAAGGATTCCTTGAATCATAATGGCTCTCAAATCTTACTTGCACTATGACTTTTGGAATGATAACCTAGAGAATGGATGCTGTGAAATGCAAGAATCCTAGTTCCTACATGATTTGATAAGCTATGTGATACACTGTAAATGATAATGGTGATATGATAATGGATATGATGTTGAAGAATATGATGAAAATATTCTATAAAACTACTATGATAATGGAAATGCAACTAATAAACTAAGCCATGATTCTAAATTAATATGTTTCTACTATGCTAAATGCTCTAAATGCTCCAATGCTCAAATGTTCTAAATTCTCTAAGATAATTTTTGTAGAGTAAATTTTTCTCAAAGATGGGATCTGAAATGTTGGAGAATGATGTTGTATTTATAGGATTTCCAAGGCGTATTGTGATGTGCCAGGATTCGACAGTCAATATTTAGTCTGGAGAGATCAACGATGGAGGATGAAGAAGTTAGAGGGAATCATGGAGAGTGTTCCCTTTAATAGAAGACTTTGCCAAGTGTTGAAGAGAATAAATGAGATGGAGGAGCCAAGTGTCCAAAGTTTGTTTCCAATTTGTTGAGGACAATTCCATTTAAAAATTAGAGATATTTAAATTCATGACACTTGATGAGGTGGAAGGAGGTTTCTAGAGTTATGTAGAAATGTGACAAAATTGAATTTAGAAATTCAAATTTAATGAGAGGGAATTAATCAAATAAAAAAAATTAGTTAGATTTGTTTATTTAATTAAATCATCAAGAAAATGATTTTAGGAAGAATTTAAGAAAGTGAACTATATAAATAATTTTTTCAATTTATTTATAAGTAGACGAATTAAGAGGGTTTATTAATTAAATAGCTTGTATTTAATTAATTGATTATCCTGACTGATTTTAGGTGTATACATTTTCCCCCTATTTGAAGTGATGTGTTTACACATTGCTTCAAAGAAAAAATTGTTGGTGATGCTGAATTTTTTTTTGATATGCCCCAGACACTGATTTTTAGGTGATGACGGATATATGCCTCCTCGGGAGATAAATCAGTGAATTTTTGAATTTTTCGGAACTTTTAGATTTTTTGAATTTTTTGAATTTTTTTTATGATTTGATGTTAATTTCAAATTTTTATGATGTTGAAATGATTTATCTCCCAAAAAATGATGTTGAACTTGCTAGGTGATGAATTGATTAATTAAGCCTCTTTGAAAAATAAAATAAATCAATCCCATAAAAATATCACTTAATGACCCTTTAAAAGTTAAAAGAGGTGAAATGAAGTTCATTTGTACATTTTGATTTTGAAAATTTGAGTGAGTAGAGAAACCTAGTGCAAATTGAGCAAGATGGTGATTCCAATCCAGACCCACCGATTCGAGCATGTGTGACATCATAACCGCCCGATAGCGTATGGACCTTCGGTACGTAAGTTGAAAAACCTCCTCGTAAATTGTGCATTTCAATTTTCCCTCATTTTTCATGTTTAAAAACTACTTTTTATATTTTAGCGCATAGGGAACCCAATGTAGCACATCGGTAGACTCTAGTTGTGCATCCAATAGTTTAGCGCATAGGGTTAATTTTCTAGTACATTCAGCTTTTGTATTGGCGCATCTAGTAGATTAGCACATATAAGTCAAGATTTAACGCATCTAGGCAATGATTTAGTGCATACAGTCATTTAGTGCATAGAAGTCAAGATTTAGCGCATCTGTTATTTTTTCTAGTGCATAAAGTAGTCTGGCACATTGATGTAGTGAAATGGTGCATTGGTGAATTTTGATGGCGCATAGGGTTATTTAGCACATTGAAGCACTATTGTGGCACATTGGTAGAATTCTCTTGCGTATCCATGTTTTTAGCGCTTTGAGACACTATTTTAGCGCATCCATGCTAGATTGATGAACTTTAGATTAAACTCCTTGATTTTGATGATTTTCGGTCATGTGAGCCTTTGATTTGATGATGTTTGATTATGTTGTTAGATTAGATGATTATTGATCTCATGATAGGTGAGATTCAATGATAAGATGACAATAATTGACCTCATGATAGGTGAGGATGAATGATAGATTGATGATGATTGACCTCATGATAGGTGAGGATCAATGATAGACGCTCATGAGATTTGATCAAAGTCTCACCAGAGATGATTAGATTGATAGACTGATTGATTGATTTGCGATATGTTATGATTATAGGAGCCTTCGTCAATCTTGATGTTACGGGAGCATTTCTCGAGAACTTGGGATTTGATTCCACAATTAGATTAGGCTGATCTAAATGTGATTGGATGATGCAGGTTGACTTTGTTGCTAGATATTCCCCAACATAGGATTAATAGGGGGCTCTTGACTGCTTTGACAGAGAGGTGTCATAGTGACCACAACACCTTTCACCTATCCATTGGTGAGATGACAGTGATACCAGAGGATGTTTACTGGATTATAAGGATTCCAGTGGTTGGCAATCTGGTTGTTTATGATTTCACTAAGTAGGGAGGGACCGATGCCTTTAGGTGAGTCTTTGAGGATGATCAGATTTTTGGTTACGAGATCCTATGGAAGGATATGGTTGATGCCTATGCCACATTTCCATGTGTGCTTGTTGGGTTCATTGGTGGATTCTTATGTCTCGACCGTAGGTCTAAGGGACTCTCATTTGGATGGGGCTAGACATTAGAGAGTATGATCACACAACAGACTCGATATGCATGGGGATCCTAAATGCTCACTCATTTGTACCATGATCTACATCAGGTGGTCTACCTTAGAGCATCCGGTTTTTCAACTAGTGTTACATTGTTACAGATATAGGTGTGGGACCACATAGCTATCACTCAACCAATTATAGAGAGACAACGACCAGCTAGGAGGCCTTATGTTCATATATACACAAGTTCTATTGTCCAACATAAGCTGGGAAAACTGGAGTACTGGCGAAGAGTTCTTGATGATTTTTATACCATGACATGGAGGCCCTATCTTGACTATGAGCAGTGGCTAGAGGATGATACCAAGATTCCCTATGTGTGCATAGCCAGATATTTGATTAAGGGGACACCATTCATCATTGAGAGATTCCTTTTAGGGAGAGTACATCGATAGTATGGTAGGGTATAGGGCATGCCCCAAGGAGTGGCTCATTATGCATAGAGATGACAAGATATACCAAAGTGGGGACTTATGTTATCTTACGATGTTTCCTATTAGGAGCACTATGGATTAAAACCAGTGATTTGGGAGTATCATCCTGAGATCATAGAGGCTACCTTATCAGAGGAGTATGCTTAGTATTTCTTTACATATCCTTTTTCATGGATATCAAACCCAGATGAGCTTGTTCCGTTATTGGATGATGATGAGAGGGCACCACCACGTGCACCTAGGTGGAGGAGATGTTGATGAGGAGGAGAGAGAGCAGTGATGATGGAGACGATGGAGATGGGGATGGTGGAAGAGCTGGTGGTGGAGATGAT
Organism: Sequoiadendron giganteum; assembly: GCA_007115665.2. NCBI lineage: Eukaryota > Viridiplantae > Streptophyta > Pinopsida > Cupressales > Cupressaceae > Sequoiadendron > Sequoiadendron giganteum. Next base: position 476,099,860 of record CM021101.1, on the reverse strand, counting down.
AGTGGTGGTGCAGGTGGAGGTGGGTCGGTGCTGGATGTACGAGACTTCATGGTACCCCGACGAGGGAGATCACTAGTGGTTGCAACACAGTAGCAAGTTTGGATTTTGCTACCCTTGCAGCAGCAATAGACATAGATAGTTGCTTTATAGGTTCAAGTTCAACCACTGCAAGGTTAGCTAGCATAGGTACATGTGTTGCTAGCACATGCATAGGGACAAATAGCCACATTGACGGTCGAGCGAGATGAAATGAGACATGAGGGTGAGTAGGCAGAGGCCTTGGCTGACAGATTGCAGAGAGTGGATGAGGGTACCACCAAAGGTGATATGCTCAGAGAGGTCACTTGGGTCACTAGAGAGGTTGAGTACTATCAAGGTCGGTATCATTAGTTAATGCATGTAGAGAACAGGGTTAGCTATGCACAGTCCCAATAAGGTAGGAGTCAACCTCGTACTACTGGCATGGGTGTGATGCGACCACCGCACAAAGACCCATTAGGTAGGGACCTAGGTATAGGTCCATTAGGTGTAGGTACAGGTATAGGTGTAGGTCCATCAGATGGTTTAGTAGGAGGTTCAAAGAGGCCAGTGACGTCTAGGTGAAGCACCACATAGCTCCATTTGATCATATTTTATGTACTTGAGATATTTGTATACACCAATTTTAGCTGAGACATTACTACCACATTTTTGATGTTGTACATGTTTGGATATCCTTGTACACTTGATATTATTATTTTGAGATTTATATGATATGCAACAATGATTAGTGATCTATATGTGTTTATATGATGTTTATGATGGATGCCTATGATGGACACATTTGATTTCTATGTTATGATGCTTATCTGTTGTTTATATGTTGCTTATATGATTATGGCATGATTATGTATGGATGTATTAATGATATGGTGATGCATAGATTATGATTCTATGATGCTTTATAGATGATGTTTATATGAAATATGAGATGGATGTTATTATGGAATTGGAATGTGATGCATTTTATGTTTTTATTTTGTGATGCAAATATTATGGTGTAATATAATGGATGGATGAATGATATGCAAATGATCATGTAATGCAGTTTGTTATTTTTGTATTTTCCTGATGCAAATAAATGATATTGCTACACTATATGAGATGGATTTAATTATGCAAATGTGATGTAATGCATTTCTTTTTCTATTTTCTAATGCAAATATTATGATGTAATGTATGGATGGGTTATGATATGATTATGCAATTATATGAGAATGATATATTTTTGTTAATGTCAAGTATACTCACTCCATTTAATGATAGAGATAACATCATTTGAAAATTGGTCCAGCCTTGGAAAATCCCAAAATACAGATGCAAAACTAGTATGAATGCAATCTAATCTACCATGTAGATCTAAATATACAAGGTTGTCATTGTAGAAACTGATTTGTCATGATTTTTACCATCATTGAGCCTTTAAAATGTTGAAAGTGAGTACAAACATCAATGGTATAATTGGACCATGATGAATTGAGTACTACTTCCATGATTTTTGATATTGCAAGTTAACACAAGCATCTAGGTAGAATTGAATCGAGATGACCCGAGCATTCCTCACGTAAATAGACAAGAGTTAATCATTTTCCTATGAAAATTTGAAATTTCATCAACGATACTTTGTAGAGCATGTCCCAAGACAATTTGCATAGTAGTAATGATCAAATCACAGACAACTGACAAAGAAAATATCATTCTCTTTCCTGGTTGCTCTAGTTTAGGACATCATCGAGGTACTCCAAAGAAATGATAAAAAAAGTCAAAGTTCAATTGTTGAACATTCATGCTAATATGATAAAGCCATGATTCAAAAGAACAACATCCATTTAGATTTTCTTTGATTTGATTGAATTTAGTTGTTGGATGCAAATGTGCATTTGTGACATATTTGATGGTTGATGTATGTTCAATGTTGAGTGTTTCGCTTTGATCTTTGTGTTTGTGATGATGTCGTATTGCTGTTTGTCTATTGGTTTAAGTTCAAAGTTTATTTCCCCCAGTGAGTTTAGGATTTTTCCCCCAATCTAGGGTGAGACACGACCGCAATACCAGGATATGTACATGAGGCTCTTCGATGACAAGCAGAATGATGGTGAAATCGAATGGTCGACATGTGCTCAAATAGATGGAAAAACCAATCTATCACAAATAGTGCCTATTTCCAGGTTTTCACTATTTGTTTTTATTGCACTTTTTCAAATTTTTATGATTTTTTTTAATTTCTTTTTAATTTTTCACTTTTTTTGTATTTTTTCCTTTTTTTGATTTTTGTATTTTTGTATTTTTTTTTTGTTGTCATCAAGATGCCCGTTTTCCAGGTTTTCATTAGGCTAACCATTTTTTCAGGACATTTTCCCATTTTTCTTGTATTTTTTGAAGACTTTTAACACACATTAGATGATTTAGGTGTAGAACTTCTTGAGATGTAGACTATTGATAGGATCATCAAAAAAATCCCCTTTAGGTGTAGACAACTAATACACTCTAGATCTAAAGACTAACACAACGATGAAGGGACCTAGCTAGTTTGGTTCAAATCTCCCCTTCTTCTCTCTATCCTATTGATTATGGGGATTTTCTTTTAGGACCAAGTCACCAACTTGAAATATTCTTGGTTTAACTTTGTGATTATAAATTTTGGACATCCTCTGCTAATAGGCTTTTAGGTGATCCACAGCTTGCTGACAACGTTCATCCAACAGTTCCAACTCTTGTAACCTATACACCTGATAATATTCATTTGAAATGTTCCCCTTCAATGACACACAAAGTGATGGTAGCTCAACTTCAATAGGTAAAATGTCCTCTAATCCATAGACGAGAGCATATGGTGTGGCTCCTGTCGAGGTGTGGATACTAGTTCAATATGCCCATAAAGTAGGATTTAATTGAATGTGCCAGTCACGTCCAACATTGTTGATAGTTTTCTTTAAGATCTTCAAGATGGTTTTGTTTGAGGCCTCTTCCTGGCCATATCCTTGAGGATAGTATGGTGTAGAAAACCGATGCTGGATATGAAACCTTTCACAAAGCTCTTGGACGCCCCAGTTCTTGAAAGGCCTACCATTGTTAGTGACAATGGACTGAGGAATTCCATATCGACAGATGATGTAATTTAGGATGAAGAGTGTGATCTATTTTCCAATGATTTTGGTTAGGGGAAGAACTTCAATCCACTTTGTAAAATACTCCATGAGTGTGATAATGAATTTGTGTCCATTTAACTAAGGTGGATGAATTTCGCCTACAAGATCCAGTCCCCACTAACAAAAAGGCCATGTTGATGCAAATGGTTGTAACTCTTGGGTTGGTGCATGTATCTAGTTTCCACGGACTTGACATTTTTGGCACTTCTTGACAATTAAAAATACTCCTCCATATTTGACCAGTAATACCCCAAACATAGAGTTTCTTAGCGAGAGTTAGTCCACTTGAATGAGTTCCACAAATACCATCATGAACTTCATGTAAGGCTATTTCAAATTTTTTACGTTCAAGAAAATGAAGGAGAGTTCCATCAAGACCTTGTCGATAGATTATATCCGCTATGAGGGTGTGGTAGGCAACTTGGCAGATAAAGTTACGTTTCTGGTTTCAGGATAGATTGGGTGGAAGGGTCTTATCTCTTAAATAAGTATAGATCTTCCCATAAATAGAGGAATCAACATCAACTAGATGGAAAATGACTTGGGATTCGGGGTTGTCAAAGGCAGGGTTAAGCACTTGTTCCACCATGAACTCATAAACACTTTGCTTTTCAGGTATTTGCAAGAGAGAAGTGATTGTTGCCATTGCATCAACAACTTTGTTATCTGCTCTTGGAATTTTCTCAAATTTGATCTCAACAAAATAATTTTTGAAAGCATCTACCATTCTCTTATATGACATCAACTTGTCATCCTTTTTTTGATAATCATCGTTCACCTGATTTATGACTAGCTGTGAATCTCCATAGACTTGCAACTCTGTGATCTTCCATTCAACTACCACCTTGATCCTAATGATGAGTGCTTTGTACTTAGCTCTATTATTTGTGCAAGGAAACATGAGCTTGTAAGATTTTAGGATGGTATGTCCTTGAGGTGTGATAAACAGGATTCTAACACCTAACCCATGTTGCATGTAAGACCCATCAAAATATAACATCCAATGTTGTGATGATATGGTGAGGAAATCTATGTCATGAAACTCAATGCTCATTGGACGATCATCTTGTAGTGGTGCTTTGGCTAACTGGTTGGCTATCACCTAACCCTTGATGGCTCTTCAGTCTACATTTTGGATGCCAAACTCACTCAAAATCATTACCCACTTGGCTAGTCTTCCTATTAGGGAAGCTTTACTAAGTAAATACTTTAATGGATCAATATTTGCTATGAGTTTGATTGTATGAGTTAACATGTAATTCCACAATTGTTGAGTAGCAAATACTACTGCTAGACAAGCTTTTTCGATGAAGGTGTAGTTGATTTTGGTGGAAACAAGCTACAATAAGAGGGGGGCTGAATCAATGTTGTGCAAAAATTAACTTTATTGACCTTTAACTTCAAAGCATTAAGAACATCCAATCGTAATGCATAAACAAGAAAATAAACACAACACCATAACACCAAGATTTTTACGTTGGAAACCTATTAGGGGAAAAACCACGATGGATGGCCAATCCACAATTATGATCTGAGTATACTCAAATGAAGATTACAAAAATGGGAATGCAATTGCATTCAGGCGCACTACCTAGAGCTCATTGCTCAAAGGGAAGGCTCACTACCTTACAAAAGACAATCAGATTAAAACCATTTGAAAGTTTGAACTGAGAAGATTAACATCTACAAATTCCTGATTATAGTTCCGATTAAGCACAATAATAGATCTGATTCCTTATAGACTGATTATGTACTTCTGTTCTATTATGCTCATACACACAATATAGACCTTCCACGCGCAAGTGAAATTGTGCTTAATTGCTCTTCTGCTCTACTCTTATTCACAATTCACACCAATACATAACTCATACATCATACAAAATGATACAGACGATCTTATATATATATATCTGCACTATAAAATTCAATTTACACTTTGTCAGCTTCAATAGAATACAAAAATAATTACAACTATTGGCTAGATCCATAATCAAATCTTTATACGCATCCTCCAAATTTGGTTAAGACATAGAGGGGACCCAAACAAACATGATTGAGCATGAAAACATTTAGTTAATTATTCCTTATACATCCATGACACAATTTATTCATGAAGTCGATTCCAATACAAGAAGAACTGGGAATAAGCTAACCAGACCTCCTAACTTCCACACAAATTGATACGAGCCACTGCGCTTCAGAAGTAACATAAATAATATACCAAAAATAATTTACTTAGATACGCAAAAAAAAATAATAACCTGAAATCTTCATACAGATCGATGAACACTGTGCAACTGGATACTCTGTTCTATCTTACCAATCTTCAGTCTGTCTACCGATATGATCAAATCATTATGTGTGTATCCGATCATTGACTTGAGTTGCCATCAATGAGAACACAAAGTGATACTACAATGTCTCTTGCCAACAATCTCCCCCTTTGACATTGATGGCAACACTTAGGCATTGTCCCCCTTTGACATTGATGGCAACACTTAGTGTAAAATGCCTAAGTGTCGAATCAGTACCAAGATAGACTACAATGCCTTCTCCAAAATTCCAAAAATGCAATTCGACCCCTGAGATGATTAAGCATTTTTCACTCCACACTTCTCCCCCTTTGACATAAATAGCAAAGGTAGGGATCACACACCAAAAATGGATCAATCAAAATTGTTATGCAAAAATGCTTCTTTAACTTAAAAGAGCTGAAAAATATCTGCGAAATATTTCTTCAACTGAATCAGGTTGGCATCCCAAACTCTTTTGAGACTCTCCATTATTGTGATATGGCCATAGATCAGCTAAGATTGTGTCTCTGCCAATTCTAGGTTAGCTGGATCACCAACTACCATAGAGTCCTCTCCTTCTTTTAGAGCACTTGACAGTATGTCAATCTTTGGACAAATTGTCCCTCTAAGTTCACATGTTCTAGCAATGATTTTATTATTCTCATGTTCCAAGATTTTTAACTTATCAAGTAAAGACATTACTTCATCTTCTATTTTTCCAATACCACCAAATAGAGGATCAAATCCATCAGAAATGGCGCTTAATTGTTTTCCAAGATCTTTGATCTTCTTCTCATTTGCTTCAGTAAACTTTGGAAAAGACAAACATGCCTTGTAGATCTTACCACCTTCTAGTAAAGCATTCTATACATTCTTTATACATGTGGCTAAAATAATTTTGTCTTTGGCAATCAATACCTTCAATCCACTAAATATTTTAACATTAAGTTCCTTTTGTACTTTTGCCATAGCAGATTTTTCTAGTGACTCAAGATGAGTACTCATAAAGTTGATAAGCTTTTTCAGTTCACTGGATGAAGATCCAGTCAGGTCTTTCACAAAAGAGGGCATGATCTTCTCCAATACTTAGGACACAAGATTCAAAAATTCACCATCTTCATTGTGATATTTCAATAGCTCTTCTTGGGCTTTCGCTTGAGAAAATGAAGCTACTTTCATTTTATGGATTGGGCTTAAGGTAGATAGGTTATTATGACCTTCAACTAGTTCTGGTTCAATCTCTTCCTTGTGATCAACCAAGAATTTCTTCACTGCCTTAGCAGTGTCTCTTGCCTCAGTTGGTATTGGCTTGGCATCATCTTTCTTTTCCTCAAATATTGCTTCCTCAGTTGAAGTTTTTGATTTGTCTTCAAAGATCTCTACCTTGTCAACTGATATATTCTCAGGTGCCTCTACTTCCATAGGGATTTCAGTGTTATCTTCTGCAGGAGGAATTTGAAAGTTTTCAGCAACATCAAAATTTCCTTCTTCTGCATCATCCACTAAATAAGATGAGACATTGTCAGCATGTGTTTCCTCAGCCAAAACTTCAATTCTCTTATTCAACAGTATTTCCCTCAGAATTTGTTTTGTTTCTTTTGTTATTTCATCGGTTAAACCAATCATAAGCTTGTTAACCCTTGTTTTTCTTTTAAATTTCTTTTGGGATTTGTTCAAAAGTGTCTTCATCTTATCCACATTTATTACTAGACATAGTTCAACAAGAATCCTTTCTCTCATTTGTTCCTCTTCAGTTCTGGCACTCAACCTTCTTGATTCCAGAATGTCATACAAAATTTTAGGCAGACTATGCATAATTTTCATCAATACTTTATTGAAAGTATTCATATGTTTTATCATTGATTCTTCAAGAATTATTTTGTCAAATTCATCAAAATATTCGTACCATTTACAAAGTGGTTTTAGATTTCCATCCTTGACCAGAGCTTTTTCAATTGCTTGTACTGACATACCTGGTTTATCAATCTTTGCTTTCTTCTTTGCCTGATCATCCTCACTAGAAGGATTGCCTTTTGTGACTGTTGTTGCCTTGGTGCTTTGATGTTTGATCTCTTTGACACCTTCATCTGACTCATTTTCCTCATCATCAGAAAAAACCATATACACTCTTTTTCTTTCTTTCCTTTCTGGATCTCTTAGACTCATTTTTTATAGGGGTGGGCTTAGCTGCAGGAGCTGAATGAAATTTAAAGCTTCTAGTTGTTCTAGTTCGGGTAGATGGAGCTATCAGACCAGCCGATTGAGTTCTAGCTGTCTCCTTTGCTGCTTCAGCTTCTTGCCTTTTTTGTCTATCTTCTTTTAACAATTCTGCATATATCCCCATGCATTTTGCAAGAACTTCTAATTCTTTTCTGACTCTTTTAGTAATCACAGGTTTCTTGAGTTCATTATGAACCTGTGTGTCCTTCTCTGCATATTTACCAAAACTTTCCTCTATCGGATCCACTCGTTTGCTTAGTATGTGTTGGGCGTAGATATCCAAAACTTTCCCATCAACTTCATATCCCATGGGCATGATCCATATTGTTCCGGGATCAACCGCTTCCATCATACACTGATCAACGTCCACCATGAAAAAAATTGAGTCCTTGTACTTCTCTACAATAGAGGTAGGAATACTCTCCCTCGCTTGCATCATAGATTGAAAACCCTTGAATTATCCCCACATAGCTTCATTTCTTGTTTTGATATCTGTAACATTGTATAATTGATCTTTGATTTGTTCACCTACCGACTTGTTCTTTTTCCACTGAACCTTTCCTACTCTCGCAACTTACCCATGAAATAACAAAATAAACACAAAAGCAGGGTACCATATTTGAAATAATTTTTCTTGTCTTTCTTTATCTTTGCAATATTCTCCATTAATTGAATTCTTAGTAGTTCATAGAGGTCGTAGTCTGCATTTTTCTTCACCATTTGGTAGGTGACATAGATTATTGTGCCAGACATAGAGTTGTCTCAGCTAGAATGCTAAATCTTGTACCCAATCACTATAGATGCAAATTTTACATCTATATCAGCAATGTAATCAACAATAATTGACCTTCTATCATATGTGGATCCTATAGCATCGATGACGGTTTGGCTTTTCATAGATTTTAGAATAGGTAATTCATCATAAGAGTTTAGACCGGTTACTACACTAATATCTTCATTTGTAATTTTGAACGGAATGATAAGCCACATAAGTTCATCATGCACTTGACTCAAAACAAAACGAACCCACTTCGAATCGACAAATATGGGAAATTTTACAATCTGTGTGAATTTCTTTGTTTGTAGGATTTTGTGTTCTGGCTTTACACAGTAATATTTTCCAATGATATGGTTATTGTATAGATTCAGAAGTTGAGAACTTCCTATTTATTCAATATTGGCATGAATATAAACCCAAATATCTTCTGTGTGTAGAACTCCATGCGGAACAGACGAAAACGCTCCTAATGGATCGATCTCTAATGATTTGTAAGGATTCCATTTGAATTTAGGATGTGGTATGTCCTTGAATTCAACTACAAGAGGAGTATTCATTTTGATCAGATCACAATTTTGTGAAGTTTTCTAGAAAAAACCTTTTTCATCGGATCACAATTTGAATGCTGAATCACCTCGACGCTTGAATTCAGCCTCAAATCGCCAATGATTTCTTGAGAGCTCTTCAAAATTCTTTTCTCCAAATGCAAAGTGAAAAATGAAAAGTAGAAATGACCTTTTATCACTTGCTTACCTAACCCTTTTCATTGCAATAAATGCTTCAACCCTAATACATCCGGTTACCCTGTTCCTGTACACTATGAGAGGAAAAACTTCTATGGACCTTCAATATAGCATACCATTTTCTCCAATGAGCTCAAAAAATAAAATTGATTGTTTATGCATCTACTCTACACATCCACAATTTGTGACATTTACCAGTTAGGGGGTTATGTGATTTTCTTGATTGCCCCCCCTAGGCCAAAGGCCTGAGATTAATTCACAAAGGAATTACTAGAAGCAGGTTTTGGTGTTGCATTATTTTATTCATCAACAACAGAGGGATCTTTCTTCACCAATTTCATCTGCATTTGTTGTCTGACTGCATTTGTAGTGAGTTTTCCTTTTCCCTTGATATCCTTCTGCATGTTTTTGCTTTGATCTATCAGACCTCTTTTGTTCCAACAAAATGTAGAAATTTGTTGTAGTTGTAGCACACAACATTTATTTTTCTAGACCAGTTGTTCCACTGATTTCCTCTTGATTTGCACTGGTTAGTAGTATGGCCAAGTCTATTGTATGTATAGCATCTGATGTTTCTATGAAATTGATTCATCACATTTCTGCATTCATTTGACTTATGACCAACCTTATGACAATTAAAACACTGACCTAAGAAAGATGGACCACTTTAATTCATCCTACTTCTACACTAAGAAGCCATGTGTCCAAACTTATTACAATTGAAACAATATCCATTAAATCTTTGAGTATTAGGTTGCCTTACCGGATACCTTCCAGATTTGTTCATTTAATTTCCTTGTTTGGATCTCCTTTGCTCAGATCTGGAGCTTTCCCCTTCTTCATATCCAAGACCTTGTTTGTCACCATGAGTCCTTTGACTGCTAATTAGTTCATCAAGCATGGAAGAGCTAGCTTTGAACTTCTCTTTATACTCATTTGTTGTAGCAAGTTCATTTCTGAGATCATCCAACTGTCTTTCAAGTGCTTCTTCACTCTTTTTAGATTGTTTCAATTCATCATCCAGTCGACTGCATACTTCAGATTTTTCTTTCAGGGACTGTGCTAGGTTCTCTTCATTTTCTTTCTATCTTCAATCTCCTTGGTCATGTTCATCATGATAGATTCCATCTCATGCTTTAGGACTGTATTATCTTTGGAAAGCTTTTCACATTCTTTTGTTTTTTCTTTCATGGCTTGACTGAATTGTTCTTCCTCAATGCTCTTACTATCACTCTACTTAATCTAATCACATAGTTCCTTTCTTCTCTCTCTAGAATTATTGATTTTGTCTTTCAAAGACTCAATGAATTTCTCAGCATTTGAGAGATTTGCTTGAATTTTTGAACTTCAACCTTTGACTAATCAAGATCATCCAGGGCCACCAAAAGTTGTTGTTGAAGACTGCTTGAATCCATTAGAACACCTTCAAAGATATCCCCAAGCTTTTAGACTTCTTTCAGAGGAACTAGCTTTGATAACAATTGCTGGAAACAGGCTACACTGAGAGGGGGGGTGAATAAGTGTTGTGCAGAAAATAACTTTATTTACCTTTAACTTCAAAGCATTAACACCATTCAATCATAATGCATAAACAAGAAAATAAACACAACACCATAACACGAAGATTTTTACGTGGAAACCCTGTTAGGGGACAAACCATGATGGATGGCCAATTCACAATTATGATCTAAGTACACTCAAATTAATATTACAAAAAGGGGAATGCGCTTGCATTCAGGTGCATTTCCTAGAGCTCACTACTCAAAGGGAAGGCTCATTGCCTTACAAAAGAAAATTAGATTAAAACCATCTGAGAAGATTAGCATCTACAAATGCCTGATTACAGTTCTGGTTAAGCACAATAATAGATCTACTACCTTACAGACTGACTTTGTACTTTTGTTCTATTCTACTCATACACACAATACAAATCTTCTATGCGCAAGTGAAACTATGCTTAATCGCTCTTCTGATCTGCTCTTATTCACAATTTTCACCAATACATAACTCATACATCATACAAAATGATACAGGAAATCTTATATATATATATTTGCAACATAAAATTTAATTTACACTTTGTCGGCTTGAATAAAATACAAAAATTATTACAAGTGTTGGCTGGATCCATGATCAAATCTTTATGTGCATCCTCCAAATTCGGTTAAGACATAGAGGGGACCCAAACAAACATGATCGATCATGAAAAAATTTAGTTAATTATTCCTTATACATCCGCGAAACAATATATTCATGAAGTCAACTCCAATACAAGAAGAACTGGGAATAAGCTAACCAAACCTCCTAACTTCTACATGAATTGATACGAGCCACTGTGCTTCAGAAGTAATAGAGATAATATACCAAAAATCATTTCTTGAAATGCACAACACAAAATAATAACCTATAATCTTTATACAGATCGATGAAACCCGTGCAATTGGATACTCTATTCTACCTTACCAATCTTTAGTTTGTCTGCTGGTATGATCAAATGATAATGTGTGTATCTGATGATTGACTTGAGTTTCCATCAACAACAACACAAAGTGATACTACAGTGTCTCTTTCCAACAAATTTCATAGCTGTTCAATGTTCTGCTAATACAATAAATAGCCCTTTCTTTTCCCACATAATCTTCCTATGCTATTAGAGCACCCAAATATACTTCAGTTGTTGCTATGTAGAGTAATAATGGTTTTCCTTATGTAAGCAACACCAGTATGGGAGGCAACATCATATTTTGTTTAAGTTGATTGAAATTTGCTTCACATTTTTCATCCCATTTGAAGGAAACATTTTTATGCAACAGATGATTAAAAGGATGAGTTTTATTTGCCAGTTGTGTAATGAACCTCCTGATAGATTGGAAATTTCCCTGTAGAGATCTCAACTGGCTGATGTTATTTGGTGGAGGCATTTCCATGATGGATTTTATTTTGGTAGGATCTACTTTGATGCCCTTTTTTGAGACTATATACCCCAATAGTTTTTTTGATGTCGCACCAAACACACACTTCTTTGGGTTTAATCTTACATTGAATTTTTCTAGTCGAGTGAATATTTTGTCTAAGATTTCAAGGTGTCCCTCTCTGGTAAATGATGTAGCCAATAATTCATCTACATAATCCTCCATAAAGGTATGCATCATGTCATGGAAGATGGTGGCCATTGCTCACTGATATGTTTCTCATCCATTTTTCAAACCAAAAGGCATGACATTCCAACAAAAGGTACCCCATGGACATGTGAACAATGTTTTATCTTGATATTTTGGTGCTATTTTTATCTAATTGTATCCTAAGAATCCATCCATGAGTGATAATATGGCATGTCCTGCTATCAAGTCCACAATGATATCAATGTTGGGCAATGAAAAATCATCCTTTGGACATGCTTTGTTGAGATCTCTAAAATTAGTACATATCTTGATGCTACCATCTATTTTAGAAATTGGTACAATGTTAGAAATCCACTTAGCATAATCAATTGATCGAATGAATCTGACATTTAACAATTTCTTCAATTCTACTTTTACTAACAAGCCGATATGTGGATGCATTTTCCTGAGTTTCTGATTGACGACTTTCACTCCAAGTGGTAGAAATAAGTGATGCATTATCAAATTTTCATCTATACTTGCCATGTCAGTGTAGGACCAAGCAAATTTGACTTGTCTTTCTTCAAATAATTTGATAAATCTTAGCTTTTCCTGATCTGTCAGGGATGCTACTAGATGTCGGGTCTTTACTTCTTCTATCGTGCCGACATTGATGGAATGTGTAGGTTCAATCAATACTGATGATCTTTCATGATAATGTTCTCAAAGGGTGTCAAGTCTCCCATATTTCAGTGCCTCAAAGAGGTTTTCATCATTAGATGCGCTCTTTATTTTTACTTTTTGTTGATCTAATACTGCCATTAAATGGTTTTCACCATCAGATCAATTTTTCATATTTTGATTTTGCAGCTGGCAGATTTGAAACCCTCCTGGCTTGAAGCTCCATTATGATATTTGATGGTGAAACATGTTTTGGGATTATCAAAGGAAAGGAAGTTAACAATCGCATCATTGTTTGCAAAAATAGGGACGTCGAGAGGCTCGATTTTCTCCCATTCAATGAGTTCAGGATGTACTAATGGTAAAGAGTCATCAGATTGGTTTGATTCAAAGGTGGTAAGTGTTAGGATAGCAACATTTTCAATTTTTTCGATAGTAATTTTGAGGTCTATGATGTTACTCTCCTCCAGATCATCTATCTCAGTTGATGTCTATTCGTTCTTACTTGAGCCATCGATACGTTATGATCCAAATTCAAGAGGTCTAGCACTCAAGCTTTATCCCTTTGTTCCTATGGAGGTATACCTCTTTATTACATCAACTTTCTTATCTTGACAAGATTCCCCATACAATGAATCCCACTCATACTCATTTGAATCGGTCTCAGAACTAGCTTGTAGTTGTAGGATTCGCTCAACAACTTTCTCTTTTATGTCATCCTTTGTTTCTTCTTTATAGCCTAGCCTTGTCTTGTCTTTGGCATAGAGTGTGAGAGGCTGGATTGGTTCTATGATGCCTTCTTTTATTTTGTTGATAGGTCATTGTCCTTCATACCCCATATTCTCTAAGATTTTTTTTCCTTTACCATATTATTCTGTTTGGACATTGGAAGTTGATGCTTGTGATTTCTCTTTGTCTTTGTACAACCAATTTCAAATTTCCTTATCCTCAGATTCATTAGCTTGAGTGCTCACTTTTATAAATATACCATCAAAGAGTGTGATTGGTTGTGAAGGTTTTTTTCTTGATGTTGATGGTTGTCTGTAGGATCTTGGTGAAGGTAGTAACTGTGAAAGGAACAATGATTGCTCAAATGAATATTCCACCATGCCTTTATCTTTTAACTGGATCTTTTCAGTCTGTTTTGATAATAAATTGAGTTGACTTTCATGATTTGATGGAGTAGAGCCACCAATGCCTTTATCTTTTGACTAAACCTTTTCCTCAAGTTTATTTGACAAATAATTTGATTGGATTTCATTACTTGATGAAGTAGAATCATTGATACCATTATCCTTTGGTTGATCCTTTTTCTTAACCCATTTTGACACAGAATCTAGTTGTCTTTCACCATTTGATGATCTAGGAGTGTTAGCCTCTCTATTATGTGGCACAAAAGAATCTTGGACTGTTTTGAGTGTATTGCAATATTGAGTATTGTTGGAATCAGTTCAAATGGTGATTTCTTGTCCATTGAAAGGAAATTTCAAGCATTGGTGATATGTTGACAGTGTTGCTTGCATTATGTGAATCCAAGGATGTCCCAAGAGTATATTGTATGTCAACTCCTTATCTAACACCTAACGGATTATATTCTTTACAATCAAGCCCACTTGAATTGGTAAGACAATCAATCCATGGGAGGATGTCTCTTCATCATCATAGGATTTTATAGTGACTTTTCTTCTAGCATCAATGGCATTTTAAGAATATCCAAGTGCATAGACAAGTTTTAAAGTAGAAATATTTAAACCAACTCCTCCATCTATTAGAACACGTTTAACCCAGTGTTTGTGAATTATAACCTCAATGTGGAGAGCATAATTGTGTGGATGGGTAAGTGATACATCATCATGTTTGGAAAATGATAGGCAATGAGGTGCGGTCAAGTGTCCCACCATAGCCTAGAACTGGAAAAATTTCAGATTATTTGGTACTGTGGTGGCTACTAAGGCTTGTTCCATAATTTATTTGTAAGTTGAAGAAATTTTTAGAAATTCCAATATTGATATTTGAGCTGGGATTTTTTGCAATTGATCAACCATGTTGTATTGAGCTGCAGGGACAGTAGCTGTCTTAGAATTAGCTCCTTTTAATATCACTTTGGCTTTCCCCCTTGTGGTTACATTGATTTGTTGATGGTCTTGTTTTTCTTTGATTTTAATGACATTAATCTAATTGCCATTTGCAAAAAAATTGGTGATTAGATTGATTGGTATGATGTCATTAATTTGATGTGATTTTGTGTTAATGTCATGAAGATGAGTTTTAGCTGTAACAGTGCTTTGTTCATGTTGAATTGTGATGTCATTAACTTGATTCTCAACTACAATAGTGTCGTTTTGGCCCTTGATTTTGATATCATTGGTTTGATTTTTAACTACTTCAATATGGTGAATGGTTGAATCATAAAAATAGTTTAAATTTTTCCCTTTGGTGTTTGATGAAGAGGACTCCCCCTTTTTGTAGTTTGGTAAAGGATTCTTAAATGCTCCATGATCAACATTTGTTTAGGGTCCTTCTACAAATATATTTTTTTTATCAATCAAATCTTGTACCAAATGCTTCAGTTGCATGCAATCATTTTTCTTGTGTCCTTTGTTTATGTGAAAGTCACAATAATGTGCATCATTCCACCATGAAGGTTTTACTCTTGGTTCCCAGTCTCTTGCTTCTCATATTATTATAACCTTGGATGCAAGAAGCTCCTTTAATGCTGATTCAAGTGACTGTCCAAAAGGTGTGAAACTTCTTCGATTTGAGGATGTTCGATATGGTGGAGGTTTAGATTTAGCATTGTTTGGATTGTTGTTTTGATTGGTGTTTTGGTTATTGATTTGATTGCTAGTTGGATTATTGTTTTGATTGGTCTTGGTGGCAGTTGCTATCATGTTAAACACTGGTTTTACATTTTGTGTTTCAACTGAAGCATCATTATGACCAGTATTTTTGTTTCTCTGCCAAAAATTTGGTCTATCATTATTATTGTAATTATTAGAGGAATGTTTTGAGCTATTTTCATTGTAATTAGTCAAGACTCCTCTCTTGACCAAAGAATTTTTAATTTTGATTCCATTTTCAATAATTTCTCAAAGGTAGGTGGACATTGAAATTCAAGTCTATTACTCATCTCATCATTTAAATTTTGAATGAAGATTTCTATCTTTTCCTTTTCAGGTATGGACGAGAATATCTTGCAAACAATCTTTTCCATTTTTGCAAAAATATGAGGAATGATTCACCTTTTCTCTATTTTGTATTACAAAGGTCTTTCATGGTTATCTTGTGTTGGATGTTGTAGGAGTCTTGGGTGATGAATTTGTTAACCAAATATTCAAAGGATCTTCTTCCCAGTGCAAGTTTGGAGAACCATTCCATGCATTGTCCACCTAAGCTGTGTGGAAAAAATCTCATCAAGTAGGTGTCTTCATTTGCAAATTCAAGGCTCATGGTTTGAAATTCCCTTACATGATTTATAGGATTTGTTTTACCATTGTATTTATCATACTTTGAGAATTCACAATACTTAGGAAAGGGTATCATGTTGACAGTTTGATCAAAAGGATATGGGCAGATGTCTTATATCAAGTATCTTTTTGTGGTTCCTCTCTGCATGTGAAGAAGTTGTTGTTGCAGATCTTGCATTTGATTGGTTAAGGCAGCCATTGGATCTATGTTTGGTGGATTAGTTTTAGTCCTTTTGGATGCTTGTTTTAGTTGATTAACATCAAAGTCATTAGGTAATTTGACACCTTGTTTAGCCAACATTAAAAGGTATTTTTCTTCATCTTTTTCCAAAACTTTCTCCATGAATTTGTGGAAGTTAGGATCTTGTTGTGCAGTTTGGATGTATTCCTCAATTATTTCCTCACCTTCAGGTGTGTGGATTCTATGAAATGGATTTTCCTTAGCTTCAACCATGGTTTTTTGAGTTTCAAGTCCTTTTTCTTTGATTTTTTTCCTTTGTGATCTTGTTTGAACGTGTATACAAGTGATGAAGATTTACTAAGCTTTTGATCATTGTTTTGGAGTACCAAAAGGACTAAGTTAAATCTGATTATACAACGCTTGTTTCAGGATGAATGATGATGAATCCTGATAAAGGATGATGAATCTTGATGGTGAAAATCAACTGCTAATCAAAGATAGGTGTGATGATGAGGCACTTTTAGATGTTTGATCAAAGCTTAGGTAAAGTATTTTCACTTGTAAATGCTAGTTTTTCCAAGTTAACAACAATGTTGGGATAAGGAATAAATGTTGGTCAAGAAGAAATCTCTGAATCTAGTTTCAATTGTCAGAATAAAAACTCAAATTTAGCTCTCTAGTTAAAATTTTTCTTGATGTGTTAAAACAGTGCACCGATGCACTAAAATATAGGTAGAGTAAGAATGACTTGGATGCGCTAAAACATGGTTGGTATGCACTACAAAATGGTATAGATGCATTAAAATATGGGATGTATGCACTAAAACAGTCAATGGATGTGCTACAATATGGGATGTATGCATTGTAATAGTCAATGGATGCACTAAAATATGAAAGGTATGCACTGCAAAATGACATAGATGCACTAAAATATGGGATGTATGTGTTAGAACAGTTAATGGATGTGTTAAACTAGGGAATGCCACTATTTTTTGACAGTTTGATTGTTTTTTGTTGTTTTTCTAGCAGGGAATTGATTGTTTGAATGGATAGTATTTTGAATCAGTGGTTGTACATTTCTATGTGTAATGTTTGTTTGAATGTTATTTTAAAACACACATGTAAGACACATCAAAAAAGTACAATTCCTAAGGCTGTTTAGGACAATATTCACTGGATTCCCACTTGGATTTTACTCTAGATGTGCTTATGTTTAGTGGATGATGAGAAGCTTGACCACACTTTCTCCCCATTTCTTGACACTCACTTCTCTGGTTAGCCAAGATTTAGTTCTCATGAATCTCCCATGACAAAATTTTCATCTCTACTAAAAGCCACAAGAATATGGGATGGATTCAGAGGTTAGACTTCTTGCACCAACAAATAGAATGGAATTTTGGCTTACTATAACAAGAAGGTTTTAGTGCGGGCATTCTGTTCATGGGGGGTTATCCATACAACAAGCTACCATTGCTTCCCTTCTTTTCAGAATAACCCTCGTGATACTTGAACTTTTACCATGTATCCAAACTTATATACCAGGTAGAAGTTTCTTGGCTTTAGCCTGTTCCCAGTTTGGGTCATTCCCTAAGGTGATTAATTTTTTCCACTAGGCAGGCCCTCTAAGGATAAAATAAAATGAAAAGAATGGGTCTGGATTTTTGATCACCCAATTGAGGGGAGAGCATATGCCTACCACTCTATAAGCACAATAGACATGGTGTTCATTTACCTCTTAATTAAACTAGGTTCCTAATTTAATCAAAAGAAACAACAATAACTCCAGCCCCTGCAAAACCACCCTTAGTAGTTTCAGATTATTTATCTTTGACAACGTTCTTATAGTTTCAACACAGTCACAGACAACATTTAAAATACTTTCCAAACAAAAAGATGTTAATTAGCTTCCAAAATTTGACTTTTTTTTCAAAGAAAACAAGATACACTAGAACAACAATCAGATGCACTAAAATATTTACTAAATATGCTAAAAGATGTGTTAGATGTGCTAGAGAAAGTACTAAATGCACTAAAATATAGACTGAATGTGCTAGAAAATCCCCTGTATGCACTAAAGGATGAGTTGTATGCGCTGAAAGATTCATCTGATGCACCATAACAGAGAACATATGCTCCATAAAATGTTTTGGATGCACTAAAAGAGATCTTGATCACGCTAAAAAATTTCACTTCCAAACTTGTAAACACACTTTCCAGAAAACATCAATAAAAATGAGGCTCAAGCCCCATGGTGGGTGTCGAGATGTATTACGTGGTGAATTGTGTAATGTGTGTAGATGAATATCAAAACCAAACAATCAATGAAACATATTATATTAGGGAAATATAAAGAACAAATAATTTGACAAAACTATTCCTTAAAACCATTCCATTGTTTCCTATCTCTAAGGATTCCTTGAATCATAATGGCTCTCAAATATTTCTTGCACTATGAATTTTAGAATGACAACCTAGAGAATGGATGTTGTAAAATGTAACAATCCTAGTTCGTACATGATTTGATAAGCTATGTGATATGTTGCAAATGATACTGGTGATATGATGCTGAAGACTATGATGCAAATGCTACATAAAACTACTATGATAATGGAAATGCAACTAATAAACTAAGCCATGATTCTAATTTAATATGTTTCTACTATGCTAAATGCTCTAAATGCTCTAGTGCTCTAAGATAGTTTATGCAGAGTAAATTTTCTCAAAGATGGGATATGAAATGTTGGAGAATGATGTTGTATTTATAGGATTTCCAAGGCATATTATGATGTGACTGTTGGCAAAACAAGGATAGACAACTGAGAGGGGGGTGAATTAGTTGTAACCAAAATCAAACTTATTCAACATTAATCAACCTTTAATCTCAGATCTGATAATTAATAGTGCAAGCATAAATCAATAACACATTAGAGACACATGCACACCAAGATTTTATACATGGAAACCTTGATAGGGAAAAAACCACGGTGGATGTTAGTCCACAAGATTATACCCTGTTAGAAGTATAATGAAGAAGGAATAAGGAATGCATTTGTATTCAGGAACACTATCTAGAGCACACTGGGCAGAGGAAGGCTCACTACCTTACATACAATAATCAAATTAAATCCATCTGATGAACATGAACTGAGAAATTAGCTTCTTCACAAGCCTGATTACAGTTCCAGTTAGGCACAAATACACTTCGGTCAACCTTCTTCACACTCTGCTCAATCTCTTTCACACTCTACTATGCTCTTGAATGATTTGACCTTTATTAACACATGTATTTTTCATACACACACTGAACATTTCCCCAAAATGAGGAAAAAAACCACTATTATATATCTGCTACATGGATTTACATTAACTACATTGTCGACCACAAATAAAGAATAAAATACAAATGTTGGCCTCAATACATAAATAAATCTTAATGCGCACCAACACAAGTCATGAACAATATAGTGTAAACTCAAATAAACGACTTTGAACACACCAAACAATAAAAGATTAATCTTCATGGATCCGCAACATGCTACCACCATCATGTCAGCCAAGAACCTGAAAACTCGAGCACAGATCAGAAAAATCTCTGATCACAAACACTCCGATCAATGTGGATGTACAAAACTGATATAGCACGATCTAGACTCATCCATGAATGCCACAGGGACATGTGCGACAATTGAAATTTCCAGACTTTCATCCTCTTCTTCCAAGAACACCTGCTACAATAACATAATGATTGTAGGAACATAGAGCTTCATAACTTTCTCAAATATTGATGCGTACCACTAAAAATTTTAGACAACACGCTAGATAGAATTAACAACAAACCCTTTAATACTCACCACTTGATTATCAACTTACAACACTTTCGTCCACTTTAACCTTCTCAGCTTCACTGGTTATCTGTAATATATTTATTATAGTTTTCTTAGTATCTTTGACATATACAACCTTTAGAATCACCAATGTTAATAGTGTTGACATCAATGACAACCACATATCAGCAACACAACCACAACATCCAATAGTGTAGGATTCGACGGTCATGATTTAGTCTAGAGAGATCGATGGTGGAGGATGAAGAAGTTAGAGGGAATCATGGAGAGTGTTCCCTTTAATAGAACACTTTGCCAAGTGTTGAAGAGAATAAATGAGATGGAGGAGTCAAGTGTCAAAAGTTGGTTTCCAATTTGTTGAGGAAAATTCCATTTAAAAATTAGAGATATTTAAATTCATGAGACAGTTGATGAGGTGGATGATGAGGTGGAAGGAGGTTAGAGAGTTATGTAGAAATGTGACAAAATTGAATTTTGAAATTCAAATTTAATGAAAGGGAATTAATCAAATAAAAAAAATAGTTAGATTTGTTTATTTAATTAAATCATGAAGAAAATGAAATTAGGAAGAATTTAAGAAAGTGAACTATATAAATAAATTTTTCAATTTATTTATAAGTAGATGAATTAAGAGGGTCTATTAATTAAATACCTTGTATTTAATTAATCAATTATCTTGACCGATTTTAGGTTTATATAGTTCCTACTATGCATATCTATATGTCATAGAGACTTTATATTGTGTTCTTGTCCTCTCAAAGATAAGTTTTGTTTCTTCTCTATTTCCTTAGTGCTCATATGTATCTATTTTTCACAACTATTTTGTTTATCTTTCCTACCTTCATTGTAATTATCATACTTATAATATTATTAATAAAATCTCTAGATTTTTTCCTTTTACTAAAAAAATATTAATAATTTATCTTAGATCTACATTAAGCCATATGAAATGAAAGAAATACCATTACAAAGGCTAGGGTTTAATTAATGGCATTGGGATATCCATACTCATATTCATCACCTTTGTATGTAATTTTATGTGGATTTATGCCTTTGATATGTTGATTATATTTTTTGGAAAGATTTAAGTGCTTATATATTCCTATCATAATTATTTTTGGTTAGTAATGGTGTTTTTAGGCTAGGTATGAAAGTAGGTAAAGTGTCATGTTTGAGTTTTAAGGGCCTATAGTTTCTCATTCGTGAACAAAATTTTAATGGTAAGAAATATTTTAGAGGCTTTATGTTAAGAGCTAGGAAAGACTTATATCAAAGGAGAACAAGATTGCAAAGAGGATTGAGATCCCTTTTGTTCTTGAGGGAATTATCATTCAAGGATTGCATCTAGGCTTCAATGATTATGTAAGAAGTTAGTACTATTGTTATAATTCTAGTGGAAATTTATAACAGTATTCAAAAGTAGCCCATAGTCATTTAGTATTTCTTCTTTAGGAGCTTAGAATAACATGCCATAACTTGGTCATCTCATAGTTGAATATGAGTTAGCAGACCAATGATTGGTGTTGAACTAGAAATGAAATTATAATCCATTAGTGCCACTCAAATTTTCTCCATTAAAACAAGATATTCTTGAACATAGACATATCTTACCACCTCAAAAAAGTTAGAGTTCTGAACTACATCCATAATGTTTGATACAAACATCAAAACCGTGTATGAGTTTAGGAGTTTTTTCAACACATTCTAAAGGAGGGATTCACCCATGATTAGATGAATAGAAACTTCCATATTGGAGCAACTAAAGGGGAAGATGTGATAAATAAGTATTGAATCATATGATCCCATTACTTGGGGATCCTATTTCTATAGAATAATGTAGACCCTCTTGTTAGTTCATCCTAGACTCATCATAACTAGAATTAGTTGTTTAAAATAAACTAAAGAAATAAAACACTATTAAGAAATATTTAAGTCTTATTAATAGCCTATTGATTCATTGGAGAGATCATTCTCATTAATTCCTCTTTGAATTCACATCCCTGAGAGGTACAAGCACGAAGTGGTGGTGCTTGAGAGATTTAGAGAGATAGGAGAAACCAACCTTATATATTGTATTTGAATGCAACCACATCTAAAATAAATGATCCCTAAATACAAATAATGAGAGAACAAGAATATGATTAAATTCTAGATGAAATTACACAACACATTGAAATATTTTAACAATTTCATCATGTCAAGAGTTACCATTATTGACACAAAAATATTATGAAAGTTTCCCTTCGACAAAAATATTATGAAAATTTTCCTTCTATGGGGTTTTTGAGGAGCTAAGAGAAATCATGTGCATGTCCTCCCATAATAGATTTACAATTTTTTTATACTTTTGAGGCAAGGAAAGAGAGATGTACAAACATATTTTCTTGTATCTTTTTAGTAGTGGTTGCATTCAAAGTTTGTAAGCCATCCAAAGGTGCTCCAAATTTATTGAAAAATATACTATAAATTTAATTTGAAAGCTATTTTCTCTTAATAGTATTGATGATTAAATCATGGAAATGACCTTCTATTAAGATGCTCCTATAATTTCCTTTCTTTTCTAGGTCAAGTCCCACAAGAAGAGAATATTCTTATACAATGCTATTAGTCTAACTTGGAAGCTTTTTAGATTTTACCAATTGGAGTTTTCTAGAGTTGTCTCTAATCAAACAACCTACTCTAGAGAGGCAAGGGTTTCTTATTGAAGGTCCATCAAAATTTACCTAGTAATCAATAAGAGAGGGTATGATGTGATTTCTATTAAGTTTGGTACTTGTTTTAGTTATTGATCCCCAAACTTGGGGTGGTTTTAGGCTATTCTAATTTTTGAGCATCATATTATACCAATTTGTGAACTTATCTTTCCTTAATGTAGTTTTGAAAATATTGGCCATTGCTATTTCTGAAGTTGAGGTTTCTATTCTTTCAATGAGGTCCTCCATTTTGGAAAAGGTTTCCTACAGATCTTCTAATTGCATTATTCCCATATGTGTTAAATTATTGGGGAGGGGTTTATTTTCCATATATATGCATATGTGGATTCATTGTGAAGGTATGACCTGTTAGGTCTCAAAAGTGCAGGTTTTGGACCTTAAGAGAGAGCCAATATCTTAATACACTTTTGGCCAACGAACGAGGCAAACTAGGTTGTTTACTTCCTACTCTTTAGGCTCTGCTAAACCTAGGTGGGTGTACCCGAGTAATATGGTAGATTTTGAAGGTTGTGATTTCTACTCCAAGCAATCTACTCACAATGGAACAAGGGGGTGAAGTAGATGCAGGGCTAATTGTTTACTAATCCTACTCCTAGTAGTAAGGTTTGAAATATAAATGTCTGAATAATATTTTATGAAATCCTTAAAATGGAATTGGTATTGACTAGTGCCTATTTTTGTTGGGCTAATGGAGTCAAGAGATGAATGATATGTGACTTACACACTGGCTACAATTTAAATTGTTTGGCACTTGTGACTGTTTATACCTCGTATATGTTGGCAACACAAGGGCAGACAACTGAGAGGGGGGTGAATCAGTTGTCATAGAATTTCAAACTTATTAAACTTATTAAACCTTATTCTTAGATCCGATTAATAACAATGAAAGCATGAATCAACAAAAGATCAAAAAGACACAAAACACCAAGATTTTTGCGTGGAAACCTTATTAGGGGAAAAAGCATAGTGGATGTTAATCCACAAGTTAAACGCTGTTAAAAGTATAAGAATATATGAGGAATGCACATGCATTCAGGAACACTGCCTAGAGCTCACTACTCAAAGGAAGACTCACTGTCTTACAAAAAACATTCAGATTAAATCCATTTGAAGAATTTGAATTGAGAAAGTAGCATTTGCTAATGACTAAGTACAGTTTTGGTTAAGCACATGAAGAATTCTTCACTTTATTTCACTCTTCTTCACACTCTACTCTTCCTTCGAATGATCTGAACATTTTTTTCACATAGTACTCACACACTTTGCATACCACATACATCTCAAATGAAGAAAAAATCACTTATATATATCCACAACAAGAAATTGCATTGCTTCATGTCGGCTTCAACAAAATAATAGAATGAATGCAAATTGTTAGCCCAGAACAATAAAGATTATCAATGCACATCAACCAAGGTCGGCCACAACATAGTAGAGACCCAAAATATGTTTTCAAACTCAAAACACCTTCAAATATTCTTCCTCAAAGATCCACAACACGCTTCAAACACCTTGACGACCATGAACATGACAAACATGAACATGCAAGAGAAAATATTGGATCGTGAGTACAATGATCAATGCAGACGTGTAGCATAGATAGAAAATGATCTAGAAACATCCATGAACACCACAGTAACATACACAACAACTCTGATTATCAGATACATGTTATCTTTTTCCATGAACACCATTTGAGGTAAGAAAATAGCTGACATAACACAAAAACTTATAACTTGCTCAAATCTTCACGTGCACCTTTGAAAATTTCAGAGTAGAAAATAGATAGGCTTGAAAACAAACCATTTAATTTGTAACATCTCACTATCAACACATTGAACTTTCTACCATACTGATCTTCACAACTTCATAGACAACCTGTAACATATTTTATTACAATTTTCTCAATATCCTTGACATATACAGTCTAAAAGACATGAATGCTAATAGTGTTGACATCAATGACAACAATATATCATCAACTCAACCACAACATCCAAAAATCTCCCCATTTGGCATTGATGAAAATAGATAATGTGAAAAATACACCATCAACACAGCTAACTCTTCTTCCAACAATATCCCTTTTACACATTTTCTCTTCTCTCCCTTAGTTCTCCAAGAGTTTTTCACATTACTCTTCTCCCCATTTGACATCAATGGAAAAGGTACACAATATTTGAACCACATATCTAAATCATCTGACTACTCCCACTGAGTAGTAGCCACCACAACATCAATCTAAATCAAGATATGACTGTGAATGCATGGATTGATGCAAAGACTATGCATCTTAGTTTTGATTAGGACAAGTAATCATGCTTAAATTCCCTCTAAGATACTCAAAAGCATCCTTGGGAAAAGGCTTAGTAAAGATGTTTGCAATCTGTTCCTTAGTAGGAACATACTCCAGTCCGAATTCCTTATCACTCACTTTATCTCTCAAAAAGTGGTACTTGATAGATATATGCTTGGTCTTTGAATACATCATCAAATTCTTAGAAATTTTTATAGCGCTTGAGTTATCACAGAATATGGCAATAGGTTCATCA
This sequence comes from Sequoiadendron giganteum, assembly GCA_007115665.2. Lineage (NCBI taxonomy): Eukaryota > Viridiplantae > Streptophyta > Pinopsida > Cupressales > Cupressaceae > Sequoiadendron > Sequoiadendron giganteum. The sequence continues at coordinate 476,074,096 of CM021101.1, read as the reverse complement.
TACACAAGTTTGATATATTTCAACATCTGCTTCATCCACAATACTTGAGTACAATTGTTAGCAACAACAATATATTTTGCCTCTGCAATAGACAAAGAAACGACATTCTTCTTTTTGCTTAGCCATGAAATCAGTTTCTTTCCCAAGAAAAATGTGCCACCACTAGTACCTTTCCTTTCATTCACATCTCCTACCCAATTAACATCAGTAAAGGCACTTAAAGTAATATCATCATCTTTAGGATACTACAAGCTAAAATCATCTATTCCCTTGAAGTATCTAAAAAATATCCTCACAACAGTCACATGAGATTCCTTAGGATTGGCTTGAAATCTATCAACAATACATACAAAATTCATGATATCAAGTCTAGTTTGAGTCAAATAAAGTAATCCACCAATGATTGATCTGTATCTAGTCTGATTTTCCTTTGGAGAATCATTATCTTGTGTCAACTTACATCCGGTCACCATTGGTGTACTAACTAGTTTTGTATCTTCCATACCAAACTTCTTTAGCAGTTCTCTCACATACTTGGACTGAGATATAAAGGTTACTTTATCTACTTGAGTAATTTGAAATACCAAAAAGAATTTCAACTCTTCAATCATTGACATCTCAAACTCATTATGCATCTCATTAGCAAACTTCATGCACAAACCATCATCTCCTCCAAAAATGATATCATCAAAAAAGACTTCCACAAAAAAATATTTATCATTATCAATCTTGAAATATAGATTACTATCAACAATACCTTTTTTAAATCCAAGCTTCAACAAGTACTTATCCAATCTGGCATACCAAGCTCTAAGGGCTTGCTTGAGTCCATATAATGCTTTCTTCAACTGACAAACCATATCTCCCTAATTAGTCAATTGAAATCCATCAGGTTGTTCACTATACATCTCTTCCTCTAATTCACCATTTAGAAATACTGACTTGACATCCATATGCTAAACTTGGTAGTTTTTGTAAGCAATATAAGCAACATAAGCAAGAATCAGTCTCACAGCTTCAATTCTAGCAACAAGAGAAAACGTTTCTTCAAAGTCAATTCCTTCCATCTGAGAGTATCCTTTGCATACCAGTCTTGCTTTGTTTATGATAACTTCACCTTGTTCATTCAGTTTGTTACAAACCCATTTAGTTCCAATTACATTTTTGTCTTTAGGTCTAGGAACAAGAATCCATGTATTATTCTTCTCAATTTGATGTAGTTCTTCTTTCATTGCTTCAATTGAATTTTCATCTTTGCATGCTTCATTGACATTACTTGGCTCAGCCTTTGAAATTAAATAGTATTCTTCTGCAATTCTTCTCCTAGTCTGGAAACCTTTGTTCTTATCTTCTATAATTTGATTTTCTGAATTATTTAATCTCACATACCTTGGAGTCTTAGAGTGTTCTTGAATTTCAAAGTCTTGTGATCTCTCTTTTGTACTTTCACTAGTCTCTCCTTCTTCTTGATCTTCTTGATTCACCAGAATGATCTGAACTTGGTTTGAAGTCTGACTCTTGTTAGTATTTTTATTCTGATCATCAGAATCATATCCACAGGTTCTAGGGGGTCTAGCAATGTCTTCATCAACCAAAACGTTTGCACTTTCAACCATTTTCTTCAATCTCTTGTTGTAGCACCGGTAGGCCTTACTTTTAGTAGAATAACCAAGAAAGATTCCTTCATCACTTCTAGCATCAAAATTTCCTATATCTTCATCTCTCATGATATAGCATTTACTCCCAAAGATTTTGAAATATTTAATAGTAGTCTTATGACCAAACCATAGCTCAAAAGGAGTCTTACCAGTATTACCTTTGATTTTTACCCGTTTAAGGATATAAACAACAGTACTCATAGCTTCTTTCCAATGGATATGAGGGAAATTTCCTTCCAACATCATAGTTCTAGCAACATCTTTAACTGTCCTATTTTTCCTTTCCACAACTCCATTCTGTTAAGGGGTCCACGGTGCAGATAGTTGTCTTTTTATCCCATGTTCTTCACAAAAAGAATTAAACTCACTTGAAGTAAATTCACCACCTCTATCTGATCTCAGACACTTAATCTTCAGACTTGTCTCTGTCTCAACCATAGCCTTACAGATCTTGAAATTTTCTAGAGCTTCATATTTGTCCTTTAAGAAAGTAACCCACATCATCTTAGAGTAATCATTAATAAGCAACATGAAGTACCTGTAACCTTGTAGAATTTTGATTCTAGCAGGACCACACAAGTCGGTATGCACAAGATCCAACAATTCATTTGAACAATGTTGTTTTCTCCAAAATGAAATTCTAATTTGTTTTCCTAACTAGCATTCCTTGCATATGGTATTAGTAGGCTTCACCAACTTTGGAATATCTCTCACAGCCTGTGAAGAACTTATCTTGATAATATTGTCAAAGTTTACATGACACATTCTTCTATGCCACAACCAACTTTCATCAACTTGATCAATCAGACAACTTTTACTAGCAGCATTTAGATGAAAGATGTTACCTTTTTTTTTAGTACTTGAAGCAATCACATTTCTAGAACTTCCTAGTATGCTAAATTTTCCATCTTTGAATTGAATATTGTAACCCTTCTCAACCATCTATCCAACACTCAGAAGATTATACGTCAAACCTTCAACACAAAGAACATCATCAGTATTATGCTTACCATCAAAATAAATACATCCTCTATCATGGATTATACCACCATTGTTATCACCATATATTACAACACCACCATCATACTTCTCTAGGATTACAAATTTACTTTTATCACCTATCATGTGATGTGAACATCCACTGCCAATTACCCATTCATATTTTTCTTCAAATCGAGTAGCTAGAGATTTCTCCACATTTGTACAACTAGCAAATTTAGTAGACATAGGGTTATTTTCCTTGATAGCAATAAATACAAACTCATCTTCACTTACATTCCCTTTGTCAGATTCATCATCTATCACACCTTCATCATTAGAATAGTAACTCTTCTTTTAAAATTTAGGCTTGTAAGGTCTTTGCTTAGGAACTCTTTTTGGACACCTTGATGCAAAATGACCTATCTTGTTGCAAGAAAAAAATTTAGTAGGAAAATTTCCTTTATACTTACCTTCTCCTTTGGCTTCCCTTTTGACAATAAGTGCTTCAAGCTCATTTAGTTCTCTTTCTTCTTCTTCAATCTATCTCATTTCTTCCTCATATCTGAATACCTTTCTAGAAGAACTTTCACTCAGATCATATCTCTGCTTGTCTCTCCCACAAGTAGTAGCTTTAAATGCAGATTCTGTCTTCAGAGGGGCATCACTGAATTCACTCAACTCAAAAGCAGTAAGTTTACCAACCAACATATCTCTGGTTATATTTGCCACAGGTCGGAGCTCCTCAATGGCTGCAACTTTGATTTTATATGCATTAGACAAAGATCTAAGCACTTTAGCAACAATATCTGATTCATCCACCTATCCACCAAAATATTTGATACCACACACAAGTTCATTCACTCTTTGCATGAAAGTAGCAATATTCTCATCATTACCCATTTTCAATAGTAGCTTAGCCATCTTCACATTAACATCACCTTCATATAAAGTTTCCAAATTTTTCTAGATCTCATAAGCAATCCTTAGCTCCATAACATTCGTCATCTCAGAATCAATCAAAGCACTCAACTATGCTTCCTTAACTCTAATTTTATATTCAACATCCCTAATCTCAACAGTAGTAGTAGGACCATTATGAGGAATAACATACCTAGTGCATGTAATGTTCTAGAGGATTCACCAATGCATCTCAGATAACACTCCATTCGAGTCTTCCACAGAGAATAATTTGTTCCATCAAATCTCAGACTATCGTTCTTTTATGTCACCATCTCGAATCACCTCAAGCTATTAAAATTCTTCCAAGGAACCTACTTTGATACCAATTGTTGGCAACACAAGGGTAGACAATTGAGAGGTGGGGGCTGAATTAGTTGTCATAGAATTTCAAACTTATTAAACTTATTAACCCTTATTCTTACATCTAATTAATAATAATGAAAGCATGAATCAACAACACATTGGAAACACACATAACACCAAGATTTTTGCATGGAAACCCTGTTAGGGGAAAACCAACGGTGGAGGTTAATCCACAAGTTATACCCTGTTAAAAGTATAAGAAGAATATATGAGGAATGCACGTGCATTCAGGCACACTGCCTAGAGCTCACTGCTCAAAGGAAGACTCACTGTCTTACAAAAAACATTCAGATTAAATCCATTTGAAGAATTTGAATTGTGAAAGTAGCATTTGCTAATTTCTTAGTACAGTTCCGATTAAGCACATGAACACTTCTTCACCTTCTTTCATTCTTTATCACACTCTGCTATGCCTTCGAACGATTTAAACCTTTTTCACACATAACACTCGCACAATTCACATACCACATACATCTTAAATGAATAAACAATCACTTATATATATATATCCGCAACAAGAAATTACATTACTTCATATCGGATTCAAAAAAATAATAGAATGAATGCAAACTTTGGCCCAAAATAATAAAGATTATCAATGCACATCAACCAAGGTCAACCACAACATAGTAGAGACCCAAAAAAATGTTCTCGAACACAAAAAACCTTCAAAGATTCTTCCTCGAAGATCCACAACATGCTTCAAACACCTTGTCAACCATGAACATGAAAAATATGAATATGTACGAGAAAATCTTGAATCATGAGAACAATGATCGATGTGAGCATGCAACACAGATAGACCATGATCTAGAAACGTCCATGAACACCACAATAACATATGAAACAACTTTGGTTATTAGATACATGCTATCTTCTTCCATGAACACCATTTGGAGTAACAGAATAGCTGACAAAACAAAAAAACTTATAACTTGCTCAAATCTTCATGCGCACCTCTGAAACTTTCGAAGTAGAAACTAGATAGGCTTGAAAATAAACCCTTTAATCCACAATATCTCGCTATCAACACACTAAACTTTCTACCATACTGATCTTCACAGCTTCACAGACAACCTGTATCATATTTTATTACAATTTTTTCAATATCCTCGACATATATAGTTTAAAAGACATTAATGCTAATAGTGTTGACATCAATGACAACCACATATCATAAAATCGACCACAACATCCAATAGTATAAACGTGCAAGGATGTAACTATTAGAATCTTCTTATCGATCCAAATGATTCTTACCAGGTTACTGTGATTAATTAATAGGATATTTTAATCCTTCCTTGAAGGAACTAGTTAACTAAATCACATAAAAGCAACAAATGTGCCTTGGAAAATCAAATACTTCTAATTTGAATAACAAGATAGAACCAAATTGGAGATAGTGTGATAATTTTATCGATTATACAACTCTTTTTCTTGATCCAAATAACACTTCCAAATTATTGTGATTGACTAGAAGGATTTTACTTCTTTTAAAGAAACCAATTAATCAAACCACACAAGAATAACACATGTGCCTTGATAAATTGAATATATACTTGATACACCAATTTAAATAATAAGGAAATATTAAGTTGGAGACAACCAAATAATCATATATTTTCAACAAATAATCGACACCAGATTTTAGCCACCAAATTAAAACTTCTTCTCCATTTGCATTATTTCAAAATATTTTGCAATACACATCATAATATTCTACTTAGGCAATTGTTTCACCTATCTAGTATTGATGATCTCCTAACCTACTAATGATTCCTCCTTCTAGTCCTTTCAATTTTGATTTCATCTTTCATATATACATTGTATTTTCAAGAGTTGCGACTCCTCGCGCACCCATCTACTGCAACTCTTCATTTTATTTTAATTAATTGCCTTTGGCAAATTACAATACTTTACTCTTCGTTATCTTCATGAAGTTTAATTCAATAGTAATCTTCCTTCATTGGAAATTTTCACTTCACCTTTTACATTTATGTATCTTCAATACATTCTTTGAGTAAAAATAATTATCTCCTTTTAACTCCCTTTGCATTTTCCTCCTCATGAAATTTAAATTTGTTACCATTCGTTAGATTTTCACATCTCTTTTTACCCGTACCATATTTAATAAATTATTAGTTTAGTAGAAATCACCCACTTCTAACCCCCTTGGTTAAAATATTTTATATTTTAGTGAAAATAGTTTACTTTATAAAGAAAATACTTTATGTCTCCTTCACCTTTATTCAAAAGTCTTCACTTTTGTATTACTCCCGAAATTTCACATTTAAATATCTTCTTTATTTTTATCCATTGTATTGATAACATCCATTTTGATATTTGTATCCATCCTCAATCTTTCGCCATGACTTGCCTTGTCAAAGAGACTTACATTTTCTCTCCTAATATTAATGTGCCTCCCTGATGAAGTAATCATTGTTGGGCTATCGGTGAGACTCTCCTCAAAAATCACATCGATGTAACCCTCATAATTAGAGAGATATGAGGACACCACTCCGACAACATATGTCTCTCCGATGAATTTAGGTTTTTTTATTTTGGTGTGTTGGAAACGCCTTGAATTTCCTTCTCCATCATTTTTACACAAATTTTGAACAAAAAAATTATGTTCAATCCTTTTATCCGTCTTTGGCTTGTCAATCAATCTTCTCTATATTTTGATTTTGTGCTCTATGAACTTCGACAGTGTTGAGAAAATGTACAATAGTCAACATGCTACTCTATAATTCTCATCAAAGTCATGTATGTGAGGGATTTTCCACAACTGATCATTTCTTAACGATCCTCGTCAACAATACGCTTCTTCTTTTTGAGTGTTTACAGTTGAAATCTTCTGCATTACAATGCCAGTGCCAAAGCGTAACATGCAATTTGAGGTCGCCTTATTTATGTCTTTTATCAACACAAGTTCTCCCATGATACTTGGCATTCGTGAAGTAGATCTAGCATTATTTTCCTCTGGCATGATTATGGAATTCTTCATCGTGATGTAATCAAACTTACAGTCGTGGAGGCACTTGTGGTCAGAGTAACCGTCAAGCATATTTGTTTAGAGTTTCCAAAGCATTGCCACCAAATTCATTTCGAGCATATCCTTCTATAGTTGCACAGCTAGTCTTCCTTCCTATTGACCTCTTAGAGATGATTTGGATGATTTATTTCCATCTGACCTGCTTGTTGTTCTCCTGAACTGCTGCCACTGTCCAAACCTTTACCTGGAGATTTGTATAAAAATTTGACAACTTGATCAGTATCAGTTGTAATGGGATCTAAACTTTTGCTTCTGGATAGAAAAGAATCATTGGAAATCCATCAAACTTGGCTCTAGCATATTCTTGGGTCATGCCATCCATCTTCGCTATTACCAAGGTGCCTCGCAAGTTTTACCATGCATATGCTCCATTGATTGGCAATGTCCACACCAAGATGTATAAACTTCCAGAAGAACATCTTTCTACTCATCCAACAATATCTTCCAAGAATCACTCTCCAAAAGCCTTGAGGGTGCTCAAATTTATTTCAACTTCAAGCAGGTACTTGTTGGACGACTCAGATTATATGCTATCACATTACCTTCTATTAAGTCAAAGGAGCCCTTAATTGGTTTCCCAATATCTTCATTATCACAATCAACATGGACAAGGATAATCTTCGCCTAAACAAAAATGTTTTGCAGCCTTTTGAAACTGGGATGGTCTCTTCAACACCCTTTCCATGTCAAAATTGCACATTTAGTAGGGTTAGACAACAAATGATGAAATCTCTACTATTTCATTTCTTAAACTTTTCCTTCTGAAGTTAGATTTAGTAGAGTTTTTGATGAGTCTATATATATCTTTCTTGACCTCTATGGGAGAAGCTTCTTTTTTCTTGAAAATCTTGGGATACCAATTCACTCTTATATAAACTTCTCAATTCTAGTATGATCTAGAATTATATGATTTATGAAATTTGAGATCCTTCACTACAACCCTATTGAGAATTCTATGGTAAGGTCTCGAAATCAATCGATTAGTGAGGTAGAATTTGAATGACATGGGAGATGGTCATGGCTTATTCCGAAATGCATATTAAACCTTAATTTGTAGTCAACAAAATTTGTTTTTTGATCTTTCTCACTGTGGAAAAATGAGTCAAATAGCTTCTAGAATTGCCTTGAAAAACTAGTTGAATGTTCTTTTAGGGCCATGAAAATGCACCCATATGTTGAGTTATGATAGGAGAGCATGTTTGTTAAATGGTTTGACATGAATTCATCAGGATTGAAAACTATTAATGCTCAAAGTGGATCACTCAGCCCATTATGAAAACTGCTCCTGTCAAACCCAATTGAAACTCATCGACTTGGTATTTTGTAAAAATATCAAATGTGATTCTGAGAAGCTGCCACCCTAGATATTAGTTCATTTAGGAATGGTGAACATGTGTGCAAGAGGTTTTTTCACCAAGCATCTTCAGTCACAAAATATCAAACATCAATGTTGACTTCTGTGAAAGGTTTTTGGAAATGTAGTTTTCATACTAAGTAAAATCCATTTGGATTTGATTTTGAAAAAATATCAAATGATGTCCTGAAGCTCTGAAAATTGAGATGGATGCACATTTAGATGGGGAGAATATAAAACAACAATTGGTTTGTCATGAAACTCTTTTAGTTACTTAATATCATCCTCCAAAGTTGTCCATTTCAATAGATTTTACTATGTAGACAACAAACCTTCACAAAATCCTTCAACTTGGCCTTTTGAAACCTTGGAAAATCAGCTCATAAGGAGCTGAAATTTTGTAGAGACACTCACATATGGTAGATGATCACGTTTGCAAAGTGATTTTGTATAAAACCGAATGAGCTTCGAATTATGATTTTTCAAAGTGGGCCATTTGAGCAGATTTTCCAACTGAACATCGGAGTGCTGAAATCAATTTTTTAATTTTGTGAGCCTTAAATCTTGCCAGTTTTTGCATGAAATTTTAGGCTCCAACATGACCAATTGAGAAAGTTATTTCAAAGAGTATTTAGAAATACTCCCTCCTAGTCAAGCTTCCTAGCCATCCATTTCTAGTAGGCATGGGTAAAGTTAAAATTTAATAGAAGATGATTAGTGTCCTTTGATTGTCTTCATAACCTAAATTTAAAATAGGAGGCAATGCCAATATTTTTAAATCTATCTATCATAAACAATATATTGTGAAGGATTAGCCACACAAATGCACCCAACTTTGGTAGTCCTTCATTGTTCCAACACATCTTGTGTGGCCATGTTTCGATATAAGACATTTGAGAGGTTGCAATGTAGTCTTTTTTAATTATGCGGTTACCTGACTTGGATGCTATATAAATTAATTCATTTTTTGGGAGAATTAAATAAGTATCTTTGAGCTAGAATTATAAGTTGACTCTATTGGCTCTATCGGTCACAACAAACGCATTGCATTGAAGGCGATGAGTGGGAAAAGATGCTTTGGGAGATTATTGAAAATACTTGAAAATGGAGGTGAAGGAGATGAGGATTTAGGGGGTGAATTATTTGTTTTTTCATTTTTCAAGCTGCTTTAAAGGGTTGTTTGGATCTTGTCATGTTTCTATCATTGCTTCTATTGTCTTTTGTTTGGTGGATACCTCATTTATTCGCCCTAAGGAAGATCAGGATTTTTTTTTGCATTGGAAGTATGCCTGCGTTGAGAGGTTGCTTGGTGATGTTTTTCTTTTTCCCATTTTCTTTGAGAGGGATGTTCTTACTGGTGATGTGTGGGGTGTGCCTGAGGTCTTTTTTTTCCTTGTTTGGGTTCATTACTTGAGCTTGCGGGAGGATTTCTTGGTGATTTTTGAAGGTGGGTTGGTTGGGGAGTGGACCTTCTTTGTTTCCTCCAAATGCATGGGTCAATGGCTGAGCTCCACTATTGTTGGGCCTTCTTTGAGAGACGATGTTGAGGTTAAGGCTTTGACACCTTTGTCTAATGGTTTGGTGGCTACAGGCCTTTTTGTGCCTCTTGTCTTAAGTCAGTATGGAAATGGTGGTCTCCACTCATTCCATGGTAGTGCTATCTTTAGAGTTTGCGGCCCCTTCAAGTGCCTCCTCCATTCTTATTTTAGCTTTTATCTCATCAGAGTGGGGCATGCTTGGCTTGGTTTCGCTAGTGCCTCTGAGGTTGATGGTATTGTTGTTTCTCTGTGGTTACCCCCTCCTCTATTTGGGAGGGTGGTTCCTTGTTCTTGTGAGTGATTTCTACACATCTATTTTCTATGCTTGGTTCTTGTCCATGGTGTGATTGGGAGCTTTTGTTTCTCCTTTAGCGGAGTTGATTCTTCTTTCCTAGAACGTTTGTTTTGCTTGGTGCTTACCTTGGTTTAAGTTGGGTGTTGTTGGGTTCCCTATTGTGCTGCTTCTATGCTTTGTTTTGGTTTCCTAAGCCTATGTGTGCGATTGTTTATGTGTTTGGTGGGTAACCTGGGTGTGGGTTTGATTGGTGTGGACTTAGTTGTCTTTTGTTGTTGTTTTGGTCCCTTTGTTTAGCCTGATTATGTTTGTGCTTGGTGGGATCTCCTCGTGTTTGGATATGAGATTAGTGGGTTTCTGGCTTTCTTGGTACTACATATCTTTTTTTGGGATGTGCATTTGGTTAGTCAACCCTTTTCCTGGTTTTAATGTTGCTCCTAGTGTGCTCTCTTGGATGGATTCCTGTCTTGTTTCCTTGTTGGATCCTAACTTTTCTGCCTCCAACCTTGAATTGTCTCTTTCTCCTCAGGTGGCTTGTTCATTGATGATATTCAAAGGTGTGGTGATGTCCAAAGTCTCGTGTATTCCATTGCTGGATGGGTTGTACTCAAAAGTTTGGATGCTTCTCTTGCCTATGATTGCTCAAATTGTTCTCTCCACTAGAGTGTGGGCTTACTTCTCGGCTTTGCAGAATGTGTCTCCTATGGAGGTGGAGACCTCTCCTATCAAGGCAGATTAGGATTCTATGGGCATGGTGGTGTGCTCTCGCTCTTTCATCTGGTCCTCTCCTCTACAACTCCTTTTGAGGTGGAGTCCACTCCTATTGAGGCAGAGTTTGGGTGGTTTGGAGAGTGTTTGCTATTGTGGTCTGAGTTCTCTTAATGATTCCTCCTGTAGAGGTGGAGAGGCAAGTGGGATGGTGTGGCTTATTTACTTCATGTGCATTCATACTATTATTGTCTTAGATTTGAATTCATTGAATGAAAGGATTATTGTTGGATGGTTGTATCATGGACCATGGACCTACCAAGGATTAAACTACTAGATGGGAAGTTTGTTCTATGGTGGTTGTTTCAAAAGTGTTTGTTCTACTGGGTGTAAGGCTTGTTTCTCAAGCTACCCGTCCACCCCAAGGGTGGCTTTTGTTGATGGTTGTTGTGGTGCTAATTTTTGGGTGGCCTACTGTCCTGTTTTACTTGCCATGAAGCTTGTTAATCTTATGATCGGTTTGGATTGTATTATGACCTATGTGAAGATAAGAAGGAACAAGAAGTTGAGGAATGCTTTATTTGGGTTATGTTTGAGGTGGTGTGAGTTGGATTTAGCTCCTTAGAGTCTTTCTCACTTCTCTTTTGTGTTGAGGAGTTTTGATGTGTTGGTTTTTCTCATTACTAGGGCCTAGTTTTTAACTAGTGTTTCTATTTGGGTGGTCTTGCTTTTGGAATATGCTTCCTTCCATAGTGATGGCAAGGCAAGTAGGTTGAGGGGTGCTCTTTACACCAATAGTGCTAATGTTGTTATGGTTCAAAATTGGTTTATTTGAGTAACAAGCAAGAGGTAGGATGGTTCTTTCAAGGTGAGATAGGCTTAGTTGTTGTCTAGTGGTTTGGGTTTCAAGATCATCTTAATCTTGAGTGTATGGGTTGGAAGTACAATTTTTCTTACCCATCCATGGGGTGGTTGCTGATTTAGGATTTTTTTTCATCTATTTTGGGGGTGGCCTGTTGGCCTATTGGATTTGAATTTGGTTCTCTAAGAGTTAAGTATGCAGTGAGATGGTTGTCCCATGATATTTTGGTTTTAAATTCTTTTGAAATTTGTAATAATTGTTCAGAATTTTGAGTAGTTTTTCCCATCCTTGGGGAGGTTATGGTGTTTGGGTGCTATGTTTCTACTTTGTGGATTATTGTTTGGCTTGTTATGTTTTCTATGAGGAGGAATCATATGGTGGAAGAATATGTTGGTATCCAATGGACTCATGTGTCATTCCATGCTGGGTGCAACCTTAGGATTTATCTCTCTACTTTGGTTATATGGCTGCTCTGAATCTATTGGTGCTTAGCTTTATTATTTTAGACTGCTATTTCATGATAGCAATGTTATGGTTTCATACTTGTTAGACTTTTGTTAACCTCATAAATGACTTGTGCATTATTTTGGGGATTTTTTTTTTTGATAATTTTGATGATGGTCCTGTGGTTTCAATTTTGGTTACTTGGTCTGCATGCCATTTTGATGCTATTTTCTAGTGGGGGTTGGTGTTGTTCTTCCCAACCCATTTCTTTGTTTGCTATTCTGTCTTTGTAACCATGCGATCAGGGCCCTTTCCCTGCTTACTTAATCAAAAACAAGTTGACTCTCAAGACTTGAAATGTTTAAGTTTTTGGAACTTAGGCACATTTGAGCATAATTTTAGCAATAGGTCTTATTGATTAGTTTTTTTATTGAACCATAATGATGTGAAAATAAGGCCAAATTAACCAATGAGGGACTAGAATTTTCTTCTTTATAAACATATGGCCAACATAGGCTCTAGTTGGGGATATGATCTTCTTGTAGATGCATAGATATCCCTATATTTATCTATAAGAATATACCATAAAAATCTCTTGAAATAAATTTAACAAATAAAACATAAAACAACGCATACACACTTCATTATGATAAAAAATATCATAGCTACACATGGACAACACACCATAATGAAAATGAATTTGCATAACATCAAAAAAACCTTACCAATAAGGACAAATAGTGTTTTATATGGTGTGCATGAATCGATAGATCAATGATATCACCATCTAAACTCTTGATATATGATTTACCTTTCTTACACTCATCTATAATCTGATATGAACCAATCCACATGGTGTCAAACTTTCCATATTTCTATTTATCGTTAGATCTAACATTTCATGTGAGGACCAATTCTCCCACTTGGAAATTCCTTTGAGTCACATTTTTATCAAATAACTACTTATTTCATTCACTTTAATAGGAATCTACCATGTGGAACCCTTTTTATTTCATTCAAAACTATCATCTCTTGCATTCTTTGCATAATGTTCTTCTCCTTCAACTTCAAGTAGAAATTTGTAAATTTACACCTCTAGGCTAATTGGAATCTTGGATACAAATCATTAAAATAGTTGAAAGGGGTTATTACTTGTAGCTTTCTTCCATGTGATCTTATCTATCAACACTAAAGAAATCAACTTATGATCCCACCTTTTCTTGCTTATTGCTTATTCTATTTTAATATTTTTTGTGATTCTTTTCTATATTTGGCATAACCATTACTTTTGGGATGATAGGGAGATGAGAAGATCAAAATGATCCCATAAATCAAATACAATTCTAATGTTTTATGTTATTTGGAACACATCGCATTATCAACAATTAATATTGAAAGCACACAAAATCTAATTATTATACTAGGGAACAAGAAATCAAACACCACCTTTGATCTTGAATTTCTAGTATGTACTACCTAAATCCACTTGGTAAAATAATCTGTGACCAAAAGAATAAATTTATACATATTTATTGATCTCTATGTGATTTCACCTATAAAATAAATACCCTTTATTGAAATGAGGATTTAGTTCTTATGGACAAGAGGGGAAAGGTGCTTGAAAACTTTACAATGCTAAAAAAATATCTGGTAGGAATCACACTGCTTCACCACCTTGGGAACATCCTTGTGGGCTACCAATATCTTTCTCTAAGAGTAATGAATAATATTATGTGACACTAAGTGTCTACCACAAGCTTGTTAGTGAATTTTCTTTTTTTTTAATAAAATACTATAAGCCTGAAATATTATATTCAAACAAATAAAATTTGAATAATGTAGAGCCAAGACACTCAAGGAAAAAAAGAAAATTACAAACAAAATTGAAAGAACAAAATGAAAAAAAATCTAAATATAAAAAATAAACTAAGAAATGACTACATCAACACATGAAAAAATAGAAGAAAAAAACACCGTGAAAACAAAATCACCCATGCCCAAAATAAATTTTCATCCTTCTCCCAAGCATTGTTAATATCAAGAACATCACCAACAAGAGGAATAGAAGGATGAGGTACATACACCAATAGGAAAGGGAAGGGCTTGAAAGACATATTGAACCCGATTTTCAAGTTGAGGCCCCAATTCCTTATGAATTTTCCATCATAAACTCACATTGAAATTACAAATCGTGCTTTAGAGATTATAATCTCATATTACAGTAGGCTTCTTTTTAAACTATTTTTGATAAAATAGACCCCAACCAATTGTTTCCCTTTATGCAAGTCATATCCCTTCAAAGATTCATTAATTATTTTCCCTAGGACATAATCTATAGCTAATTATAGAAAAAGACAATAGGATTGAAGAATGTAAAATACTTGGGAGGGATAAGTTATGCATTGAATTTCCTCTTTGACTAGCTAACAATTGATCTTGAAGATTTTTTACGTCATTTTTGAGGTAAAGAATCCATTCTCTTGAAACTCCCATGCCTATATTAGGATGAAAATTCAATAGTTCCTAGTAACAATATCCATTGTTGTATAATTAAGATAAACTATCTCTTAAAAATCAAATATTTCCTTCAAAAAGCATGTGAAAAAATAGTTGAGTTCATGCGAGATTTAGGAAGTGCACCAACCATCTTATGGTGATCATGATTTGGTAGATTGAGAGTAATGAGAAATTAATTCACAAAATATTTTTAGAAACATAATTATTTCATTGCATCAAACGTAAGCCCCATGAAATTTGAATGATGTAAACAATGATTTTAGAGGAGATCATAACAAAGAAGGAAAATAATGCGAGATGAAGAGTTATCCCATAATAATTACACTTGCACTTAGAAAAAATAGAGTTTTAGATAATAAAAAAACCCTTGTTGGGGTTTGAATTCATGCACCATAATAGATGAGATTGAAGGATGGTATTCAATTGAGTTAGCATTCAAGGCTAAGTAACCCCCATTGAGATCACATGTTAAATTTGCAAGACTATTTTGTAGTATTGGTGAGGATTTCCAATTACAAGAAGAGGATTTTTTACAAGAATTTTTTATATTAATTGAATTTCTTTCTATGCATAAAATTATTATGTTATCTTTTCTTTTCAAATTTAAACTAGTGAAGAGACTCTATGATTCATCTTCATTGTTTGTTCCATCTAGAATTTTTGAAGCTAAAGTTGTAATAAGATTACCATTTTCATCTCTAATTACACATCTATCACTTTAGCTTATCGGATTTACTATATAAGCTCCATCAAAATTTAGTTTAAGAAGAGTGGGTGGAGGAGGATTCCAACATATTTTGTTTCTATAAACCTTCTTATTATCTTGAAGTCTTGATAGGGGTGGTTGTTTTTGTGTTTTCCATTCTGATGAAATAGAAGCATCCCAAGATGTAAAAAAATTCTTGCTTGTAATAGATTTGTAAGCTTGAGCCATCACAACCTTTGAGATGTAATTTTTTAGTTTATAGATCACAACCTCAAGATTCCAAATAGACAGAAGAGAAGATTCCAAATATTCTTATATTTCTCTCATTCCAAATATTCTAGATCAATAAAGAGGATATTCCAAATAGACATAAGAGAAGATTCCAAATATTCTTATATTTCTCTCATTCCAAATATTCTAGATCAATAAAGAGGATATTCCAAATAGACAGAAGAGAAGATTGAATCTGTATACATAAGAGGCCAACTAATGAATAATCACAAAATCTTAGATTGGAGGGGTGAATACTAGTCCAATTTCTGGAGAAGCCATCGGTAATAATATTGAGTGAAATAATAGTTAAGAAGAAGACGATTTGTATCTGTAGACACCTAAAAATGACCTAGGTCTGCGAGCACTATTTTACCACCTTTCGTCATGACATGATTATAACATTTTAATTATGTTTCCAACCCACATTCAACTATTAATTAAATAATTTATAATTATTTAATTAATTCATAATCTCCCATTCTTCATAATTATTAAGTAAATAAATCTTATTTATTTATTTAATAGTGTCACTAATTGTCAAAGTCTTCTAATAATTAAATAAAATCATATTTATTTAATTAAATCTTTATCATTAATTTCCTCCTGATTATTAAATTAATATATTTTAATAAATCTATTTAATATGTCACTAATTCCTAAATCCTCTTTTAATTAAATAAATTCATTAATTTATTTAATTAATTAAATTCTTCTCCTAAATTAAATAATTATTTTAATTATTTAATTATGGCATGTGACACTTTGGTATTTTTAAAATAAAAAAAATCATTTAAAAATATCTCACATACTTAACTGATTCTTCATTTAGTAATTAATTTCAAAAATCAATTACTTCTTATCTCACAAAATCCCTATTTTGAATTAATTTAATTCAAAAATAGAATTTATTCTTCTACAAATCAAGTAATTTCTAAAATTATTGATTTTCTAAAAATCCCATCCTCTTGTCTTCTGATTTTTACTAATTTCATCTCCACTGTCACATTCAGTCTTGATTTAATTCATTTAATTAAATCTTATTCACACATATGGGTATTTTGCCCTAACCCTAATTGAGAGTTGTCTTATTGAATCTTGACCTTTGATTCTAGGGTATTCCTTAAGGCTCTCATCTTGTCCGTCCATTCAAGATTGCATTTTCTATAAAATGACAATCTTGATCTCATTTTCGGATCCATGATCATTTGCTTAGACTACTTTTATTATAGGCATTCTTCAAATCATAGACTTTCATTTTTGCTATTTGCAATATTAGGAATGAGTTTCTAGTTGCATAGTTTAATAATTTAAATCCTTCAAAGGCATTGCTAGGGCTAAGCATAGATAATTTGCTCACACATATAATCTGAGGGCATTATTATCACAACAATCTTAAGAAGGTACAATGGAAGTGAAGCATGGAGGAGAGAAGACATGTGTGAGATCAATCTAATTTATTTCTTTTCTCATTTATTCTCTATTGTATTCCATTGTTATATGATCTAATATGCAAGATTTTATAATGTTCAACTAACAATTCTGTGTTATAGAAATTCATATGTTACATTGGCGAACCTGACATTCTAACGAACTTTTGCAGGTGTCGTACGACTTCAGACTTTTTTTTGCAGGAACAGTACGAAATGATGCATTTGTAGGCCCAAACGATGCAATCGCTCTGTCGCATCGCATTTGCAATCGCGAGCAATGCAATCGCTCTATCGCAATGCATAAGCTCCTTCACGCGACGCATTTGATTGAACACGACGCATCTAACAGACACCAAGCCGCATCCACTCTATCGAGCCGCAGGTAACTGGTGAATTTTTTTTCTAGTTGTTGTAATTTGGATCCAATGCATCCGCGGCCAGAAATTGATTACTTTTTTTTTTTTGGCATTTAAAAAGAAAAAGAACCAACCCTAGGATAGACACTTGAATTTGAATTTACCAATCCTAGGATAGGCAATCTAATTGGAATTTATCAACCCTAGGGTAGTCACCACACTTGCCTTTTTTTGGTTAACAATGAACACCATGTTTTTGTGAAGCAACATCTTCACCTAGAATAGAAATTTTTTATTTGGGTTTAAAATTGAACAACCTGCTTTTTGTGTTTGATTGGATAATAGGCATATGCTCTCCCCTTTACTAGGTGATCAAAAAGCTAGACCTATCCATTTTTCATACTTATGCATTTTACGTTTTATTACAACCCTTAGAAGGCCTGCTCTTGTGGGAAAAAGTACTCACCCAAGAGGAACGACCTAAGTGGGAACACCTAAAGCCAAGGTTTCCAACCCACTCTAATCAAAAGCAAATTGTTGATGAAAATCCAACTTGACAGTAGTAGGCAGTATAACCATCCCCAAAGTCTTTGTTCTAAGGGTTGGGAGGTGTCTCGAGGGAGTATATCTATTGCCACACTGAACATAAATACTTAGTAAGAACCTAGTGTAAAAGCCAGCCGAGTCGGTAGCCAGACATTGTCTCAATCACGGTGCAAGGGGAGGGAATAATCTCCCCCCAAGACACTCACCATATAATCACCACGGACTATTTGCTCAAGGGATTCGGTATCCACTTCCGCCACTTTGAGTATGCACCTGGAAAAGACAAAAACATGGGTGCCCTCTAGGGGGTGACAAGGCTGTGTGAGTCGACGTGATTTTAAGATGTGGGCTGTGATTGCAACGATGACCCACTTGAGTGAGTCTATTTGAACATGCACTTCATATTTTGATTTATGTGTTTGCCAATGGTTTTTAACAGTCTTCAACAAATTCAAAATCGCAAATCAGAACCAAAAAAGAAAAAAACTTGTCAAAACTGCAAACTATGTTCGGTTTTTTCCCATAAATTATATATTGCGATGCAAGTGCTTTGTTGCACCGCAATCGCCAACTACCAAGCCGCATTCACTCTGATGAGCCACATTTGAGCCATCTTGAGCCGCATTCACTCTGTTAAATTGCATTTGAACTATACAGAGCCACATTCGGTAATTTGAGCCACATTTTCCAGACATAAACACACATTCGTCATACTGTGTCGCAATCGACACTTCCTGGACCGCATTCGATTCTATGAGCTGCATTTTCTCTGTTGTGCCGCATTTGCTGCAACACATTTGCCAAAAACTGAAAAAAACTCCTCACTGTCAAAAAAATAGAAAGTCCACAACTTGTCTTCAATTCAATCAAGTCTTCCTTCACTGTTACAGTCCAAACCAAACCTTGAATTGCTCAACTTTTCATCAAACATTGCATTTTAGGTACCATTTTAGGCTCACAATAGGTTTCATTTGGCCTTCCATTAGATTGCATTGATAGCTTCTCCATCTCCTTAGAACACTCAATTTTGCAGATTTTAGGAGTTGACTCTTACCATTCATTGTCCAAACTTTGCATTCAATAGTAGGTTATCATTGGACCCAATTACCTTTGTCACTTTTTCAATGCTTTTGTGAAGCATTTCCCACTCAATAGTCTAGTGTGGAGATTTCACTTTGTCCTATTTATAGTCCTTCTACGGTCCATTGATCCTCTAAAACTAAATAATTGCAAGAACTTTGTTTGCCCAAGTTTGTCCTCTTTAGATCTCCCACTACTAAGTGCATCTTAGGATCATTTATTTTCATATCACTTGGCATCTCCATTTAGTGTCACACCACTTGCATTCACAAGCTTTTAGTCTTGCTTGCACTCCATAGCATCCTTTAAAAATCCAAAAAGAAACCAAAAACATAGTCTCATATTTAGATCATTTTCTCCATCATCCCAAGTTGAGTAAAACTTTGTATGGTTGAAACTAGACTATAGAAAAAGAAAAGACTCATGGATTCCTTTGGACAAGACACCAACTTTCTTGGGTTCATAACTGGCATGAACTCATTTCCTAATGCCACGAACAATCCTTGTTTTGACATGGAAAATTCCAATTTCAATCCTTTTAGTGAGATGAACATCCCATCATCTCCATCACATATTTTTGAACCATTTATCCGACGGGATGAAAATGGGGATGTCTTTGAAGAAGACATACAAGCTGCTACTCAAAACCCAGAAGTGGCCTCTTTTATGGAAGAAATGGTCTTAAATGACTCTTCTAGATTCCTAGCTATGCTCCTTGACCAAGGGGCTAAGTTACCAAAGGGATTTGATCTTAACACTCTTAGACCAAGTTCTCCCACTCCAACATCACACAATTCCTCCATGGGAGCCTCTTCACAAAATGTCATCAACACAATCAATGCTACCTCCCTTGGTCATACTACCACCACAACCAACACAACATCTATTGGGGGATCATCTTCCCAAACCAACACCGCATCACAATCCATCCCCCAACAAACATCCACCATTCCCTCACAAACAATGGGGGCAACCACATCAAAGCTCTTTGGAACTACATCTAGTTCCTTGAGTACATCAACAAACCTATTATTAGGTTCTTCAAGTGCCATAGCAACCAACTCATCCAACCCATTTGGGAGAAATAAATGAAGAGTTTTCATTCAAGGCACCCAAGCCACTTCATCACAGGTTAATACCAACATTCCTGTGACCCAAAACATGAACATTCCTCAAGGCCACAATCTCTTATTTGGGCAGGACAACCAAGGCGCTCACTCCTTCACTCCATTTGGGCATCAACAAGCTCAAAATCAACAAGGCCATTAATCTTTCACTCCATTTGGACATCAACAAAATCGAAACTAGCAAGGTCCTCAAATTCAGTCCAACATGGCAGGATATCACATCCCCACTTACAACTCTCAAGTCCATACGCAGCAGCACATCCCTCATCAAAATACTCATTTCCAACAACCGCCTAATCACAACACTCGTTTTGCTCACCGGCAACCCATTCTAAATCAACAAATCTCCTCACAACATTTGGGGACTCAAGCCGCCTCTATCACCAACATAGGTGATGCTACCAACCATCCAATGGTGGAAGCACTCACACTCCAACTCGCTGCTCTTCAAACACAAGTGGAGACCTTGCAACAATCCAATAAAAAGTCATACATGTCACAAGACTTGTGTCCATATCCGTTTGACACAACCTTGTATATGCCACCATTTGCTCATGGATATGTGGTCCCTCATTTTCCCAAGTATAAAGGAAAAACAAACCCCATTGAACACATAAGAGAATTCACCACTAGTTGCATCAACAGTGTGTATGAACAAACTTATCTTATTAGACTCTTTTCTAGAAGTCTTGCAAGTCATGCACTAGAATGGTTCTCACTTTTGCCTAAGGGAATAAAAACATGGAACAAATTGGCAAACAAGTTTGTC
The DNA here is from genome assembly GCA_007115665.2 of Sequoiadendron giganteum. NCBI lineage: Eukaryota > Viridiplantae > Streptophyta > Pinopsida > Cupressales > Cupressaceae > Sequoiadendron > Sequoiadendron giganteum. The sequence continues at coordinate 476,053,074 of CM021101.1, read as the reverse complement.
AAAAACTATGCTTACAACATTGACATAGACATTGACATTGCCTCCTTATGCAAACTTACCCAGGAGGATGCAGGAGAGACTTTCATTCCATTCTTTGAAAGATGGAGAACCTTAGCAAGTAGATGTCTAGTAGAAATACCTGAAAAGGAGAAAGTAACCATGTTTGTACAAAATCTCCTTGGACCACTAAGGTATGGATTCAAGTCCATTGTTGCACCACTTTTGTTGACCTTGTTGAAAAGGGTGTGCAACTTGAGAAAGCCTTGATCGCCAAAGGCGAATTGAAATATGGTGGCAAAACAATCAACACCACCACCAATAATAACCCGAGTAGCTCAAATGACAAGAACAAATACTGGGTTAAGAACAAGCACATCACCAGTGATGGTGTAGTTGATGCAAAAACCATCAATGCAACAGGGCATGCACTCACAATCAAAGGAGTACAAAATCAAAACGCACCTGTAACTACACCAACACCAACTGCTAATGCTATCCAAGGCAATCATGCACAAATGAATCAAAGGCAGTTGCGTCAACCCTGACAATTCCAAAAATGCACATACACCGGTTTGGGTGAACCAATTGAAATTGTCTTAAAGAAACTCATTCAAAACAGCATCATACAGTTGGAAGAGCCAAAACCGTATGAATCGGGTCAATTCAAGCCATTATGGTGGGATGACAGTTCATTTTGTGATTACCACCATGCCAAAGGGCACAAAACTTCCTCTTGTCGCCAATTGCGAAATCTGGTGCAAGACCTCATAGAGAACCACACCATTGAGTTGGGTGGTCAATCTTTTACATCTAATGCAGATCATATCATACACAAAAATCCACTGTAGGATCATGGTAAAGCTTCCTCATCTGGCACAAAGCATACAAACAATCAAGCCAACCACATCTGTCCGGCCTATAATACTACTCGTCTTGCATATAGTTATCCCGACGGTACTATTATTAACAATATTCGTGTTGCTAATGAAGATGAATCTGTTAATACCATCAACATTAAAAGAGCCCTAGAATGCAATGTGACTACGTGTAAAGGCAAGGTTACTATCCCAGGTCCTTTTACCCGTCAACCAAAAATCACCATACCTAGTCCGTCCGCTAGACAGTCCAACCCAAAACCAGAGTTCAACATTGTTGAGCAGTTAAATAAAACACTTGCTCAAATATCCATTCTTGAACTGCTTTGTATTTCACCCACGCATAAGGCCATCCTTGATAAAGTACTGCAAGAGTCATCCGTCCCTACCAACATCAATGTCAACCATTTTGAGACTATGGTCGGATACCTAAATTCACCTCACCACATCACCTTTTCTGACAGTGACTATTCCTCACCCAAACCATCGCATAATGACGCCCTTGACATTGAAGTATTTGTCCATAAGCATAAGGTTAGATGAGTCCTAGTAGATGGTGGAGTAGGATTGAACATTTGCCCTCTCAAATTGGTCAAAGCTCTTGGTTTTTCTGACGCATGTGTAGATGCTAGCAAGAGCATCATCATCAAGGCATATGATGATGAAGAACGCACTTCTAAAGGCGTCATTACCATTCCACTCCGGGTAGGACCCGTCATCATAGACACAACATGCCAGGTCCTGGATCAGGATATACACTATAATATCTTACTTGGTCGCCCATGGATTCATGCTTTAAAAGCCATTCCATCCACGTACCACCAATGCCTCAAATTCCCTTTTGATGGAACTTAGATCACTATCCCAGGAGATCCCGATCCATTCCAATATTGCACCAACCTACGAGCCACTACTGAGCACCAGGTACCCATCAACCGAGAGGCCTCATCTTCCACCTCATCCAAATACATTGACCCATCAACACTCACAAAATCATCCATTCCATCATCTTCTACCACACCATCTTCATCAGCCTCCATCCCACGTAATGACCTTCAGATCTAGGACCTCAGTTGTGGGGAATTCAAATTAAATATAGCTTATTGTATAACCACAATACCAAAGCCACCTAAGGTCTATGACAGACCATGTTTTGCAGTAGAGCCCAAAATAACTTTCAAGGTGCCACCAAAAAGTGTTTTTACATGGTGGGGCAATATGGGTAATGAAGTCATTATTGACATGGATAACTGGATCTACAAAGACCCAGTAGAGTTACCCTCACTACCGTTACATCTCTATGGCAAAGGATATGATATATGTAAAGCCCAAGGTTTCGACGGTACAAGTGGCCTTGGAAAGAACAACAATGGAAGACGGGAACCTATTATCATGATGGCAAGACCAAGATACATAGGGCTAGGGTTTGACCAAGTCGGAACTGACAATCAATGTACTCTTGAACTTTCAAGTAAGGTTGTAACGGCTACATAAAGTGTTGAGACATGCGAAGAATCCCTCACTGAAACTAACTCAAATGAATGGGAGTGGGGATCTGACAAAACAGTCAGTGAATATGACATTGATGAACTATTCTTGGAACCTGGCGAACTTTCCTTTGAAGAACGATTTTGCCAAGAATATAACATAGACCCTATTGACCGACATTCTAAAAATAAGGAATGGGTACGCATTCCTTGGAACCCAGAAGAACACAAGGTGTTGTCGGCAATACCTGAATCATCCCACCCCATTCCTAAGCCCACCCATGAGCCTAACCTACCTCAGTCCACTATCCACACTTCTGAAATGCCAACCACTAGTCATGATGTTGACAATTTTATCCCATATTATGACTTTGAATTCGATTCATCTGACTCGGAGTATGGACCATCCATTGCATCGGACACATAAGTGGAAATTGACAACTTTGCCTTTACACTTGAGGCATCAATTTGCACACTTTCTGCATCCTCCCCACCCTTCACCAACATTGATGATGGGATCCCTCTTGTTTATCCACAACTAATTGATTGGGACCAACAAGACTCACCGACGATGGACATATTTCAAAATGATGAGGCAATTGCAAAATTCATGGGGCTAAGAGAAGGTATTCCATGGGGTGATCACAAAACAGGGTTCTCCATTGATCTGGATTGTGCAGCTTACTTCAGGGAGATTGTGCAATCCTCCAATCGCAAAAATACAAAAAAGAAAAAAGAAAAAGAAATGCCTTTAGGTGAAAACCACAAGGCACCTTCTGGCAATAAAATAGTAAAAAAAAAGGATGTATCCAAAGGTGAAAACCTCTCTGAGGTGCCTAAGGATGGAGGATTGGACTTTCTTCTTGTAACACAGGAAAAGTCAGCGATGCTCATTGAGGACACAATGGAAGTTAACATAGCCACACTAGAGAATCCCAAAATGATTCTCTTGGTCGCATCATTGTCAGACAAAGAAAAACCTGAATTCAAACAAGTCTTCATAGACAAGAAAGTTAACTTCGCATGGTCATATGTTGACATGCCGAGTCTTGATCCAACATTGGTTTTACATCATCTTCCTCTAACCACTAGAATCAAGCCCGTCAAGCAAAAGTTGCGCAAGATGCATCCACAGATTGCACTACTTGTCAAAGCTGAACTAAAAAAGTTACTGGATACTGAGTTCATAAGGTCAATAGACTATGCTGATTGGATATCCAATTTGGTCCCTGTTACCAAGCCCAATGGAAAAATCTGTATTTGCACAAATTTCAGAGATTTAAACAAAGCTTGCCCAAAGGATGACTTCCCCCTACCAAACATAGACATGATTGTTGACCTCACAACAGGATATGAGATGCTATCTCTCATGGATGGTTTTTCAGGCTATAACCAAATCTGAATTACAACAGAGGATCAACATAAAATAACATTCACTTGTCCTTGGGGAACATACTATTGGAATGTCATGCATTTTGGCCTAAAGAATGCAGGCACCATGTACCAGAGGGCTATGACAATAATTTTCCATGACATGATGCATATTTTAATGGAAGATTATGTAGATGACTTATTGGAAAAATATTTGACAAGAAAAGATCATCTCCAAGTCCTAGATAAAAATTTTAGATGGCTTGAGGATTACAAGGTTCGATTGAACCCAAAGAAATGTGTTTTCGGAGTCACTTCAGGCAAGCTGCTGGGATACATAGTTTCACACTGAGGCATTGAGGTCAACCCTGTGAAAGTAAAAGCAATTCTGGACATGCCTCCTCCGAGAGGAATCAGTGAATTATGAACACTTCAGGGCAGATTGTAGTCTATTTGCCACTTCATTGCACAGTTGGCCGACAAGTGTCAACCATTCCAATATCTACTATGCAAAAGCATTCCTTTTGTATGGACAAATAAGTGCAACATAGCCTTTGACCAAATTAAAGAATATCTATTAACACCACCAGTGTTAATGCCGCCTATTGAGGGCAAACCTTTGATCTTGTATGTCTCCGCAACAAAAAATGCACTGGGGGCATTACTGGTGCAAAATGACCATGAAGACAAAGAAAGAGCCATATATTACATCAGTTGTACATTAATTGGATATGAGCTCAATTACACAACCATTGAATGGGCATGCCTGGCAGTTGTCTTTGCAGTGCAAAAACTAAGACACCATATGCTAAGCCATCAAACACAGTTGGTAGCAAAGATTGACCCATTAAAATATCTCCTGAGTCGAGCAGCATTGATAGGCTATTTGGCAAAATGGGTCATGATCTTGAGTGAGTATGACATACAGTATGTGGAGCGCAAGGCTATAAAAGGTCAAGTAATAGCCGATCAACTAGAAAATGCATCAATCCAAGCCACTCATCCATTGTTTACTGATTTTCCTGATGAACCTATCTTTCACGTAGAACCAACATTGCCATGGAAACTATACTTTGATGGATCCCACACCGGTCACGGTTCAGGAGTTGGCATATTATTTATCACACCACAAGGGGATTCAATTCCTAAATCATTTCGAATCGCTTTCCCTTGTACAAATAATATAGCAGAATACGAGGCATTGGTCATAGGTCTCAAAATAGCAATCAAATAGAAAATTCAGACATTGCTTGTATTCAAAGATTCTCAATTAGTTATCAATCAAGTGAATGATGACTATGACACAAAAGATGAGAAGTTGCTTCCCTACAAAAGAATGGTGGATAGTTTCCTAATGTATTTCAAGATGATTACATTTGAACAAATCTCGAGAACACAGAATAAAGCAGCCGATGCAATGGCTACCATTGGATCTCTCCTGGACATCCCTAAGAATGTGTCACAATTTGAATTCTTAGTGGACAGCTGCTGATGCCTACATACGACATTCCAGAGTCAAAAATGGTGTGCGAGATTGTTGGTCCCGGTTCACCTTGGTACCAGGACATATACGACCTTCTTAAATCCTTAACCTCCCACCCAACGTGTCCAACAACCAAAGAAAGTCCTTCATCTGAAAAGCGGCTAGACATACCATCGTCAGTGACACCTTATACTGCCGTGGCTTTGACAACACCCTTCTTCGCTATCTCGACACTGATGAGGCCCAAACAAATTTATGAGAAGTACATGAGGGTATATGTGGATCTCATTCAAGTGGTCCAACCTTAGCTAGGAAAGTCACCAGACTTGGGTACTACTTGCCGACATTGGAAAAAGATGCTCTTCAGTTTGTCAGAACATGTCGAAAATGCCAGGTGCACATTGATCTGATTCATGCACCTGCATAGGAATTGAGACCTATACTTGTCCATGGCCTTTTGCACAATGGGGACTCGACCTCATGGGTAAAATCCATCCATCCTCTTCCAATGGCCATAAATTCATAATAACCGCCATGAAATATTTTACTAAGTGGATTGAAGCTGTCCCTCTCACCTACATCACTGGTAAAAAAATATCCAAGTTTGTCCTAAATTACATCATTTGCCGGTATGGTGTCCCACAATCCATCATCACAAATAATGGTAGTCCATTCAAAAATTAGGACGTTTGTGAACTCTGTGAGCGATTCCACATCCAACACCATTTTTCCACTCCATATTACCCAAAAGGTAACGGCCAAGCTGAGGCATCCAACAAAACAATCCTTCACATTCTGAAGAAGACCATCAATGACGTTGGTCGAGATTGGCACCTACAACTTAATCCTACTTTATGGGCCTATCGTACCAGCATCCATACCCCCACTGGAGCCACTCCATTTTCCTTGGTCTACGGATCTGAGGCCATATTACCCATCGAGGTCAAAATTCCTTCTCTCTGAGTCTCTTTGAAAGGAATGATTGATGATGAAGAATAAAGACATACCCGCCTACATGAGATAGAAATGTTACAAGAAAGATGAAAAAATGCCTTAAATCATCTGCAGGCATATCAAAACCGTCTTTGCCGAAGTTATAACAAAAGAGTCATGGTAAGAAAGCTTGAAATCGGTGACTTGGTTCTCATGTAGAACCCCAAAAATCAGGCAGACTATGAAAAACTGGAAAAGTTTGAGGCTAATTGGCTTGGTCCCTATATCATTACTGCCGTATTTGGTTTTGGAGCCTATCAGTTGGCCACACCTGATGGAGAATAGCTGACTGAACCTATCAACAGTTTACATATGAGAAAGTTCTACACATAGCATCAGAGAGCTAGGATGAAAACCTACAAAATACAAAAAAATTGAAAAATAGCAAAAAAATCGTCCCTTGATAAAAACCTGGCAAATAGGCATCTTGGTGACATAAAAAAAAATAAAAAAATGGAAAAAATAGTAAAAAGAAATGAATTCATCCAATAGTGAAAACCTGGCAAACAGGCACATTGGATAAGTACCATGGTGAAAACCTGGCAAATAGGCGCCATGTGTAGTCGATTATTGCTTCGCCATCTACTATTACTCAAATCGACTATATTCATTTTTCATAATCACAAAGGCCTGACACATTTCACGACATCCATCCTAAGTCCTATCGATTCCAACCATGGTTAAGCATTTGGTTGACACCATCCCTTGCATATCTTGGCCTTTTGTCTGCCTATCTCCATATCATTGAACTTGGGTATTCCCCGACCTGTCTGGGGGCAAGACCTTTATCATGCAACTGTAGTGGGTACCGCACATGATCCTGCATTCTTAAAAAATCCTGAAAAAATCATAAAAAATAAAAAAACTTCCTAAAAAATATCATAAAAATCTGAAAAAGTCCTGAAAAAAGATCTAAAAATTCAAAAAGCGTCCTAAGAAAATACAAAAACATCCAAATCAATGTCAAAATCCCAAAATCAAAATCAATTTGATCAATTCAATCGACCATGTCATTTCAATTTTCATCCTGGTTCAAACTACATTGTCTGTACGCTTTTGCTACGTAGGTAGGTTTATCTTTGAATCCTCGAGACATTAGGTCAGTCCTTCTAGGTTCATCGCAAAATAAATAATGATTCAGCTTTTATCCTTTGGACAACGTCATTGGTTGTGTCGAACTACGAGGTCTTTAAGTGCACGACGTAGGAAAGGCCATCAATCGATGGACCCCTGAGGCCACACTAGGTCAGTCCATTAGGGTTCATGGCACAACATTTTCACACACGTCAAGCTATCTTCAAACTAAAGGAATCTTATGTCAATCTGGAATTATCAACCTATCGGCAATCTATTTCATCAACACTTTCAGCCAATTCAACATGTCAGCAATGACATGTAGTCAAAATCATATCAAGATAATTTATCGTGGAAAAACTTGGAGTTCTTCTTCAAGATGTGTCCTTCTGAAGAGCAACTTTCGTCACTTCTTTATGCTTTTGGATATGTCCTTCCTAAGCATCATCATCATCATCATCTAGCATTTTAGCAGATTCTCCTAACTCCGAGAATCTATCTCCTAGATATCAACGTCATTTAGGATGTGTCCTTCTTGAATTTGATATCGCTCGACATTTAACAACACTTGACATTAAAACACTTGGCAAACACTTGGAAAACTTTGTTTTTTTGCTGTCTTTTGATGATAATTAGGATATTAGTTCCTTATGTCTTAGGAACAATGACATATCATAATGATTATCCTTGTTTGCTTATCACTCTACTATTAGTTTCTCCAAGATGTCCTAACTTCAGGATTTAGAGAAGCAACGACATAGTATGATGATTTTACTGTCTGTTTTTACTATCATGTGGCTAGTTTCTCAAGGATGTCCTATCATCAAGATTTAGAGAAGCAACGATGTCTCATGATTGGTTTGGTTTTTCTGATGGTTGGTCATGATAAAGTGACTAGGTGCAATTGCGTTCCTTGCATGAGTCATGATCATCCTTGTTTACAACTGTTGGTTTACATGATGGTTTGACCTGGCACACTATTGATCTATGTCATATCATAGTGTTTGTCGGCTATCATGATATTTTCACCCAATGATGATTAAATAGCAACTAGGATAGCACTATAGCAAAGCTTTGAAGGATTTTCGTTTCCGCACTAACATGCATATCTTTCTTCGCACTAACATCCATATTTCATCTTCTCTTCTCTGGTTTGCTGACGATATCTTGTGACATACAAAAACAAAGTTGCATACATAATGACGAGCATTTCATATTCACATCTGCATAAATCAAATACCATAATTCACATTGCATAACGCTATCATTTACATTCATCCATATTACATTATAAAACCATTATTTGCATCAACATATAAGCATCATAAATAAACATTTACACCACCATTAGAATCACATCATCACCACATTAATGCATACATAACCACATCCATAATTGCATTCATCAACATAAGCATAACATCCATACATCTCATAGCATCATAAAAACATAACATAAGCACCTCATAAAGCATTAGAATACCATAACACATAACACCATATAGGCCACATCAAAACCGCATCGCATATATATATACTCTCAAAAAACATGTAATGTCACGGGATAAAGTCATATGATATCCCAAAAATAGAGCTCGCAGGCTCAAATATCAAAAGATACATGTGTCTAAAAGGAAGTCCTAAGATGGCCTTCCTCCATCCTGTGGAGGTGAATTGCGAGGTGGTTGTGCCTGACCAACCATGTAGAATGTGACTTGAATGGGAGGGGTGTCCTGCGTCTGACTCTGTGATCTTGAGGGATTGGTAATGAGAGGCTGGCTCTGCTCTGTTTGCTGCCCTGAAGACACTGATCTATGACCATGCTCTGATCGGTGACTGTGCCCTAACGAGTGCTTGTGAGAGCTATGTGACCTATAACCTAAAGACTACCCTGATGTAGTAGACCCGCCAACACTGGTATGACTACTACTGTGTGTTCGACTACCACTACTTGTCCTACTATAAGATCAAGATAACCCTGGGTCCCATCTATTTGGTGGAATGGCTTGCTCATACAATACCCTGTATCGACCCCTACTCTCTGCCATCCTGGCTAAATCCCGAGCCATATCCCCTATCCGTCCAGAGCACAACTCTGCAAACTCGGTGACCCATCAATCTGACTCCTGTCGCTAGAGAATGGCCTGATCTCTCTCCACTCAAGTGACCTCTATCTCCACTGCCAAGGCCTTGTTATGAGACAAGGCCACATCTAGTCTACTCTATAGATCTACTATCCGCTGATCAATGGTAGCATCTGTGGGAAAAATGGGTGATCTGTCACCCTCATCATCTCCGAAGATCATGCGCTCCCACAGTCGTTGATTTGCCTCATCCTCCTCCTCATCTCTCTCCCTCTTGGCCCATACCTCCTCCACATCTATGTCAAGAGGGTGTCCCCCAACAAGTGGATCCGCCTCTACTTGCTCCTCCACCGCCACCTCTACCTCCACTCTCTCCTCTGCCACCACCTCCACCTCCTCCTCAACCACCACCTCCACCTCTTCTTCACCTCCTCTAGCCTCCTCGGCCCTCGCCTCTAGCTCTCTCTCCTCCCCCTCCTCCCGAATGGGTGACAACGATCCACCACCCACTCTCTTAGGCTGCCTCCACCCTTGGTCATCTCTCCTCCTCTTGGTGCCCCTTCCATCTCTCCCGCCTCCTCGATCTCCACCTCCTCTGTCATCTCCTCCACCTCCTCCACCTCCCCCACCTCCTCCATTTCCCCCATCTCTACCTCCTCCTCCCCTACCACCGTCTCTACCCTCGACACCTCTGCCATCCCTCCCTGCATCTTTGCCAGCTCGACCTCTCTGCGGAATCCGTGGAATGACTGACCTCCGATCTATAGGTCGCGGACCATCAGGATCTATCAAAGGGATGGGCCTATGAACTTGCCACCAGGTGTCAAACTTGGTAGACGTCCCTAGATCTGCTAGACCCCCTCTCCATGCCCACTGAATTGCCACCAAGCTATCTGCCTACTACTCTGCCACTGTCACTGATATGGGCGGCCCCCACATGGTCTCCCTGGAGGACCGAGCATACTCTACCATGCCTATTGGCACAACCTGCTGCTCACCAAACTGCCGTAGTACTTGCTGGGGCAGGTACATCTCAATGATCCACTGAGTCTGAACAATACGGCCAATCAAATACCTGAACTGTCTATAAAAGGATAGGTGGCCATCCTCATCTGACCACTGAGCACAATCTCTATAGGGTCTCCAAACGAAGCTAATCATTGTATGAATATGATGACGCTAGTACCTGGTGTCTCCCACACGATTCTAATTCACTGATCCCGCATATAGGTAAACATAGGGCATCCCATCACCTAACTGCTGAATCTGCACCGGTGGTCAAAACACGAGAATACGCTCCCATACCCAGATCATCAAGAGTGTAGTACCACAACTGATGTTGTGCCCCTGGTGATAGATGACCTCGTGTAACTGGTGGTACAGCATGCCCAACAAGCATGGCCCCCAAGTGAAAACAGTCCCCTGTAGTTGCATGCGAACAAGAACATCTCCCCATCCAATAGGAAACTCGTGACCATGGTGATTTGGGATCAGTAATCCGACGATTAGGGTCATGAGCATGGCATCAAACCTAGGAAATCGGTTGGCTACAATGTCCCAACCGATCTCGTAACCGTCCAGGACAAACTGGGCACCATCGACACCCTCATATCTCTCTGTCAAGACCTGTCACCCTCGGTGTGGATCATAGACCACCCTCTCTCTGGTAATCAGAATTTAGAGAATACGGTACACGTCCTCCAAAGTCATAGTCACCTCTCCAGTAGGCAGGTGGAATGAGCAGGTCTCAGAATGCCACCTCTCACAGAGAGCTGTCAACAAACCTCTGTTTTCCCAAATAACGAGCATGTAAGTAACATGGTATAGGCCTAGGGCCATCAATCTCTATCTTTGTCTATCACTGAGATGATCTTTGAATGCATAGGTCACTAGTCGGAACTCTTGGGTATAAATGGGCACAAGTTGACTCTGCACAAGGAAAGGCCAAGGATTAACACATATTGAGCAACATTACAGAAAATTTTACTTCTACTGGCAAGTCAAGGGTACATAAAAGTTAATCTCGGCAAAAGTCAACAAAATTCAACTCTAGTCAACGACAATTACGTCGCGTTGACCACAAATGCGTCACAACTAGCCAATTACAACTTGGTGCATAGAAAATGCGTTGCAATATGTCAAATGCATCATTCTAAATAGAAAATGCGCGATCTAGCATCAAATGTGTCATTAGGCTTGTCAATTGCGTCGCAAATTTTTTAATGCGTCGCAAATTTCTGAAATGCATCACAAATCTATCAATTGCATTGCAAAATGGTGATTGTGTCATTCACCCTCGTAGATGCGCAATCGCACAAAATACTTGGTCTACCCGTTGCACTTGCGTCATGACACAATCAAATGCGGCGAATGTGTATGCGTTTGCAGTTTGCACGACAACATTTGCATCGTACCGCATATGTTATCCCCCCATTAAACCCTAATAATTGAAATTTGACAAGTTGGATAGGGTACTTACCGGTGCGTCTACGCCCTCAAGTCATCGGAATGTGCGCACACGATATCCACGGTGTGTAGTCGTAGGAATCACCATCTTCACTCAGAGCTTTGATTTCTGAAATATTCTATATAACAAATGAGAAAAAGACATTTGGATTGACCTTTTCAACCTATTTATAGGCTGAAAATTAGGGTTTTGACCTAGTAGGTTCTTCTAGAGGCTCATTTGACCACTTTTGACCGACATTTTGGCTAGCTTAGCGTCCTCCGTTTTTGAAATCGTTCGCACCGTTACTTATCTGGTCATTAGTTTGACTAGTCGGGATATTTTCCAAATCTTTTCTGACGCCGGGTCGAAATTCAAAAATTTTCCCAAGGGGGCATAGGCACTCTGTACCTCCGCTGGGGCATATTCTGGACTTGTTTTCTTTGCCACAATGCGACAGGCTGCATTATGACAAAGAGGGGAAAATGTAGACACCTAAAAATGACCTAGGTCTTCGAGCACTATTTTACCACCTTTCGTCATGACATGATTATAACATTTTAATTATGTTTCCAACCCACATTCAACTATTAATTAACTAATTTATAATTTTTTAATTAATTCATAATTTCCCATTCTTCATAATTATTAAGTAAATAAATCTTATTTATTTATTTAATAGTGTCACTAATTGTCAAAGTCTTCTAATAATTAAATAAAATCATATTTATTTAATTAAATCTTTATCATTAATTTCCTCTTGATTATTAAATTAATATATTTTAATAAATTTATTTAATATGTCACTAATTCCTAAATCCTTTTTTAATTAATTAAATTCATTAATTTATTTAATTAATTAATTACTTCTTCTAAATTAAATAATTATTTTAATTATTTAATTATGACATGTGACACTTTGGTATTTTTAAAATAAAACAAATCATTTAAAAATATCTCACATACTTAACTGATTCTTCATTTAGTAATTAATTTCAAAAATCAATTACTTCTTATCTCACAAAATCCCTATTTTGAATTAATTTAATTCAAAAATAGAATTTATTCTTCTACAAATCAAGTAATTTCTAAAATTATTGATTTTCTAAAAATCCCATCCTCTTGTCTTCTGATTTTTACTAATTTCGTCTCCACTGTCACATTCAGTCTTGATTTAATTCATTTAATTAAATCTTATTCATGCATATGGGTATTTTTCCCTAACCCTAATTGAGAGTTGTCTTATTGAATCTTGACCTTTGATTCTAGGGTATTCCTTAAGGCTCTCATCTTGTCCGTCCATTCAAGATTGCATTTTCTATAAAATGACAATCTTGATCTCATTTTCGGATCCATGATCATTTGCTTAGACTACTTTTATTATAGGCATTCTTCAAATCATAGACTTTCATTTTTGCTATTTGCAATATTAGGATTGAGTTTCTAGTCGCATAGTTTAGTAATTTAAATCCTTCAAAGGCATTGCTAGGGCTAAGCATAGATAATTTTCTCACACATATAATCTGAGGGCATTATTATCACATCAATCTTAAGAAGGTACAATGGAAGTGAAGCATGGAGGAGAGAAGACATGGGTGAGATCAATCTAGTTTATTTCTTTTCTCGTTTATTCTCTATTGCAATCCATTGTTATATGATCTAATATGCAGGATTTTATAATATTCAACTAACAATTCTGTGTTGTAGAAATTCATATGTTACAGTATCTTCCTTTGTTTGTCCATAAAGAACACAATTATTTTTTTTTGATATTTGTATTTTGACAAGTCTCAAACTAGTAAGGATTATGTTTTTAATCGCTATCCAAGAAAAGGCACTTGCATTTGGGAGCATAGCTTCATTCTAACAAAATTTATAAGGCCAACCATCTTTTGAGATATTATCTTTACACATCAATGATCTATAATCTTGTTCAACATTATATTGTCTTGATTTTGATGGAAACCATACAAGATGGCCAAGTTGATTTGAAAAATATTTTTCCTTTTTTGGAGAATTGATGTCAAAAGTGATTTTCTCTAGAAGGAATAGGCAATATTGAAAGTCTTTCCATACAATATTGGAAACATGAGAGGTATTTGATATTGTAAAATATTTTTTACTTTATCTCGCTAAGCCTAGTTTAAGAATAATTTATCTTATTTAACTCATTTCTACCAATAAGTGGCTATCCATTGTAAGGATCTTACCAAAAATAAGATTTTTCACTATTATGTTCAATATATGACAAATGTGGAGAGATAAAAAAATTGCAATATAAGATGAGATTCTACATTTGAGAACCTCCTTGGGGGTTAGCAACTATAAAGATTATTTTAGGTTCATTTGAATATAGATATTTTGCTTGAATGATTTTGTACCACTTAGCCTTTGGCTTGAAAAAGGAGACTCCAAGTGAGTTTGGCTCTAAGAGATAGATTTTATGCTTCCAAATTTCGTAACCCAGCACCACCATTTTGTTTGTTTAAGAAAAAAATATCCCATGAGGTCAAAGTAATGTTTTTTTCCTTTTTTTCAGGTTTTCTTTCTATTGGTGTGAATAAAGTCTTGTACCTAATTAATTCCTTACTAGGAGACTTAGGGGACTTGATGGGAATTTTTTTTTTGGTTCTAGGGTTACATTTCAAAAAAAAAATGTCATCTTTTGATCCTTTGAGTGTTAGGGTTTTATTTTCTAGTTGCTAGGGTTCAGTCTTAGGGTTGAAACCCTCATAAAACCCTCACTTGTTCAAGTGTCCTAATTTTATTTTAATTCATCATTGAATAAAATTCATTCTTTCCTAGCCACTTAAGTCATGACTTTAGTCATTAACAACATTGTTCGGATGCCCCCCTTTTTCCCTAGTAAAATTTTGGTCGCATGCATCTTTTAAATTTTTGGCTAATGTCCTAAGTCTATGTGGGTCAAAATATTAATTCCTTAATCTATATTTTAGGTAGAGGTCAAAATATCTTATTAAAATGACTAAGTCTTATGTTATGCATCAACATAGGTAATGTCCCCTTCTTAAGTTACATTTTATTGCACCTGTGTCTAAAAACTTTTAAGTCATAGTTGGTAGGCCCCATAGTTTGCATTCTATTGGCTCCTCACTAGCTTGCACCATTCAAATGAATCTAGGAGAATATTTATAGTTGCTAACCTCCAAGGAGGTTCTCAAATGTAGAATCTCATCTTATATTTTATAAATTATATCTCTCCAAATTTGTCATAAATTATATATAATAGTGAGAAAGCTTATTTTTGGTAAGATCATTAGAATGGATAGCCCCCTATTGGTAGAAATGAGTTGTTATAATAAGCCTAGTTTAAGAATAATTTATCTTATTATAAAAACTCATTTCTACCAATAAGGGGCTATCCATTCTAAGGATCTTACCAAAATAAAGCCTTTTCACTATTATATAATCTATGGAAAATGTGGAGAGATAAAATTTCTACAATATAAGATGAGATTCTACATTTGAGAACCTCCTTGGGGGTTATCAACTATAAATATTCTTTTAGGTTCATTTGAATATAGATATTTTTCTTAAATTATTTTGTATCACTCGACCTTTGGCTTAAAAAAAGAGACTCCGAGTGAGTTTGGCTCTAAGAGCTAGATTTTGCACTTCCAAATTTTTTAACCCAGTACCACCATTTTTTTTGTTTAAGAAAAAAATATCCCATGAGATCAAAGGAATTTTTTTTCCCTTTTTTAGGTTTTCTTTCTATTGGTGCAAATAAAGTCTTGTACCTAACTAATTGCTTACTAGGAGATTTATGGGACTTTAAAATTTTTGTTGGTTCTAGGGTTAGATTTCTAAAAAAATGTTATCTTTTGATCCTATGACTCTTAGGGTTTTATTTTCCAATCGCTAGGGTTCAGTCTTAGGGTTAAAACCCTCCTAAAACCCACTATGGATCATACCCTTCACAATTAATTTCTCATGAATTCCCTACCCACAACCAATGTGACTGATGCTGACACAATGGTTGCTAATGTCCCTCATGAAAACCTAAGGAGAATGGATGAAGATGTAGAGAAGTTGCAAAAGTTTCTAAGTTTTGAACATATTGTTGGTACTGCACTTCTTGTCATAGATAACATGAGAAAGATGCTTAATAATGAACAAGGAATAGAAATTTTGTGCAACTTTGCTTACATCATTGATCACCATATGAAAATTACCCTATAAACCCTTTGATCAACTTCATTAAACTTCAACCTTGTAAGGGCCTAACGAAAATTCCCATTGACATTGCTTTCTCACAACATGATATAATCAAATATGCATCAAATGGCCCTCTTTCCATAGTTGGAAGAATCAATGACACACCTAATAATGGGATATTAATTGATCTTGTTTGTGTATAAAATTTGATCACTAGAGAATTATTTTTTGCGCATGAGATTTATCAAGATACTTATGAAAAACTAAAAGAGTGGATCAAAACACATAATTGTTTTAGTTGCCCTATGATAGGTTCAATAATTCTTCCTCTAAAATTTGAGCCAAAAATATTGTCTCATTTTCCATCATCTTGTCATCAAACCAATTTTGTGTGAAGTTAGGCTACCCGTGGATTTTCTTAATGAAGGTTGTCCTATCGATAGTGCATAAATGCTTAAACTTTCAATTTGACAATGTGATATTTACTGTGCACCATAGTATCTTTAATCTTGTGTCTTCCCATGGGAATTTATCATTGGATTTATTTTTTCCCGAACCTATGGAACCTGTTAGGCCTCGTGAGGACTTCTTTTTCAAATCATATAAAAAATATAACAGAAAATAAATAACAAAGTTATCCCTTAGCAATATGCATCAACCCATAATTGAGCCTCCCATCCTTGAAAAAATAATGATTGAGCAAAATCATTCAAGAAAAATATCTATTTTAAAATGAACCTAAAACAATATTTACAAACTAGTAATCCCCAAGAGGTTCTCAAATGTAGAATATCATCTTATATTGTAGAAATCTTATCTCTCCACATTTTTCATAGATTATGTTGGTGTTTAAAAATACAACCCAACTAGGAGTTGTAATTATCTAAGAGGTAGCCAACCTCTATATTAAAGAATCACAAAGGCTAGTGGCCAACTGACAGGAAATGGAATGGATACACATTTCCCCTGCACTTCAGGCTTTGTAAGAACTAGGGAGCTAACCCTTTAGTAATATCAAACAATCTAGACACACAAGTAATAAGATATTGCTTAACAGATGATGCTCTCACAGAAATATGCTAAGAAACCTAAAATGTCACTTAACATTGGCAAGATATTGAATGAATTTCATCAATTAGCATGGAGAACATGACAAACACAACTCAGTAAAATAGATTTGAAATGGTTTTTGATTTAAAGAGTTGGGACGAAACTGAAAAACAGTAGAAACATGATAATGGACCAGTGCCATAAAAAGGGGCTATGGATTCATATAGCTAGAATTCATCTTTCAGTGTTTAAAATGCTCTGAAGGTCTTGCAAATGTTGTCACATTATGAAAACTAGACCACTGAAGATTTCTTTGATAACTTTGCTTATAAATCCACCTAAAACATAACACTCCTGTCACATTTGTCAAAGCAATTACACTATCCCTAAACAATAGACAATAATAAAAGCAACTTGTGCATTATTAAAGCAATTACACCATTCATAGAACATAAGGCAACAAAAAACATAACTTAAATGCATAAAATGTGCATGAATAGATTCAAATTATTTTATTATTGAATCCAAAATAGCATCATAGTTTAGCCATGGAGACAATTATTAGCAAAATAAACATAACAGAACAATTCAAAACATACACTTTCAAAAATTGGAACCCTTTACAAAAAGAAAAGAAGAGAAGATATAAAAAAAAGAAGAAACCAAGAGCAGCCCCAAAACTTATCTGGAATTGCCATCTGGAAGCTTCATTCACTGTTGATCAACAACTGAAAATAATATCTCTTCCTTCCTTTGCAACAACAAAAACATTCCCTCCAACAATATTTTCTAATCATTGCCCAACAACTGAAAGCATGTTCCCATGTGGAGAATCTTCAAATTCACCCAGCTGCTGAAAAAAAACTCTTTCCCATGCAAAACTCAGTTTTCTATTTTGGCTCCCTATATAATGCTAGAGTTTTATTTTGTTTCCCAACAAACATATTTTCTTATAAAGTGAATAAATTCACTTCCAACTATCAAAGTCCCACAACTTTAATAAAACTGCTCACAACTCTCCCAACAAATAAAATATTTTGCATAGTGAATACTTATTCACTTATCTTGTAAATATTTATTTCCATTTATTCCCACGTGCACTTAATGTTATTATCTTGCAGCAATATATAAAATTTTACCTTTACCTTCTGCATTTAAAAAATCACCTCATGCACTTGGGCAATATTCTAGCTTCGAGTATCTCTCCTTCACACTTTACATGGCCCACCCTTCATTTCTGCCCTTTATCTTAAATATTTGAAATATTTAAAATATTTCACCTATTACTTTTAGGCATTCTAAAATTTCACTGGGCCAATTTATTATAAAAGGTTTTGCTTTCGATAAAGAAAATGAACTTAAAAAAAGACGAGCTCCTTTATTCCTTTTCTTGTACACAAGACCTCACTCAGGCCCACTACCATGTGGCACATTCTCACGCATCTCACACAAAATAACAAGCGAGCATCTTTGTCTTGTGATATTGCAAGGAACGAATGAGATTAACCTGCATTTTATTCTTGTTTCTTTACCGTTGATCTTCCTTTCTATTTCAGTTTTGCCCTAATCTTTTTGTAACTCGTTGCTCTAGCTCTACTTCGCATTCATGGCGACAACAATAACATTCCATGAGACCACATTATTTAGGCACTCTCTCCAACATGTAGCACACCCCTCAACTAGCACAATGGCTTCCCACACATTAAAAAAAATGTATGGTTTTCATTTCATTGGTGCAAGCCCTTCACCTACTATGCGCATGCCTCCTCATTTGCTGGCATGAGCTTCCTCACTTCAAATTGGTGTGGGCCTCTATGCTTTGACTCACCCACGCCTAAGCTTCCTCCACATTGCCTACGGGTCTCCCCACATGTTGGCCTCCACATGGTATTCCTTTCACTTAGCGAGGACCTTCCTTCTAGGCCAACGCATATCCATGCCACCTCCTTCCTGCTTTGATGGATGTGCACACTGGTATTTCATCAACAGTGTTTCACTTTATACTAGTAGCCATATGCACCTAATGTATGGCATGGTGGATGTCCATACCTGTTACAAAACTTGTACCACATAGATTCATCACTTTGTCCAGTGGCTCATGCTTCCTCCAATAGCATACAGGCCCTATCACCAAATTGTATTTGCCTGGCACGGGCCTCAGCTTCTCCAGTCCATTTGCATTGAAAATTCAATGAAATTTTCAAAAATTCCATGCTATGCGCGGTTTGCAATTTCATTTTGCATCTACTGTAATGTTGGCACCCATGAGATCACTGTTGCTTGAGGCACCTTGTCACATAGTTCATGTGCCTATCCATGCTTTCCTCCTATTGCGCGAGTTTCCTATCATCTCTCCAAGTCATGCCCCACACAATGATATCACCTTGCAGGTATAATGAAAAATCTTTGCATTTAATTTTGTTTGATCATGAGTTTGTCATTTTTAAAATAGAGCTCTCTATCTCCTCATCAAGAACCTCTACACTCCCTTCATAAACCACCCAATACATGTCCCAATTATCCCAAATTCAAATGGATCTTACATCATGCCCAATTTGGGGCAGTAAGGAAATATGCATCTTCATTACCATGAAATCTAAACCGAATTTACCATGATGAAATATTTTTCATTTCAGCATCATGTAATCGCTCAGAAACTTACCAAGACTGAAGCACACTGTGACTTTATCCATGGTGAATGACACTACTTTGTTGAAGTCGATTGAATAGGATTATAGCAATAACAACTGGGAATCCATTGATGGAATAATGTCTTACAATTCATGAATTTTGTAATCGAAATACCCTTCAATAGACTACAATGCAACACTTACAACCTCATGATTGTGCAAAGCATGTTTGGCCCCATGTGGCCCAGCTAAAAAAAAAAATCGTTCTCAAACAAGTTTTACTCTCAAACGATCTCAACACTGCTTCTGAGTGCATTTGAATTTGAAAAACGAACTGGGTCTTCATCAAAACTCACTTTCCGACAATTTTGGAGAATGGTCAAAACAGGTCAGATTGCCTCAAGAATCAATCTAGGAAACCAGTTGAATGACCTCATGAAACCATAAACAATTGCAAGCATATAGTCATTTGATCCAAAATTATAGTGCAAAAGATGACTCAGAGAAAGGAGTCACGAGGTGAAAGATATTAATCAGAAAAGTTGCCTACCTTGAATTTTCTGCAAATGTGCTAGTTCAGAAACCAACAAAAACTCACCTAATTGCCATTTTGAAAAAAATAGAAAATCAACTCACAAGAGGATCCCACTGGACATAGTAGATCATTTAGGTACCCTGAGCATGTGTGCAAAAGGAATTTTCTTGAACCATCATTGATCAAAAGATATTGACGCTCAAAGTTGGCCTCTCAGAAAGGTTGTCAGGAATGCAGATGTGAAACTGAACAAATTACATTTGGTTTCTATCTTCTAAAAATAGAAAATCATATCATGAGGCTTTGAAAACTGACACCCGAGATCATTTAGGTATGGAGAACACATAACAACATTCATTTTGACATGATAGTCAATTGGTTGTGAAAACCAAGCTCAAACAGGAGGCAATTTTGCATAACTGAACGTCTGCAAACAATCGAATAGTATGAAAACCCTCCAGCTTCACCTTTCGAAACTCTGACAAAAATCATCGTGGGAAGCTAAAAACTAACACACACATTCACATATGTCAAAAAAATATGTCTGCAAATGGTTTTGTACAACAATCAACAGGCTTTAAATTACAAGCCTCCAAAGTGGGTCAGTCAGGACTGATTCTTCAGGTGCACTTTTGAAAGTGCAAAAGCAAAATTTTGAAATGGGCATCTCAAATTTAAAAAATTTAAGACTGCAATCAGTGGTTTCGACTAGGGATGTATGCCCCCTATGGGCATAGCAAGATTCCAGATCTTTGGAGAGTAGACCAAATACTGAGTCTATCAAGTTCCCTCAAACTGCTCTCGTATTCAACTTTTATTTTTCAATTTCATCTGATGACCCTGGGTCACCAAATGAAAAAATGGGAATCAACATTTACCTCTGTCAAATACAATTATGTAGAAAGAGGTGATCCCCCTCAATCTATGCTTGCCTTTGTCATACCACAACAACACTAGTGACTGCATCTTTGCAAACAACAATACCAAACTACCCTTGTGCAAATGAAAACTTGTTCCCTGTTAAATTCTATCATCAAGTGACAACCAAATCAGATAAGTACACATCACTACCACTATCTTCATTTACTAATTTTGTACTAGGTGGCAACAATTGAAATTGGTGATCAAGATCACATGAAAATATGGTCTTATCACATTCATTAAACCCTTCAGAATGATCATTATTGTAGGAGACACCATGGTTGAAAAGCAACATGCAATCATCTTGTGTGTTGAGAAAAAATGTCTCATACATTTGTATCTCCTTGAACTGAAAAACATCACAAGTTGACTTGTCCTCATCCAAACACCATAGCCCAAACACATTATCATGTGCTTCAAGATTCTAAAAATCCATTTTATCAACACTAAAAGTACTTTCATCTTCATTCACATCATGACACTCATCAAAAACATCAAACCCAAATGCATGAGCGGTGTTCACTATCTCAGGTTCACACATGTTGTGAAATTCATTCTTCAATCCATCATGCAATTCTATATAGGATACTTTAGACACAGATTACAAATATTTAAAATTTGACCCTAAATCAAGGTCTTCACATTGATTCTTCACAACATGTCCAATGCTATCATTTTCAAAAGTAATATGGTCAGAAAGAAACTTTCATGTGCACTTTCATCTGATAGACATACTGACCCATGTACAAGAGACTCGTTTTTATCTGAAAATTGCTCATTTGTAATGAAATTAACACCTTCACTCTTTGTCTCACCAATGCATTGCTTATTCAAAGGAAACACATCCATTTGCAAACTATAAAGATGAGAGAGATCATCAAAGCAAGATCCATATTCAATCCCATATAGTCTGACATCACACCCATTACTATTTGCATCATATGGCTTCTCTACACATTGATCAAAAAATATTGTAATGCCAACATAGCTTGAGAGTCAATCAAACTATTTCACATTATCTATGGATGATAATGTTGATTCTAGATTCATGTGATTGTCACTATGCACAACTTGATTATTCAAAACTGAATTCCTTCCATTACACTATGCACATTATCATCGTTCTTATGTACCATTGACATTTCCATCTTTGTTTCATACAAGCAATCATGGACAACAAAGATATAAACAGGTTCATCAACATCTTCATCACTTCCATCAGTACTATGCTTATGATCAACAAATTGAGCATATATATGTTTGTTCTTAGATTCTTCATCATTGATAGAATCAATAGGCTCCATTGATGTCAAATTTGAACTACATTCCAAGTTTGTCTCAAGTGTAATTTGATCAGTCACTTGTGAATAAGTGACTTCATCAGTATCCATATCATTATATCCATTGTGTGAAGAACATACCTCTAGGTCATTCTCATAAGAGCTTTTATAATTAGCAGAAAGA
Source organism: Sequoiadendron giganteum (assembly GCA_007115665.2). Classification (NCBI taxonomy): domain Eukaryota; kingdom Viridiplantae; phylum Streptophyta; class Pinopsida; order Cupressales; family Cupressaceae; genus Sequoiadendron; species Sequoiadendron giganteum. The sequence goes on along the minus strand of CM021101.1, from coordinate 476,030,482 downwards.
CAATCAGTTTAGCTATCATCTGTATCCTCATCACAAAAGGACTTATCACCATACATACCATGCTCAAATTCTTTAGAGTGAGCACCTGCACTTTCATCTTCAATGTCTTGTTCACTAACTTGAGAAGGAATGTCATCAACAATTGTATCATCTTCACTGACCAAAGCATGACATGGAATGATGTCTTTCATCTCTTCTATGTATTCATCATTCAAGATTTAACAAGAAAAAATTTCATAAATATTTACTTGGTCATCATACCATGTATCTTCCTCTTCATTACTGCTGCAAGGATCTACACATGTGTTGATTGTAAGGTGATTACAATTAGTGTCCTCATTCATACAATAGGTGTCTTCATTTTCTGATACACTCCTTTCACCCTTGTGTATCATGTTCTGATTTTCTTGAATAAGACAACTACTACCTTCATTTTGAGACACCATATTTTGATGATGTTTAACATGGAGTTCATTAGGATCTGCAAATTGTGATGATGGAGAAATTGGAGCAGCAACATCACTACCCTCTTGACAAGTAGTGTTATTAACTGATCCATGAGTTCTATTTTCTTGAGGTATATTAGGATGACTAACACTCACAACCCTATTTCCTTTCATTATTGAGTATCTCAAATTGTTCTCAATGTCTATAGCCATCTGATATGCTTGGAGTAGGGTCGTAGGCTATTTATCCCTCAATAGATAACTCATCTTTTTGTCAAATTATCCTAGGTATACGACCAAATATTCAACATCATTTAGCCTTATGTTCTCCGGGATCTCTCTTATGATCATTGAAAATCTGAGATTAAAAGATGGGACTAACTCATCTTTTCCTTTCTCCATGTTCATGAACCTTTTCCTTACCAAAAGAGTGTTAATCCTTTCTCCAAACTGTCCCATGAACACTGCCTTGAGCTCTTCCCAAGAATGAACGAAAGAGGCTGGCAAATAAGAGAACCACTCTCTTGCATCTCCTCTCAAGGACTGAAAAAATAATCTCATGATCGCATCCTCATGGTCAATCTCATAATCATCCATCACATTATTGAACTTTTGCAGATGCTTACTTGCTGTTTCAACCTTATCACCAATGAACCTTGGTAACCTATTTCTGACTTTAGCTGGAATGTCATTTGGGTAACCACTAAGGCTACTAAAATTGATAGCTCTATACCTTCCAATGCTGAAACCTCTTTGACAATTTGGCTAGGATTGATCACAATCCACAGTTCTATCTGAAATCATACTAGAGTGCATATATGGAGGCATCTTGATGTGCCTTTTTCAAATTTCACATATCAACTCTATAGTTGATCATTCATTGCCCTATTTCTATTTATCATCACAATATTTGAATACCATAATGCATGATACAAATGCATTTATACATAATATCTATTAATTGGGAAAATTTCAAGAACAAACGTACTTCTCCAACAAGATACATAGGCTGCAAATTACAGTTCAAAAGTATGCAAACTAAATATTATTGTTCTTTCCCTCTATTAGTTCTAATCACTCAATATGGCATGAAATTTTTTTCTAAGATGTTTAAATATGGTTTTCATATACAATTCTCTGTATGAAAACCAATACTGAAGAATACTTGGAAACTTTTGCAGATGCTGCAAATTATCTTCCTGACTGGAAATGTTTGAAGATCTGGAAATTTATTCAAATTTTCAACAGGGTCTATCAAACAGAGTCGCCACCTCTTTTCATAGAGGATTGAACTTCAAGCAGTATGAAGCTCCTTTATATGTAAAATTTTCTCTGAGTTCCTTTCCACCAGTAGAGCACCACAGATTACAAAACTGTTCAGGTTCACTGCAACAAATTCTTCTCCAAGGTTGAAATCCTTCAAAACTTGAAAAAATTTAGAATGAAAAACAATAATATGACTCTATAACCATCTGCAACTGGAGATTTAGAATCCTCCCCAATAGAGTCGCCATTTTGTTGGTGTTTAAAAATACAACCCAACTAGGATTTGTAATTATCTAAGAGGTAGCCAACCTCTATATTAAGGAATCACAAAGGCTAGTGGCCAACTGACAGAAAATGGAATGGATACACATTTACCTTGCACTGAAGGCTCTGTAAGACCTAGGGGGGTAACCCTTTAGCAATATCAAACAATCTAGACACACAAGCAATAGGATATTGCTTAACAGATGATGCTCTCACAAAAATATGCTGAGAAACCTAAAATATCACATAACATTGGCAAGATATTGAATGAATTTCATCAATCAACATGGATAATATGACAAACACAACTCAATAAAACAAATTTGAAATGGTTTTTGATTTAAAGAGTTGGGACGAAACTGAAAACAACAGAAACATGATAATGGACTAGTGCCATAAAAATGGGCTATGGAGTCATATAACTAGAATTCATCTTTCAGTGTTGAACATGCTCTGAAGGTCTTGCAAATGTTGTCACATTATGACAACTAGACCATTGAAGCTTTCTCTGATAAATCTGCTTATAAATCCACTTGAAACATAACACTCCTGTCACATTTTTCAAAGCAATTACACTATCCCTGAACAATAGGCAATAATAAAAGCAACTTGTGCATTATTAAAGAAATTGCACCATTCATAGAACAGAAGGCAACAACAAATGTAACTCAAATGCAGCAAATGTGCATGAATAGATTGAAATAATTTTATTATTGAATCCAAAATAGCATTACAACTCAGGCATGGAGACAATTATCAACAAACTAAACATAATAGAACAATTCATAACATACACTTTCAGATTAAAAGTGACTAACAGTCACATTTCCCCCTAGCTTTACAATCTACCCATAGCTTTTGCCTGACTTGCAGAGCTTTCAGAAATTGGAACCGTTTACAAAAATAAAAGAAAAGAAGATATAGAAAATAGAAGAAACCAAGAGCAGCCCCAAAACTGATCTAGAATTTCCATCTGGAATTTTCATTCACCGTTGATCAATAATTGAAAATAATATCTCTTCCTTCCTTTGCAGCAACAAAAACCTTCCCTCCAATAAAATTTTCTCTTCATTGCCCAGTAACTAAAAGCATTTGCCCATGTGGAGAATCATCAAAATCACCCAACTGCTGAAAAAAAAACTCTTTCCCACAACTTTAATAAAACTGCTCACAACTCTCCCAGCAAATAAAATATTTTGCATAGTGAATACTTATTCACTTACCTTGTAAATAATTATTTCCATTTATTCCCACATGCACTTAACGTTTTTACCTTGCAGCAATATATAAAATTTTACCTTTACCTTCTGCATTTAAAAAATCACCTCATGTACTTGGGCAATATTCTAGCTTCGAGTATCTCTCCTTCACACTTTACAAGACCCACCCTTCGTATCTGTCCTTTATCTTAAATATTTGAAATATTTAAAATATTTCACCTATTACTTTTAGGCATTCTAAAATTTCATCGGGCCAATTTATTATAAAAGGTTTTGCTTTTGATAAAGAAAATGAAACTTAAAAAAAGACGGGCTCCTTTATTCCTTTTCCCGTGCACAAGACCTCACCCGGGCCCACTACCACATGGAACATTCTTGCGCATCTCGCACAAAATAATGAGCAAGCATCTTTGTCTTGCGAGATTGCGAGGAACAAATGAGATTAACCTGTATTTTATTCTTGTTTCTTTACCGTTGATATTCCTTTCTGTTTCAGTGTTGCCTTGATCTTTTTGTAACTCGTTGCTCGAGCTCTGCTTGGCATTTATGGCGGCAACAATAGAATTCCATGAGACCACATTATTCAGGCACTCTCTCCAGTAGGTAGCACCCCCCTCAACCAGCACAATGGCTTCCCACACATTAAAAAACAATATATGGTTTCCATTTCATTGGTGCGGGCGTAGGCTTCCTCACTTCAAATTGGTGTGGCCCTCTGTGCTTTGACTCAGCCATGCCCAAGCTTCCTCCAGATTTCTCATGGGTCTCCCCACATGCTGGCCTCCATATGGTATTCCTTTCACTTAGCACAGACCTTCCTTCCAGGCCAACGCATATCCACGACTCCTCCTTGCTACTTTGATGGATGCGCACACTGGTATTTCACCAACAGTCTTTCAATTTATACTAGCGGCCATATGCACCCCATGTATGGCATGGTGGATGTCCATAACTGTTACAAAACTCTCGGCATATAGATTCATCACTTTTTCCATTGGCTCATGCTTCCTCCAATAGCATACGGGCCCTGTCATCAGATTGTATTTGCTTGGCGCGGGCCTCAGCTTCTTTAGTTCCATCTGCATTGAAAATTCAATGACATTTTCAATACTTCCATGCTATGCGTGGTTTGCAATTTCATTTTGCATCTACTGTAATACTGGCACCCATGAGATCATTGTCACTTGAGGCATCTTGTCACACAGTTGGCATGCCTATCCATGCTTTCTTCCTATTGTGCAGGTTTCCCATCATCTCTCCAAGTCACACCCCACACAATGATATCACCCTGCAGGTGTAATGAAAAATATTTGCATTTAATTTTGTTTGATCAAGAGTTTGTCATTTTAAAACAAAGCTCCCTGTCTCCTCATCAAGAGCCTCTACACTCCCTTCATAAACCCACCCAATACATGTCCCAATTACCCCAAATTCAGATGGATCTTACATCATGCCCAATTTGGGGCAATAAGGAAATATGCATCTTCATTACCATGAAATCTAAGCTGAATTTACCATGATGAAAGATTTTTATTTTTAGCATCATGTAATCACTCAGAAACTTATCAAGACTGAAGTACATTGTGACTTTATCCATGGTGAATGGCACTATTTCATTCAAGTCGATTGAATAGACTTATAGCAATAAAAACTAGGAATCCATTGATGGAATAATGTCTTACAATTCATGCATTTTGCAATTGGAATACCCTTCAATATAATACAATGCAACACTTACAACCTCATGATTGTGCAAAGCATGTCAGGCCCCATGTGGCCTGGCTAAAAAAAAAAATCGTTTTCAAACAAGTTTTACACTCAAATGATCTCAACACTGCTTCTGAGTGCATTTGAAGTTGAAAAACGAACTAGGTGTTCATCAAAACTCACTTTCTGCAAATTTGGAGAATGGTCAAAATAGGTCAGGTTGCCTTAGGAATCAATCTGGGAAACCAGTCGAACAACCTCGTGAAACCATAAAAAATTTCAAGCATATAGTCATTTGATCCAAAAGTATAGTGCAAAATATGGCTCAGAGAAAGGAGTCACGAGGTGAAAGATATTAATCGGAAAAGTTGCCTACTCAGACTTTTCTGCAAATGTGTTGGTTTAGAAACCAGCAAAAACTCACCCGATTGCCATTTTGAAAAAAATAGCAAATCAACTCACAAGAGGATGCCACTGGACATAGTAGATCATTTAGGTACCCTGAGCATGTGTGCAAAAGGAATTTTCTTGAACCATCACTGATGAAAAGATATTGACGCTCAATGTTGGCCTCTTAGAAAGGTTGTCAGGAATGCAAATGTGAAACTAAACAAATTGCATTTGATTTTGATCTGCTAAAAATATAAAGTTAGATTATGAGGTTTTGAAAATTGACACTTGAGATCATTTAGGTATGGAGAACATGAAACAACATTCATTTTGACATGATAGTCAATTGGTTGCAAAAACCAAGCTCAAACAGGAGGCAACTTTGCATAACTGAACGTCTGCAAACAACAGAACAGTATGAAAACTCTCTAGCTTCACTTTTTGAAACTCTGATAAAACTCATCATGGGAAGCTGAAAACTGACACACACATTCACATATGTCAAAATAATATGTCTGCAAATGGGTTTTGCATGAAAATCAACAGGCTTTAAATTACAAGCCTCCAAAGTGGGTCAGTCAGGACTGATTCTTCAGGTGCACTTCTGAAAGTGCAGAAGCAAAATTTTGAAATGGGCATCTCAAATTTGAAAAAATTAAGAGTGCCATCAGATTATATATTGAAGTGATTTTTTTTTTTTTGTAAGATCCTTAGAATGGATGGCCCCCTATTGGTAGAAAAGAGTTGTTATAATAAGCCTAGTTTAAGAATAATTTAGCTTATTATAACAACTCATTTTTACCAATAGGGGGCTATCGATTTTAAGGATCTTACCAAAAATAATCTTTTTCACTATTATATATAATCTATGACAAATGTGGAAAGATAATTTTTTTGCATTATAAGATGAGATTCTACATTTGAGACTCTCCTTGGGGGTTATAAACTATAAAGATTCTTTTAGTTTCATTTGAATATAGATATTTTTCTTGAATGATTTTGTACCACTTGAACTTTGGCTTGAAAAAAGTGACTCCAAGTGAGTTTGGCTCTAAGAGCTAGATCTTGTGTTTCCAAATCTTGCAACCCAGTACCACCATTTTGTTTGTTTAAGAAAAAACATCCCATGAGATCAAATGAAACTTTTTCCCTTTTTTAGGTTTTATTTCTATTGGTGCGAATAAAATTTTGTACCTAATTAATCTCTTACTAGGAGACTTAGGGGACTTGATGGGAATTTAATCTTTTTCCTGGTTCTAGGGTTACATTTCAAAAAAATTGTCATCTCTTGATTCTATGAGTGTTAGGGTTTTGTTTTCTAGTTGCTAGGATTCAATCTTAGGGTTAAAACCCTCACTTGTGCAAATTCCCTAATTTTATTTTAATTCGTCATTGACTTAGATTCACTTTTTCCTAGTCACTTAATTCATGACTTCAGTCATTAACAAAATTGGTTGGATGCCCCCTTTTTTCCTAGTAAAAGTTTGGTCACATGCATCTTTTTAATTTTTGGCTAATGTCCTAAGTTTGAGCAGGTCAAGATATTATTTCCTTTATCTATATTTTAGCTAGAGGTCAAAATATCTTATTAAAATTCCTTAGTCTTATATTATGCATTGACATAGGTAATGTCCTCTTCTTAAGTTGCATTTTATTACACATGTGTCTAAAAAAAAATAAAGTCACAGTTGGTAGGTCCCACAGTTTGTATTCTATTGGCTCCTCACTAGCCCGCACCATTAAATAATTAGGTAAAAGGATGTGTGGGGCAGCAAGTGTGTGTCACGTGTCCAATCTTGAGATGGGTCCTACAGGTTTCAAAGGTAGAGGTAATAAAAGGCTTGAAGATCCAACGACTCGCGTAATGTGTTGATCAAATCTTAGCCATTCCTCACCAGCCCATGGGGAACCCACATGACAATTTTGTTTCCTTGCGGGCGTAGTAAGTGGATGCCATATGGGATAATCTGCAATTTTCAAAGGAATATTATAGTGAAGAAATATTTCATTAAAATATTTTTGAAAACTATGGAGGCTTAAAGGGTGAGCTAATAAAGAGACTTATGGCACACATGGTTAAAAGTGATTGAGATTTTTTAATATTGACCATTCATCAGGAAAATATGTTAAGCACATGGGTGTAGGCTTGCAGGATTAAACTGCGAGCATTATAAAGTGTACATGATTAATGTGGGTCATTTCCCACCAACCCACAACCATTGATCATATCAATGGATGCCCATGCAGGCTAGCAGGCTGATGACATGTGGATGTTACCAAATCCCATAAGGCATGGTGGAGCCTACTGAACAACATGGAAGGCATTCCACATGGCATAAACTTATTGGCTTGATGTCGAAGTTAATGTAAGTCAAGATTTCAAATGTTCATGACACCATTTGAGTTGTTTGTTGATCCAACTAGATGAAAGATCAATAGTTGATAGTCAAAGTCACTAATGGGGTAGATAAATCCATTCTGGTTCACGCGAGTGAATAGTAATGGTAGACAAGACATCGTAAAACCAATTGAATGAGTTTTTCACCATAAATCATGATTTCATACATAATGTGAAATCGCAAAAGAATTTTAAATCATTCAAAGATTTGTTGCAACTTTTTTTGAGCTCTAGGCATCCACAATTAGGGTTTCTTAGTGTACACAAACCAGTAAGTGAAAATTAACTTCTCTACACTAAATTCTCTTGCAAATTCTATATAATTGCTAGTTCTATGAATTGAATTATCAATTAGGGAATCTTTTAAGGTTTAACATTCATCAACCCATTTTCAATTACTTCAAAATTTCTTTTCTTCTTCGTGTCAACCTTAAGTCCTAGTAGTAATTAGTTAAACCCTAGGTTGTATCAATTTTCAATATAATGGAACCCCCAAAAGCCCAGTCTTTTGATTTTGACCCAAATCTGAAATTACAACCTTTGTTTCAATATATACTGGACCAATTGCCTCCTTCCACCACTGGATAAACATATAGGCCAACCTTTGTTTCAAGGTTCTGGAATAGGAGATGGCATTGTTGATAGACAATTTTCCATTAAGAATTCCACACCATCAGTATCTCGATGGACTCTCTTCACCTATTTGTTTGGGAAGAAGAATTTTGAGGTGGCAATCAACAATCTATGGAGGTTGGATATGGGAAAATTGGTTGTTCCCAATGTATACCCCGATATTGATCTCCTAAAGTCCATATCAACTAACTATGACCCTATTGTTCCGGTTATAAGGACATATTCAAGTGTGGAGATGGTTGACATTACTAGGTCAAGGTTTATTGATGTTTTTAAATTGTATCTTGCAATCATGGAGCCAATTATGCTAAAGGAATTCAAGTCAAAGTATGAAAAGATAAAAGCATCCTTTAGGGTTACATATTTTACCAATTTCCTGGGAAGGGGAAAGAATAGAGTCAAGATCGAACTAAACCCATTTGACAAGGAGCCCTTCCCAATTGAGAAGTTTGAATTCTATTTTCAAAGAACCTTCAATGCCTTGTGCAAAATTTTAGGGCTTGAACCTCCCACATGGGTGCTAGTGGCCTTCATGTACATGGCTAAAAAAATTCAACATCCAATGGTTAATTAGTTGTATGAATTTACAACCTACTTATCAAATGAAATCTAGAAGGGATTGACATCTCTCAAGAGTGGTGAGACCGGTGTTAGATTTTGGTGGTACTCATTGTTGATCCACATGTCTGAAGAGAAAGAAAAGAGGAATATGATGAAAGTGTGAAAAATAGGATGGTTCACAGCTTAGAGATGCCAAGAAAGGTTATTGAAGATAAAGTTCTTTCACAAATGAAGGAAAAATATAAAGAGCTAACACCTATAGAGGATAGGAAACTTGTTAGAGAAAGTGGAGTGCTACTTTTACCTGAGTAGGACATGGCATCTGCCATAGAATTTGACACAGTGAGGAAAAAAAATAATTCTATTTTTACAACTGAGGAGGAAGAAATAATATCCTTGCAAGGGTTATCTTTCAGTGTACAGTGGGATACACTAGCCATTTGGGAATTATCCCCTAAAACAAGCAAACCTAAAGTTGTAGATCCAAGAAATAATCTGAGTGGAGGGATAATAATAAAGAGAGTGTTTGACACTCCAACAATAGAGGCAACCACATTGGATGTGAATGTGGCCTAGTTTACTAAAGCTACTGCAAAATCATTACAGGAGGAATTTGATTCAAATAATAAATAATAGAATGACTTGCTAATTGCATATAATAAAGATGAGCAAAAAATTATAGAATTGTAGTTGGAAGTTGTGATGCTTAAAGAGTAGTTGCAATCACAATGAGCAATAGCTCCAACATAAGTCAGTGCTCCCCTTTCTCTTCAATCCCCTCTAGCTCAATCACCACCTCCTTCTCATTCTCCCCTCCAACTTTTATAAAATTGGTTGTGTACAATCTAGATAATGTACCTATTGGATACCTTACTATAGGTATATCAACAACATCCCCTCCAAAGGAAGTGATGAAGTAGGAATCCATACAACAAATGAAGGATTCTGATGAATTCTTTGGATTGCAAAATGATACTAATATCTTTATTGTTACAAATATTTTGTAACATTGTTTATCCAAATCAGAAAAAGAGTGAGAAGTGTCCACTCTAACTATTCTTTAATGTTTCAATCAATAAGTATGTTGGAGAAGGATAGAGCCATTTCTCTCCCACTAATACAGAAATGGGTCCCTAAGTTAAGTGTATTGAAAAAAAGGGTTATTGGGTCCACCCATGACCAAAATAAGCCATTGTAGATAAATCCAACCTATACAATGGTGAAGGAGGTGATTGATTATCAAGGGTTGGTTGATCTGATGGAGAAGAGGATCAAGACACTATTGAAGAAGTTTGATGAGAATAATTTTGGCCTCCTGCCAAAGATTCTCAATAATGAAGGAGGTGTAAAAAAATATGAGTAGTGGAGAGGACATATGGATGCAGTCATCAATGCAGAGGCCATAATAATTTTTGAGGAAGGGGATGTGAAGTTGGCTATGTTGAAAGATAGTATGAACAAGTTGTTAGATACCAAAGAATTTTTGGAAGAATTTGAAAAATATGAAAACCAAATAATGGTCAAATGTGGTCCCTACAAGACAAAATTAGATGAATTAATGGCCTTCAATTGGCCCACTAAGGAATACTATACAAAATGGGATGAATACAATATAATTTTAGACTTGTAATATTTTCTAGTGGTGCTATGGCAACAATTTTTTGGTCTACTTGACATCTCCAATGGTCTACAAATTTTGCAAGGGGCATCAACAAAGGCTTTTGTAATTTTGTACACGTGAAGTTTTGTCTTCACATGGCAACTCAGGTTCCTCAGGCAACCTTCAAAGATAAATGAAGAAAAGAGAAACAAAGCACCTCAAAGGGACACAAATTTGCAAATGTAAATATACTAGTTTTGTCCTTAGAATATTCCCATATTTTGAAATGTAATTGTAATTGGTCAAATTAAAATGTGTTAGGTGTACACTAGCTCAAAGCTTTTTTCGCTCCCTTTCTTTCTATAAAAGTTAAATCAATGCCAATTACACAGGTTGTTGATTGATCTCCAAAGGAAATTTTTGTAATAAATAGTACAGAGAATAGGGGAAAAGTTTGTATCTAGGTCTTTCAGTCTTTCTTTTCTACAAGTTTAATGTTGTATAATAGTACTAGCATTTTAATACAAGAATGACACAATTCTCAAGCCAATTCTCTCCTTGTGTATTCTTTATATGAATCATCAATGAAATTGATCAAAGGTATTTTCAATGAAATTCATTGCGTTCCAATGAATTTATGATTTTATCTTTGTTCGAATTCATATAATTAGTTAAATCACTTCGACAATATAATAGATTTATGTAATTTGAGTACAAGGATATGATAATGAGTTTTGGTTCTGAATAATTGAGTATAATATTGTAATTCAATGTTGTAGAAGTTGTATGATGCTAGGTTTTAATATGCTATTATTCATCATGGCTTGTGTTAAATTTTAATCCATACCCTAGGTAAGGCACTAGTATATGATCTATACTTATGTTTCATATTCATGATCTCTCACAAATATTACATTTAAAATTAGTGAATCTTTACTTTTTTGTCAAAATTAATGTTGAGTTTGAGTTTACCATTCTCTATTGTTTATGAAATTATTAATGAGTAAAGGTATTGCCAAATATTTACATTCTTTGAATTGCTAAGCAATTGTCTATAGAGCATATCTGTTGTTACAATGTTCATAGGTAAAATGGAACAAAAGAGCTTGAGAAAATTGTTTGGGATCACCCTCCCGGGTTTTGTAGAGCCTAAAGTGTAGAGGGAAAGTGTTGCAAAATTTCACCTTTTAAGTTGGAAATCCCTCTTGAATACTAACTATTGAATTAGGAAAACTCATAGGTAATTGGTGAGATCAGCTTGGTTTATTAAAAAACCAAAATATTGGTGACTCTGTTGGGGAAAAACTTGTCTAAATGTCTCTAGTTCTAAGTCATACATAGTTAGAGTCATTAATTTCATTGTTTTTAGTATGAAGAAAACTTTCAACATATTTCTCATCATAGGTTAAGTCTACCTCCCGTGAGTCTAGGATCTAAGTATATTTTTTTGTTTCCTATTAAGTTGCATTCAAATTTCGTCAATATTTAGAATTTCATTCAACGTTTTATCATAATATTTTCAATTTCCCATTAAGTGGGTGGTGACTTTTAATTCTCTTGGGCTAGTGCATTTTGATCTTAAGAAAGGAGAGAAAGGTAGAGTAGTAAGAATAAATCTCAAGATTTAAAAGAACCAAAAGTAACATGAAGAAGAACCTTGAATAAAATCTAGAGGAATTTCCCTATGGCCCAAAGCCTTCCTGGAAAGCAAAGAATGCAAATACAAGTTCGCTAATCCTCTTATGAAAATATCTTCAAATTCTAATGATGTTATACAAAATGATTTGTATGAGTATGGTATGCCCCTAGACAATGAAGAAAATCCCATTATAAAAGAGGCTACTACCACCAATTAGCTTACTACTACTAGTCAACCAAGTCCTAATCCCAGGGTCTCAAAAGAACTTGAGCCTTGGAACTTCTAGGATAGACTATTTGATCAAAAACTAGCTGCCAAGAGAGGAAATCTTGGGGCTACCACCCTTCACAATGATTTTAACCCAAGAGGCAAATCTAGAAGTAGAAATCTTGAAAATTTTACACAAAAGGAGGAGTTGAATTTGAAAAACTACACTCTTGAATGCTTTGAATCAAATGTCACTTTGGAAGATGCAAAGGATATAATATGACAACACTTAGAGAGGAAGCATTAAGTCTTGATAAGTTAAATACAAAACAACCAAAATAAAAAGAGGAGAAATTGAGAGCTTCCATGTATGAAAGGGACCAATTAAGAAGAAGGGTAAAGAATGAGGAAAATGGTTGTTGAAGATCCCACTCCTACTACCACTTATCAACCTATCATGACCCCAAACACAGATCATCTTAAGGTGAATGTTCCCTTTGGAACAACCTCCACAAGTACATACACAAACTCCATTGTGACTACCAAAGTTTCAAATCCTCCCATTGACTCCAAAAAGTCTCAACATGTAGATATTGGGAAAATACATGTATTTCAACCTAAATCTACAGCCACTATTGCAAATACAAATATCACATCCACTACTATTCCTACAAGTACAATCCCTAACGTTGCAATTCTAAAATTATAATGAGCAAATGAACAATTGCAAAAGGAATTGGATAAGATGAAAATTATGGCTACAAGAAATGGAAAGAAAAAATACTTTCTTAAAGATATCAATTGCATATCCCCAATCATCTAGTTCTTAGAATCCACCTCATTCCATATCACAAACTATTTCCTAGACACAAAACACTTGGTTTGGTTGGGAGGTTCCTAGTGGGAATGAAAGTGGAGGTGGGGGAAAGAACACCCAATCTAGAAATTAGAATGTTAGTGGTCATGGTGGTGGGGTAGGACAAGGTAGTGGTGGATCCCATCATAGACAAGGTGGTGGAAGAGATCAATTTTCTAGATGACCCATACAGCTAGATAGGTATAGAAAGTTGTGCTTTCTTGGGATATGTTGGTTTTTTTTTTAAAACCAAGCTGATCTTTGGAATTTCCAATTCTAATCCTTAGAAATCCAAAGGGATTGGCCAACGAATGAGTGAAAGTAGCAATTCTTTCCATCTACACTTTGGAATCTATGAAACACGGGAGGGTGATCCCGCAACATATTTTAAAGAAATCTGCACCAAATATCTGAATACATTATAAATAATAGATAATTCTAATATAATAGCTCAACAAATAGAATGTATCAAAGATGTTGGCTACTTCTTAAGAACACTCTACATTCAGAGCATGAGAATGGTGAAACTTCGCTCAAAATAATAACCATTGTAACTCATTTGAAAACATTTTTTATATAAGTAATTTGTTGTAGAATTGACCAAGGAAATGTATTATTAACATTTACTTAGATCAATGCCTCATCCTAGGAATGGAGTCAAATCCAAAAACATATACAATCTGATAAAAATTTCACACATAGAATCATTTAAGCTTTGAAAATACTGCATTACAACATTTCAACATTATATTGTTAACCACCACTTCTTATTAGTATCCTAGCACTCAATTGATATAAACCTATAACTTCACTCAAGTATTTACATTAATTATTTGAATTAACAAGAAAGAATAAAACTACACATCCATTGGAAATCAATGGAGACAAATAAGATAACCGTTGATTATATTATTCATAATTCATGAACCAGGTACCTAGGAGAGAAAATGGCTTTGAATTTGCACTATCGTATATTATATTTCCAATATTGCTATCAAAATTACATATTCATTAGCATACTCGAACCTAAGAAAAAAATCAAATATGCTCAATATTCTCTTTACAATTTTGTCTATGATCAATTACAACACAATGAAAACCATACTTTTTTCCTTGAATTTCTTCTTATAGAAATTAAGGAGAAAAATAAGCTTTGGTCCAAAAAGTACACATGTCACTATTCCATTGGACCATTACAAAATACATTCCTAGTGTAGTTATATTTTTATTTTCAAACAAAGGGAATGTTACATGGGATAATAGTTATTTTAATTTATTGTTGAAGATGAAGTCACACCTTCCAAATGACATCTTCAAGCTGATTTAACAATATCCACATACACCAAGTGAAGATGAAGGAAAACATAAAAGAATAAAACAAAAAAGACAAGGAACAAGTCCATGTATGCAATCTTGTCATCAATTTCCAATATTGGAGAGAAGATAATATATTATCCATTCTTTAGCGAAATCCTAATTTGTACTAGTTTGTGGCTATGCATTGTACTTCTCCGATCTGGTATTCACCATGGTTGCAGATTCAAGACCAAAAATGTACTCACCGCCCCACAATTGCAATTCAATCATCCAGTACATCCAAGTAATTGTCTCACCAAGATTGAAATTCCTCTTCTATTGGTCAATTAAAAATCATGACCTTATTAGCCTTCTACCTATAAGGAAAATACTTGGTAACAACCTTATTTTATTATTTATCAAAATCTTCTAGAATAATTTTTGCATGGGTCAACATGTCCATTTTTTTCTTTAGCATGCTCATGTCACGCCTTTCACAAATCAAAGTAGCTTGCTTTGAAATGAATTCATTGGTTTCCTATCTCCATTCTTGTAGGTTTTTGAAGTTATCATCATCGTTTAAAATGGATGGAAGGAGACGATGATGTGTTTCATGGAAATTATTGATCAATTCCCTTATCTTGGTCTCCAAAGGCTCTATATTCCCCCTGAACTCCAATTCCATTTACAATTTGAAAGATGGGTCCCAACAACTAGGCCTGATCAAGTACCCATTTACAAATGCAAGAAAGAGGTAGAGGAGGAAAACCCAGTGGGACAAAACCCCCCTACAATGAGATGACAAGCTGCAAAGAAGCACTGGAAGAACACTATAGAGTAACACTGGAACTGAAATTTGGCAAGCAAGGAAAGATTCTTTTGTCTACTACTGAAACCGGATGAGAGTCACTGATTGACTCAAGGAATCATGATAAAAGCAACAACAGACCTGATGCCTCAGAACACTTGAAAACTCCAAACGGGAACAACCTTGGAATCTATGAAGCAGTAGCTGATTATTGAATGATGTATTACTGAAAACGAAGTGCAAAGATGCAAGTTGCACTCTCCCAACTATCAAAACATCCAAGTAATCTCTAAAACACCCATCGGGTCAAATATGGACTAATGATAAACCTAGGATAGATACAAAAAAAAGTGCATGGATAGCAACATAGAGCTCCTTAATAGCTTTCCAATGTCGCAAAGATAGCAAAAATCAGAGATCGTGGCAAAAAGTTATGAGCTCGAAAGCATAAAATAAACATCTGAATTCAAACAGCAATAAATGCAGTAAAATAGAAAAATACTATAAAATAAACTACACCACAGGAAATTGCTCGAGACCAACTTTCCGGTGATATCTCGTTTGCCTGATTTCGATACCGTATGCCCAAGTTATGCCAAAAACAAAAAAAATTGCTCCTTGAAGGCAGATTAGGATTAGGAGGGGCAAAGAGGGCTGTACAGCCGATGATGTCATGCTGACGTTAGCACTTCACTGGAAATAATTTGACAGCCATTTGGCTGTCGCCCACAAAAAATCGGCCCATCTGCATAAAAAATTTAGGCCCCTGGTCATGCATGTGACTGAGAGCACTGGGCAGGGGGCTGGGGTGAAGCCCTTGGTCCTCCATAGGACCGGTGGCCAAGGAAGAGAAGCCCTCAAGGGCTGGCGGAGGCAGCTAGTTCTCCATAGGACCTTGGCCGCAGTGTTCAAAGCCCATGGGGGCTGAGCATAGGGGAGCGGCGGCGGTGGTTGCTGGGTGGCCGCCTGATGGCCACCGGGTGGCCACTCGGTGGTGGACCCCTTCTGCACTAGAGGCACCGACCCGAGAATCGAAAAACCACATTTAAAAAAAAAATCAATTTTCATGCCTCGAGACGTGTGCCTTGGAGGTCGTACAACCCCCCACAAAAAAAATTGCCTCAGAAACCAACTGCTCCAAAATCAATGATTTGACAGGCATTTCTAAGGTTTTGGGATGCTGCAAATGCCATGGCGATGTCTGTTTGAGCCCATAGTGTCTTGAAAAATTGGCTACCCCACAAATCTTTCAAAAAAGATGCTTGTGGAAACCCTTGCACTTGAAACTCACTGAGAGGCCATATCTTCAGATCACGAACAGGCAACGATAGGTATGGAGCTCTGATACCATGTTAGAAACCAAGATCACCTGCATGCAAATGAATACCTATCACATGCAAAAGACATTCAAAACAAACAAGAAGTTTTGTAAACCTCAAAGTGTAAAATGCATTATTAGAATCTCCAATTATTACAAAGAGATCAATCCTTAAGAAGGAGATCAAGAAGCCCTAAAAGGGAAACCCTAAATGAAACCCTAGTGTGCACACTTAATAATTAATAATTAATTATTAATGTGCCTAAGTTTAGCTTAAGCAACTAAAGGAATAAGTGACTTAATTAATTAACCAGTATGATATAATTAATTAAGCATAATAACTTATTACTCTAACAAAGGTGACCAATCACTATCTGAAAAATTTTAGACTATATGTTCCATTTTTTGCATTATATTGGGAATTTCCACAAAGAGCACTGAATTTAGGGTCCTTTTCCCTTATTTTCCTTTGCATTTTGTCAAAAGCAATCCACTTTTCTTTTTTATCCTCCTGCTTTAAAAGGTCCAAAATCTTCCTTATTACATCCTTAGGATATTGGAAAATGTAGGCAAACTTGGAACTCTTGTTCTTTACCTTTAGCAAGGTAAGGTAGTTTATGCAAGAAAGACAGTTTTGATGTGCAAACATGAAAATAATAGTCATTAATAAATATAAAAAATCAAAGAACTAAGCCAATCGATCCGGTGAGATTCAAAAAATTTCCTCTAATTTTCATCAAGATCCAATAGTAGAAAAAAAAAGTTATGGTTTTTTTCCAAAATTGGTAACCCTAGGTCTGATCTAGGGCTATTTGCACAAAAATTTCTCTAAGTCATTCAAATCTTAATGAAATTGCATCAAACCAAAATAAAATGAAAGTAGATTCACATGAGAACACAAGCCAACAAACTATACTACACTACGTGGATTGTACAATCCGTACTAAGCAACAAAAAAGACTGCTACATAGGAAAATGCACAGAAAAATGAGGGTTTCATTTATCAAAACTTTAAATATTCAATGTTTCATTATCCCTTCAAATTTTTAGTGTGCCCCCTATATATCCCATCCATTCCAACTTTATTTAACCCCCTTTTGATTAGTTTGCACATAAAACATCATTTTGTCACTTTTTACCAAAGTTGCTTGACAACTTTTGAGCAACTATGACAACTTTTAGATTTTTTGAACAATGAACTCTATAACACTTGAAAATGGATCAACATGATCCAGAATGGTCATGAATGACCTTAATAGACTCCAAAAACACACAAACAACCAAAAAAATTATGGCAAATCAAGCCTATGAGGCTCTTGATGCCCCTGCATCTTACTCCCTGGAGAGAAAAATTTGAGTTCCACCTCAAATATGAATCTTCTTTTTCATTTTCCAATTCCTTTACATGCTGGCATTATTTTCTTTCTACTGGATCTCAACTACATTTTTTCCAACTGGTGCACTTGTAATTTTCTGTCCAATAACATGATTCTTGAGCCAAGGCCAATTTGGTACAATGAAGCCATGTTCTTTTGTTTGTTTTCTTGGTCTAGTTTGACCTTGGACTGCAATTATAAATTTATTTTCTCTTTCGTCCTCTGTCTCTTTGTTACCTGCACATGAAACAAACATATTAAAGAAATCATATTCCTCTTCTTCATACTTCACTTCTTCATGCACGTCATTTTGTTTCCCACATATTCTTTTCTCTTCATGATTCTCCAAAATCTTTGGCTTCACCTCAACCTTACTCATCCATTCATTTTCATTTTTGAATTGCTCATCGATTCTTCCATTCTCCTTGAAGTAAACATTATCAACCCTCAGTTCTTCTCTTGAGAACCATGCTATCTCCTTATCCTCCACAGATCTCTTCTCTCTTTGGACTATCCTTGAGTCCTCTACAACTTACTTTATTGTCTCTTCTTCTTCTTCCTGAACATCACCCACTTCAACATCAATGTCACCATTAATTTCATTAGTTTGAGAAAATTCAAAAGAAATTTCTTCCATATCTTGTTCAGCTGGATTTTTAAACAACATATTTTCAAAAATTATTACCTCATCCATTACCTCATTCATCTCTACTTCATATTGTCATACATTTGTCTTGTCACCTAACATCATGCTTTCAATTTATGTGCACTCACCCTTACTAGTGCATATTTTTTCCCATGTTTGTCCAAATCATATGTTTTTCTTTTCTTGGTATACTTCACTGCCTTGCTATAATGTCGCAACCTTCCAAACACATAATATCATTAGGTATTTCATCCTTATAATTTCGTATGTGAAACTCAACTTTGCATTTCTCACGTACAGTTACCTATTTGAAGCCAACTCACTAAATAGGGTGTCGGGTGTGGTATTCTTTCCAAAGCTAATTTATCCACCATGTATTCAGAAACAATATTATCCATGCAGCTATCTAAAATCACAACTTGACAACATTTACCTTTGGACTTGCAGGTAGTCTAGAATAATCTTTCCTTTTCCATCTTGCTATCTTTCTTGGCTTCCATTTCTTCCTCATTTATCTTCTCTTCCACTTTGAGAAATCTATTTAATAATGATGATTCCATTTTCCCATCTTTCTTCTTATTAAAAGTCATCCTTAAACATCAAATCTCACTAAACCACAATAGCCAAAAGAATAAATCATTTCCCAACGATCTTCTAGCTCTAATACCAAAATGATTCAAAGAATGAGTATAAATTCTAAATACAATCTACAATCTCCCACAAGAACCCTTAGACTCTAATCCATTGGGCTTTCCTTCACAAACTACCTTTAATCCTTGTAGCCTTTTAAAAGGCCTTTTTTGACCATAATGTTTGGAGTAGACCTGACATTAAAAATGTAAGACTATTTTGAGATACCCTTTTGGCCATTACAACACATATTGAAAAATGGGGTGTGGTTGCTTTGTATGGAATGGGGCAAATTTTGACTTTCCTCTTTTTCATTAGGCCTAATAGGTCACTTAGGCTTGACAACATATAGGTTTGGGTCTCAAAAGGTCCCTAGTTCTATTCCAAAACATTCAACACACAATATATGGTCACCACAACCTGTTTTCTTTCCTCTTAAGCAACTCTTCAATACCCTTTTCACCAAACCCTCTAAGCCACTAGGGTTTTCATTTCAAACAAGGCTCAAAGAAATAAAATTGTCATCCAATACTCCCTCACATGTGTAGACCCAAATCCCAAACCTTGCAAGGAGTTGAAAGATGTCATACCATAATTAATTACAAAGTAACATTTCTTCCTCAGGGTGGAAACTCGAGAAAATGCAGTTTTTGTGTGTTCTAGAACCCAAGGTGGGGTTTGTGGCTGTCTTCACCAAAATATAGGCATCTCATGAAAATATTGATGGATTTTAATGAAACCAAAAACATTGTAAAGGTAATAAATCCACCTAACTTTTCCAAGTAGTTTCCAGATCGTACAAGAAGATACAAATCCGTACCACATGACTTAACATGAAATTTATGCAAGAAACACAATTTTGATGTGCAAAAATGAAAGGAACAGTCATTAATAACTTTCACAAATCAAAGAACTAAGCCAATCGCTTCGGTGAGAGTCAAAATTTTCCTCCAAGTTTCATTAATATCCAATGATGGAAATGAAACTAATGGTTTTTTTTTCCAAAACTGGTAACCCTAGGCCTGATCCAATGCTCTTTACACAAAAATTGCTCTAACTCATTTAAATATTAACAAAATTGCATAAAACCAAAATAAAATGAAAGTAGATTCGCATGAGAACACATGGAATAATTTATACTACACTATGTAGACTGTACAATCTATTTTTAAGCAACAAAACAAACTTCTACATAGGAA
This sequence comes from Sequoiadendron giganteum, assembly GCA_007115665.2. NCBI lineage: Eukaryota > Viridiplantae > Streptophyta > Pinopsida > Cupressales > Cupressaceae > Sequoiadendron > Sequoiadendron giganteum. Next base: position 476,010,022 of record CM021101.1, on the reverse strand, counting down.
AATGCATAGGAAAACAAGGGTTTCATTTATCAAAACTTCAAACATACAATATTTCACCATCCTTTCATCATCCATTAGAATTTGGAGGGATACCCCATATATATCCCATCTATTCCAGCCATCTTGAACCCCCTTTTGATTAGTTTGTGCATAAAAAAATATTTTAATTTTTGCTAAAGTTGCTTGACAACTTTTTAGCAACTATGACAACTTTTACATTTTTTTGAACAATGAGCCCTATAATACTTCAAAATGTATCAACATGATCCCAAATGGTCACGAATAACCTTATTAGACTCCAAGACACACAAAAAACCTAAAAATGAAAAATGAAAACAAATCACGCCTATGAGGCTCCTGATGGCTCTTGATACCCCTACAACAATATCATCCCAACCTTCTTTAATCATCAAAAAATCAAAGAAGCATGTGTATGAAGGGAAGAATGTTCCTTTTACCTGATATTTCAAATGCTTGGTCTCCACACTTCCCATCTACCACATCACTTCAGGAAACCTAATTCTTCCTGGCACATATTTTGGCAGTAAGTGAGGTGAGACAGTAGCACCATACACTCTCATAACAATATATGTGGGATAGGAGATAATGTCTCCCCAATTATGATCAACCCCCAATTCAGGCCTCCTATCCTTAGGTCTCAACAGATCATACAAAGCCTTGGGGATCCTTGGCATGTTCAAAACTAGAGCTCTCCTCAAATTAGAGGCAAACAGATTCTCAAAGACCACATAGTCAAATTTTCTATTGTCCTTGTCTAGGACAGTGGTCCAACATTAGATAGGAAATTCCAAGTCACCTTTCATTCTTTCTACTGTCATATCTTTCTCAAATTAAGTTACACCCTTGAACAAAAACATGTGCATGAACAATGAATACTAGATGCATTTTACTCCCACTTCACCCTTCTTCAACTTTACTAGACCTTCATTAATTCTCTCTACAAGAAACCCTCCATAATCACATATTGTGCAATAATTAGGGTGTTGGATATGGGTCACCATGTACATCTAGTCCATGGGAATACTTGTGATAGGGTCGTACCCAATGATTTGGCATATGGAATAGAATTTTTTTTTAAAAATAAGTGAGAAAATAGTTAATTGGATAGGGCTCCTTATCAAATGGGCCCAATGTGACTCTTCTGCCCTCAATAATTGCTAGTAATTTTGGTAATATATGGGATTTGAATGAATTATTAGTCTTCTCATACTTTGTTCTAAGCACTTTCTAATCAATCTGAACCATATCCTTACTCCATTTAGTGAGCTTGAAAGCATGACCAATCTCCTCCCTAGTGAATTTAAGCATATCAACCCCATCAAAGGCCCTCACAATCCTCGTGAATGGATCATAATTATATGCCACTACTTTTAATAAATAAATGTCCATGTAGATATTTGGCACAATCAATATTCCAAAATCAAGATTCTAGGGGTCACCTACTAGAACACCACAATTTCTATTTCCAAACCATCCACTGAAAAATTCCCACCCAGTGTAAGGAAATGTGGCATCTATAATAGTACTATGCTTGTCAATCAAGCCCTCTACTACTTGTGCACCAAAAAATATCAATTGACCCTTAGGTTTTTTATTAGTACTAGAGGGTGGCGACTAATTAGTTAGGTCCTTACTTAAAGGTCTGACAAGAACTATTGAGCCAGAGGCTTCCCCTTTTGATGAAGAAACTTTCACTTTAGGATCCATGAATGAAGGGTTTTTGTAAATAGGGTTTTTGGTTTCACAAAATAAAATATACAACTTGAGCATGGGTTTGACACAAAAAATAGCAATGCGGGACCATCTAATTGTTTGAAATGAACATCAAAACTTAAAAGAAATGTACAAAATAGAAAATCCTAACGATAAAAGGATTGGAAGACCACAATTGAGAAAGTACTAAAAATATTGAATGGCAGGGCAACAATTCAAGTTACTATTATAGGATGAGCTGGAAACCCTAACCTTAGTATCTAAGATTGAAAAATGTAGTACGAGCTACTTGGATGCATGGAAGGGTTTTATCAATTCTCGATTTTGCTTTATATAAAGTTTGAATAGCCTTACAAATATCAATTTTGTAGCTCCACATCCTATCCACCATTATGGCTTGCTTGTGTGAACTAAAACAACTCACTTGCCCTTGATCTCAACTTTAAATGCTTTCCATTGATGATGCAATGAAATGAAATGAAAATCAGTCCAAATTGAGTCAACTTAGTTTTAAAAAGCTTCCTATGAGTAGTTGTTACTTTTATCCAATCAAAACCAACAATGTGGAGCCACTTCCTAGTGATCCATGGGCTCCATCATCTCATTATCGATGAAGAAAAATACCACACGCCACCTTTCCCACTCCCCTATGAATCTCAACTTGCTTGCAAATTTTAGCAATGGGAAAATGGTGAAGGGCTGAGATTAGATCTCACACCTTCAACATGCGTGTGTCTTAACACAAGACCCCTTGCACATGCCCATATTATTCTAACACAATTGACGACCATGATTAAAAGATCCATTTTCTATTACAACATTTGCCTCTAAAATTCCCTTTAGTAACTTGAGCTTTAATGCTTTCGATTCGTGATAAAATATTTCATTAATTTCCTTCCATTATCTAATGTTTTATCTGTCGCTTAGGTGACACCACTTGGCACTCTCCCGCTTTCCCATTGAGAGACAGGAGGTAGAGGCATGTCCCTGATGGGATGGCGAGGAGTGGTTAGGATTGACCAATGTCACGCCTCCTCAACCATCAATCTCACTAAATGGGGAGCTTGCCTTCTTCAAATCTTGCTAGGTCCCATGTACATATGTCATCTATGCACTACCCTATGATAATATTTTAATAGAAAATGAAATCAAATGGGGGAGCAGAGAGGGGCTTAGATTCCACAACGTCATTTCATCTCCATTGTTGGTGTATGTCATCCCACCACACACTGACCTTTTAAAGATTTTAGGCCCACCGATACAGTGGGAAAGTAGCACATGCCCACTAGCCTATGAGAATATTAAAATATGAAAAATAAACTGGAAGGGACAAGGGGAACTAGGTAAACGATGGGCAAGGATATAAATCCTAAGGATGAAACCTTAGAATCGACAAATATTTTGATGAATTCCAACCCATATTAAAGGTAAGGTAGTATTTTAATAAAACCACGGGCAATGACCAGGATCACTAGGTTTCAAGGGCTGGTAATAAGACAAACTCAAAAGCATATGATGTGACTTATACGACTAGGAACCAATGATAAAAGGTTGATGATGAATTATAATGTTTGTAAAGGATGCAGACTTAAGGTATTTTGGAAAGGGTTTTAGCAACTCATAAATCTTAAAGTAGGATGACAAAAGAAAAACTTAATCCCAAAGACACGAGATTAGCCATATTTTGCAAAATTTCAAGGGGAATGCAAAGCATTTTGTAGGGGTTCCACTAGTGGCTCAAGTTGGGGACATCTATTCTTCTAGAATAAAGAGAGATACTAGAATCTCAGGTTGAAGCAGATCAATCACAAAGAATGCAAACTAGGAACTACCTGAACAAGGTAGCAAGACCGGAACAAATGCAATGAAAGAAAACATACCTATGTATAGAATTTATAAAACCTCAATGTACATGGAAATAAACATACTTCAAGAGAAATATGTCTTCAAGAAATTTCCATGTATTGGTCATTCAAGAAGTGTACCTCTTAAATCTTGTAAGAAATATGAGTCTTCACCATGAGTGTTGTTGATCAAATAGGGTCCGAGCCATAACACTTCAAAAATTAACATGATTTCCCTTGTCCTCAGATCTTGCATTCCACATCAACACCATGTTTCCTACTTGAAATTTTCTTGAGGGCACTTTCTTGCCATGCAACTTTTTGACTTGCAACTGCGACTTGACATTTTTTCTTTGAGCATCTCTCCTTGTTTCATCTACTTAAATTAATGCATCAATCCTATGATGCATCTCATTACATGTATCTTCATTGTACTCTTGAAAAAACTTATACATCTTCATGAGGTTGTTTTTTGGTAACCTAGTTGCAATTACATATACTAGTTCAAAGGGTGCATAACCAATGGCCTTCTTGACAGTTTCTCTATTTTCCCATAGAGTTAACTTTAACTTGGAATCCCAAGCTCTATAGTTCTTCTCAAGAATCCTTTTGATAATCTTCATTACGATTTTATTGTTGGATTTTTCTTGGCCATTACCTTGGGGGTGATATGGTGAAGAATATGATATTTTAATTCCATGCTTTGAGCAGAAATCAATGAACTCCTCAGATCTGAAGCACATTTCATTATCTAAGACAATATTCTCAGGTACTCCAAACCTAGTTGAGATATTATCCATCAAGAAGTCTATGACCACTTTTCTTGTTTCTCTCTTTGTTGGTATGGTTTCCACCCAATTTTTAAAGTAGTCTATTGCCACAAGAATCCATGAATGGCCTCCACTAGATTTATCAAATATTTCTCCAATGAAGTCAATACCCCATTGTTGAAATGGTGCCTAAACTATGACTGATCTAAGGGGTAGATTACCTGAGAACTTCAATTCCCTAGAGAACCTTTGGCATGAATCACATTGTATTACCAATTTATGTGCATTTTTAAAAACTATAGGCCACCAAAATCCAACTCTTAAGACTTTGTAATGCCCACCACACATTCCACTATGCATTTCAATCAACAATTTGGAAGCCTTGATCTTGTTAACACATTATAGCATTACACCTTCTAGGTTTTTCCACCATAATTCACCCATTATGATCATATAATTAATGGCATGCAACTTGAGGGTTATTTGATGATTTTCAATTAATCCCTTGGGGCATTGCATGTTATACAAGTAGTAGATGATGTATTTATACCAATCACAACCTTCCATGTCACAAATGCATGATCTATCAAAATCATCTTCAATATTTATCTCATTGGAATTTAGGTTTACTTCAGCCATTAATTTAGTGAATCCGTGACCTCTCACCAATTTGGTGATTTGGATATCAATATTAAATTCTTGGATTCTATTTATCCACCTACACCTTCTACCCGTAACCTCTTGCTAGGTAAATATGTCCTTTATATCTATAGTTGGAACATAAGAAATGAATGTTTCTCCTACCAGATAATTCCTAATGTTCTTCATAGCCTTGAAAAGTGCATATTCTTTCTTTTTCATTAAATCACACTTTAATTCTGCAGCTTGGAGTGATTTTCTAAACAAAGAAATAGGTTGGTCAAAAAATTCTTCATTTTTTTGTAGTAAAACAACAACAATGGTATGAAATGATGAAAATGAAAAGATTTTCATTGGCTTGTAAAAATCAAGAGCCCTTAGAATCGAGGCCTCCTTAATTGCTTGCTTTATTGCTTGAAAATCCAGACTTGAATCTTCACTCCATTCCAATTTCTCGCCCTTCTTCAACATTTTGGATATTGGATGAATAATTTCTTCAAAATTTGTTGCAAATATTCTCAAGTTAATTTGGCCAAACATTGATTGAATTCCTTATATATTCTTTGGTTGGGGAATCTTGTAAATGGTAGCTACTCTCTTAGGGTTAATTATGACTCCCTTCTTGGACACAATTTGCCCCAACAATTTTCCCTCAGTAACTCCAAAGGCACACTTTTTTGCATTGAGGGAGATTCCATAATCTAATTCCCTAACGAATACCTTCTCCAAGTGCATACAATGGTCTTCTTCTTTCTTGGAGTAAGCTGTCAAATCATCCTGGTAGATTTACAAGAATAAATCAATGAAATTGGAAAATGCCACCTCCATAGCCATTTGATAGGTAGCACCTGCATTGGTCAAACCAAATGGACAATAATTCACAGATCTTCACCTTTTGCAACATGGTTTCCATATTTGGAAATGGATAGTTATCTTTCAATGATGATATAGTTAAATTCCTGAAATGAACACATAATATTATATCACCATTTTTCTTTCTGACTCGCACTAAGGTAGACACCCATGAGGAGTTCCTAATAGGCTTTATGATGCTATCATCCTTTACCTTGACCAAATCATCTTGCATCTTCAAAGCCAAGGTTGGGTTAATAGTTATTTTCTTATGCTTCAAAGGTTTGGTATCTTCTTCTAGGGGAATCTCATGTTGGAAGAATTATTCCCTATAGGCTTCTAGGTCATCATAGAACTAGGAAAAGACATGTCTATATTTTCTTAACAAATAAATCAACATTGCCTTGATCTTGGGTATCATATTTTTACCCACATAAACCTTTTTATGGGAATTTCCAATCTCCAAGTTTACTTCTTCTAAGTCCTCTAGATGGGTGGCACTTGCTTTGAAACTGCTTTTGTCTTGATTTTTAAAGACTCCCTCTAATGCCACAAGGCCCTTGGGGATCTTATTTGTCTTCAATTGGATGACTTCATTTCCAAAGAATATATCCTTACCATCTATGTTTTCAATAAAATCCCCAAAGCCAATCTCCTAACTCTCATATTCATCAACACATTTGAGAAATTTCAAAATGGCTTCATGGTCATTAAAGATTTTCCAATTATACACATTATCTAGGATTGATGGCCTTGTCTGTACCTCAACCTTGGAGATACCAAAAAAAATTATGTCATCAAGTTTGAGTGCAATTTTTGCAAGAAATTCATCCACTTTGTTCTGACCTCTTTCCATCCAGTCAATTCCAAATGCATCAAATTTCTCCATGGAACCCTAGACAACATTTCTATATTGTTTTAACCTCTTATTTTTGTATGCATATCTCGATCTCACCTAGGATATTACGAACTCAAAATTACCTATTACCATTAGTTTCTTTATCCCATGTTTTTTTGCTAGCCTCAATCCTAGTAGCAATGCTTCATACTTTACCACATTCTTTGTGCAAACAAAAGACAAAGTGAAAGAAAACTTGAATGTGTTGCCACTAGGTGAAACCAACAATATACCTATACCTAATCCTTCCTTAGAACTTGCACCATCAAAATACATTTTCCAAAGCCCATCTTTATCAGATAGTATTGTAATCTCATTATCAATAGGTGGAACCCACTTGCCATTTTCTCTTGGCACCTCTTCCACCTTGAATTCATTGATTTTAGTATTTACAAAATGAACTATATCATCTTGAGGATCATATTCCTGCATATGTGGTACTCTTGATTATCTTGCCACTTTGACATCCTGACCATCGATTGGGAAAGTAGCATACGACATATCACATTGCATGTTAACCCCATGGAAGCACTCCACTTCCTATATAGCAACATTCCATATTTGGACAGGATATCAACCACAAACACACTCATCTTAAGTTCATTTTATGGGAATGCAACCAATCTATAAGTAATCTCTTGTATTACACTAGTCACAGGGACTTCCCTTGAGTCTATAGCATATAATTTTCCATGGGTACTATCAACTTCTAGTCCCATTTCTTCTATAATCTTAGTAGGCATTATATTATTAGATTCTCTAGAATCAATTATACAGTTCTTTAAGAAATTTTCACCAACAATCAATGTTAGAAAAATGGATCTATGTTTCTGAGACAAGAAGTCACTAAATTTCCAAGGAAAATATGAGGTATTCGATAGAAATTCAAAAAATTGAAGCTGGAGCTGGGGTTAAAGGGTTTCTAAGTTATTCATGCTAACCTTCACTATGGATAGGTCAAAAGCCTCTTGTTATGTTTTAGCGGTGACCTGTTGCCATGGTGGACTGGTCACTTAAGTGAAGTTTCATCCCTTTTAGGTCGTGCTTTACCGGCCCTATTTCACCTAATTCGCTAGTCTTTTTAGTGTAATGGCCTATGTTTTACACCGTCGGGAATTTCAATGCGGACCCCACTTGAATGTTTTATCTGAGGGTTGATGAACCGTCCAATCGCAGGATTGGATCTTGACTGCTTCTCGTAGACCTCGTAGGATTGTCTACTAGCATCATCAAAGTGGTGCGAGGTTCACAAGATGTCGCCACGTGGCATGAATGTATGAATGGGTTTTCTTCCTGAGGTATTGGACATGACAGGAGGTCGTCTTTTCACCGATAATAGCCATTAATAGTGGGGTAATTATGGTTTCTCACACACCTCGCACGAGTGGAGTAAATATCTGGGTGGTGTTGTGAGGTCTATGAGGGAGTGGCATGTGGCTTTTCTTTTCTTGCCAGAGGGATTATATGGGTCCCACTATGTGGTTTGGGTCTTTTTTTCTACAGGTTTTGGTTGGATATGTTTTCTGAAGGCATCGATGTGGATCATCAACATCCATTGAGTTGATCTCGACCCTCCATTTGTTAAAGTGTCTTCTGAATTGACGGTTCATTTATAAGGAAGGGGTGTGTGAGTTATTTGTGTGGCATGTATTGCTTGGTTGTTGCTCGTATCATTAATGATATGGGTTTCTTTTCTCCAAAGGATCTCCACCTGATTTCCTCCTGCGTGCGAATAGTGCCATCCTGCTCAAGGAATTCATGGTTATCTGGATCATTAACTGTGCGAGTGTTTGAGTTGCCTTCAAGTAATTGTACCTTGCATGCTAGTTTATTCTATAAATGCTGACTGAATGGTATGTGATCAGCATTGCATTCTCTTGTGTCTATGTGCAGTAAGGTTCTTCTTCTTTTTGTGGTTGCGTTTTGTTTCTATCATGAATAAATCGGTTAAGTGAAGGAGTGCGAGGCTGGATTCACCAGTCATGAAGAAGTCTGATTCTCCCTTGTCTCGCAAGGCTATTATTGGGAACATTGGGAAGAGGCCAGTACATTGTTCATCCCCAATAATCATCTCAGATTATGATGAATCTGAGACTGATTCTGATTATCGGTACTACTTGGCTTCCCTGGCTGACCTTATGGGAGTGGACGAGGAGGTTCTGGCAATTGAGCTAGTATCTGCATTAGCACCGGGACCAGTTGTTTGGGGATGTGCTCGCAAGGTTGGTAAAGAGGAGGTGGTGCCATCACTATCACAGGCTTGAATTCAGAGTGGTTGCTTGTACCGTGGTCGTGTTGCTTCTTGATCATTACTGGTGGTGGGTTTGTTGGACGCGTCTTCTTTTGTTTTTTTATCATGTGGACATGGATGTGCGCGTGCTTTGCATGAAATTTTGTTTCTCGACTGGTTATTTCATAACCGCTTTTGATTCCTTTGTTCATGCATGGTATCATTATGACAAGGAATGTAAATTTGAATTTCATTTTGGTGTTGAAATTCAATTTGGTGTCACAATGTAGCCTAATGCTTGTTGCTATCCTATTCTATAAAGGAGATTTCACAGCTCATTGTAAAGGTCAGAAGAAATTTTGGAGTCCGAAGCTTGGAAGTCTGTACAGTCCATTTTATAGTTTAAAATGTTATGAACATTTTGTTTCAGGAAGTCATCCTGGGTTGGGTTTATATATAGATTAGTGTGATATGCTTTTAAATTACTGATATTGAAACAAATCTATAAAATTAAGATGGTTTTCTCTCCTGTGTGTGTGCCATGGATTATGAATAGATTTATCAAAGGTTTATCTGTTCAGTTTCAATAGTTAATTGAAAATGTAATTAGTTTTCTTGCTTTAACTCAAAGAGTTAATCAAATGCTTGAAGAATCAGTTACATGTTCATGGTTGTATATGCCTAGGATGCTTGAAGAAGTACTCTCTTAGTGTGCTAAAATATTTCATATAGTAAGGCTATATGAGATAAGTTCATCGTATCAGGATTTTGTTTTGTATGACTCCGTTGCCTAATGGATGAAGCACTGGATAATGTTTGTGTCATTTTATTAGTTCTAAACAAAGATCTCTAAATACTAAACATAAAACACTTGATTAAAATATTGCCCTCCTCTGGGAGGTATCATAACAAATAAGTGGGTCAATTCCATTGCTCTTTGGCACTAGTAGTCATTCTCTGGTCTGTCGAAACCATGAAATGATCACTATCCCCTTGAATGTATAGGAATTGTAATCTGTATACAAGAAGTGTTCTTACCAGTCATGAAATATTCATGTGAACATGTTTAGGTTTACCCACCTTGGTCCTACAGAGCCAAAAGTGTAGGAGAAGTTAGTCCTTAACTGATTCTCGTTAGTTTGCCATTAGTGGTTGTAGTTATCCTTGATAGGCATTGGCTACCTCTTAGAGATCTGCAATCTCTATATGGATTGTATTTTAAACACCAATAGTATCCCAGTGATTACTCCATCAAACTTTGTCTCTTTCTTTTCTTTCTCATTTCCACTCACTCTAGGTAGAGTAGACACCAGCCGTTCATCACAGATTGTACTAGCTCCATTGATAAGGGCTACTGACTTTTTTTTATGCTCATCGATTCTCATCTCAAGCAAAGGAATTTTTTTTTTACTTGGCTAAGTAACTGAAAAATATGAACAAAAGTGTATTTAGGTAAATCAATAGGGTTCATAGCTTGTTCTAACTGCTCTCCTTTTGTTGATCACTTGTTGTCTCAAATTTAGGCTTAGCATCTTTCTTTGCACATTTAGAATTATTCTTTTGTATTTTTTTCTTCACAACAGGGGTCTTGAATTCTTCATATGCTTTTGTTTTATCAATTTTCTTGGCTCAAATTTTGTCTCCCTTACTCTCCTTGGCTTTAGGTCCACCCACCTTGCTGCCAGATTTTTGTTCTTCGTCTTTTACATTCCTCTCTTTGATGAAGAGGCCAACAAGATTACCTTGATCATCACCCCCATTTTGTTTCTCATATGATATGAACCCCTAGCTTGTATAGCCAAAGTTACCATATACCTTGCAATTTATTTATTTGAAGGCCTCCTTAGAGACACACTACCTTCATTTGTTTATAATGCATATACTTCATTTTCATTATCATCATCTTCATCAGAAATAACTTGTTGGTGATATGTAATAGCTATATGCCATTGGATATCCACATCAAGTTCATGAGACTCTTCATAACCATTGTCAATGAAGTTAGAATTTCTCATGACCATATTTATTTCAACATCATCCTCATGAGACTGATCATAACCTTTTGGCACACCTTCTTCAACTTCAACCAATTTTACAATTGCACATTGGTGAGGAGAATGTGGCAATTGAAAAACCATGCACCAAGGGCCTCATTAGTGAAATGTGCAAACTGTTTTTGCAAGGGATTAGGTGTGACCTAATCTTATTTACCCCTTTGATTGCTTAGGATTGGATTTCCATTCTTCCATTTGGTTTTGTAAGGGTAATCCTGAAGCCTTGGGGGCCTATCATTCTTTTGGAAGTGTTGCTTGTTATTCCCAAGCCCCTTCTCATTCTAAGCCACATTATATTTGATATCTTCTAGAGTATCCATCACTTGATCAAATTAACTATCATAATTCAGATTTGAGATAGAGGCCTTTTCATGCCTATCCCTTTGATTGTTTGAATTTTTCAAGATCTTTACATAATCCCTTCATCCAACTTTTCTTGAAGCTTTCCTATTCCTTTCAATGTGCAAAGAAATCCTAAATGCATCCCTCGAGGTCTGAGGGTCTTTATCTCTCAGGATGCAAGCCATTTTGGTGTGAAATGCATTTAAATAAGTGACAAGGCACACTGAATAATTCAACCTCAAATTATGTGGTAGTCTATTCATAGATTTCTAAAATCTGATATTAAAATTAGCTACTGTCTCATTCTATCCTTTAGTGATATTAAATTCATTGAGAATAAAAATAGGGTTAGTCTTATCTCCATATTTCTCTTTGAATACTCTCTTGAATTCCTCCAAAGAGACAATGCTACCATATGGTAGGCCCCTGTACTCGTCTCTATCATCTTCTATTAGAGATTGCATGAACAATTTCATGACCACATCCTCAGGTTCCACCTCATAATCATCCAACATGTTTAGAAAAACTCTTAGATGATCTTATCTAGAAATTGCATTATTACTAGTGAATTTGTTCAACTTAACTTTGATATCATTATTAATGGGATTTGGGCATCTACAGATCCCACCAAAGCATAACTTCCTATACCTCTCCAACTACAAAGGTCACCTATGAAACTAGTTATCTCTATCCTCATTTTTTTTGTTTGCTTCTCTACCTCCTCTCTTGTGACCCTCATTTTTGTTAGTAAATGGAATGTGATTAGTATCATTACCACTACTTGTATTCACATTCTTAACATTCTAAGTGGATTTCTTAGTGTGACCAAAAATATCCATATCACTTGAGGGTGTAGGCTTCATTATGGATTGAGAAGGATCTTGTGAGATAGAAGCAACAACACCTTTTGTTGAACATATAGTTTTTAAGAAACCAAACTTTATTTTCATATCAAAATTTGTAGCCATGGTTTCCATTTTCTCTACTTCACTTTTGAGATCCTCATTTTCCTTCCTTAATCTTTCCGTTTCAGAGTTTGATTTGGGGGGAATGGGAAACTTCATAAATGTAGATTTCTAATTTATAACCAAATTATTTATAGGATGTTTTCCTTTTGCATTTTATGTGTTGGAGAAATTTTCATTAGGATGTGGAGCTATATCATTGGTTACTTTGGATTTGCCTTGAATGGTGGTATCAACCTTCTTTATGGGTTTTTCTTACTTTTGTCAACAATTTCAGACACAATAGGGCCCAAATCAATTGGTTTAGATTTGCTCTACTTTATAAGTTTTATTTGGTCTAATTGTCTGATCTAATTTTAATTTTCAATCATAGCATTTATAATCTTCTCTTCCCTTTCCATTTCTTCATTTTTCCTTATCTCTCTTTGGGTTTGAATCTCTCTTATGAGAGAATTGACATCTCCAAAATCTCATCAGGATTTGGGAGGGCAATCTCAAAACCTGAGTAAGCTTCCAGATCTATTAGGTTTTGAATCTGATTATGGGGTCGAGTCAAAAAATTAGGTAGTAAAGGTGAATATCCACCAAATGCAAGAGGGATAATGTCACCAAAAATAGCAGAATGGGTGGAGGTGACACTTCGATGATGGATCCTACTTCTACTTATAATTTACTTGGGTCTAGACCTATGGATACTTGTAATATTCTTATTATCACAATCATCTCCTTCTTCAAAATCTAATCCTAGCAATTTTTCTTGACTTTCATGCCTACTAGAACTTAGTAAAGGAATTTTATTCTCAAGAACAAGGTGGGGAGTATAATTAACTTTATTTTCATCCTTAGCTCATAAGGATGGTGGAATCCATTGATTTGAGAGTTCATCCTTTTGCACCAATTGGCCCTTCTTCTTGGGAGTCTTGTGAATTTCACATTTTAGCTTCTCTTCTAGATGATTCTTCATGTAACCTTTGGTATTCCTCATCTTTCTTTTATAATTCTTCTTCTTCAAAATTTGCTTGAATTATTCAAATAATGCACATTGGTGCAAAGACTTCAAAGCCACCACCCAAAATTTGTTGGGAATTGTAAATAATAATGAGAATTATGTATTTCTTTACCTAAATTGCATAGATTTGGAAACACAAAGAAATCCTAAGACCATCCTCAACAAACTTAACTTGAGAATTTGCAAGGACACACATGAGATTAACAATATTTATGCAAATGAATTTAAAACTAAAAAATGGTGGAAGAATTCAACAAGCTTTAGCAATATTGTGACAAATAGCTACAATATCTAACAGCCCATGAAAAATATATGTGACTCTAATTACAATGATTGGAAAAAGAATACTGAGACAAGCATATTTTAACAAACCTATCCCCAATGGAGTCACCAATCTGTTGGTTGCATTTTAAGGAACAAGCTAATCTTCAAAATTGCCTATGGAATTGCCAATTCCAATCCTTAGCAACCCAAAGGGATTGTCCAATGAATGAGTGAAAGAAACAATGTTTTCCTCCTATACTTTGGGCTCTACAAATCTTGGGAGGGCAATCCCATAATGTATTTTACAAAACTTTGCATAAAATATTTAAATACATTGTAAATAATAGATAATTCTAGTGTATTAACTCAACAAACATAATGCATCAAATAAGTTGGCTGATTCTTAACAAAACTCTACATTCAGAGCATGAGAATGGTGAAACTTAACAAAAAATAATAATCATTCTAAGTCATTTGAAAATTTTATTTATATATGTGATTTTCTAAATAATTGACCAAGGAAATTTATTATGAATATTTACTTAGATCAATGCCTCATCCTAGGAATGACGTCAAATACCAAAACATATATAATCTGATAATAGTTTCACACATAGCATCATTTAAGCTTTTAAAATATTACATTACAGCATTATATTCTTAACCACCACTTCTTAATAATATCCTAGCACTCAATTAACATAAACCTATAGATTCACTCAAGCATTTACATTAATACTTTGAATTAACAAGCAAGAATAAAACTACACATCCACTAGAAATCAATGGAGACAAATAAGATAACCCTTGATTATATTATTCATAATTCATGAACAGAGTACATAGGAGATAAAATGGCTTTGAATTTGCACCATCCTATATTATATTTCCAAAATTTCTATCAAAATTACATATGCATTAGCAAACTCGAACCTAAGATAAAAATAAAATATGCTCAGTATTCTCTTTACAATTTTCTCTATGATCAATTACAAAACAATGAACCCCATACTTCTGGCCTTGAATTCATTCTTATAGAAATGAAGGAGAAAAAAAAGCTCCAGGCTAGAATGTAGACATGTCACTATTCCATTAGACTGTTACAAAATGCATTCCCAATGCAATTATATTTGCATTTTCAAATGGAGGGAATGTTACATGAGACAAAATTTATTTTCATTTGTTGTTAAAGATGAAGTCCCACCTTCCAAAAGACATCTTCAAACTAATTTAATAATATCCAAGTGCTCCAAAAATATGTCCACGTACACCAAATAGAGATGACGGAAATCATAAAAGAATAAAATAAAAAAGACAAGGAACAGGTCCACTTATGAAATCTTGTCATCAATTTCCGTGCTATGCATTGTGCTTCTCAAATTTGTTATTCACCATGGTTGTAGATTCAAAACCAAAATTGTACTTGTCACCCCATTATTGCAACTCAATCATCTAGTACATCTAAGTACATTTCCCTTGAGGCTTATAATTCATCTTTTGTGGACCAATTATAACTCATGACCTTATCATCCTTATACCTATAAGGAAAATACTTGGTAAGAACCTAATTTTCTTCTTTATCAAACTTTGCCAGAACAGTTTCTGCATGGGCCAACATGTCCATGTTTTTCTTCAGTGTGCTCAGGTCATTCCTTTCACAAGTCAAAGGAAATTTATTTTAAATTACTTTATTAGTTTATTTTATCTACTATTGTAGCATTTTTATGTTACAATCATCCTTTAAAATTGATGGAAGGAGACCATGATGTGTTTCATGAAAACTCTTGATCAATTCCCTTATTCTAGTCTCCAAAGGCTCTATATTCCTCCTAGACTCTTGAATTCCATTTACAATGTGAATGGTGGGATTAAGTTTTTTTGGATTGTTAACATCATGCTTGGCTCCCAGAAACATCATTCTCAATTCCTATAGCTTGAAGATCCATGTCTCCATAAGCAGAATGACTATCTCCTTATCAGTGCAAAAATTTTTTATAGAAAACTTCATGGAAGAATAGCTAGCGTGAATGCTACTCAATTTGTTATTAACCCATCTATTAAGGTATTCCAAGATTGCAGTGACAATCTTCATATTACAAAAAAATATTTCCCTATTGTGATTTTCACATTTTTCTTTGTAATCCCTTAGTTGTTCAAGCAACTCTTCTTTGTTGACACCTTCCTATGCCTATGGTGCTTTTGATGTGTCTAGCTCCACCATTGAAATGGATATAGTTCCCATATTATAAGGAATAATTTCCCATGAGGAACTTGTTGAAGGGGTATAATCAACAAGTGTTGGCTCATGTGAAGTAGTAGAAGAAGTAGCACCGGTTTGCATTGGTTCCCCTCATTGTAAATTTTGCAATTTATCTTCTAACAATGTTAACTTTGTTTCTAGCTAGATATTTTTGTTGTTGATTCTTTCCATAATCAACCAAAAAATCATTGTATTGTTTTATGAATTGTTCATTTTCTATAGTTACTAACTCCACTATAGCTTTTGTAAACTGGGCAAATTTTACCGACATTGTTGTTGCCTCAATAGATGATGTGTCTAACACTCTCTTTATTATCAAACCTCCTCTATAGTTTGATGCAGGCTCTACAATTTTAGGATTTTTGGTGTTAGGGGCTAAGGATAATATATCTAGTGTATCCCACTACTCACTGAATGTAGATACTTGTAGTGAAATTGTAGCTTCTTCCTTTAAATTATAGAGAGTTCTATCACATCTTCTTATTGTATGAAAATCAATGGAAGAGGTTAGATCCCATTCTGGCAACAACAAGACACCACTATTCCTTACTAGCTCTCTGCCTTCAATTAGAGTCATTCCATGAAATTTAGATTTCATTTCTATTAAGACCTATGCTTGAATAGTTGCATCAAGTAACTCTGGATGAAGATTTCTTTGCCTAGCCACATTATTGACATATTCATCCTTTTTAGCCCTGTAGGAAAACTTCATGAAAGCTTGAGATCTTACAAATGAATCCTCATCAAGGAATTGTGTGCATGCATCAATTATAACATCATCATTATTATTAATCCTAATAAGGCTAGCCTTGATTAACCTTAAACTCAACTATTGGAACAACCTCTTTCGGTGAAAAAGGCATTCCCTATTGTATTTCCTCTTTTGATACCTAAATTTCTTCATCAGATTCATCATCATCATAATCCACCAAACCTGTTCAATTGACCTTTTTCTTCTTCATTGGTGACTCTTTTGGTGGTGATGCATGTTTTGGTAGGGAATCAAGATCAACAATTTCAGGTCCAGTAAACCTTGGGGAAGAAAGTGGTGCCATTTTTGGTACTAGAGAAAGATCTCTTTGCACCTCTTTTTGAAAGGAAGCAATAGTTGCATGTTCCTTCTTTACTTTGTTATTTATCCTTATTGAAACCTTAATTTTCTATTCCTTAGGAGGATGGTATGTAGGCCTTTCCTCCATAACAAGGATTTATCCTCCACCCTATTCCTCTTCCATAGGAGCTTTCCTTTTAACTTTAGTTATCCTCTCACCTTCAAGGTGACCAACCATTGTCTTAAAATTCTAAAAAATATGTTCGATTTTTTGAATTATATTACAAATTTATGAGAGATAAGTGAATTAAAAATCCTTTTCCCTTATTTTCATTTGTATTTTGTCAAAATCAATCCATTTTTCTTTTCTATCCTCCTACTTTAAAAGGTAAAAAATGTTCCTTATTACATCCTCGAGATATTGGAAAATATGGACAAACTTGGAACCCATGTTCATTATCTTTAGCAATCCCATGCAAACTTCAGGATCATGATGATCCCTTATTCTTGCTCTCCTCAAGCTAAAAGTCTTGAGTATATCCGTTATATTATCTTGACCTTCTTTAATGATCACAATATTATAGAAGGATGTTTATGAAGGGAAGAATTTTCCTTTTCCCTAATATTTGAAATGCTTGTTCTCCACACTTCCCAGCTACCACATCACTTTAAGAAACCCAATTCTTTCTGGCACATATTTTGACAATAAGTGAGGCGTGATAGTAGAACTATACACTATCAAAATAGTATATGTGGGATAGGGGGTAATGTATCTCCAATTATGATCAACCCCCAGTTCAGGCCTCTTTTCCTTAGGTCTCAATAGATCATGCAAAGCCTTGGGGATCCTTGGAATTTTCACAACTAGAGCTCTCCTCAAATTGGAGGCAAACATATTCTTAAAGACCAACATAGTAAAATTTTCTATTTTCCTTGTCCAAGATAATGGTCCAACATTGGATAGGCAATTACAAGTCACCTTTCATTCTTTCTAGTGTCATATCTCTCCCAAAGTAAATTGCACCCTTGAACAAAAACTTGTGCATGAAAAATGAATACTAGGTAAATTTTACTCCTACTTCACCCTTCTTCAACTTTACCAGACCTTCATGAATTCTCTCTATAGGAAACCATTCATAATCATGTATTGTGCAATAATGAAGGTGTTGGATATGTGCCACCATGTACATCCATGCCATGGGAATACTTGTGATTGAGTCATACCCAATGATTTGGTAGATGGAATATAATTTCATTTTTAAAATAAGGGACAAAATAGTTAATTGGACAGGGATCCTTATATAATGGACCTAATGTGACTCTTCAGACCTCAATAGTTGCTAGGTATTTTTTCAATATATGGGCTTTGAATGAACGCTTATTCTTCTCATACTTTTATCTAAGAGTTTTTCATCAGTTAGAACCATATCCTCACTCCATTTAGTGAGCTTGAAAGCATAAGAAATCTCCTCCCTAGTGAATCTAACCATATCAACCCCATCAAAGGCCTTGATATTTCTTATGACAGGATCATAATTGGATGCCACTACTTTTAATAAATCAACGGTCATGTATTTGGCATAATCAATTTTCCCAAATCAAGATTCTAGGGGTTGCCAACTAGAACACCACAAATTCTATTTGCAAACCAGCCACTGAACAATTCCCATCTAGTGTAAGGTAATGTGGCATCCCTAATAGCACTATGCTTGTCAACAAAACCCTTTAGTACTTGTGCACCATAGAAGAGAAATTGAACCTTAGGTTTTTCTTTAGTAGAGGGTGGAAACTGATTAGTTATGTCCTTACTTAAAGGTCTGACATGAACTTTGGAGCTAGAGGCTTCCCCTTTTGATGAAGATTATTTCGCTTTAGGAGCCATGACTTAAGGGTTTTGTAAAATTTGGTTTCTAGTTTCACAAAATAAATCCTATAGCTCTAGCAAGGGTTTGACATGAACAATATAAATGCATGACTATCTAATTGCTTGAAATGAATGTCAAATCTTAAAATAAATGTACAAACCAGAACATCCTAACGATAGAAGGATTAGAAGACCATAATTGAGCAAGTACTGGACAATTTAAATTGTAAGGTAGAATTCAACTTAATATTTTAGGATGAACTAGAAACCCTAATTTTGGCATCTAATATGCTTGAAAAGTGTAGCATGAGCTCCTTGGATTCATGGAATGCTTTTATCAATCCTCGATTATGCTTTAAAACAAGTTTTAATAAACTTACAACTCTTAATTTCATAGCTCAACATCATATCCACCATTAAGGCTCACTCACATGAACCAAAATGACTCACTTGCCCTTGATCTCAATTTTCAAAATTTTGCATTGATGATGTGGAAAAATGAAATGAAAATCAGTCTAGATTGAGTCAACTTAGTTTGAAAAAGTTGACTTTGAGCAACTGTTAGTTTTATCCAATCAAAACCAGCCATGTGGAACCACTTCCTAGTGATCCACAAGCTCCACCATCTCATTATCGATGAAGCAAAAGACCATGCATCACCTTCGCCGCTCCCTTGTGAATGTCAACCCTCCTACAACTTTTAGCAATGGGAAGATGGAGAAGGGCTGAGATTAGATCTCACACCTTCAACATGTGTGTGTTCCCATGCCCATATTCTTCTGACACAATTGACGACCATGATTAAAAGATAGATTTTTTATTACAAAAAGTGCCTCTAAAATTACCTTTAGTAACCTAAGCTTTAATGGCTCTAATCCATGAAAAAATATTTCATTAATTTCCTTCTATTCTCTAATTTTTTCTTTGTCGCTCAGGTGACACCACATGGAACCCTCTTGCTTCCTCATTGAGATATATAAGGCAAAGGTGGAACCCCCATGGGATGGCGAGGAGTAGTCAAAATTGACCCATATATCCCCTCCTTGACCGTTGATCCCACTGAATAGGGAGCTTTCCTTCTTCAAAGCCTACTAGGTCCCATGGACATATGTCATCTACCAACTGGCCCATGATGAGATTCTAATGCAAATTGAAATCGAATGGGGGAGTGAGGAGGGGCTCTGATGCAACCACATTGATGAGGGATAACTGTGTCTTCATTTTCATCCTTTGTTTTCCTTTTTACCTCTTTGTTTCAATAGAATTCCCTATAGTTCTTGTCACTATTTGTTAAGGAATTAGGGATGTTTGATAAAATGCAAAGAACATATAGGAATTTTAAGATATATCAAAACCATTAAATATTTACTAATTATCCTTATGATTATGGAAAAATAGGGGATGATTAGGTGATCGAAACATGGAGGTAATTGGAGCATCAGTGGAGTGAAGATGAGAACATTTTCATGAGTCATGAGTTATTTGTTACTTTGTTTTTGGAACAATGCTAAAACTATAAATCTATTGTTAAGAAAAAATTTAAGGTTTTTGGCGGCAAGCCATAACAACCTAAACAATTTTATATTGATTTTGTTAGCCTTTTGTAGACTCAACAACATAATATCTCTATATATATGTATCCTAAGACTTAATCTAGCAATCGATAATATATTTTTTCAAGCTATCATTTTGATTGAAAAGATTGGAGTTTAAAATCATGTTCTACATAAGTATTGAGTAAAGTAAGGTTTTATTTCTTCACTAGAAATTAGAGAAGGCAGGGCCCACTTCCTCGATTGTCTAGTGACTACTTATAGTATTCATGTGTTGTGTGGTAATGAGATTTTCTTAATTTGATTTGATCATTCAATCATTATGTTATCGGATATGTTGTTTATTAATATTTGATGTCTTGGAGACTAATGTGTTTATGTTGTGTTGCAGGTGTATTCGATTTAGCAATTCATTTTGTAACCAGATTTAATTGATGTGTTTAACATTCTATAAAAGTTTGATTTAGCAAGTTATTCTAGATGAATGTTAATTGGAGTGTCTAATAATATGCATGAACTTTATTTAGCATTTTCACATTCCATTATTTTTTTGTTACTAATAGCTTAGTGTTAGCAAGAATTATTATTTATGTTATGTAGCTTAGCTCTAATCTATTTTGTTGGAAATTGTTCAGTTTGGATTCCTGTCACAAAGGTGACATGAGGTTTGAAAACTAGATTTATAATTAAATGCAATAAATGTGTAGGTGCATCCATTTTCACTTGGATTTCTAGATTCAACCCTTAGGCAAAAAACCCCAATATCTTTCACAAGCCTACACTCTTAGATTGACATTGAGGAGTAAATTGAGAAACTTGAAAAATTCTCAAAGATTGATCTCAAACCATTCGCCCATTTAAGATAGAATTACAAGGATATTTTCACCTTGAACATCGATCATAGTTTAATCCAATCATTTTGGCGTTGTTTCCGGGGAAAGATATTAAAGTGCCTTGAAATCATAGCAATTTGAGTTAGGAACAATACATCTTGAAGAAAGAATGTACAATTGTCAACCTTGTTAGGTGAATACTCTTGATTTATGTTGTTTTAAGTCATTTAGGTGAATGAATTTTAGTAGAGATAGTAGAGGAAGATTCATTAGAAAAGAAAAGGGAAGTAGTTCACAACCTGAAAAACCCAAAAATAAATCAAAACCATCCATTGAGGTTCCACAACCTGAAGAACCATAAGACAAGCCAAAATCACCCATTAAAGGAAGTAGTTCAACACAAGAAAAACTAGAAAATAAGTTATAACCATTAGAATTACCCAATCCTGATCTTGAGAAGTGTTCTATTGAGACCACTATTGTTGAGATGCCCACAGGGATTCGTCCAAGCTCTTCTGAGATATTACACAAAAAGGTTGAAAAATTCTTCCAAGAGTCTTAAGGAACTAAAGTTGGTCTATTTTCAGAAACCCAAGATCCATTTAAACCTATTTTACCCCTTGGGCATTAGAAGTCATGGATCCCAAAAACATTAATAACAACAACAATAACATAAACAAAAAAAATGACAATCATAATAGGGCATTGGCCAACAACAATCTGATTATCTTTGAGTTTCCAATCAAACATCCTGAACAAGATGCTCCCATGGAGAACATTCCTCATTCTTCTTTGCCTATTTTTCATGGTCTTTCGATTGAGGATCCTGACATGTTTTTGTTTGAATTTGATGTGTTGCGCCACAGCTATGATTATCAAAGTGATGCATATAAACTCAAACTATTTTAGATACATTAAAGGATGTCACCCTATTATGGTTTATGAACCTTAGGAACATCAAAATGTGGGAAGTCATGAAGGAATTATTCCTAACCAAGTACCAAGAATATTGCAAAACAAAGGAGGTTTGGGATGAAATTTTTTGCATGACACAAAAGGAAGACGAGACCATGGAGGACTACCTTGAATGCTTCATGTTTAGTCCTCAACGATCCTACCAACAAGGACTAAATGATGATGTTAAAATGTTGTTTCTTAGAGGGATAAGAGATGATGCTATGGAAGCATTAAATTCAATAGGCAAAGGAAATATCTCCAAAATGGGATTTGACGATATCTGTGATATTTGCAGGAACTATCCAAGTAAGCCTTATACTACAGGTAATGCGATAAGTATAACAAAGCGTTAAATAGGAAATTTACTCGAGGATCTTAAAATATATTTTTTGAGTCATATGGGTAAACAAATAGACACTCTTGATACCTATAGGAAGAAAGAGGAAGTCGAGAAGGCCTTGGCCGTGTTTTGTCCAATGTGTCACAAGAGACATGGTAGTGAGGATTACCCATACAATAGGACAAACATCCCATCCCTAGAAGAAGTTAGTAGGACTTCTAACTTGAGGCCTCTTCCTATAGGTGTGCCTGAAATGCAATATTTTGAGGAACCCATCTATTACATGGCCCCTAGGTGACCTTTTCGACCTCGAGTAATGAACCCTAGCATGATGAATGATTATCTTGACCATGGACCTAGCTAGCCCAATTCTTATTGACTAAGATGGTATGGGAGTTGGCAACAACCCCCATACCCTTAATGGATGCCATAATATTAGTATACTTCATAGTCGTGGCAACAATCATGAAGGCCACAATTACCACAATTTTCACCATACCAACAACCATTCCCATCACAATCACAATTTCCACCTCCTCTTATGATCAACCCATACCAACAATCACAAAAACTTCTTTTGGCCCCACCATCATCAACCGCTCAACCCATCAATCCAACAAACCATCCAACACAACCACCAATACCTACATCAATGCCAACCCAACCAAATACAAACCCCAACAATAAGGAAACCAAACCTATGTATAATTATGAGGCAATAGATTACCTCACCTATCCTTTAAATACAATAGAAGTAGATAGAGTTCAATTAAGGTCGAGAAAGGCTCTTCATGGGCCCACCATTACAAAAATCAACGAAGAGTCAAAAGCAGAGCCAACCGAGGAACCTCCCTTTCCTGAATGTTTTCAGTCTGAACCAATACAAAGGGATGTCTCTCAACTTGAATTTTATCTTGTTAATGAGTTACACAATGTTAACATCAAGATTCCTTTGTTATAGGATATCAAGGACATCCCCGTCTATACAAAAATAGTTTGAGATCTATGTACTTGAAAGCAGAAGAAGAAGCAAGACCCGAAGACAATCCAAGTTATTGGACAATTGGAAAATATTATGCTTGAGAACATAACCATTCCAAAGTACTCAGATCCAAGGAGTCTTGTCATTAAGGTATCTATCGGTAAAGTAAGTATTCCTAATACCCTTGTCGATTTGGGTGCTGCAATTAATGTTATGACAAATGAAAAAAAGGAAAGACTGTCATTAGAGGGACTTAGACCTACTCCCATAGTTCTTCAAATGGCTGATCGATATTTGGTCAAGCCTGAAGGTATGATTGAAGATGTAATCATTTCTATTGATTCATGGGAATACCCAATTGAATTTTTGATTTTGCAGCCAAAAATTAAGCTAGGGGATACCCCTTGATTTTGGGACGACCTTGGTTAGTATTCATAGATGTATTTATCAATTGTTAGTTGGGGAGCATGGTCATTTCTAATGGAGATCACAAGAAACAATTGACTCTATACCCACCAGATCAACCTTTGTTAGAGGTGGAGGACCAAGTTTGAATTGATAGTGACTTAGATGAGTCATTGCCAATTCTGAATATTGATAAAGCCTTAGATATGGAGGAAACTACTAAGGACAATTTTCTTGTTAATTTCCTTCAGAATAGGTATACATTTAATGAAATTTTTGAAAGCATGTTTCTCCTTTCAAGTATAAATACTCAATGTCCTTTTGGGAGATTTTTGTTGGTGGGTAGTTCACGATCTGGTCAACACTTTATCACATTGCATTAGTTGTTGCCCCATAATTCCTTGTATAGTTCATTCTTATATTATACAAATTTGAGTGATATGCCATCCATATCCCAGGTCTTATCCATTAAATCACCTACACAATCAGAAGCTATGGAAATTTTTCCTAATCGCACACTTAATATTAATCCATAGTTAACCCCTGAACAAATCCAAGACCTTATCACCATGCTTAGAACAAAAAAAGATGCATTCACCTAGGAATACCAAGACATGTGTGGAATTCATCCTAACACCCACACCCACCATATTTACATTGAAGAAGGTAGTTATCCAATTAGGCAACCACAGTGCCAACTCAACCCTACCTTGCATGAAATAGTTAAGGAGTTACAAAAACTGTTAAATGTTGAGTTTATATATCCTATTTTAGATATTTAGTGGGTTTATTTTTTAGTTATGGTCCCTAAGAAAATGGTAAGTGGAGAATTTGTGTTGATTATAGAGCATTAAATAAAGCTACTAAGAAGGGTCATTTTCCATTACCATTTATTGATCAAGTGTTGGACACTGTTGCAGGTAAGAAGTTCTTCTCTTTTTTGGATGGGTTTAGCGGTTGCAACTAGACTTATATAGCATCGAAGGACTAGGACAATACCAATTTCACTTTCCCTTGGGGCAACTTTTCCTATAGCATCTTTCCATTTGGTTTATGTAATGCCCTTGCCACTTTTCAAAGAGCGGTTTTGAGCACTTTTATAGATCTTGTAAATGATTGTGTTGAGGTGCATATGGATGATTTTACTATCCATGGTAATACTTATGAGGAGGCTAAATTCCATATGCTTATGAAAAAAGGGAAAGTGGTTGGTCATTATATTTCTGCTAAAGGTATTCAAGTTGACCCCAAAAAGATACAGATTATTCAGGAATTTCCTACACCCACTAGCCAAAAGGACGTGTGTAGTTTTCTAGGCCATGGAGGATACTATAGGAGGTTTATCCAAAATTTTATCAATATTTCCTCCCCTTATTTTCTTTTCTATTGAAATATGTCATGTTTTCTTGGATACTAGAATGCCAAGAAGCTTTTGAAACCATTAAGAATAAACTTGTCACCACACTAGTACTCAGAGGTCCAAACTGGGAGCTACCCTTTCATATCCACATAGATGCCTTAGATTCCTCCATGGGGGTTTTCCTTGGACAAAAATATGATAATATCTTCTACTCCATTTACTACATCAGAAAAAAATTCACCAGGGTTGAGGTAAATTATATGGTAACTGAAAAGGAGTTCTTATCTATCATTTATGCAATTAATAAGTTTCTTCATTATATTACTAGATATAAAGTGTTTGTTCATACAAATCATTCTACAATTTGATTTATTATGAATAATCCTATTGTAACTGGTAAAATTATTAGATGGTTAATTTTGCTCCAAGAATTTGACATTACTATACTTGATAAGCTTGGTCATGAGAATGTGGTTGCAAAATTATTGTCTAGATTACAACAACACGATGAGGAACCAGTTCATGTTGACGACACCTTTCCAGATGAACATCTCTTTTCCATATTTGCAAAGATTCCATGGTATGTAGAGATTGAAAAATTACCTAGTCATGTGCAAGTTCCCACCACACTTTTCTCCAAGAGAACACCAAAAGTTGGTTGGAATTAGTGGATAGTACACATGGATTAATGGATTTCTCTTTTGTATTGGCATTAATAATATCATGCAATGGTGTGTACTAGAAGACAATTCCTTCAATATAATTTGTGCATGCCACATAAATCCATGTGGGGGAAACTTCACCATGCAAATAACCGCTCAAAATATTCTCACTACAGGCTACTATTGGCCTACAATGCATAAAGATTGTAAGCGTTATGTTCACCATTGTGATAAATTCTAGTATATGGGCCGCCCACATGCTCAGATGAAATGCCCTTGTAACCCCATTTGTCCATTGAACCCTTTGAAAAATGGGGGCTTGAATTTTTTGGACACATCAACCCTCCATCATGGAACAAGGAATACATCCTTGTGTGTATAGATTATGTCACCAAGTGGATTGAGGTTGTTGCTTTGAAATATGCAAGGGACACCAAGGTAGCCAATTTTCTCTATACCTAGATCTTCACAAAATTTGGTGTTCCCCAAGAGATAGTCATGGATCAAGGCCCATAGTTTGCATCTGGTCTTATTTTTGCTTTGGTTCATGAATATGAGATTCGCCATCACAATTTTTCACCATATCATCCATAAGACAATGGACAAGTTGAATTCACCAACAGAGAGCTCAAGAAAATTCTTACCAAGACCGTTGCCCTCCATAAAAAAGCCTAGGCCATGCGACTTCTTGAAGCTGCATGGGCCTACCACACTACATGGAAAACCACCATTGGTTTAACACCTTATGATCTTGCCTATGGTAAGAAGGTTGTTCTCCCTATCGAGTTTGAACTAAAATCTCTTCACACAACTCTTCAGCTCGAGATGAATCTTAGTGATGCTTAGAAGGATAGAATCAATCAAATCCATTCTCTTGTTGAAATGAAACAAGAGGCCTTTTTTCATGCAGAAGCTATACAAAAGCAGTGAGCATAGTGGCATAATTGCTTTATGTAGTCCCGAACTTTCCAAACTGGGGATTGGGAATTAATCTATGATTCTCGATTCCAAGATTTCAAGGCGAAGTTTCGTACCCACTAGCTCAGGCCTTATGAAATTTAGATCATCTACGAAAATGGTGTTGTTTGATTATGCAACGTGGATTCTAAATGAAGGACTTCTCATCAATGGGAACTACCTAAAACTTTACAAGTGGATCTTTTCCAAGGAAATATTCTTTTGTGATGTGGCGAAGGAACTCACTATGGTTCCTTTTGGCCTGGTCAGAAATTGATTTCTTAATCTACAAAAAGAAAAATTGCAATAAAAAATCCAACAATGAAAACCCTCAAGCATTGTTGGTCGAATGACATCTAAAAACTGGCCTCCAATGAGGGTCAAATACTAAATAAATCTTAGAAGTGGAAACCAAACTCTTGGTGCTTCTAGGTGATGATAGGATGAAAAATAGGATACTGGTTGTCTATCATCGAGTAAAAAAAAACATAATAATAATAATAAATATCTAACCTCTTGTCACTTATGTGAAAAGATCTTCTTTCAATGTTCTTGAGCCTTCTTTTTCTTTGATCCGCACAGGGATGGTTCTTCATTCTCTGCTACCTCAAGGCCTTTTTCACATCCATTGTTTTTTGTTGTCGATCAACAATTTCTTTGGGCGCTTCATTCTGCCTGGTTGCTTTGATACTCAATTCCTATCACTTTCTAGATAGGAGCTCTGGGTCAGTTTTTGCAGCCTACGCTCCATGTGAGGAATTATGGCTCTTCCTCATGTTCTTACCAGATCATACATTCTCTAGGCTATTTCATCATTCCATCTGGCTACTCCATCATTTTTTCGATGTAATTCCTCTACCATTTCTCAACTAGTCTATTTTTGTGCCAGCCTTACTCACTTCCGATGTTTCTTTCCCATGTGGAATTTTGGAATTGGTGGTGCAATTTTTTTTCCATACCCATCCCTTTATGTGACCATTTTTATGATACACTACTCATCATCATTGTGCATAGCCTTCTTTTGCTACATCTCCACTAGCCTCCTCACATTGCATCATCTGATTTGATTGGATCCTAATTTTGTTTCATTGATTCCTCATTTTGTTGCCTCCACGTCATCTTTCATACACATGTAGTTTGGTATTCGTATATCACATTTCTCTTTCTCTTTGTTATTTTATTTTATATCTTCTATTTTCTTTAATAAATGGTGATGTGTCCCATGGGCGGGCCACATGTTAAGTTGGGGGGAATGTACTATCTAATCATACCATAGGAGCTATCAAATCATAACCATATCATATGCTGTTGTATTCATTTCTCCTTTCTTTTCTACTTATTCTCCCTTATATTATGAGAAGTCGTAGCTATTTCACACACAAGAGCTCTTTATTGATTGGCCTCATCCATCCCATAACATTATTACCATTGCCACCCTTGGTATAGGTTGTAACTCACCATAATTTCCCTTTCACATTGCTGACTAAATCTAGTTAATGGCTTGTTATTTTTATCCATTGCTAATAATTTCTCTAAGTCGTTCCCAACATCTTTTTCTTACCAGTAGCGGGTTTTTTTATTTGCTAACAAATTTTGTCTACACACTATTCCAAGTTGACGAGAGTGCCTTATTTTGGTTCAAAGACAAATGTCCTGGTAGGAAAACATAGGCACCATTTTGAGCCCCTAAATATGAATAAGTTAAAGGCTCTAGCAGTGGATGAGGCATATAAAATATTCAAGCAGGTAGGATGGGATGCGTACTTCAAAAGACTGTGAGGCTATGATGAAAAGATGGCGTGTGAATTTTCCATGACATGTCATAGAAAATGGGCATGGGTCTGAGGTTTGTAAATCCCTATTTCAGTCAAACCCACAACAGAGGTCATTGGCTTGCCACTATCTAGGGAGAATTACTTCCCTGATAAATCAACCAAGGCAACAGATATTAAGATCCTTCACAAGAAATTCCTATGAGGAGGGGAGTCAGTTGAATTCATCTTTGGACAAGGGATGAAGCTATATTCACTTCCTCCACCCTAGAACGATGTGGCGCAATTTTTTATCCAATATATAACTTTCGAATGGAGGTATGTGTATGTCTATGCTAAAAAAATGCAACTTTTGATACATTTGTGTTGGGTTTTGTTGTTGAATATCCCATTCTTTCTATATTCTTCTATAATGCAAATGAGGAAATCAATTCAAAAGGGTAATAATAACTCATTAGCCCATCACAGACTTATTAAATTTTTAATTGTGTGGGAGTTAAAAAAATTATCTTTGCCACGAGATTGGGATTCATTTGTTGCAGATGACACCCCATAAAATTTTGTAGAGGAATACCTCCCTAGCACCTCTAAACACTCAGAGGAAGACGAATCCCTTAGTAAATAAAAATATCATATTAATTCAAAGGAAGAGGGGTCTAGTTTGAATGAGGGAAATGGAAGTGAACACTACTTTGATGCATGTAATGAGGGTTCTAAATTAGGGGACTATCCTATTAGTTCAAAGAAAAATGATAGACAAACCTCATGGTCGAGTGGTCGATAGGAAAAAGGTTCCAGTGTCAAAAGGGAAAATGTTAAAACCACCACACCTAATTCTAGAGGTAAAAAGATTACCACAACTGACCCTAAGGGTAAGCAGGCAATACACAGTGGGTAAACCTTGGCTGTGATTTCTCAAGACAAGAAACAACCACCCATCATTCAAGTAGATAAGCTAGAAAATTTAGCCAATGTGGCTAGTACTTTTTTGAACCCTCAGGAAACTAATGAGGTGGGTGATTTAACTATTCTAGCCATAGTCTTTTGAAAAAAATAATAAAACATAATCAATCTCTAGGGAACTTAGAAGGAGCAAGAGAAGGAAAATGCAAGAAGACTCTAGGGCCACTCTGTTGGATCAAAAGAGCCTGAGCCAGACCTTGAATTGTCTCCCTAGAATTCTCCAATTGTAGAGGAAATTACAGTTTCCAGTGAAGGTGTTCATGGGGAGAATACAATTTAGATTGAAACCATGTCTACCGAGCAACCAAGTGGTGATAACTTAGAGAATTCTGCAGAACATGAGATTGGTAGGTTTGAGGTCCCTCATGTTGACAATCAAAAGTGGGACAAGAGATAGAGGAGAAATGAATAGAGGAAGTATGTGTGTTGGGTGATCAAGAGCAGAAAAATGTTGAGGTCCTTCACCATGAACAAGAAAGAGAACAAGAATATAAGGTAGAAGAGGAATTCAAGGAGAATCCTTCGTTAACTAATGATGAAATGCATGATATGAAAAATCTAGTGACTAAATTGACTGATGAAAATGAATCCCTACATAAGCAAGTCTAAGATGCAGAGGTTGTGACTTCTTCACAGGTAGCAGAAATTGATTGGCTTAAAGCAACCCTTGAGGAGATAATGATTGTTGATACTTCTTATACCCATTTAAGAGAATAAAGATCAACTGCATGCATTAAAATAGATATGGGTCAAGGAAATCTCCAGTGTAGTATAGAGGTTTTTGTAGTGTGTATCCTATATTCCTTTTGCATGAGGGAATGAAAAACCCTAAACTAGGAGGAAATGATGAGGGATAAATGTGTCTTTTTTTCATCCTTTGTTTTCCTTTTTACCTCTTTTTTTCCATATAATTCCCTATAGTTCTTGTCACTATTTGTAAATGAAGTAGTGATGTTTGATAAAATGCAAAGAAAAGATAGGAATTTAAGGATATATCAAAACCATTAATTATTTACTAATTATCCTTGTGATTATGGAAAATAGGGGATGATTAGGTGGTTGATGTTTGGAGGCAATGGGAGCATCACTAGAGTGAAGATGAGAACCGTTTCATGAGTCATGAGTTATTTGTTACTTTATTTTTGGAACAATGCTAAAACTGTAAATCTATTGTTAAGAAAATTTTAAAGGTTGTTGGCTATAGACCATAACAACCTAAACAATCGTATACCATTTTGTTAGCCTTTTCTAGACTCAGCGACATATAATCTCTATATATATGTATGCTAATACTTAAGCTAGTAATCGATAATATATTTCTGCAAGCTATCATTTTTATTGAAAAGACTGGAGTTTGAAATCATGTTTTGCATAAGTATTGAGTAGAGTAAAGTAAGATTTTATTTACTTATTGGAAATCAGAGAAGGTAGGGCCCACTTCCTCGATCGCCCAGTGACTAGTTATAGTATCCGTGTGTTGTGTGGTAATAAGATTTTCTTAATTTGATTTGTTCATTCAATCATTATGTTATTGGATATGTTGTTTATTACTATTTAATGTCTTAGCGATTAATGCTTTTATGTTTTGGTTCAGGTGTATTCGATTTAGCAATTCATTTTGTAACCAAATTTAATTGATGTGTTTAGCATTCTGTATAATTTTGATTTAGCAGGTTATTCTAGATGAATGTTAATTTGAGTGTCTAATAATATGTATGAACTTTATTTAGCATTTTCACATTCCATTATTTATCTGTTCTTGATAGCTTAGTGTTAGAAAGAATTATTAGTTATGTTATGTAGATTAGCTTTAATCTATTTTGTTGGAAACTATTCAGTTTGGATTGTTGTCACACAGGTGATAGGAGGTCTCAAAACTAGATTAATAAAAAAATGCAATAAATGTGTAGTTGCATCCATTCCTTCTTAGATTTCTAGATTCAACCCCTAGACAAACAACCCCAATATATTTCACAAGCCTATGCTCCCAGATTGACATTGAGGAGTAAATTGAGAAACTTGCAAAATTCTTGAAGATTGATCTCAAACCATTCACCCATTTAAGATAGAATTACAAGGATAGTTTTACCCTAAGCATCAATCATAGTTTAATCTAGTCATGTGTCATTCCATCTCCACCATTGGTGTATATCATCCCACCACACACTAAAATTTCAAAGATGTCAGGCCCACCAATATAGAGGGCATGTGGCGCACTTGTGCCAACCTGTGAGAATATTAAAATATGAAAAATAAACTGGAGGGGACATGGGGAATGGCTAGGATTTTCTTGCAGTGATCGAATGGTCCTTATAAAAAAAAAATCTGCACA
This sequence comes from Sequoiadendron giganteum, assembly GCA_007115665.2. Taxonomy (NCBI): domain Eukaryota; kingdom Viridiplantae; phylum Streptophyta; class Pinopsida; order Cupressales; family Cupressaceae; genus Sequoiadendron; species Sequoiadendron giganteum. The sequence continues at coordinate 475,978,130 of CM021101.1, read as the reverse complement.
TGCCAAATGATAGTTCTTAAATAGGGGCCATTACTAGGTAGATGATGGGTGTAGATATAAAACCTAAGGATGAAACCTTAGACACGACAAATATTTTGATGAATTCTAACACATATTAAAGGTAAGGTAGTATTTTAATAAAACAATGAGCAATGACTTGGATCACTAGGAATCAAGGGTCGATAATAAGACATACTCAAAGGCATACGATGTGACTTAAATGACTGGGAACCAGTGATAAAAAGGTCAATGAAAAATTATAACATTTGCAAAGGACGCAAACTTAAGGTCTTTTGGAAAGGGTTTTAGCAACTCATAAACTCTAAAGCAAGATGCCAAAAGAAAAACTTAAGCCCAATGGCATGAGATTAGCAAGATTTTGAAAAATTTTAAGGGGAACATAAATAATTTTTTAGGGTTTCCAACAAGATACTTGGTTATCGTAGTCCTCTCATAAATGATATAAGAAATGTATTGGTTAGATTATCTTGAAATAATGCAATCAGTGGAGAAGACCACCTAAGGTTAGTTAATAATATGATGGAAATTTTTAGGTGGAAAATTAGGATGTAACGATGAAGTTGTTTATGCAATGAATCACTAAGGATGCTAGGGATTGGTACATAAGTTTACCAGTGGAAATAATTAGCTCATGAGATGAGTTCAAGGGAGTATTTAGGGAGCAATATGGTGATAAAATTGATCCAAGGTTTATGTTGAGTGAATTTTAACATTTCTAAAGGTTCTAATGAAATGGTTTATGATTTCAACACCAGATTTCATATAGTAATGAATAGACTACCTATTGACTTGAGGCCAAATGATCAACTATTCTTGGTCAGCTATTGTAAAGCTTTTGACTCAAATATGAGTTATCACTTGAGATACAATGACCCACAAAACTTGAGGGACACTTTTGATATTGTATTTCATATTGAGAGTAATAGAAGAGATGCAAGAAAGGTACAAAGAAGATATGAGGTTAAAATCCTAAATAGGATAAGGGAACCACAAAGAAGGGGTGTTCAGCTGAAGAAAAAATAAATAATATTATTATTTTAGTGAAGGATTTGAACTACCAATTTTCCAAGATTGAAAAGGGGTTACCAAATGACAAACCCAAGATACAAAGAAATGAGAATCCCCCAATGTTACAAGACTTTTCGTATAATAAAAATTGGCATAATGGTAAGCTAGTGCACAATAACCAAAAAAATGCACGAGGTCAAGCTCCACCCGACCCACTGTAGAAAAATTCTATTAAGTTTTTTGATGAGACTCCATGGTGTGTGGTCTGTCATTTACCACACTCCCCTCACTAATGTGTAGTCACACATCCCTTTGAGTAAGAAAAAATTACATTTGTTGATTACAATTAATCTAAAGATCATGGCGAGATAAATGTCTATATGAGCATATCTGATTTTGCTAATGAAGAATGTTCTTCTGAGGAGTGTCATGAGATTGATATTGATGATCAAAGACAAAAGAATGTAGACCAACAACAGGTCCTCTTAGATGAAGATACTAAAAATGATTATAATGTTTGTGCTTTGGAAAATGATGAGCCTAATATATGTCTCAAAAGACCATCCAATGAAGAGATTGAATGAATAACAACTACCTTAGTTGTACAAGCAAGGAACAATGATCATCTTAGGAAAAAAATTGTTAATATTGATCAAGGTAAGGTGGGAAGCATGTTAATCAAGGAACAAAATAAAAATAATAAGATTTCAAAGGTAGAGGGTAAGGTGGTGAAGGCCAAAGTAAAAGAGAATAAAGGAAGTAACATTTGGGCCAAGAAGGGTGACATAACCAAGGTGGATGGTGAGATCGTTTCCCTAGTTGTTAAGGAAAAATATTAGAAGAAGAGAATTGAGGAATAAAATAAGACAAGACCGGATGAACAAAGATGTGAGTAGTAGAAAGGAAAAGTTGATGAACAAGGTATGATATTTCATGATCTACCTATATATACTTCTATAGACATGTTCCAATTGTTGTCACAAGTTAGTGTCATAATTCCTTTTCTTAGAAATGATGAAAATTTATGAACATAAGAAAAATTAAGTCACCCTTATCAATGGCATGGCTACAACTTGTAATGAACAAGTGGTGTATTGATGCAATGAAGGGGTCCAGAACTACGAATTTCTCAACAATAGGTTTCACTCTTCTCAATTCACCATCCTTCAAGGTGACTTTCTTTCACAAAGCAAATTTTGGTTTAAAAACTCATAGACCCATAACTAGGTTACTCATCACCTTCAGACTCCTTAGGAACACTAACTCAACCCAAAAAAACACCTACCTAATTTTTCCCTTTCATATTTTGACCATTCCTTCATTGAGACCAAATTCCTAGTAGCCATGCAATTAAAACCTGTCAAACATAACTCCTGATCCTGACCCAAACTCCAGACTGTGAGGGACCCTTAAGACACCCATAAAGAGGTTTTATAACATATGAAAAGTGCAGTATAAGTTAGTTGTAACTTAAGCCTTAAAATCTGACTGTATCAGACTCTTGATTGGCCTAATTAGGCTTGGCTACAACAGGTGTTATTGATTCCATTACTTCCAGAATCAAATATTCTTAACCAAAACATTAATCATGCCTAATCAGGTCTTCCCTTGCTAGTTTGATCACCAAAATTCCCATTACATGGGTATTTTTAATAAACCCTATAATCTTGGCTTCTTAATTACTCATAAACACTATTTTTACATACTAGGGCTTCTTAGAATCTACCCAAATCCACATCTTTTGAACCTATAACTTAGGAATCCCTTAGAGCACATAAAAATCTATATACACCAATTTTTAGGAGAGTTAAATGGTTAGAATAGGAGAAATGCAATTTTAATAGCTGATTGTGACTCTAGTTCAAGGTTTTGACCCGCCTGTCAAGAACTAGCAATAACTTTCACTAAACCTCATCAAATAGCATGAGACCAACTTTGCAGGGAATATGATTGGGAAAAATATCAGTTACAATCAATTTGAGAATAATTCCTACCTATATAGGGTTGTACATTGCTTGAGAACAATAATTTTCTTTAAAATCATGTAAGAAATAGTGATTTTCATTATTCAAATACAAAACTACAATCACCCACACCTCTTAAAATGTACATAAGGAATTTTAAAAGGAATCACCAACATATCTATTCAGTTTCTAACTAATTCCCAATGAGATAAAACTAACCTGCCTCTTTAGCTTCTCAATTTTTCTCTTTTTGCAATTTTACATTAACAACTTTTACATTGTTTGCAATATTTTGCATGTTTAACCCCCCAATCACCTAGTGAACTCTAATACATCATAAAATGGTCTTATTGAGATTATTATTTGAACAAAAGAACTCAAATAGTCCCTAAGGCTTTAAACTATACCAAACTTATTTGAAAAGAAATGGTGCTCCTGCACCATGTATACTCCACCGGAAGTGAGTAGAGGTGAATTTAATGATAAGGATGTAGAGGGAGAGATCACTGAAATCCCTCAAATCTACTTGGGTACCACTATAAATACTTTTCCCAAGCAAGTAGATCCATTTTATGTAACTTTGATTGTTGATGGAATTTTTTTGAGAAATTGTATGATAGACTTAGGATCTTCATCTAATATAATGCTAGTTGAGATCATGAAGGAGATGGGATTAAAAATTAATAGTGTTTATGAAAAATATTATTCCATGGAATCAAGAGAGATACTAGTCATTGGGGTTTTCAAATATGTCCCTTTCAAGTTTGTTGCCTTTCCTGACAAGGAATTCACAATGAGTATCATTGTGGTGGATATCCCACCAAATTATGGAATGCTATTATCTAGGAAGTGAAGTGCATCTATGGGAGGTAGTATGCAATGTGACATGTCTTATACCACATTCCAAATAGATGGAAAAGATATCAAGCTAGCTAGGAAGTTCCCACATATGATAGAATTTGACACTCTTGAAGCTAGGATACACTTTGTTGATTGGTATTGACAACTTTAGGATTGAAGAGTTACATGAAGAGGATGAAAAAAAATATACACCTCTAGATAAGGAGATATTGAAGTTACCAAATGACAATGATATATTGACAATGCATTTTTATGGAGCATGCTCAAAGGAGGGATCAAGTGCAAGAGTGATTTTAATTTCTCATTATGGAAAAATATTCTAAACTGGTTGTATCCCAAGTTAGATCAAAGTTTGCATCAACAAAAAAAGGATTAAAGTAGTATAGGAATGTCATTTGGGATTCGATAGAAATTTTTTATGCCTTTGTTATTGACTAGTTGGAGGAAGGCAAAAATCAAGTGGCAGATTACTGGCCAATATTACACTCCGACTAGATGACATAACATTTACAAGTATTTCCAAGGTGGAAGTACAAACTAGACGGTCAGTTCCTGATAACATATAGAGTTGGAAAGTTTTCAATGATGATGGGGACATTCTAAAGTTCTTGCATTGCATTGATCAGTGTGAGAGTCAAAAAATTGACTTTGGAGCATTTGTGGAGGTAGTAGATGTAAAGGAAACAATATTTGGAAATGAGGTGATTTAGTTGAAGACCAACAAGATTCTGAATGGTCTAGTTTCTTTGGAGAGGGTTTTTGATGGAACTATAAATACCAATGTTAAGTAGACATCCAATCATAAGGAGGACTTGGAAGAGGTCAATATTGGTACAAAAAATATTCCAAAGAAGGTTTATACAGGAAAGAAGATGAAACCTTAGGTCAAAATATTGTTGATTGTATTTCTTAGAAAATACAAGCATGTATCTTCCTTGTCTTATGATTATTTAAAGGTCTACAAAGAGGATTTTTTCCAGCATGAAACTCCTCTAAAACCTGATGCAAAGCCTTTTAGGTAGAAAAAAGGGCCTATCCATCCAACACTGGCACCAAAAATGCTGGAAGCATTGGTAAAACTAAGGGATATTGGAATGATCAAACCTATCAAGCATTCAACATGGGTGTCTAATTTGGTGTCAGTAAGAAAAAAGAATGGTGACATAAGGTTGTGTGTGGATTTTAGAAATTTGAATGTGTCATCCCTCAAAGACAACTATCCATTTCCCAACATGGAATCCATGTTACACAAGGTAAATGATTGTGAAATTTTATCTATGATGGATGGTTTTTTAGGTTATAATGAAGTTATGGTTAAGGAGTCTGAGCAGTACAATACTACATTCACTACTCCTTGGGGCACATATGTCTATTTCGGGATGCCTTTTGGCTTGAAAAATATAGGTGCCACTTTTCAAAGGTTTATAGATGTAGCCTTTTCTGAATTCATAGGCATCTTTGTAGCAGTGTATCAAGATGACCTAACAACATACAATAAGAAGGAAGAATATCATTGTATGTAGTTAGAGAAGATATTTTCCAAATCAATTGAGTATGGTATATCTTTAAACCCTAATAAATTTTATTTTGGAGTGAAATAAGGAAAATTTATTGGGCACATTTTTCTAAAGAAGGGATAAGAATTGATCCTGAATGTGTAGTTGTAATAGAAAAGATCCTAATACTAAAAAATGTCAAAAGAATTTAATCATTCTTTCAATAGATAAATTTCTTAAAAATATTTATCAATAACTTTGTAGAGATCACTTGCCCTATATAAAAAATGCTAAATAAAGGCGAGAAGGTGGTTTGGAGTGAAGATACAAATAAATAATTTAAGAATATTAAGAAAGAAATCAAAAAGGCTCTAGTCCTTAAGACTCGAGATTTTTCTAAACGACTTCAAATTTTCTCTTTTGTTTCATTCCATACAATTGTTGCAATATTATTATAGAAGAATGAATAAGGTTTTGGACAACCAATTGCATTTTTCTGTAAGTCATTATATGCTACAGAGTTGAAGAATGATGTGACCGAGAAACAAGGCTATGCATTGGTCAAGGAAATAAATTTTTTTAGAACATATCTTGTGGGAGCTTCAATCATTTCTTATGTTCCCAGTTTTGCATTCTAGGACATCTTGACCCAGCAAGAGGTCATAGGTATAAGATGTAGGTGGATAAATAGAATTCATTAGTTTGACATTGATGTGCAAATCACCAAGTTGGTAAGATACCAAGGTTTAGCTAGATTGATGGTTGAAATAAATCTAGAAGCTAACTAGATTAATCAAGTGGAATGTGTATATGTGTCATCAATTTGTGATATGAAAACATGTGGTTGGTATAGGCACATTTTTCACTACTTTCAAACTATGAAATGTCTTGAGGGACTCAAGGATAATGAGAAGATGACCTTGAAATTCTAGGAAATCAAATATGTGATATATTGACAATGAACTGTGGTGGAGAAATGTAGATGGAGTCTTATTGAAATATGTTGATGGCAAGCAAGCATTGTAAATTTTGACTAAGATACATAATGGTCTGTGTGGAGGCCATTACATGAAAAAGACAACTATAAACAAGGTTTTAAGAGAAATTTTTTGGTGGCCAGTTGTGTTCAAGGATACCCATAAGCTAGTCAAAACATGTGACACATGCTAGAGATTCTCTAGAAAACTTAAATTTTCAAGAAATCTTCCATTGAGAACTATTTAAGTGCAAGCTCCCTTTAAACAATGGGGGATTGAATTAATGGGGAATATCTCATAAAAATCCAATGGAGAACACTCTAGTATTCTTGTTGCCATTGATTATTTTACAAAGTGGGTAGAGGAAATTCCCACTAAAAAGGAAACAAGTAAAGTGGCAACTGATTTTCTATTGGATAAAATATTGATCAAATTTGGGTTTCTAGAAAATATTGTTTCTAATATGCAATGTGTTTCAGATCTAATGAGCTCAAAATTTTTTGTGATAAATATGGCATTCAACCATCCCCTTCTTCTCTGTACTATCCACAAGAAAATTGCCAAGTTGAGTCAAGCTATAAGAGCCTGAAGATTATCAAGACAGTAATAAAAAGGAAAAAAAGGACTTGGAAATCTAAATTGAAATGGCATTGTGGGTAGACAAGGTGACAGTTAATAAAGAAAAGGATACTCTCCATTTGGTTTGGTTTATGGCATGGATGCAAGGTTGCCTCAATTTTTTTGATGAAAATGTATAAGTTTATCCACGAATATGATGATGATATATGTGATGAAATGCAACAAATAATCAATGTTCTAATGGAAATGGATGAGATAAGCAGAGAAGCTCAAAAGAAGAATGCAAAATTGCAATTACAAGTTAAGAACTTATATGATAAAAATGATTCTCGAAGGAAAATTGAGATTGGGAGCATGGTACTAATGTGGAATGTCAGGTCTGAAGATAAGGGAACACTTGGGAAGTATTTTTCTCTATGGTTGGGCCCTTACCTGGTTAGTAATAATCATGGTGAAGGTTCTTATTTCCTCCAAAGCTTAATAGGTGAACTTCTTGAACTTCCAATACATGGACATCTTTTGAAGCCATACTTCTCTTGAGTTATGCTCTTTTCCATGTATGATGTATTTTTATGTCTATTGTGTATATAGGTTTGGTGTGTCTTTATTTTGGTTTGGTTTGGATTCCTTGTATGAGTAGTTCCCTAGATTTTGCTTCTTTGTATTAGTCTACTCTACCTAATATTTTGAGATCTCACTTTGTTCATGCTGAAAAAAATCCCCAAATAGAGCCACTAATAGGAATTTAAAAAATTTGTTGCTTCTAGGGTGACATTTAAAAAAAAAATCATCTTTTGATCCTTTGAGTGTTAGGGTTTTGTTTTCCAGTCACTAGGGTTCAGTCTTAGGGTTAAAACCCTCCTAAACCCTCACATGTGCAAATTCCCCAATTTTTTTTTAATTCATAATTAACTTAGATTTACTTTTTCCTTGTCACTTAAGTCATGATATGAGTCATTAAAAACATTGGTCAGATGCATCTTTTAAATTTTTGGCTATTTTCCTAAGTTTGAGAAGGTCAAAATATTAATACCTTTATTTGTCACGGTTGATAGGTCCCACAATTTTCATTATATTGGCTTTGTTCTAGCCCGCACCATTAAAATAATCAGGTTAAAGGATGTGTGGGGTAGTGAGCATGTGCCACATGTCCATTCTTGAGATGGGCCCTATAGGTTTCAAAGGTAGTGGTAATAAAAGGCTTGAAGATCCAATGGCTCCCACGTAATGTGTTGATCGAATCTTAGTTGTTCCCCACCAATCTACAAAGGAACCACATGATGATTCCATTTCCTTGTAGGGGCAGTGGGTGGTTACCATGTGGCACAATATACAATGTTAAAAGGGCTATTATAGTGAAGATTCATTTTATTAAAATGTTTATAATGACTATGGAAGCTTTAATGGTGAGCTACTAAAGAGACTTATGGCGAATGTGGTTAAAAGTGATTCTGATGTTTTAATCTTGACCATTCATTAGGAAAATATGTTAAGCACATGGGCATAGGCTTGGAGTTAAAGGGTGATCATGTTAAAGTGTGCATGCTTCATTTGGATAATTTTCCACTATCCCACAACCGTTGATCATATCCAAGCAGACCCATGCGGGCTGGCAGTCTAATGACACATGGATGTTACCAAAGCTAGTAAGGCATGGTAGAGCCCAATGGACGGTAGGGAAGGTGTTGCAAATGCCATAACCTTATTGGCTGAATATTGAAGTTAGCATAAGTCAAGATTTCAAGTATGTGTGACTCCATTTGATTCATTTGTTGATCCAACTAGATGAAAGATCAATGGTTGACATTCAAAGTCACTAATGGGGTAGATGGAGTCATTCTAGTTGACACAAGTGAACAATAATGGAAGACATGAGACTGTAAAACCAATTGAATGGATTTTTCACCATAAAAGTAAGATTTCATAAATAACATGAGATCACAAAAGCATTTTTAAGAATTCAAAGATTTTTTGCATATTTTTTTGAGCATTGGATGTCCAGAATTAGGGTTTCTTAGCGTACACAAACCAGTAAGTGAAAATTACCCTCTCTATGCTGAATTCTCTTGAAAATTCTATATAATTATTGGTTCTATGAATTGAATTATCAATAAGGGTATCATTTAAGGTTTTATGTTCATCAACTTGTTTTCAACTATTTCAAAATTGCTTTGCTTCTTTGCATCAACCTTAAGCCCTAGTTTCAATTTGTTAAACCCTAGGTTATATCAATTTTCAATATAATGGCATCCCCAAAAGCCTTGTCTTATGTTTTTGACCCAAAGCCTAAAGTAAAAACTTTATTTCAAGATATACTAGACCAATTGCCTCCTTCCACCACTGATAAACGTATAGGTCAACCATTGTTTCAAGGTCCTAAAATAGGAGATGGCATTGTCGATAGACAATATGCCATTAATGATGCCACATTGTCGGTATCTAGATGGACCCTCTTCACCTATTTTTTTGGGAAGAGGAATTCTAAGGTCCCAATCAACAATAGATGGAGGTTGGATATGGTAAAACTGGTTGGTCCCAATGTATACCCTAATATCAATCTCCTAAAGGCTATAGTAGTTAACTATGACCCTATTGTTCAGGCTATAAGGACACATTTAGGTGTGGAGATGGTTGACAACACTAGGTTAGGGTTTATTGATGTTCTTAAATTGAATCCTATGGCTAGGGATCCAATTGACCCAAAGGCATTCAAGGAATAGTATGAAAAGATAAAATTATACTTCAAGGTTACACATTTGACCAATTTTATGGGAAGGGGAAAGAATAGAGTCAAGATCAAACTAAACACATCAGACAAGGAGCCCTTACCAATTCTATTTTCAAAGAACATTATACTCCTTGTGCTAGATTTTAGGTCTTGACCCTCCCACATGGATTAAAGTGGCCTTCATGTATATGGATGCAAACATTAAGCATCTAATGGTCAATCAGTTGTATGAATTTGCAACCTACTTAACAAATGAAATACACAAGGATTGACAACTATTAAGGTTGGTGATGTTGGTGTTATATTTTGGTGGTACTTATTTCTGATCCACATGTTTTTGTATAAGGGAGCTAAGTATTTTAAAGAGGACATAAAGTTAGAGAGATAGGATGAGAAGGGTGAGGAACTCCCTATCCAAGCATAGACTCATCTTCTAGATATGGATAATCATGATTCTAGCTTCTTCTTTTTTTCAAATGTATTCAATTCAAAGTTGAGGGGATATTTGGTGATGGATCCATCTAGGATACCTAAAAATATTCATGAATTTTTGATACCCAAGGAGAGGAGGCATGCACTATGCCTCAAGCAGAATAGGGGAGATATTATTCCCTATCTTAACTACACTATCCTCCAAGTTTATGGCACATATCTCAATTGTCATGTATTCCCAAGGGATTTTCCATTGAGGATTGGTTTCCTTGAGGTCATGTGGTAGTTGGGGAATGTTGAAGATATCCCCTTGGTTGTGATGAATAAGGGAACTCTTTTCCCTCATACTATTTTCTTATATTTTGTTATGGTTAAAGATGGATGAAAGAATATTGTTCCTAAGATCAAACCTCTTTGAATTAAGTGTTGCAGACACATAAATCATGATCCAAAGGATTTTATGGTGTGGTTAAAGGATATGATAGAGGGAGAATTTTTTTGCATGAAATTTATTTTCTTGAGGATGTGATCAATTTTATTTTTTATCTACAATTGCAAGATGAGAGAAAAATGAAGTGGTTGGCCTTTGTTAAATTGGACAAGGGAAAGAAAGATAGAGATCCCAGTTTCAAGGGAACATACTCTGATATTGATAATTGTATTGTGAAGATGGAGAAAATATTGTAGAATTTTGATAGGGTGGTAGGAAATATTAAAGAAGAGAGAGGTGCAAGATAAAGGAAATATACCCATGGTTGAAGAAATGCCATTATATCGGCCACCTCCAAAGCAATTTGTGTTTTCAAGGAGAAAGAGTACTATAAGAAAGGAGCATATTGCTCCCACTCCAACTTACTCTAAAGGATCTAGGGTCCCTTCTCCTATACACCACATTCCATCCCCACATGTCATTGATCTTGGCTCACCTTCAAGGGTGTCATCACAAAAAATAAGGAAAGTTAAATCATCAAGAAATGTTGCATCACTTGGACTAGTTGATTATCCTAATTACTCAAATGAGGAAGTTATTTTTACCATTGAGGAGATGATGTAGGGTATGCCTTCACCCCCGAGGGTTGATAATTTACAAATGCAAAGGTAAGATTGAGAAAAGCTGATCTCATTGGAGTTAATAATGTTGATGATGTTAGAGAGAAGGCATGTGATGTCTTAAAAAATGATGACACTTTGGTCAAGACTAGTGCTTTCCAAGAATTTGTTTGGAGATCAAGAAAAGAGGAATATGATGAAAGTGTGAAAATTGGGATGGTTCAAAGCCTAGAGCTACCAAGAAAGGTTATTAAAGATAAAGTTCTTGCACAAATGATGGAAAAATACAAAGAACTAACACTTGCAAAGGGCAAGAAACTTGTCAGAGAAAGTGGATTACTACTTTTAATTGAGTGGGACATGGAATCCATGATAGCCTTTGACATAGTGAGGAGACACAATACTAATATTTTTGTAATTGAGGAGGAAGCAACAATAGACTTGCAAGGTCAAACTTTGAGTCTGTAGTGTGATACACTGGCCATTTAGGCATTAGCCCTTAACACAAGCAAACCTGAGGTTGCAAAGACAACAATTGATTTGAGAGGAGGGATAATAATAGAGTGTTTGACACTCCAACAGTAGAGGAAGCCATATTGGCTATAAATGTATCCTAGTTTACTAAAGCCATTGTGAAATCATTATAGGAGGAATGTGATGCAAAGAATAAATATTATAATGACTTGGTGATTGCATATAATAAAGATGAGAAAAAAACTATAGAATTTTAGTTGGAAGTTGCAATGTTGAAAGAGAAGTTGCAATCACAATGACCCATAGCTCCAACACAAGCCAATGTTCCCCTTTCTCCTCATTATCCTCCAACTCAATCAACACCTCTTTCCCATTCTCTCCCTCCAAATTCTATAGAATTGGTTGTGTATAATCTAGATAATGTACCTCTTACATACCTTACTCTAGGTAAATTAGAAACAACCCCTCCAAAGGAAGTGACCAAGGAGGAATTGATACAAAAAAGGGAGGTTTTTGATGAATTCTTTAGATTGTAAAATTATATTAATATCTTTTTTATTACAATGTTCTGGAACATTATTTATCCAAATCAATAAAAAGAGTGATAAGTGTCCACTCTAACTATTCTATAATGTTTCAATCAATAAGTATGTTGGAGAAGGATAGAGCCATTTCTCTGCCACTAATGCAGAAATTGGTCCCTAGGTTAAGTGTATTGAAACACATGGTTATTGGGTCCACCCATGACCAAAATAAGACATTGAAAATAGCTCCAACCTATAAAATAGTCAAGGATATGGTTGATTATCAAGGGTTGGTTGATTTGATGGAGAAGAGGATCAAGGCACTATTGAAGTAGTTTGATGAGAGTGATCGTGGCCTCTTGCTAGACATTCTCAATAATGAAGGAGGTGTCAAAAACTATGATCAGTGGAGAGGCCATATGGATGCAATGATAAATGTAGAGGCCATACTAATTTTTGAGGAAGGAGATGTGAATATGGTTATGCTGAAAGAAAATATGAACAAGTTGTTAGATACTAGTGCATTTTTGGACGAATTTGACAAAGATGCAAACCAAATAATGGTGAACTATGGTCCCTACAGGAAAAAAATAGATGAATTTATGGCCTTCAATTGGCCAACTGTGGAAGACTATACATCATGGGATAACAAGTACAATAATATTCTAGACTTGTAATCTTTTCTAGTGGTGTTATGGAAACAATTTTTTGTCTACTTGGCATCTCCAAATTTCTACAAAGTTTTCAAGGGGCGCCAACAAAGGCTTTGGTCATTTTTTACATGTGAAGTTTTGTCTTCACATGGAAAATTAGATTCTTGGGGAAACATTCAAAGATAAATGAAGAAAATAGCAGAAAAGAACCTCAAAGGGACAAATATTTGTAAATGTAAATATAAAGGTTTTGTCGTTAGAATATTCCCATATTTTGAAATGTAATTGTAATCAATCAAATGAAAATGTGATAGGTTTACATTGGCATGAAGCTTTTTTTGCTCCCTTGTTTCTATAAAAGGTAAATCAATGCCAATTACATGAGATGTCGATTGATCTCCAAAGGAAATTTTTTAATAAACGGTACAAAGTATAGAGGTTGAGTTTGTATCTAGGTCTTTGAGTTTTTTGTTCTGCAAGTTTAATGTTGTATAATAGTACTAGTATTTGAATACAAGAATTACATAATTCTCAAGCCAATTCTCTCCTTGTGTATTCTTTATATGAACCGTCAATTAAATTGACCAAATATCTTTTCAACGATCTTCATTGTGTTCCAAAGAATGTATGATTTTATCTTTGGTCTAATTCAAATAATTAGTTAAATCACTTTGATAGAATCATAGATTTATGTAACTTGAGTACAAGGATATATGATAGTGAGTTTTGGTTCTGAATAATTGAGTATAATACTAGAATGTAGTGTTGTGGAAGCTCTATGATGCTATTATTCATAATGGTTTTTGTTAAATTAGACTCCATAACCTAGGTAATGCACTGGTCTAGGATCTATACTTATGTTGCATATTCATGATCTCTCACAAAAACTATATTTAAAATCAATGAATCTTTACTTTTCTATCGAAATGTATGTTGAGTTGAAGTTTACCATGCTCTATTTCTTATGAAATGATTAATGAGTAAAGGTATTTCCAAAGCTTTACATTCTTTGAATTGTTAACTAATTGTAGATCTTAAAAATTAGAGTATGCTCTTCTCTTGCATTGTATGATGATTTGGAGAATTTTTTTTTTTTTTGATAGAAATACCAAATTTTGGGGGATTCCTCTTTGTGGATTTGTATTGTAGATTCAAATCAGAGATTGTTGGTGTAAATGTGAGCTCAAAATTGAGTTTAGGGTGTTTGATAAAGTTATTTTTGCCTTTTGTTCCATTTAAATTAGACATATGAGGCCAAATATATGAAGGTTTGAAGCTAAAGAGTAGTTTCTAGACCTGAAAGGTAGTTACAATTTTGGAGCACTCTAGGTCAAATATGACCTTGCTATCACGTTGAAAAGGCCAAAAAATCCCTAGATAGAGTATCAATTCATCAAAATTAGACAATTTTTCCTAGGGGCATTAGAGAAAAAATCTCCCTAGTTTGGTCATTCATATGACTGTGTGGTTTCTTACCCTGTTATTGCAGCCAATTAGTATGATTTTGAAAAATATATAATTTATTTGATTTTTTTTGAGTTTTTTTATAAAAACATTATATAGTTGCTATAAATTTTTAAAAAATATTTAAAAAATAAATAAAAATAAAATAAAATAATTGCATTATATAGTGTGCAGATTGTACTGCATGGGACAATGAATGCCACATGGTGACAACATCATGGCCCACACTATTACAGGCCCCACTAACCACTGGCAGGTCACCGATAAATACAACTGGAAAAAAAATATTTTGACTTTTCAGATAGATTCTCTACAAGATTCTAGTACCAAAATATTCTATCTTTGATTCTAGAATAAAAAATATTATTTGGACAAGAATATAGTAGTCATTATACAAGATTTTACCGATCGAGCATATTATGGAAAATATTGTGTGCAGAAGAATATTCCAAGTGATAGGGGTATATTCTAGTGGCGCTAGACTATAAGATGTTCAATCTAAACTCATTTTTTTCTGATGTCAACAATATTTCAGTACTCTTTTGAAAATGTTGTCCACCCTCACCAATGGAGTTTTGAGTTTTGTAATTTATTTTCAAATGACGATATCTCAGTCATATGGGCTCGTTTTTGCGAGTAATTTTTTCTATCTAGGGTAGAATTTTGTGCTCTTCATAGTGGTGAAATCCATTTTTTGTTTTGGTGTTTTGGTTTTCCAAGAATTATAGATTATCACAGGTGTTGTTGCATCAATCTTGTTTTAGGAAATCTAGGGGCTCCATTCTTGTTCCTACGATAATATTTTTGGGTGCAATTTGTTTTGAAAGTGCATAATTTTTTGTGTAATTTTTAGTGGTATGATCATATTGATCTCATTTTGTACCAAAAATCATACTTAATTTTGTGTCCTAATTTTTGCATTTGCATGTACCAAGATCAGGACCACTTCATTGTTTTTTGGCAAGTGGGATTTGTACTGACACTAATCATATAGTTCCAAGATCATATATTTTTGGGGGTTTCTTCGATTGAGTTAATTTTAGGGTGGTAATTTGGTTGTTGATTCATTTTTTAATCTCACATTTCATCATTTGAGGAGGTATCATGGGTTTTTCTATTTATCCTTCTATGGAAACTCTGAAAAAGGACAATTATGAGTCTTAGAAAAAAGGTATCTTTACACATCTTAGGTGGTTTAATAGTTTTCCATATCTTTATGGACTCATACCCGAACTAGACACAATTGAAAATAAATTAGTTTTGGGTAATAATAATGATCACATTGTAGGATTAATTACTATAACATTTGGTGTTGATATTCCTATAAGGATCTCAGATATTGAATGCTCACACACACTTTGGACCTATTGTCACTTGGAAATTCAGCCTTCTTAGTAAGAAGTTTAGCTTCCAGTGATACAATGGAAATAACCTCAAGATGTGGGACTCTTGCAATTGAGGCTAAGTCTCTGGAGAAGGATGAATTCCTTTCTAAACTAGGTGAAAAAGAGGACTAGTCTAACCCAACCTCAATAAACTCTAAACTAATGACTTGAAGGGAAAGAGGAGAAGGAAAAAATGGATGAAATAATGGAAAGGTGATGCACCAAATTTAGAGTGTTTCTTCTTACTTGTGATTACATTGAGAATCAATAAAATCACTAGAAAATATCACACAAAATCTCAAAAGGGAGGAAGATTATCCAAAATTGACACCCATAATAGATTAACACATTCAAATAACCTATAAAAATGATAAAAAAAACTCATACATGTAAGGAGGTATTAGATGTTACACAAAATAAAATCATGGAGAAGACGTGGAGGAATTAATTTTATTAACACAGAGGCATAATCCAATTTTATAGCTATAGAGAATGCTAAAATAATATATGTTCGCTAGAGAAAATCTAGGGAAGAACCATTCAAAATGATACAAATATTTCCTTTAGAGCTCAATCATAACTAAGATTGACTTAACTAAAAAACCATAACCCTGCCCAAGGTTAGGAAACAAGAAGTAAATCACCCCACAAAACAAGTTGCAATGACCAAATAATGAAGATTAGGTTGTAGACTGACCCTTGAAGGCTATGATGCACATGCTATGCCTTTGCATTGAATGCTTTGTGAATGCAAAGTAGAGGAAATCCACCATAAAATCTATTCTACAAGAAAGATAATTTCATCTCAGATATAAGAGGCATGTGCAATATCCTAGAATTTAATATGGTATCGGATACTAGACAAAATAGACCTTGGAATGAGGAAAACTAATCCATATTGCCATTGTTTTTTGAAAATAAGATCCACCATTAATCCAAGCTCAACCTATGAAACCCAATGTTTCAAGTCATTGGAATTTGAATTCTAACCATCTAATCTTGGATATGAGTCTGATATTGAATCTCCAAAATGAATTTAAAATGTGGTTGTTGATTAGATCTCTTTTAAAACTTGACCATTGATCTCTATTGCATCATTTAGACCATCACAACTAGCCTAGTGTGGCATAATTCACAACTATGATGTGAATTAATTATGTGATGAAACTAGGACATGCCACTTGCCACCTTGGACACTTGTCACAATGTCACCCCATTGCATTTGCAAACCTAGAACCATCAGCACCCTCATCGCACATCACAAAATTAATTCAGTCACCTTGCTTCACATTAGTGATGTGAAGCAAGCATGCACTGACTGTTAGATTGTTTCATTCACTTTGCATTGTCTGATTTCTCTATCGTACATTGCAAAGAGGCCTTAGGATTTGTAGAGAAAAAATGTGATGCAAAGACATCATGCAATGCAATAGGAAGTGGAAACCTATCTTCATGGAATATTATCTTGGCATATTCTTCCCCATCACTCATCATACATTACATCTCCCTTTATGTGTTTTTGAACCATAACTATGATGCCTTAGAGTTGAGCGATGAAAGAAGATGCGGCCACGTGTCCTGATCTAGATTGTTAAGACACATAATGCTTTGATTTAGACACCGAAGATCTCAATTTATGATGTGAAGGAGTCATGTGATGAAGATGGCCATCACACATCACAAAAAACTATATACTCTCAACAACACAAATGCGATATGTAGGAACACAACGATGACCATTAGATCTCTATCATTTATCCTGATTTGTTGATCATTGAACATCGCACATCGCATCATCACTTCATGTTGCCAAGAATCAAAATGTGATGCAAAGGGATAGTGTGATGAATAAACAACTTAAGAATTTTTCATATGCTTAATAAGTTGTTTTAAAGAGGGTGTCATACCTAGGTGATAGAGTGATTTTTACTTTAACAAAGGAAAAGGTATAGCCTAATTGAAAAAAGATGAGGTTAGGAAACCTATTTCGGCATCGATAAAGGTTTTGAAAGTGGTAAAAATTCTGATGAATGTTTCATTTATCCAAATTTTGAGCATATTTAGACATGTGGGATCAAATGGTAGTACAAGACTAGGGGGTCAGTAAAAATATGATGACCTAGACATAAGGTCATAACGAAAGTGACTAGGAACTTGCTGGAGCAAGTCAACATAAAATAGAAGGAATGTATAAGGCACAAGATAGTTAGGGTTTTAGGAGGGGTTTATCCCTATCATATAGACCCAAAACCTAACCTCAATACAACTAAGGAAACTCAAAACATAAAAAAGCCTTAGAACATCAAAATATACGATGGATTTCAATAAGACAATAGAGGTTTTGAAATTGGTAAAAATGTTGATGAAGGTTTCATTTAGCCAAATTTTGAGCATATTTACTAATGTGGGATCAAATGGTAGTACAGGACCAGGGGGTTGGCAAAACTATGATGACCTAGACATAAGGTGGTAACTAAAGTGACTAGGAACTGGCTGGAGCAAGTCAACACAAAATAGAAGAAATGTATAAGGCACAAGATAGTTAGGGTTTTAGGAGACTTTTATCCCTATCATATAGACCCAAAACCCTAACCTCAATACAACCAAGGAAACTCAAAACCTCAAAAAGCCTTAGAACATCAAAATATACAATCGATTTCAATAGGATTTGCATGTGGGATCTCTTTGGTCAAATATAAATGAGCATCTAGTGGTGATATAAAAATTGTAACATTCTTGGTGACATTTTGGGATGATTTCTTGCTAATCATAAAATTTAGAATCCTTGGAAAATCCATTGGAAATAGATTCATAAAAAAAAATTGTAGCAACTGGGTTCAACTGAGGCTAGACAAAACAAGACATGTGCATGCTGCACTTCGAGTAAAGCAAGAAACTAGGGAATACATTCTCTTAAGGAGAATTTAGGGTGTGTAAATCATTTCATGGAAAATAAATAAACCTAAACTAATATCAAAAAATTAAAACAAGTATAGGTCAAAAACAATGTTTGAGGTGAATCCCATTGACTAGGATTGGCACTTTCTCTCTATCCATATTTGATAATTGGAAGGCATTATGCTACTTGCATTTAGAAATTATTTAGGGACTGCTCCACATGGCATCACACTTTGTGTTCCTTCCATGCCTACTCTTGAAATCATCCCATCCAAGGACTACATCCCCTTCCTAGAAGACCTTAGGTCTTTCCCTTTTGTCAATAGACCTCTTGACCTGGTTTTGATGTGCCTCCATTGTATTCATTGCTTTATATCTAACTTTTTCTAACTCCATCAACTAAGCATATTTGACCATCATTGGCTCCTCCTTTCACAACATCTCTAATTGACTATCCAATTCAAGTGTCGGTAATTCAACTGATAAGGGCATCCTTGCTTCATTAACATAGACCAACATGTATGGAGAGTTTCCAATGGATCTCTTGGTATTTATTCTTTCTACCCACAAAGAAGATTTTAACTTGGCATGCCAAGCTCTCTGATTATCTTCTATGGTCCTCTTGATGATATTTATCAAATTCTTATTTGTTGACTCAACCAAACCATTCCCTAAGGGTAATATTTTGAAGTACTCAAATAGATGTCATTCTTGACAACCCATTCACTTAATTTTTTTCTCACAAATGCTAAAGTAGTATCAGACTCAATTGAATGAGGAACTCCAAACCTTGTCAGAAAATCCTCATACAAAATTTAGGACATCAGACTCATTAGCCTCCTTTAATGATATAGCCTTAGTCCACCTGGTGAAATAATTAGTGGCAATGAGGACCCATTTATGACCTACACTAGAAGGTGGGTTGGTAGATCCAATAAATTCAATTCCACACTTCATAAAAAGGTTTCTCAAGTTGGATGGGCTGCAAAGGAAGGGAAACCAATCTCTCTTTCCCATAGAAGAAATCACATTTCTTAAATTTTATTACCCAATCATGGGTATCCTTGAATAAACTAGGCCGATAATGGCCCACCTTCATTATTTTTAGAAAAATAGTTCTTGGTGAAAAATTTCCACCAACTACCCCATCATGGAAATCTTCAAGAACCCTATCAACTTGATCAACATTAACACATCTCAACACCATATCATAAACGTTCTTCCTAAAAATTATACCATTAAGAAATACATATGGGATGGATTGTAATTTGAAATACCTTTTCTTAGCTCTATCCATTCCTTAAGGAAACTCACCAGTTTTGAGGAAATGAACCATATTTTTCAACCAAATTGTAGGAGAAGTATGTTCAGTTGTTTGAAACTATTCTTAGTGTGCTAAGGTAGCCTCCCTAACTTCTTTATGATCTTCCATGTCACCAGCTAGCTGCTCACATAAACCTTTGCCTCTCACAAGCTTCATGATCTTGATTTCCACATCATATTCCATCACTTTGGCTTTCCAACTTGCCCTTTTCTCGTTCATATCTCTACTCAAAATAAATTCTTTGACACTAGGATGAGAAACCATTAATGGAATCGTGTTATTGGAAACCAAATGCCTAAATTTCTTCAAACTTCTACTAACAATAAGAAAATGTTTCTTACCAAAATAATACCTTTTCTCATAACTTTACAAACCTTGACTAAAAAAGCTACTGGCTGCTCCAAATTTTCCTCATTTTTTTGCACCAACATAGCTGAGATGGTATCCTTATTTCCATAAGTATAGAGGATGAAATCCTTATAAATTTAGGATTTACCAATGTAGGTGTTGCTGATATGGCTTCTTTAATGGCCTCAAAATTTTATTTTCCTTTGAAAACCATATTATTCTTCAACATAGTCATTAGTGGCTTCAATAAATCAGCAATATCTGGTATAAACCTTTTGACAAAGTCTATTCTACCTATGAAACTTTGTAAACTATTTTTTATGGCTGGGTAAAGGTAGAGAAAAAGTGACACTCACCCTTTCAAGATCAACTGTGATACCATGTTTAAACACCACATAACCAAGTAATTTACCTTCTTGAACAACAAATATGAATTTCTTTAGATTGAGGGATACACCATACTCTATACATGTATCAAAAATATTACTTGTATGAGAAAAATGTTTCTTTTCATCGATTGAGAAAATGGTAATATCATCTAGGTACACAAGGACAATCTTGTTCATGAGGCCTTGAAAAGCCATATCCATTTCTCTTTGGAAAGTTGCCTCGACATTAGATAATCCAAAAGGAATCTTATTTTATGTCATGGTGCCCCCCTTGGTAGTGATTTTTTTCTTGTATTTGTCCTCCTTTTTAACCAAGATTTGGTTATAACCATAAAACCATACAACAATGAGAACCTCTTTGAACTTGACACAACTTGTAATATTTTCTACATAGAGGGAAATGGCTAATGATCTTTAAGTGAATCTCTATTTAAATCTCTAAATTCCACACACAATCTGATTTATCCATTCTTCTTTCTCACAGGTACTAAGTTAGACACCCATTATGTGTGCTTATAGGTAAAATTATACTACCTTCAATCAATCTTCTCAATTCTTTCTTCATGAGGTGTTCAAGCTTCATATTCAAAGGCCTTTGCTTCTATCTTACTGGTTTTGCATTAGGTTTGAGCTATATGGTATGTTGTGCCAACTTAGGGTTAAATCCTTTCAAATTATTGTATTCCTAAGAAAATATGTCATCGTATTCTTGACAAAGTACAAAAAATGCATCTCTTTCGTCTTTAGTACAAATCTTGCCAAGAGTAAGGAGTTTAGCTTTGAAAATATCAATAGGTTCATAATTCTCCTCTTTAACCAATATGTTGGGCCTATCCTTTCTTACTTTCTCATCTATGTTGAAATGGATTCTAAGGTTACCAATCCCTTTGACAATGGGTTTGACCTTAGCTTAATAATTTTCTCACCATATAACTGCAACAACTTTTATTGGTTACTAGCTAAGAACTTGACATCTTCAATTAAGAAATTAACAATTTGTCTACCACTATAAAAAAATTTAAAATGCAGGTTATTATCAAGGATTAATGGCCTTAAAACAAACTTAACATATTGTTTTGATTTGTCACTCTTAACATCATTTGGAATATCAAATTGAACACCTATGGTAGCCAATCTATCAACATACTTTTTTTGATTTCTAGGTATGAAGAGAAGATTGAAAGCATCAAAATCTTCTATAATATCACATACCCTATGTTTATATGACTTGAGCAAGTCACTTTTGGTCCAATGCAAACAACTTACCTAGTTCATAATCAATTCACTATCTCCAAATACTTGTGGGAAACTTATCTTCCTTTTCTATAGCCCACTCTAGACCATGAATCAAGAATTCATACTCAAATGTGTTATTAGTACAGCTAAAAGATAATCAAAAAGCTGAGAAATACCTTTCAACCCATGGAGATACAAGAATGGCACCCTCACCAACTCCATGTTTGCTTCTTGAACCATCAAAAACAAATTCCAAACCTCATCTTGTTGTTGCTCATGCAACTTCTCGTTCTTTTGGAGATCAAGAATAAAATATTTTCTCACTAACTAGGAAAACACCCAAGACCACCTCTTCCAAATTATTGTTTGTATTGGATTCAACAATTCCAATAGCCCACTCATCCGAAAGGATATCAAGAATATCCTCAATTTGGGTACTTGGCTCCTAGGCAACAAAATGCTCATTATGATTAGAAATAAAACAATTAACATTTGCCACACAAGGTACATATGCCTCTATGTGGTCCTTTTTTATAGATTAAAAATTAATAGTCAATTTGGTTTCATATCTTGTCCTAAACAACATATGTGACCAATATAAAGATAAATAACCACCTATTTTAGCAGTGAAATCCCTTGAAAGGCAAAGGGAAAAATAAGGCGACAAGTCAATCACATAGACATCTTGTGGGATGGAAAAATTAGGGCTTGCATGTAATATAAGGCTAAGGTATTTTATGATCCACACAGTATTAATCATTTTCCCATCAAGCTAGACTACTTTTTTGATAGGTTGATACTCAATACCTAGTCTATCTATAATCTATTTAAGCATCACAAAGCTTCTAGCTCCTAAATAAATCATACAATTATGTACCATTTTACCTCCTATTATTAGGGACACTTAAATGGTGGTGGCTTGACCTTCTATGGGAGATTTGTAATAGTAGCATCTCCTTATGATTGAGCTTATTGTGAATGAATTTCAGGCTACTTCTTTTGCTGGACTTGTGCTTCCTTAGGTGTAGATGGGCTAGAATCCTCTTGATCTTATCTTGGATCTTGATGAGACTACTCATTCACTAGTCTCCCTATCTCCACCAATATTTTCTTACTTCTTGTGTTGGATTCTATAGAATTATGATCTTGGTTGACCCCACAAAAATCTCCTCCTTGTCAATTTAGTAGTGTAGTGTCACTTGGAAATTGCTCTTTCTATTATAAAGGTGTTTCATTTGAGGTACTTGGCTATAAACCAGGTGCACTTTGCACCTTCAATGCTTGATTAATCACCCCATTTGAACAAGTGGACTAATTATTAGGTTGATTGCAAGGAAACTTCACTCATAATCTTGAGCAAGGGTTTTTTGTACAAGTACTAATTCTTTGGATGTGCTTGTTGCACTCAAGTTATATGTTTGAAAAGTTCTTGGGTTAAGGGCCTACCTTTGGCCAAGATTTTTTTCTTAATAAGGTATCCTATTGGATTGACTTGGCTGATAAGAAACCTGGTTTTGGGTTAATATTGACCAACTCATTTCCAAATATTTGTAGAAGGCTCTCTATTCTTTGTAATTTAGAGGACTCTATTGGGGTTTCCTTTTCTTATGTAGGAGAAACTGGTAGAGTGGCTATTTGTGGCATTGGTAATGGTAATGGTGGTTTTATGTCTAGGAAAATGGTATTGGAGGTCTTGGGGCTATTTTCTAGCTTGTATAAGACTATTTTCAGCTCTAATGGCCACCTCATAAGCATCAAGAAGTGTTTGTGCACCTATATATTGAATCATTACAGAAATATCACTATTTAGAGCACTCAAAAAGTATATGAAAGCATATTGAGATGAAGGTCTCACCAAAGGTGGGACCATATCCCAAGTCTTCTGGAAGTGAAAGTTGAAATATGTCATGTTCTCATGAGGAGCTCTTTTGATTTTTGTTAGTTGATCCACCAAAGACAAATAATCTAATTCTTCCTCAAAATGTTTACAAATCTTGTCTCCTAATTCCTTCCATGGAATTCATTGTCAAACCTCTGAACCACTACAATGCCTTTACTTTGAATGAGGCAACCAATTGTCGAAGTGCTACATTTTCTTCAGCAACATTATGGACTATGCATAAGGAAGCTACATCTCTAATATGTGGGGTGACCTGGTCTTCTCCATTAAAAAATGGGAGACTTTTTAATGCGGCGATAAGGATATCATCATGCCACTACAAATTCAGTGGGCTACCTCAATTAAAAGGTGCAACAGGCATTTTTATAGCCATTTAGAAAATGTTTCTTTGTATTTGAGAAATAGGTGTTTTAAATTGAAACAATCTACATAACAGTGGTGTATATTGGGTCCTAGGAGAAGTGTTGATGAGTTTTTTAGCACTACACAACATAGATAAAAAAAATATGTTCTATCTCTCTTGAAAGGTAACTCTCTACAGACAAACTTCAAAAAATAACCCCAAGGTATGTAATGTCAAGTCTTGGCAATGCACAAACAACTCAGTGATGATGTGTAATGCTAGTAATCACGAGAGGAATTTAAGGTTAAACAAGGCTGAATCTTATAGGTCTACAATAAGGGTTTCAAAAGTCTAAAGAATGGTAAAAAATTGACTGTAATTCAAGAACAACAATATGAAAATAACCTTAACCATTAGATATAACAATGTAGTGATGTTGGAACCTTAAACTAACACATCTTCAAAGAAATAGAAAAATATATAATGGTTTTAAGGAGTATTTCTAATTGTTAAAATCAAGGACAAAAATATTGATGGTAGGTGTTAATATGGACAAAAAACCCAAAACCAAATTCTACTTAGCCAAAAAAGTCTACAGTGCCAGAGAATCAATGCAATCTCCCAAGGTTGTCTTCATATTTTAGACTATGACATTAACACATGAAGGATGAACATACATTGTTGAACTTGAGTGAATTAAAAGAGTAAGATTAGACTAAATTTACACAACTTACCATCAACAAACCACTAAAATTATGAGCTGGAAATGCATCAAATACCTTAACACTTTTGTCACCATTAAAACTAAACATTACCTAATAAATCTGAAAATTGAACTATAAATTGAATTGAAAGATGAAATCATGCATACATTAGGAGCACACAAGTAATTCACCACACTTCAATGCCTTCCTTTATATTTCTTCAAAATTCCTTCATACAAAAATTCATCTCTCCCTTTGCAAATGAGAGGAAGCTACTATTTATAGATTTTACAAAATGATTCAATGGCCATAATTTAATTTCATTCAATGGCATAGAATCACTACCTTCTAGGGTTTACATAATATTAAATACAATTACAATATTTTTAAATATAAAATTGGCTTATATGTGAACCTAGGAGAATGTGCAATATTCCTTATCCTATTTTATATTAAAGAAATAAAATCTAGAGTGCACTTTGATGCAATTGTTTTGTCCTTTAGTTGAAAATTACAAAAAATATTTTCTATCAAAATATTTATAGCTTCCTTTTGTATAATACAATATTGGACAAACTTTATTAGAGTTTATTTAAGTTTTGAGTGAGGTGGAAACTCTAATTTTATGATTTTTAAGGCAAGCAATCTAAATTCAACCATTAGTTCCACTTGTTGACCCACACAATGGCTTCTTCTCTGAATCATCTGTTCTAAATGGGTGAAGGAACACATAGAAAAATCTAGAAATCTTCCCAAAAAGCTTTCAAAAACTCCCTCTTTTATCTTCTTCTTCCATTCCTACCTAATAGGCCCATAGTCCAATTTATGAGCAAGTATAGTGGTTCCAACTAGTAGCTCCAAAATTTCATCACACAAACAAATTCTCAATAACATGTGAATTGATTATCTCAAGGCTTGGCAATGACTTCTCAAGGACCTCTCTTCTAAACTCGAGGGTGAAAAACCATGCTTTGGGAAAATCATGCTCATCTTTAGGTAAGGCCAATGCTTTTTCTAGAATTTTTATAGGTAATATTTTGATGTGGTGTAGCATTGGACAAGTAACATTATAGTAACCAAGAAAAGCCTTAAACACTCCTTGATTTCCTTTTCAACCTTAGCCTTGAGGACTAGAAATTTTTTATGCATATCAACTCCATATGGATGGCCTTGTTTCCCATATTAGTCACATTCTTAAGCCAATCTAAAGTATACTTAGTCCAAGTCCTCATTTTCTTCATCTTATTTATTTCTTCTTTCGACTAAATTGTAGGTCTTGGAGACTCAGTTGGGACCTCATCCCTGGGTGTGACCCATTATTAGATAAAGGATATTAGTTCAACCACCTATTATTTCAATTCTACCTTAGTCACTTGATCCTTATCCATTTGATTCAAAATATTAGTAACCGAACCTTGAAATTCATTATTTTATATTCTCTTGTTGTTGGTCCAATGTTTATGGATGTCACTTGATAATCTATAGCTTGAATGGTTCTTCCATCCTTGTCCACTTTTGGAGTTGGCACATGCAAGATGAAAAAGCCTGATGTATCAGTGGTGATATGTGACTTGATATTTTCTTTTTTTCTTTTCATTATGCTTCACTTGAGCATGTCTTGACATTACCTCCAAACTAGCTTTGGGATCTTGTAATACTAGAGCATTTCCTTTCAATTTTTTTTCTAGCCATAAAGGAATTTCTATTTTTTGATTGGATGATGTAGCATTTAATTCATGCCTTTGTTCTATATCCTCATGATATTTAATGGCTCATCATCTCCAAGTTTCAAAGCATCTTCGACGTCCTTTTCTTCTTCAATAGATTTTTCTTCCCACATTATTTATTTTCCTTTATCATGTTGAACTTCTCACTTCAGAGTAGATTCAACATTTATTTTACCTAGATTTTCCTTTTCTTCTTATTTTCTAATGTCCTCTTCTATTTTTGAGTGATATTCCTCATTATCTTGATCCTTACCTTGATTTGTTTCTTGGAATTCTTCTTCATTTTGTTCATCATCATGTTCTTTATTGTCATCAGATATTTCCAAATGAAGATGTTCTTCGAAAGTCTTACTTAGATCTCCCTCCTTCAGAGTTTGTTGTCCATCATCATCTGAAATCTCTTCATCTAGGTCAACAATTCTTAGTCCTTCATCAACATGCTCATAATAATAATCTTGCTCAAATCCCTCAGACTCTTCAATTGCATCAACTACCTTACCAAGTTGTTCTTTTCCCTTCCTTTGCATCTTTTCCCATATCTTTTTAGTTGCTTCCATCTTGGGTGGATCAATAAGAGGAGGAGGAGTTGATAGGGAAGCAGTCAGTTGAGACATCAGTTTATTTGCCTCTAAAGACAATTAAGTTTCTAACCCTTAAGGCATATTCTGCAAATAGGAAACAAAGGATTATGGTATAGTAGTTGGAACCAAGGGGATAGTGGAAATGGTTGATGGCAAGGTAAAAAAAAGGGTTGTGAATATGGGAGTGAATAGGAATACAAAGAAGATGAGTCTGATGAGGAATAATTAATTACAATGACGGAGGTAGTTGGCATGGTAGAAGTGAGGTGGACCGAAATGTATACAATAGGTGGATATGATACGAGAAGTGGAAGTGGAGTGGAAGTGAATGGTAGTGGTGCAATGAATAGTGGATGTGATTGTGGCTTTGAATATTCCTTTGGAGGTGAGGGTTCCTCCCTTATTATCTCCATCTCAGGAACAAAGGTTCTCATCTTCTTAGCTTTCTTCTGAGGCCTTAACCATTATATAGACTTACTCGTATAAACCTGTTGCTTTTCTGTTGGTTGTCTCTTGACTACTTCCTTCCTTTTCCTCGATTGATTAATTGGTGAAAACTTAGGTGCCTCACCCAAAGAACTAGATTTAGCCTCTCTCTCTATTTTATTACCCTCATTGGTTTCCAAGGTTTTTCCTTCTTCCCATTCTCCATAATTAAGTTCAACAACCTGCTTCTCTAATTGAGCTACTTGATCATCTAGACATTTCGTTGTTTGTTGCATTACCAGGTGCATGAGTGTGCCTAAATCACTTATCTCTACCTCTTCCCAATCAATAACCAAAAGGGGAGCCTTGGAAATGGCATTAAACACATTTTCATTGAGAGTATTTCCATCTTCCACCACTTGATCTATGACAACATAGAGGTCTAGAGTTATTATGAATTTGATAGAGATTATCATGTAAATCCTTTTTTAAACTTCACAATCATCATCACAATTTTTTAAGAAATCTTCAATATGAAGATTATGAGCGTGCTATCTACCAACATGGTTTTTCAACTTTCCCCATGGATCCACGTTGCCTTGCACAGTGTGAAAAACAAATTCATATTCTAAAATATCCTTTTTTGAATTATCTACACAAGGAGTGGTGTGACATGAGTATAATCCTTGGCCGAAATTAATGGGATAGGGAAATCCCACACGATGTTTTGATGGCACCACAATTTGTGAGGTTTGTAATTGTTGTGTAAGTTCCAAAACAAATATTTTGTAACTTGGATATTTGGGCAACCAATATGGGGCTCCTGAGAAACCCTCAATTCTTAAATAAGTGAACTTAGGGAACTAGATGAGACAGTAACCAAAGTTCTTTCTTAATGCTTTAGCACAATTTGACAGTCTCTTCCCAAATTCATTTGATACTGATAAAAAAACATGCATGATAAAAGCATCATTCACTCACTTATAGTTTTTCATGAAATTCTTGTATTGTAGTTGTGGGTAACAATCATAAACAATATTCTAGCACTTCTTTGTTCAAAGATCACCTTTGTATATTAATCCCTTATATATAAAGTTTGCTTCCAGTAGGAAAACTATGTAAGAATTCATATAAAAATCTCAAGTCCTTTATTTTCGTGAGCTGAGCATGAATATTATCACTTATCATTTTGGCTGAATGAAACTTCGTGTCCCCATTCAATATTTCTTTTATAAAGTGTTGGTGTAGGTTTTTAAATATTTATTTTTCCTATGCATTATGAGACCTAGTTTATGTGATGACATGTGGCACAATCCATCTATTACGTGTGTCGCTCTCACCCACACTTGGGTGGTTTAGTCTCACACCCTCTTTTGGATTTTTATGCCACCTCACAAAGCCACTCTCTTGTCTCGTTTTGAGTAGGTTATGCCACCTATTTGGAATTTTCCAAGTAGGTATAACTCCCACTTAATTTTGTTATTTGGGAGTTATTACCCCCCTTGGAATTATTTTCCCACATTATGATTTATTTTCAACACTCACCTCTCCCTCCTATCTAGTTCAGATGAGTTCATATCAACTTAGTTAGTTCAAGAGAGTGTTGATGCATATTGTATCATTTTGAGTGTGATAATATCATTATTCTCTTATCACACCATATTCTATCATTTTTCATCCTCTTTTTGCTCTTGTGTAGAAGGTTAATCTTAGTTTTGTAGGTGATCCCAGATGCTCGAGTTCATCAACTCTTACATGGTATCAAAGCTTTTAGATTTGTAGGCCCCTTCTCTATTTGGGATGATTTCAATATTGATATTTTGTTGGGTCCATTTTTAGCAAAAATGGACATCGCCATTGAGTCCAGAAGGCTGCACAAACATATTTTGATATAAAACACTTTATACTTTGGCTCTCAAAAAAATTGACCAATTTTGGAGGGCTTGAATAATCTTTGACCATAATATTCCATACCAAATTCATACAGATTGTACATCCTATGCAGTCACATCAGGTTTCGTGCTCCTTGCTAGGTAATAAAAAAAATTATTTGGTTTTAAATTTTTTTATTTGCATAAGTTCTTTTGAAAAAATTAAAATAAAAATAAAAGTGAAAGGGGATTTATCCCTACGTAGTACCTACACAGGGTACCCCCCCACATCCCCATACCATAAATTTGAAGCTAATAAACTTTATGCGTACTACTCTTTACAAAAAATACATTTATTTCAAAGATTTCTCTTTTAAAATCTCTTTTCTAGGGTGAGGGCCCACATGGCTAAATATATATATTTTTAAAAAGTTTTCTTAAAGAAACTTTTCAAATAAAATTTATTAGAAATTTTGAGATTTTCAAAAAGAAAATAAAAAATTCAGGAAATGACCTAGCACACCTACTATACTTGCAGAATATTTAGCATCTTTTTTATAATAACATGAGTTCTAGATTTAGCAGGGTCTGCTAAATTTAGTAGAGGTGGTAGATTTGGCAGATTTTTAAACTAGTTAGCAGAACTATAGATTTGATGTTATCTCCAAAGTTGGAAAAATTCGGATAAATATAGCAATAATGCAGTGTCGATGTCGTCATTTGAATTTGAATTTTTGGACCCCCTCTCTGTTCGAGTTTTGCATTTTGCATCCAATCTTTAGAGGCCTCTAACTCAATCATCCAGACTCTATTTTGCGAGTAATGTTTTTTGATTTGGAGTAGAATTTTGCAAGCTTCACAATGGTGTGATTAGGTTTTCCTCAAGTGATCCATATTTTCCAAAAAAATAGTTTTCTCAGCAGATCTAAAGGAGAATTCTCATTTTTTAAACTTCAAATGGTTGTTACTTTCACATATGACCTCAGATTGAGGTGATTCTTTTTTTTAAATTTGATATTTTTTCCAAGCACTACACATTAGTGCTATTTTGAGGTTCCATTTCTAAGATTATTTTGTACTTTTAGTATTTGGGTCCAATTTTGGACATTGTAAAACTCTGGTAACAACTGTAAAATTGTAAATGCACTAATTATAAAGTGCCACCATCATATTTTTCTGGGGGGGTCATTGATTGACTAAATTTGGGGTGGGGTGATCTTGTGGTATTTTTATTGCTTTAATTTTATTTTTTTGTGTGTTAGTACAATGAGGAAAACTCAAATTGAACTCCTAACTACATATAATTACAAATCATGGAAAAAATCAATATGGAATTATCTAAGGGAAAAACTATTGCACATGTTATGTAAAAGAATCTATTCCTAAACCTACTGATGCTAATGCTAAGGAAAAATGGGAGATCAATCATGAGAGAGCTCTTGGTTATATTTTCTCACCAGTCTCTTTTGATTTACAATTTCATCTTGAATCATGCAAGACACCTAAGGAGGCTTGGGAGACTCTTGAAAACTTATGTGGTAAAATTGATAATGATTTGATGAATCTTGATTCAAATTTTTTTGACCACATCCAGGACTATACCTCCAAGATTAAGCAACTAAGAACATAGCTAAAGGATTTCAAGATTAATGAGGAGGATTTATAGTTGATTTTCAATGTGTTATCCTAGATTGGTCCTACGTATTTAGTGTTTATTTATGGATTTCACACCAATAGGATTTCTATGGGAACCGCATATATTGTGCCTATATTTGATTCATTTTCAGATCTTCTAATCCAAGAGGAAGCGAGGCTAATTAAAATGGGTCTCATTAAGGTTTCCAAGTCACAAGCATTGGTGGCTAGTGAGCCTAAGGTACAAAAAGAATCAGGTCATCCTGATCAGAAACAAAAGAAGAAAAAGAACAAGCCACAAAATAAATTTGAATCCTCTTCCTTAAAAGGGGAATCATCTAATTAAAAGGAGAATCCCACATGTGCATATAGCAATAAATTTGAGCATGATGAATATCAATGTTATTTAAAACAAATTAATGAGTTGAAGAATCTTTTAACAAAGAATAAAATCAACTTATCTTCAACTATGTCAAAGGATTCACGATCTTCTTCTAAACCAAAGTCAGAGAAACAAAAGAGGAAAGCACTTGTTATAATTGCAGATTCTGAGTCAAGGAGATGGATCCTTGATTCTGGAGCTTCACATCACATGGCTTCAACACATAGTATGTTCTCTTTATTTGAAACTTGTTCATCACCAAACATCTTGATGGATAACAACACATATATGCGTGTTTGTGGGAAAGGATCTATTGACATAGAAGAAGGATTATTCAATGATTTCCTTTATGTTTCTTCATTGTCAACAAATATCCTTTCTATCTATTAGATCACACATGGTGGGGAAGGAAGGAGTGTTGAGTTCACTCTAGATTATTTGATTATTCAATATTTGCATAGTCAAGATATTGTTGTAGTTGGGGAGGGAGATCATCAATATCGACAATACACCTTCTCACATTTTTCCTCTAATGTTCCTTCAGTTGATGTACACTCACAAGCATCTAGTGTGAACATTTTTGAGGAGATTCGGTATGGTCAAGTGGATCTTGGTATTATTTGAACTAAGGTTCAAGAGACATGTGTTGACACTTCATCTCCTACATCACTTGTTTCTAATGATACTATTATTGTTATATCCATAGCTTCTATTGATTCAGTGCAACAAGACATTTATTTTTTTCTAGTAACAACTACTTGGGATGAGTACTTGATAGAAATTGGCAGTTTTTTTGTGAGTTTTATGTTGCAGAATTGGAGGACACAATTGAGTGCATACATATTCTCTTTGGTGAAGTTACTTCATCTTCTTTAGATGTTGAGGGGAAACCTTTTGACTGTCTTCTTCTTTATCGACACAATCATTCCTCATAGCCTGACATGACTATGGCTACTATTGAGCAACATTTGGAGGAGGCACCTTTGTCTTTAGAGGAGACATCTTTGTCTTTATATTTTTTTCTGCATCCATATGTTGGAAGACTAAAATCACTGAGAGGGGGGAGTGAATCAATGATTTATAAACGTGACAAACTATTTTCAAATCCAATGATTTAATTAATTTTAAATCAAAACACCAAATGACAGCTCATAGGACAAATTTGAATTGTGCATGAACAATATTGTGTTTGCATGAATCATGAATTAAACATATAACGTTAACAAAGATTGAAATTAACACTTTCATATGAATCAAAGCTCACATTAAATCATAACCTTTTATGCATGAGATTTGACATAAACATTGGCAGATATGAAAGAATGATATTTAACAACCACTCAATGCATTTGATGAAATATTTGTTGGCCCTTCCGTTGCACCAAAATATCAACCTATCAATGCCCAAAAGATCCACAGGAGGAGGTTAAACCATGTTGTGAACCCGAAGGGAGATGTTGGCGACTAGTCCAATAATCCCCCCCTCAGCATCACTCGAGGGGTTTAAACTTGTGACTGGATCTGATATCAATTGTTGGAAAAACAAGGATAGACAACTGAGAGGGGGGGGGGGGGGTGAATCAATTGTTACCAAACTCAAAATTATACAATATTAACCAATCCTTATATCGCAAATCTGATAATTAATAATGCAATAATAAGAAGAACACATTAGAGATACATGAACACAAAGATTTTATACGTGGAAACCTTGTGGAGGGAAAAACCATGGTGGATGTTAGTCCACAAGATTATACCATGTTAGAATTATAATGAAGAATAAAAAGAGAATGCACTTGCATTCAGGCACACTACTCAAAGGGAAGGCTCACTACCTTACATACGGTAATCAGATTAGATCCCTCTGATGAATTTGAACTGAGAAAATAGCTTCTGTAAAAGCCATTATAGTTCCAATTAGGCACACTAACTTCAAATCTTCCACACTCTTCTCTGAATGATCTAACCTTTATTCACACTTGTACATCACTTGTACACTTGAGCACACTCTAAATGAGGAAAAAAAATTATATATATATATTCGCTACACAGATTTGCATCCACTAATCAGTCAGCCACAAATAAGGAATAAATTACAATTGTCAGCCTTGATATATGAATAAATTTCAATGCGTACCAATACAAGTCAGCCATAACATAGAGAGGACCCAAACAAACATCTTCAAACACACCAAACTATTAAAATATTTATCCTCATGGATCCGCAACATGCTAACACCATAGTGTTGGCCAAGAACATGAACACTCGGGCACATATCGAGAATTTTTTTGATCATGAACACTCCAATAACTATGGATTTACACCAAGGATAGAGCATGATTTATAATCATCCATGAACATCATAGGCACATGAGATTACCATAATTTCATCCGCTTTGACCAAGAACACCATCTACAAATACTGAATAACTGTAGGTATACAAATCATCATAACTTCCATAAAACTTCATGCGCACACTGAAAATTTTAGACAACATACTAGAAAGGTTCAACACCAAACCCTTTGAAGTGCACCTTCATATCTTCAATGCATAGAGCTTTCCAACATTCTAACCTTCTAAGCTCCATTGGTTGCCTGTACTATATTTTTTACAATTTTCTCAATCTCCTCGAAATATACAACCTTAAGTAGATTAAAATTATAATAGTGTTGACATCAGTGAAAACAATATATCAGAAACAAAACAACAACATCCAAAAATCTCCCCCTTTTGCATTGATGGCAACACATGATGTGAAAAATAATACCATCAACCCAATTAACTATTCTTCAACAATATCCCCCTGAGATTGTGCACATTTTATTTCCTTCTTCTTTCCCATTTTTTCACATTTCTTCTCTCCCTCTTTGACATCAATGGAAAAGGTACATATGCTCTGATTTCAATCTTGAAAACATCTAACTACTCCCCCTTAGTAGTAGTCACCACAACATCAATCTAGAATATGATATAGCAATGAATTCACAGATTGATGCAAATACTTGCATCTTAGTTCTGATTAGGAGGGGAAATTACCCCTAACTTTCCTCTGAGGTACTCAAAAGTATCCTTAGGCAATGGATTTGTAAAGATATCTGGAATTTTCTCTTTGGTAGGTATGTACTCCAGTATGACTTCTTTGTCACTTACTTTGTCTCTCAAGAAGTGATCCTTGATAGATATATGCTTTGTCTTTGAATGTAATAATAGATTCTTATAAATGTCAATGGCGCTTGAATTGTCACAAAGTATAGCAATGGGTTCTTCATATTCAATTTTGACATCTCTCAACATTTGCTTCATCCATAATACTTGAGTACAACTATTTGTAGCAACAATGTACTCTACCTCAATAGTAGATAATGAAACTGAGTTTTTCTTTTTTCTTAACCAAGACACCGGCTTCTTACTTAAGAATAATGCACCACCACTAGTACTCTTCCTGTCATCTATATCTCCTACCCAATCAGCATCAGTAAATGCACTTAGAGTAAGATCATCATTCTTAGGATACCAAAGACCAACATCAGTTGTCCCTTTTAGATATCTAAATATTGTTTTCACAACAATCACATGGGACTCTTTAGGATCAGCTTGAAATCTAGCAACCATGCACACAACATTCATTATATTTGGCCTTGTCTGAGTCAAGTAGAGCAACCCACCAAATATCAATCTATACCTTGTTTGATTTTCTTTAGGGGATTCATCATTATATGTTAGTTTACACGTGGTCACCATAGGTGTACCAAAAGGATTTGCTTCTTCCATGCCAAAAAATTTTAGTAACCCTTTTACATATTTGGACTGAGATATAAATATCCCATCTTCTAACTGAGTGATTTGCAATCCCAAAAATAATTTTAGCTCTCCTATCATTGAAATTTCAAATTCACTTTTCATTTCATCAACATACTTCATACACAAATCATAGCCTCCTTCAAAAATAATATCATCAACAAAGACTTCAATGATCAATTATTTGTTTTCATCCAACTTGAAATACAAATTGTTGTTAGAAGTACCTTTACTAAATCCAAGCTTCAATAAATATTTTTCCAACCTATCATACAAAGCTCTAGGATCTTGTTTTAGTCCATACTAGGCTTTCTTCAATTGACATACAATGTCCTTTTCATCAGTCAACTGAAATCCATCTAGTTGTTCAACATCAAATTCTTCTTGTAGGTCATTGTTCATAAATGTTGATTTTACATCCATCTAATAAACTTGATAGTTGTTAAAAGTAGCATAAGCAAGAAGTAATGTAACAACCTCAATTCTAGCAACATCAGCAAAAGTTTCTTCAAAATCAATACCTTCCATCTGTGAGTAACCTTTGCAGACCAATCTTGCTTTATTTCTAACCACATCACCTTATTCATTCAGCTTATTCTGGAACACCCACTTGGTTCCAATCACTTTTTTTTTGGAGGTGTAGGAGCAAGATCCCATGTATTATTCTTTTGTATCTGCAATAGTTCTTCTTTTATAGCTTTCATCCAATGTTCATCCTTGCATGCTTCACTTATATTTCTAGGTTCAAGTTTAGAAATTAGACAGTATTCTTATAGTTTGCACACCTTTGGTTTTGTCTCCTATGATCTGACTATTAGAATGATTTCTTCTCACATACTTAGGAGTTTTGAATTTTTCTCTTACCTCTTGTTCTTGTGATCTTTCTTCTGCACTTTCACTTGTTTCTCCTTCGTGATTTTCTTGATTCACAGGAACAATCTAAAGTTGATTCTATGTCTAAGCATTATTGTCAGCATCATCATGTTGATCATCTGAATCATAATCACTGACTCTGGATGATTTTCCAATATATTCATCAACCTTAACATTTTCACTTTCAACCATTTTCTTCAACCTTTTATTAAAGCACCGATAAGATTTTCTTTTAGTAGAGTATCTTAGGAAGATTCCTTCATCACTTCTAGCATCAAACTTACCTATAACATCATCTCTCTTGATGTAGAATTTGCTTCCAATTTTTTTTAATTATTTTACATTAGACTTATAACCAAACCATACCTCAAAAGGTGTCTTACCAGAATTACTATTGGCATTCACCTTGTTAATAGTATACACAATAGTACTTACAATTTCTCTCCAATAGAAATGAGGAACATTTTCTTCCAGCATCATGGTTCTAGCAGTTTCTAGAATGGTTTTATTCTTTCTTTCAACAACTCCATTCTGTTGAGGGGTCTGAGGAGCAAATAGTTGTCTTTGAATACCAAGCTCTTCACAAAAATAATTGAATTCCCATGAAGTAAATTCACTGCCTCTGTCTGACCTTAGACATTTGATCTTTTGACCTGTCTCATTCTCTACCATAGCTTTACAACTTTTGAACTTTTCTAGTGCTTCATAGTTTTCTATTAAGAAAGTGACCCATATCATCTTAGAAAAATCATGAATGAGTAACATAAAGTACCTTTCACCTTGTAGGATTCTAATTCTGGAAGGACCACATAGATCAATATGTATCAAATCCAGTACTCCATTAGAGTTGTACTATTTTCTCCAGAAGGAATTTCTTGTTTGCTTTCCCATCTGACATTCCTTGCACATAGTGTTAGTAGGCTTCACTTAGTTAAATCTCTGACTGCTTGAGTAGAAATTATCTTGACAATGTTATCAAAGTTCACATGACATAACCTCCTATGTCAAAACCAACTTACATCAATTTGAGCAATCAAACAATTTTGACTAGCAGTACTTAAATGAAAGATATTACCTTTTGTCTTTGTTCCTGAAGAAATAATATTTCTTGAACTGCAGATTGTAGCCTTTGTCTACCATCTTTCCAACACTCAAAAAGTTATGCTTTAGGCCTTCTACATAAAGAACATCATCAATATTGTGCTTAACATCAAAAGAAATAATGCCTCTGCCACGAATCACACCAAAAGTATTGTCACCGAACCGCACTACACCACCATCATAATTTTCCAAGCTTACAAATTTTCCTTTGTCACCAGTCATATGATGTGAGAATGCCCTGTCAATTACCCACTCATATTTCTCTTCAACTTTGGCTACAAGAGCTTTCTCATCATTTACATTACTAGCAGATTCAGTGGATACTAGACCATTTTCTTTGATAGCAATAAATACCCATTCATATTCATTTCCAGTTTCTTTATCAGATTCTTCATCAATTATACCTTCTTCAGCATAATAGAATTTTCTTTGAAATCTAGTATTCTCGGGCTTATATTTTGAAACTCTTTCAGGACATCTAGAAGCAAAATGACCTATTTTACTACAAGAAAATCATTTAATAGGTAATTTTCCATTGTACTTACCATGACATCTTGATTCTCTTTTCATAATCAATGCTTCCAGTTCTTCCAATTCTATTTCTTCATCTTCAATCTGCTTCATCCCATCTTCATATCTGAATATTCTCTAGGAAATCTCTCCTGAATCATATCTCTTTTTCCCAAATACAGTTGCCTTGAAAGCAGATTCAGTCTTAGGAGCAGACTCACCAACTTCACTTAATTCAAATGCAACAAGTTTTCCAATCAACATATCTTTTGTAATATTCATCACTGTTATGAGTTCATCAATAGCATGATCTTTTGTCTTGTAGGAAGGGAGAAAAAATCTAAGTATCTTAGCCACAACTTCATCATCATTCATAGTTCCACCGACACATCTAATTTCCATCACCATTTCATTTATCTTATGCGAGAAGGAAAAGATGTTTTCATCTCCACTCATCTTCAAGCTCTTCCATTTTCCTTTTAGACTTTGTAGCTTAGTACTTTTCACTAGTGCATCTCCTTCATATAATGTTTCCAGCTTTTTCCAAATCTAATATGAAGTCTTCAAACCCATCACATTTTTCATTTCTAAAATTTTCAAAGCACTCACCAGTGTTTCTACTGACTTGGTATTAATTTTTGCTTTCTTGATCTCATCTTTAGAGGAGGGACCATTCTAAGGAATATTATATGTAATTTGTGTCATCTGCTAGAAAGGTTCACCAATGAACCTCAAATGACATTCCATCCTGACTTTCCATAGAGAGTAGTTTGTACCATCAAATCTAGGACTATCCTTTTTAAATGATGCCATCTCAGATCACCTCAAGCTATTAAGCTTATTTCAAAGGAACTAGCCCTGATACCAATTATTAGCCTTGTCGTTGCACCAAAAGATCGACCTATCAATGCCTAATACAAGCATCAATTAAGATCCACGAGAGGTGGTTAAACCATGTTGCGAACCCAAAGGGACATGTTGGTGGTTAGTCCAACAATATTAAAATTAGACAGATAAGAAAAATCACACACATAAAACCACCACATAACACAATATATGTCTTGAGTGGAAAACCCTCTTGGGGAATAAAAACCATTCAAAAAATGATGCATCGTTGGCTTAAATTCAAAACTCACTGTTTACAATACGTCACTAGAAAAATTCAGAGCACCCACTCTAGGAGCAACAACCCATTACAACCTTTGGGAGAACCAACCCCTTATACATTTAGGAACACCTATTCCAAGAAGCATTAACCCCTATACAAAAACTTAGCACAATAATAAATCAGAGGGTTACTATGTTTCTATTCAATTCACATATTACTTTCATTCTCATACATTTAATATCTTAAAGATTCATTCTAGAATCTCTAAAATACCAAATATATTAGTTATATACTTTGTTTTACATCATACTTTCAAAACTTCAATTATAGAATTTTGTGTACACATTCAACATAATAACTCTATTAAAAGCATCAATCTTAAAACAATGATCAACCACTGTTTATATAAGTATACAAAAATTTACGTATGCTTCCATTTGTCTTTCATCGAATCTTTCAGATATAATTTTTAAAACTGATTGCAATAACTGTAAACCAACTCAAGTTAAGAGCTTTTAACAAAATATTTTAACAAGTTTAAGTAAATACATCAATCCCAAAACAAAAGAGAGTATATTTTGTTGCAACCTGAGAAAAGCTACCCAAAAACCCTAATGGTATTTTTAAACCATAATCAACAAGAGTTAATCTCTTAAAATACCCTTAGTAAAAATATTCCAAAACCAATATTTTACTTAAATCCATACAAATTTTGCATTACTTGATCACGGTGGAAGAAAATTGAATAAAAACCATAAAAACCTGTCGAGTAGTTCCATAATTACCCAGCTGGAAGACAACATCAAGTCTTCTCTATCTAATTTCCATAATCAAGATTACAATAGCTCATAGTCAATGTTCAATATCAATCAATGTGCCAATACATGAAACCATCCTTTACACACATATTCTTTTAGAGTGTCTATCTACAAATTGAAAAACATATGGTGGTTGCTAGGGTTCTAGAACTATACACAATGAAATGGAAAATCATTTTTCCCAAGTCTTTTCCTTCAAATAACATCATACTTTCCATGATTTAAACAATCACTATAATACCTTTAAGTCCACTGACAAAGACTTGCAAAGAAAAAATTGACACCATAATAATGCTAGTTATTAATTCTAAAAGTATACTATGATAGTTGTTGGTGCCAAGTCACCATGCTACAAACAATAGTAGTCGACATATTTATCAATAATTCCCAATACCTCAAAGTCATTGAGCCTTAATATCATCATTGCTGAGACTTTTAAAAATTGTATTCCATTGATATTCAAACAATGCCTATATCACATGCTTAGTATGCCTGATACTCATTATGTATTCTAAAACATGATTAATATTCCTTTGATAAAGCCCAAAACCTTATTACTATGAGCCCAAATAAAACCAAAATGCCTTGTTCAAAATGAATTTTAACAATAAAACCTTTCTTGAATAACTTTCTCAAATGACTTGAGTAATGTCAATTTGTTTGACTGTAGAGATTGCAATAAGATCCAATAGAATCACCTTTGTTCTACATAATAATAATAAATCAAATTTCTCATAAAAAAATGTCAATTACCTTAGTAAAGAGATAAAAAAGTGAATTGACCAAGCCACACATATAACATTTTTCTTTTTAACCAATCTGAAATGCTTCAAATACAAAGACCATAGTACTACTTTGTCAAAATGATAAAATGTTAGCATCAACATGTATCAACCAAAACCTGTAACTGCATGTGAAAACCAAACCTCAACCAAGTAACTAGTTTTATGATCAAGGACAAACTACAAACATGATAAACAACTGAAAGCTAACAAACTCCCCCTTTGTCCTTGATGGAAAAACACATATCAACCCTTCCCCTTTTTGCCTCAAATACAAAGAATGAAAGAAGAGAATGTGAGATACCATGAATATAAAAAACATAAACCAACCAACACAATAACTAGC
This sequence comes from Sequoiadendron giganteum, assembly GCA_007115665.2. Taxonomy (NCBI): domain Eukaryota; kingdom Viridiplantae; phylum Streptophyta; class Pinopsida; order Cupressales; family Cupressaceae; genus Sequoiadendron; species Sequoiadendron giganteum. The sequence goes on along the minus strand of CM021101.1, from coordinate 475,937,411 downwards.
TGCATAAAAAATGTTCACCAACAAGTAGCCTTGCTCCCCCTAAACCACTACACTGTGCAAGGGATAACTATGACTATTACTATAAATCATCAACTTGTCACTTTCAAAAACATTAATAACTGCAATCATGACAACTAGGTACTAACAAATTTTGAACATTTGTGATGAATTCCAAACACCAAAACTTTATTTACTATCATCATACTTGTAAGAGAATTGTATTACATAGGGTAGTATCACTGTCATCAAATAACCACAACCACAACTATAAATAAAGAAACCATAATCTAAACCAATGCTTAAGGAAACAAATGGTGCACAAAGATAAGAGTGATAATACACTGGTAAAATAGTAGTATTCTATCATCATAAAACTAGTATGTATCATAAATGCACAAAAGCATACATAAGAATAGTTGAACTAGGGGCATAGAATAGACATAAATTCTCCCCCTTAGACCATCCATAATTTAAAGAGCATTTAGACAAGACTATTTCAAGAAGCCTTGAAACCTTGCAAATAAACAATCAAAAATTTTATAGCTTTCATTGTCATTTTAACAATAAAATTTTCCTCAAAACAATATTCACTACACCAGAATTTTATGATTCAAACTTTGCTTTAATGCAACTGTAAAAATTGATATCAAATTATTTCCCAAAATTTTCCATACCTTTGTCACCAATAATACTGAATTGAGGAACAAAGCTTTTCCAACATTTATACTAGCACAGTGAAGTCATAATATAAACTGATCATGTTTAAAGAGATGTTTGGTGTCACATAGTGAAAGGACCATTCTCCTAGCAACAAGAACAAGAAATTAGTTATACACCATTGTAAGCATTTCAAATCTCAGTTTCAATAAAAATTCATTATGTAAGTAGTAATAGCATGTGAATAACAACTACACATAAAAGAGTATATCCAAATTGCTTCTATCAATTGCAGCTTGGAAACACTTTACATAAGAGTTTCATAGAGTACTGTTAATCTGACAAGCTGATTTTTTTTTCCATTGTTTAAGACAACTGCAAACTCACCATACAACCTTGATAATACACAAGATAATACTTTGTCAATAACATCCTCAATGTTTCAAAAATACTGATCAAGTAAGCATTAGCTACTCACTAGATTGAGCATAGGCACTGAATACATAATCCAAGAAAGAATCACATGTATATAGCCATTGTATGGAACAATATGAGATACTAAACCATTGAGTTCAAGCAATGCCATCTTCAATATAAATTAGCACCACTTACATATCAAAATAAGAAGCATGACTAAATAGTGTATAATAAAATGTGTAAACTCACTATCACCTAAAGTTGTAACATAAAACAACATTGTCACCTTTTTCTCATTATGTTGATAGATTACAACCCCCCAAAAAATGCTATACTATTCAAACAAAAATGCCAAAAAAATTATCCATTGAAGCTTCCCATAAACTTCAACAATAGAATCATCACTTTATTAATTAGAACTGCACCAATAGAATCCAATGCAACAAATAATCACAAGGATATAAAAAAAACTTGAAATGCACCTTGAAACTGCATATAGATGATTTAGTGATGATAAATATGAGGAAGAGCATACACTGTCTCCCTCAACTGAGAACTCATTTTCAAACATCTTGTTTCTTGCAGATTATAAACATTCCCTTGATTTCTTGAACCTGCACCAACAATTTCACCAGTTTTCTTTCTAATCTTACACCCTAGAGCATTAAAAAGAACATAAAAAACCCTGATCATAGATTTGAGTTACGCTCAGAAGATTATGCTTGAGTTCTTCTGCAAAGTATACATCCTGTAAACACAAGTTATCATTCAAATAAATTGTTAATTTCCTAATGATCTGAATACAATCATTTTTTCCAAACCAAACTAAACCGCCATCACAATATTCCAAATTGATAAAGCTACTTTTGTCACTTGTCGTATGGTGTGAGCACCCACTATCCAAAAAACATTCATTATTCACCTTAGAATATAAAATTTCTTGACTAACTATACCTTCTATCTTTTCATTAATTTTCTTTGGTTTCCAAATCAACCTTGTTTGAGTAGTATCAATAAAAAATTTGGACTTGTAACTCTTTGCTACCTTGTTATGTTGTAATCTATTAGAATAAGAGAATTGACCTTCCATAAACCCAAGACCTATTTTATCATTATAATGTCTTTGTTTACCTAAAAGTTCTACTAGTTTATTATTGTTGTCACACATATCAAGTTATTTCCTTAGGTCAGCAACCTTTGTCTCTAAAGTGAAACATTGTTTTTCTTTGATTTCTAACTACACTTACATAATTTCTAGTATTTCAATTTAAAGTTTTAGGTCATCAATTTGTTTCTCAAAATTATTCTTCTTTACCACAACTTCCTCTTTGAGTTTCTAAATGTCTCTTAAAGATTTTTTTAATCCACTCTTAAGATTAACATATTCACCTCTTGATGTGCCACAATCTATATCAAATTTTGAGGATGTTCCTTCCTTCAACTCATCATTTTGATGTATTTCAATCAATTTGTTCCATGCCCCCTTTGCATCCTTGCAATAAATGAACTTAGCAATAATTTCATTTGGAAAACTATTAAAGATAGCATCCATAGCCCTAGCATTGTATTCAAGAGCCTTCTTTTCATCTAGTGTAGGAGTAGATGTTGTAGATACTAAACAACCTTTTCAACTACTTCCCACACATTAAATCCTAAAGAAGATAAACAGGTCTCCATCCTACCCTTCCAAAAATTAAATTTTGTGCCTTCAAATTGAGGTATTCTAACTATAGGATATTCATCTATTTTTGAGCCATTTTTCATAACATTATCAATCTCCTTATTATGACCTCAGCTTGGATTAGTAACATTCATAAACAATGTTTCATCTCCTTCCATTGAAGAGTCTTATGTTTCAGTGTATGTTTCATCTTTACTGAACAAACTCTTTTTCTTTTTGAAATTGAATTTCCTTGTAGGTTTATAGACCTTCTTCTTAAAAGGTTTGTTATATTTTTCATCATCACTAATTTGATCACCATAGGGGCAGTTAGCTGCAGAATGTCCAATTTTGCTGCAGTTGAAACATTTAAAGGAAATTTTTCCTTTGTATTTGCTTGATCCCTTTTTAAGTTTTCTAACAAAGTGAGCCTCTTTTGAATCAAAGTATTTTGACTCACTTTATTTTTCATTTTCCTTTTTCTTAATTTTAAAAGCAGTTTATTTTCCTGTTGGATTGCTTTTGCTTGTTCTCATTTCAAAAGCAGTAAGAGTTCCTTAACTATCTAAGGTAAGCTAGTCAAAATGTTTCTTTTCTTCAAGGGTTGATACCTTAGTTTCATATTTAGGATGCAAGGTTCTAATGACCTTATTGACCACATCAAACTCTTCTACTTGTTCTCCTAACCCTCTCATTACATTAACAACTTCATCTATTCTCAAAAAGTATTCAACTACTTTTTCATCATCCTTCATTCTCATTTCCTCAAACTAAGTTTTGAGAGTAAGGATTTTTTACTATTTGACTTTGTCATTTCCTTGATAACTATTTTCAAGTTTTTCCCAAATTTCCTTAGTTGTTTTGCAGTGCATGACTTTAAAAAATACATCTTTGGTTAATCCACACCAAAGAGCATGTTTAGCTCTAGAATTAGTTGCATACTTCTTATTTTTAGTAGAATCTAAAGGTATTATGAGTGGGATAGTATACCCATCTAGAACTATGCTCCATACATCAAAATCAGTTGAAACCAGATATGTTTCCATTTTGATTTTCTAGAACACATAGTTTGTTCCATCAAATAGTGGAGCTCTAGTCACAGAAGTTCCTTCTTGAACTTGTCACATGATTGTTAGACTTCCAAAACCAAAATCTATCCTAGGTGGATAAGACCTATTAAACAACCCTATTATTTAATACCATTTGTTGGAACACTGAAATCACTAAGAGGGGGGTGAATCAGTGATTTATAAAAGTCACAATTTTTTTATAAATCCAATGATTTAATTGAATTTTAAATCAAAACACCAAATGATAGCTCATAGGACAAATTTGACTTATGCATGAACAATATTGTGTTTGCATGAACCATGAATTAAACATATAACATTAATAGAGGTCGAACTTAACACTTTCACATGAATTAGAGCTCACATTAAATCATAACCTTTTATACATGATATTTGACATAAACATCAACATATATGAAAGACTGATATTTAACAACCACTCAATGTATTTGATGACATATTAAAATTAGATAGATAAGAAAAATCACACTCATAAAACCATCACATAACGCAATATATGTCCTGAGTGGAAAACCCTCTTGGGTAATAAAAACCACTCGAAAAATGATGCCTCGCTAGCTTAAACTCAAAACTCACTATTTGCAATGCCTCATTGGAAAAGTTCAGAGCACCCACTCTAGGAGCACCAACCCCTTATACATTTAGGAACACCCATTCCAAGGAGCACCAACCCCTGTACAAAAACTCAACACAATAATATATCAGAGGGTTACTCTGTTTCTATTCAATTAACACATTACTTTCATTCTCATACATTTAATATCTTAAAGATTCATTCTAGACTCTCTAAAATACCAAATATATCAATTATATACTTTGTTTTGCATCATACTTGCAAAAATTTAATTACAAAATTTTGTGAACACATTTAGCATAATAACTTTGTTAAAAGCATCAATATTAAAATAGTGATCAACCACTGTTTATGTAAGTATACAAAAATTTACATATGCTGCCATCTGTCTTTCGTCGAATCTCTTAGATATAAATTTTAAAACTAATTGCAATAACTCTAAACCAACTTGGGTTAAGAGATTGAAACAAAATCTTTTAACAATACTAAGAAAATACATCAATCCCAAAACAAAAGAGATTATATTTTGTTGCAACCCGAGAAGAGATACCCAAAAACCCTAATGGTTTTTTTCTTAACCATAATCAACAAGAGTGAATCTCTTAAAATACCCTTAACAAACATATTCCAAAACCAATATTTTACTCAAATCCATACATATTTTGCATTACCTAATCACAGTGGAAGAAAATTGAATAAAAGCCATTAAGAGTTGTCGAGTAGTTCCATAACTACCCAACTGGAAGATGACATCGATTCTTCTCTATCTAACTTCCACAGTCAAGCTTACAATAGCTCATAGTCAACATTCAATATCAATCAAAGTGCCAATACATCGAACCATCCTTTACACATATTATTTCAGAGTGTCGATCTGCAAATCAGAAAACATATGGTGGGTGCTAGGGTTCCAAAACTATACACAATGAAATGCAAAATTATTTTTCCCTAGTATTTTCCTTCAAACAACATCATACTTCACATGATTTAAACAATCACTATAATATGTTTAAGTCCATTGACAAAGACTTTCCAAGTAAAAATCAACACCATAATAATGCTAATTATTAATTCCAAAAGGATACTATGATAGCTATCAGTGCCAAGTCAACACATTACAAATAATATCAGTCAACATCTTTATCAATAATACCTGATACCTCAAGCTCATTGAATCTTAATATAATTAGTGCTGGGAATTTTAAAAAGTCTATTCTATTGATATTCAAACAATGCCTATATCACATGCTTAGTATGCCCAATACTCATTATGTATTCTCCGACATGATTAGCATGCCTTTAATAAAGCCCGAAACCTTATTAATATGAGCACAAATAAAACCAAATACCTTGTTCAAAATGACTTTTAATAATAAAACCTTTCTTGAATAACTTTCTCAAATGACTTGAGTAATGTCAATTTGTTTGACAGTATAGATTCCAATAAGATCTGATAGAATCACCTTTGTTCTACATGCTACTAATAAATCAAATTCCTTATAAAAAAATGCCAATTACCTTAGTAAAGAACTGAAAAAGTGAATTGACCAAGTCACACATATACCTGAAACATTTTTCTTTTTAACCAATCTGAAATGCTTCAAATGCAAAGACCATAGTACTGCTTTGTCAAAATGATAAAATGTTACATCAACATGTATCAACCAAAACCTATAACTGCATGTGAAAACCAAACCTCAACCAAGTAACCATTTTTTTCATCAAGGAAAACCTACAAGCTTGATACACAATTGAAATCCAACACCATATCCACTAGTTCCTAAATTGTCATCTTCTACATTGTGGCCTAGAATACCTAATTTTATGGTGACAACTTTCGGCATTGACATGGGGAAACCTAAGTAAAGTTAAGAGACTTCATTCATTTTCATCATTATTCATACATATTCCTTTTCAGAATGGGAAGATGTCCTGCATACATCCTTTGATTTATTTATTCCTAAGGGGAGGAATATTGTTTTGTGATCTTGGATTATCTTTAGCTTTTTGTGTCAAGCATTCACCAACAATAAAAGAGATTCTATGTTCAAGGATTATTTGGTATCTCTTCTTCTTCTCTCTTGGGGGGAGTTTTGTCCTATGGGGTTTCTCTTTCTCATATTTTGAGAGGTTTCATCATTGTACATGGGTACCTAACATGGCCTTGTAGCTAGAACCCATATTTGCATTGTTTCATCTTTTCACCCACCTATGATATGCTTAAGTGGGAGTGTTGGTGTAGGTTTTTCTATATTTATTTTTCCTACACATTATTAAGCATACTTAGGTTATATGAGACTTGGTTTATGTGAGGACATGTGGCGTAATCCATTGATTACATGTGTCATTGTCACCCACACTTGGGTGGTTGAGTCTCACACCCTCTTTTGGCCTTTTATGCCACCTCACAAAACCACTCTCTTGTCTCCTTTTTAGTAGTTTATGCCACCTATTTGAAATTTTTTAAGTAGGTATAACTCCCACTTAATTTGGTTATTTAAGAGTTATTACCCCTCTTGGAATTATTTTCCCACATTATGCTATATATTCAACACTCACCTCTCCCTCATATATTGTTCAAATGAGTTCACATCAACTCAATCAATTCAAGGGAGTGTTGATGCATACTGTATCATTTTGAGTGTGATAATATCATTATTCTCTTATTGCACAATATTCTAGCATTTTTTCGTCCTCTTGTTGCTCTTTTGTAAAAGGTTAATCTTAATTTTTTAGGTGATCCTGGATACTCGAGCTCATCAACATCTCTTACATGATATCAAAGATTTCAGATCTGTAAGCCCCTTCTCAATTTGGGAGGAATTCAACATTGAGCTTTTGTTGGGTGCATTTTCAGCAAAAATGGACATCGCCATTGAGTCTAAAAGGCCGCACAGACAAATTTTGATATAAAACACTTTATATTTTGGCTCCCAAAAAAATTTGACCAATATTGGAGGGCTTGAAGAATCTTTGATCAAAATTTTTGTACAGAATCCGTACGGATTGTACGTTTTGTGTATTCATATCATATTTCATGCTCCTTGCTGGCTAATGCAAATTTTTATTTGGTTTTTAAAAATAAAATATTCACATAAGCTTTTTTTAAAAGCAAAAAATAAAAATAAAAGTGAAAGGGGATTTACCCCTGCACAATACTTGCACAAGGTACCCACCACATGCCCGTAACATAAATTTATAGCTAATAAATTTTATGCATACTACTCTCTATAGAAAATACATTTGTTTTAGAGCTTTCTCTTTTAAAGGCTCTTTTCTAGGGTGAGAGCCCATGTGGCTAAATATATATTTTTTTAAAGTTTTCTTAAAAAAACTTTTCAAACAAAATTTATGAAAATTTTGAAAGTTTAAAAAATAAAATAGAAAATTCAGAAATGATCCAACACACGTGCTATATTTGGAGAATATTTAGCAGCTTTGTTAAACTAATGTGAGTTATAAATTTAGCAAGGTCTGCTAAATTTAGTAGAGGTGGCATATTTGGCAGAGCTTTGAACTGATTAGCAAAACTCTAGATTTGATGTTATCTCCAAAGTTGGCAACATTTTGCTAAATTTAGCAATGATGTAGTGCTAATGTTAGCATTTGCATTTGAATTTTTGGATCCCCTCTCCATTAGAGTTTTACATTTTTCATCTGATCTTCAGAGGTCTCTAACTCAATCATCTGGGCTCCGTTTTGTGAGAATTTTTTTTATTTGGGGTAGAATTTCATAGGCTTCACAATGGTGTGATCAGTTTTTTCTCAAGTTATCTAGATTTTTCAAAATTATGTTTTCTTAGCAGATCTAAGCAAGAGTTCTCATTTTTTTAACTTCAAACAACTATAACTTTCACATATGACCTTAGATTGAGGTGATTTTTTTTTAAGTTGATATTTTTCTGAGCACTACAAATAGGTGGTATTTTGAGGTCTTGGTTTTGAGATTATTTTGTACTTTCAGTATTTAGGTCTAATTTTAGACTTTGTAAAACTTTGGTAACAACTCTAGAATTTGTGACTTAGTTTATATGAGGACACATGGCATAATCCATCGATTACATGTGTCGCTCTCACCCACACTTGCATTTTTGAGTCTCACACCCTCTTTTGGCCTTTTATGCCACCTCACAAAACCACCCCCTTGTCTCTTTTTGAGTAGGTTATGCCACCTATTTGGCATTTTCCAAGTAGGTATAACTCCCACCTAATTTGGTTATTTGGGAGTTATTACCCCTCTTGGAGTTATTTTCCCACATTATGATATATATTCATCACTCACCTCTCCCTTCTATCTAGTTTAGATGAGTTCATATCAACTCAATCAATTCAAGGGAGTGTTGATGCATATTGTATCATTTTTTGTGTGATAATATCATTATTCTCTTATTGCACCATATTCCAATATTTTTCATCCTCTGGCTTCTCTCGTGTAGAAGGTTAATCTTTGTTTTATAGGTGTTCCTAGATGCTCAAGTTCATTAGCAACTCTTACACAGAGTACCACATCCAATTTTTGAAGAGAGAGGAGATCAGAAGTCCCATTAATCTACTGAGGAGCATTACTTGATCATTGAATTCCTCCATGAAGTCACTCTAATTAAGTTTCTTAGGTAGCTTACCTACACTAGTGCGGGGATCAAACATCCATTTTTTATTTATCATTTTAATAGAAGCCATATAATTTTTTTCACACATTATTGACATGCTCATTTGCATAGTCCTCCATCTAATCGAATGAGGAAATCCTAAAAGTTCGTTCAATTGACATGGGTGTTAAGTTAGCCAGTACCCAAACCTCAGAGGTTACTATTCTCATTGAGTCTTCGTGAGAGCATTCTTAACACCCGAAAATCAACTTAGGAAAAATCAGAGATGGGGGAAACTTAATTCCTATGCAATTCAACTTTTCTTTATCTTCTAGGCCATCTCATCCTTAGGTTGAACTAGGACACATTGCCAGAATTCATCTATGTTGATCTATCACAAATTAGTCTTTGAAACTTTGTCCCAATGTGACAAGATCTTCGAGATGCATTCTACTCCGTGAAATTTGTACTTCATTTTCTCCTTTTCCTTGTCGCTCTTTGTTGTTTTTGTGCTTTTCACTTCTTTGTCAGCCTTTTCAATATTTTCTGTAAATTCCCCAAAGAAACAATGTATTAAGTAATATTAACAATTAAGGATAAGCAATATGTGAATTAGTTCATTATGATAATCCCACATTATCATTAAATGCATCAAATTCCAAGGAAAAACATCAAATTTATCCATCTCTGATTGTTTGTGGCCTTTTATGGGTTTTGTCATTTTAGGGGCCAAAGATTTGTAGATGCCAACATTACAAAAGTCATTGATGGTGGCATCATTGTAAAAATGTCCCACAAATGACATCTCTCACCAATATTTTTTCATTGTTGAAACATTTGGTTATCTTGATGCAAATTGATTGAGGCATGTGAGGAATAATCAAAGCAAAGTCATTTGAGCTATCTCGCTTGTCAAATCCATCGCACTGAGTTTTGTGGAAAATCACCTCATGAAAGCCTCACATGTGGATGTCGATTATAGATGTACCATGGAAATGGCTTAGAGTTGGTGGCATTCCACAAGCAGCCTCTCGTGAGGGAATTTCGAGAAATGCTTAGATACTTAGCAATTTCAATGTAAGTATTTTTCACATATGAAATTTTCTTACCAAGAAAGTTTACACTATTACTAAGTTCTCTTCTTCATTTAACCCCATTGTAGAAAATTCCAGTGTGGAAGCCATGGAGGCAGAAGCTAGTAAAAAATGTGCCAAAAATAATGGCATGAAGGTCATGGTTTCCCGCACTTGAATCTCTACAATTACGAATGACTTATCAATTTTAGTCTCATCCCCAAATTCATGCATGTGGGAAATACAAGAGCTTATTCTCTTCATTTTAAGAATCAAATGGTATGCGTAGAGATTTCCCATGTGAAGGCCAAGATGAGGGAAGCCGTTTAGGTTTACGCCTTTGAAATGGATTACTAAGGTTGGCATCCCATAGGTGCCCTTTCGCATGCCAATTTTTGCAAGGCATCCTTGATTAAGGGTGATGTGGAATCACATTATGTGGATGCCATGGGTGCAGGGGTTGTCGAGGTTTATGCTATGAAATCGGCTTGTGGGAGTTGGTTTTTCCTGGGTGTCATTGAGAATACAAATTTTCGCAAATCACTTCGTACTTAGACTCTTTTATTGTCAACTTTTAAGGCATGAAAGATAATAAAAAAATCACCCTTGTGAGTGCCACAAAGGTGGAAAACTTCATGGTTTGAGCTGTTAAAATGAATCATATAACATGGCTTCCTACACTCAGGTTTCCACATAAGTGTTTCGACATGGAAAATTTTGAATAGGCTTTTGGTCATAGTCAACTACAGAAAGGAGAGAGGATGGGAGCCATTAAGGATACGATCCACATTTGAGCATGTTGGTGTTGGAATTATGCCTATGACCTTCCGTCAGAGGGTTTATCATTATAAATTTGAACATTTGAGGTAGGAACCCAAAAAACCCTAAATGATAGAAAGCCTGATAAAAAATCAAACAATAAATACAATAAAAATCTCCAACCTAGTAAAAGTGTAGAGGGAATGAAGAAATTTGCAACATGACTCAAGCACCAACCACCCCAATCCAAAATCAATGATACATAGCAGAGCTCCAAAGGAAATCATGAGTAGTCAAGAACCAATTGAGGATGATCAAGCTCATATTTATAGCTTTATGTGTAATAACTACCGCAAATACCTTGAAAATGGTGGAGACCCTAATTTACAGGAATACAAGGGTTGGAAGCCAGGGTGATGTGAGCAAGACAACTGTGGATTCCAAACATGAAAAATCCATGTTGATACAAGCCATCACAATGTGGACACAAAATGTTTGTGGGACAATATCATGTGGATGCCATGGTTTACGACTCCAAGATGATGATTTTTTACAAATAGATCCTCGTGAAGGTTTTTTCATAAATGGCACAAAAAGGATGATCTTCCACATAATGATTGCCCACGAGAAAATTTACACAAATGATCCTTAGTGAATGAAATTTTAACAAGTCATTAGGATACAAAGGAGACATTCATAATCCAGAGGAACTTTGAGAAAAAGGCCAAAAAATAAAGGTAAAAAGAAAAAATGAGTGTAGGCCAACTTGGTGAAAAGAAAATCCAAAAGAGGGGATGCCTGGCTCAGGCAAGGTGTGTCTACAAAATGTACAAAAAATGAAAAATATTCTAGTGAATTCTTCTGAGCGTAGTTCAAAGGATAAGGATTCATTTGGAACCAAAAATATCTAGTTTCACAGACTAGGATGAAAAATTCATAAGACAAACTCAAAGCTCAAGGGAGAAACAAAATCATTAATTGAATCAACTCACAAAATATCTCGGAGATGTGTGTGTGTGTGATGAGTTCATTCCTCTCCCTTAAAAACTATAAGGTAAGTAATCAATCATTCAATACAAGCTACATAGATGATCTAACTCCAAAAGTAACGTGGATATTGCCTCATTGGAAGTCAGGCATCTATAGCCCTGACAAGGTTATTAGTGCAAGCCCCACAGACATTTCTCTATGCCAATTGGGCATCTATAGCCAAAATATAGTTATTCACACATCCACATAGTCTCTTATTAAATATTTCTTTTATCTTTTATAATTTTGCCAACTGAATAAGCAATAAACCTTATTGTGGGGTTTGGAGATTATAGTGGTCGCTAAAGTAGATTTTAAGATTTATCACCCATCTAAACCTCATGATAACTACTATATAGCCTGTTGGAAGTATTAAAGATGTGTATTTTTTGAATGCTAAGATAGGTGTGAATGGATTCAAACAATGATTCCTTTCTAGATCAAGTGAAAATTCAACTAATGAAACTTGATCATGAAAGTAGGTAGAAAATTCCAAACAACTTACAAATAATTATTCAAAGAACAAACATGAATGTGCATCAAAGTCATCCTTTCAAAATTACAAGGCACACCACCACATTGGGACCAAGAAAAACACCCACAAAAAAAAAGGTAAACAAATATAAATAAAAGAAAACTAACCAAAATCCACCTAATCCTACAGAGAACCACCTAAACTATGTACAAGGATGAGTTGTAACAAATCAGGCAAGGGAATAATGTTTAAGATACTACCCATTGATGGGAAGTGGGATATCCTCTCCAATGAGAGTATTTAAGGGAAATGCATTATCTCCTAGGATTTCAGAGATCTGAAAGGAGCCAATCTAAAGGTTGTCAAATTTTCCATACTCCCCTTTCTTTTCATAGACCTTATTCCAATATAAAACAAGGTCAACAATCCTAAAGGCCTTGACTTTGGCTCTACGATCAAACCAATGTTTAACTATGTCATGATTCTTAGTGAATTTTTTTGTGACTTCATCTCATTTCTTCTCTAGGTGGAGAAGTTCATCCAGATGGGCCTGAAGATGTTCCCCCTCATCATATTACTCATTAATGAGTTAGAGTGTGGGAATTTTGAGGTGAATAGGAAAAATGGGTTCTAGGCCATAAACCAAATGGTATGGAGAAGCTCCTATGGTTGATTTCTATCTATTGTGATCTACACAAAGAGAAAATTATAGTTGGGTATGCCAGTCCTTTTTATTTTTATCAAGCAGCCTATAAATGACTATCAATAGATTTTTGTTTGTTGACTTAGCCAGGCCATTCCCTTATGGATAATAATTGGAATAAATTTTTAGCACAATACCATAATCAAATTCCCATCTTGAAAATTCCAAAGATGCAAAGGCAGTACCATTATCGCATAGTAAATCAAATGGACATCCAAAGCGATTAACAATGTATTCTTCCAAAAATTGATTACCACCTCTATTATGCATTTTCTCCAAGAAATAACTTCTATCCACCTATTGCAATAGTTAGTAGCAATCAAAATATACTTGTGTCCCATAGAGGATGGTGGGTTGATTAGATTGATGAAGTCCAGTCCCCATTGCGTAAATGGTCTTACCTCAGCAACCGACTGTAATGAGACAATAACATATTTTTTTCTGGTGGTAGTAGTCTGACAAATATGACAAGCCTTGAAATAATTATGAGTGTACCTATTGGCCTTCTCTAATGATTCAAAAAATAAGCCCTTAAATTTGTAACTCAAAGACTGGACATCTGTACTAAATAGCTATGTTTCTCATCATGAAGGTTCATTTAATTGTCAACCCAGGGATGTGAACTTGAATTGGGTCAGCACAATATGTGCACTAGGTTTCTATTGTTGCCATATTCATTCTACAACTAGAAAAGACATGATTTTGAAAGTAAATTGAATGAAAGGAAGTAGAATAAGCACTAAACATCAAACAACAACTATACTGAACTGAAATGCATGACAAAAATAGAAATCTTAGAAAATAGAAATCATGTAGGAATAGTCACATAATAGAATTCTAGTGGTTGTAGGAATAGACAGTTTCCAGAATTGAAACTATTACTAAATATAAAAATAATGAATGAGCTAAAAGGATGGGATCCTCACCAAGTGGGCCCCCTTGGGTGAGTTTCCCTTGAAACTAACTCAGATGCAACAAACTTATAACTTCATTTTATTCATTGAAAGTGCAATTACAATGGAACCGTAACATATATGTATTACTTGAAAACTAGAAATGTGAGTACAACATTAGATCAATCAACCTTCTGAGAAGGAGTATCTGAATCTTATTTATAGAAGGAAAAAATACTAACTATCTAGCAAGGCGATCAACTCCAATAGATTAGGAGGACATCATTTATGGAAAGCATAAGAAAAGGAAAGGAGGTTATGCATGCATGGAATCTGGTCAAGCCAACCTTGCCTTAACACAAATCTAACATAATAAAAAATCCTATATTCGTTCAACCAACTAATATGATCATTTATAAGGCAATTACATTCTTTAATTTGATCTAGGATTTTCCCTCCATTGACTTCTTTGGCAACCGACCAGCCAGTAGAAACTTCCTCAACTTTGAATGCTCTAATTACATCTGCATAACAACATTAGCATGCACACACAATTACATATCTATAACTACCTTAAAGTAACACTCATTAATCCACATGTAAAATTAACATAGATAATTCACATAATAAGTTAATGTCATTTAAAAGTCACAAAGATAAACATATGCCCAATGTTTATGTTTTTGAGGAAATAACATGGAAAATACCAACAAGCAAGTGTCAAAGTCTATGGTAACAATAGAAAATATATAATAAACCCTATGAAAATTGATTCATTAACTGGACTCATCACTCCGCACAACCTAAAGTTTTGTTGGTCCTCCAACAAAGGAAGTACTGCTCCTTTGTCTAGTCAATACCCTGAAGTCTGCAACTGTCAGCTGCCCCACATCGATTTATGTAGTGTCTGAATTGGGGTCCCAATAGAACCCTTTCTTACTCTCTAACCTGCTCCATTTTTTCCTTTCTGCAACTATATCATATCGCCAATACTTGAAATCTAGCATAGGCCATAGTACTGTAGGTGGCTAAGAGGTTAATGGAAGCCAAAAATGTTGTTTCAACCTTCCAAGTTGTATGTATATGTCAACTCCTTTACATGATGTAACATAGTTTTGTAAAGAGTGAGGTTTGGCTTGCTTCAAATCATCAGACAAATTGTTCCACCTTTGTGATAAATACCCCATTACTTATTTCCTTGTAGTTTATGCCACCTTCTCATATTTTGTGTAGGTTTTTTCTCTAACAGGCATGATCCTCCTATTATAGCTTGGTCGATAAAGAAATCTATGCCATTCCTAGAAAATGTCTCAGGTTTTCTAGATTCAGCTCTAATTGGCAAGGGAGTATTGAATTTTCTTTCTTTGTAAGTCCTGAACTATTGTTCCCAACTAATTTCATTATGAATCTGGGACATAAATGCCCTTAAATGGAGATCCCCAATATACAATAATGGGTTGCAAACATGATCATGGGACACAACATAACTATGCAAATATAGTTCACACAAAAAAAATTTAACTTCAGGAGGGGAAAATTGATAAGCCTTGAAAAAATCATGAGGAGTCTCAATAGAAGGATTCAAACTTGAAATGATCCTTGATAGTTTAAAATAAAGATCCCATTCCTTCAAATACAGAGCATAGACTTCTGGAGGATTTTTGCACACTAGTATCTTAGGCACTAATGCTACCACCTTATCCACCTTTTCCTTCAAGGAAACAATATTTGTGTTCTTTTCTTCAATTTTTGCATCTTTATTTTTAATTTATTCCTTTAACTTGCGTGTTTCCTCTTTCCATTCCTCTTCCCTCCTTTGCATTTGACTCCATAGGTTCATGGCTACAAGATTCCATGAAAAATAAGGGGGTCTATGTGTTCCTACCAAAATCTTCCCTAGAATTGATTCTTGTTGTTCATATAGCACCAGCTACAATGACTCTAATTGTCCACCCAGTTTTGGTTGTAGGGGTTCTTGGTCTTACTGCAAGAACTCTTGCTCTTGTTGTAGGAACTCTTACTCTTGACTCTCAACTTGTTCTGCAATAACAACAAGTTCTGTTAGCCTTATATTTGCTTGTCCTTCAAAAATTTATTTTTCTTCAACATTCACCTACCCCATAGGGGCATCTGTGTCCTCCCTATATGTTCCTTGAACACAAGGATTTTCTTTGGAGGTATACCAGCGGCTAACCTGACTGGATTTGATTTCTTAGGAGGGCTTTCATGCTTTTCTTTGACTGTAGGAAGGATAGAGTCAGCCTTCCGTTTCCTAGGGTTTGGTGTTACTTTTTTTTCAGATTGATTTTTTGCTTTCCCTTTCCTCATTTCTACCTCTCTCTTTTGTGCCTCCTTCCTAATTACAACCTTAGTTCAAATTGAGGTTTTAGGAGAAACATCATAATCAAAGTCTGAAGAGGAACTATCTTTGTCTAAATTTTTGACTCAGAAGAACTAATTTCTATAGCTTGTTTAGCTCTAGGAAGATTTATGTTAGGGTTTGCACCAAAAGTTGAGGCACCAAGAGTGGTTTCAACAACACTCCTCCTACTAACCCTACAGGGTTGAGGTAGAGCTCTAGGTCACATATTTTTTGGTCTAAACTAGTCGACATTTACAAATTCCTCCCATGTCATATCAGAAACCTCTTGCAAAGATTTCTCTACTAGTAATTTATCAAACAATGGTGAGAGGCAGAGTTATCTGTACCTTTCTAAATCTCGATCGCCATGATTGCAAGGAGATGATACAATACATTAGGTATATTCATTCTTCTCCTATGGCTCATATGATTCAAGAGCTTGAAGTGTAAAGAATAGAGGTTCTGATGGAGCCTACAATTTTATGCAAATTTTAGGTTCCTATGATGAAATTTTTTAATTTCAGCACTCAAGAGTACAGTTGGAGAATTTGCTCAAATGACCCATTTTTTGAAAAATCACACAATGAAGCCTCTTTAGTTTGACTCAAAATCACCTTGCATACATGTTTATTTGACATATGGGAGTGTGCATGCTAATTTTCAACTTCATATGATCATTTTTGACATGATTCCAAAGTGGCAAGTTGAAGGGTTCTACGAAGGCTTGTTGTCTACACAATAAAATCTATTAAAGTGATCAACTTTGGAGGATAATATTAAGCAATTGGAAGATTTTCAAGATAAATCAATTGGTTTTGTTGATTCTCCCCATCTCAGTGTGCGTCCATGTCAATTTTTAGAGCTTGAAGACATCATTTGGTATTTTTTCAAAATCAATTCCAAATGGGTTTTACCTAGTTTGAACACTACATTTTCAGAATAGCTACAAAAGGGGCCATCTTTGACACTTGATATTTTATGAAGAAAATAAAATGACGTAAAAAAATCTTGTGCATGATTTCACCATGCTTAAATGAGCTAGTATGCAAAGTTATAGCTTTTCAAAATCACATTTGATATTTTTTCAAAAAGGGTAAGTGGAGGGTTTGAATTGAGCTTGACAGTGGCAGTTTTGCAATAAATTTCAGGTGGGAAACTTTGAACATTGATACTTTGCAATCCTAATGGTTTTATACAAATCCACCTGGTAACCACATTCCCCTATCATAGCTCAACATACTTGTGCAATTTCATGGCTTAAGGAGAAAATTTTAATAGTTTTCTGCATTGATTATGGAGGTAATTTGACTCATTCTGATCACAATACAAAAAGTAGAATGACTACCCATTTAGTTTGCAGATGTACTTTGGATTTTGATAATTGAAAGAGTGTGTTGTCTGATAATGAAATAGCACAACAAAGCATATGGGTGAGAGTTTAAACGAAGAAAGGGGTGGAGGC
The DNA here is from genome assembly GCA_007115665.2 of Sequoiadendron giganteum. NCBI lineage: Eukaryota > Viridiplantae > Streptophyta > Pinopsida > Cupressales > Cupressaceae > Sequoiadendron > Sequoiadendron giganteum. The sequence goes on along the minus strand of CM021101.1, from coordinate 475,919,667 downwards.
ATAGTACCAAACAAGAGTGCAATTTGATGGTTTAAAAACACTTCTAGAGCTCACATGTACTCCTAATGTTAAAAATATACCATAGACCATTGGTTACATATGTTGTTAATAAAGATGCCTCTTTGCAAGATATATCAAGCACAAATGCCACACAAAAAATAGGCTCAACAAAATAAACCTCTAGGATACATTGAGAAGTTATATAACAAATTTTATTATGTGAAGACTCAAAAATGTAAGTGAAAAGGGGTTACAAAAGTAGAATATGGATTTTTCTCCTCGTGGTAGACAAATCCCTGACCATCAAAACTATTCTCATTTTTGATAATGGAGCATTGACATACTATTACTTTGCAAGTGCATTACAAGTTGTTTCACACTTTCCCTCTTTTGATGCTCTCATTACAATGATATTCAAAATATTGACAAAAGCACAAAGATTAGGATTGAATCAAATTCCATAAATCATGCCAATATTTATAAGGGTTTTCCCAGTGCATTTAGATTTGACTGAAATTCTCATGTGTGGGAAAATTCCAACACTAGAAATATTTTTGACACAAATATTCAGAGCACCTGAATGGCCAATATGTAAACCCAGCCTTGTTGTAGAATCAAAGGATGTTTTAAATCAGAAATCTAGTAAGAATAATTTGATTGATGTGCAATTTTGTTGGAGTGATGTGATTCCCACATCATAGAGAGGTATACAAGAGCCAAGTTTTTGGGTAACACAAACAAATAACATGTCAATCTATCTATCACCCACTGATGTTATGATTGTCATTGATTTTACCTATAATCCAAATTCTACATTTGGTAATTGGATTCAAGTTATAAATGAAAAAATGAAGTCAAATCCTACACTATATATTTTAAAGGAACTCTTGGTGGAGTTTTTTAGACTCACAAAGAAAAATTAGGAATTTTCACTTGCTACAAAATGAACCATGAAAATAACCTATTCTTGCAGGCCAACAAAGGATATAAAGAAAATGAAAATGATAATATATAGCCAAAGAGGCTTCTTGGAAATTCTTGCTTTTGTGTCAGAATATTCACCACTTCCTAAACGACAATGTGAGGAGGGAACTAAAAGGAAACCAAAATAAATCTAAAAAAAATTAAGGGAGAACGGTGATCTAAAAGAAACTCAAAGGTGAGAAGAATTTGTTGCTTGAGAGGAGATTTATCAAAGAGGTCATTTGAGTCAATAGAAAATATTATCCACACTCGAAAACTAATCTACCAAAAGCTACCAAAGGAAAGAGTTATAGTTTGATCAGACATATTAAGGAAACTAAATAGGTGATTAAGCATCCATAATTATTCGAAAGTCAAGGGTAGGGTTGCAGTGGATCTTAGACTGAATCATGGATAAAATCCATGTCTCCACCAATATACGCAAATGCTACGTCGAGGTTATGCTCATTTTTGGGAATACGTTTGATTTCACACTTGTGCTAAAGAAAAGCTATGTTGGCTCTTTATGCTAAAAGGACATGGGAGAACCCATGTTGGTGACAAACATACATAAGTCGACCCCAAATTATAGGTTATGTTTTGGTGATGGTGTTATAATGCAAAATATTTCAAACTCTAAACACATCTTGAGAAGGCTAGAGAACTGTATTGCAAAGTGTTTACCTAGAGACTAGGAAATTTTTATGCTATAAATGGGGCAGCCATTGTGCTAGCTGAAAGGGGTCAATTTAATAGTGCTAAGGAAATTTTTACACTGGTACAATAAGATCGACAAGAAACCCTAATATTAGTACAATACGAAGATTCTAGAAAATCCTTAAATGTGTTAGTGAGACATATACATCAGAGTGAGTTCTCTAAATATTTTTGATTATGCAAGTTTCACTGATAGCCAAGTGATTGAAATATATTGGTGAGACAATTGACATCAACAAGAGTATTTTGAACTTCCTCGATAGAGTAAAGTCTCCCTAATACAATGATATGCATCAATCTCCATCTAGGACACTATGATTTATCGGTGTGAGTTATTGGTAAATCCCTATGATAGGGTAAGAAGATAAGTCATGATGGAGAACTCAAACAATATTTTATTAAAAGGTCAAATTTTGGTGTGGCAGTAAAATGGGTAAAATATTATGTGGTAAATGTTGCCACATTTATTTTGTGAGATTTTGTTATTAGTGAAGATATTATTTCTCAAAGGGTAATAATTTCATCAAAAAGATTAAATAATGGGTGATTCTTTTACCAAAATGGGTAAAAATATAGGGGAAATATACGATAATGTATGTTTACCAAGGGAGAGATAATGAAGAATGTTTTAACTTTTCATGGAGGAATTAAAAGAAAATTTAATACCTTGTAATGGGTAATTATTTTTACTTAACAAGTATTTTATATTAGGTGAAGATGCGAAAATTAAATACAAAGTAAAATATTTTCACCAAGATGGGAAGCATTTTCATGAAAGAAGTCATGAAGCAGGTAATTATTTTAATGGGAGAAAAGCGAAGTTTCCAGCAAAGGATAATTACCAAAATTATTTTCTCACAAAAAATGAAAAATGAAGATTAATGTTAAAATATTTAATTTGCCAAAGGCAACTAATTAAATATTTTAAACGAAGAGTTGCACCAAAAAGAAGAATTACACCTAATGGATGTTGTGAAGGGTTGTAACCTTAAAATGAAATGTATATATGCAAAGTAAAATTGTATCATTAAGAGGAGAATTAAAATTAGGTACTTAGGTAGGAGATATACAAAAGATACTTGTAAAATGTTTATCATATAGATTATAGAGTGCAGACCATGATGCATGCATGAAATTTCTGGGAAATCAATGAAAGATCTCTGATTTTGTGGCGTCATACTGGTATCAATTATTTGTTGAATTAATTGAAGATATTATCAAGTTGTCTCCAAGGTTGATATTTCTTTGTTATTTAAATTGATATATAAAGTATATACTCAGTTTATCAATGCACATTTGTTGTACTTGTGTGATATGCTTAATTGGTTCTTTCAAGTAAAGATTAAATCCTTCTAGTCATTCATAGTAATTTGGAAGTGTCATTTGGATCACTAAGAAGAACTTGGTAGTTAAATCCTTTCATGTTTATACAAGTTATAAACCAATATTAGTATGTGAAATAGCTAGAGCTTTTTCCAAATATCAACCACTCATCTTTGAATTTTATTTGACTTTGCTTTACCCAACAAGGCACTGGTCTCAAACATTTTTTAGTTTTTTCATACCAAATCCAAATTTTACATCTGTTAACTGAACATATTAAACTTCACCTCAATATTTCTTACACAATTTATACCAAATTGGGTTTTCTTCTCCCCACTTCCAATTGCCATTGTGGATAGATTGCATAAGTAGGAAACACATAGTTTAAATCTGGTTCACTTCCATCAGGTATACCCACCTAGGTCTGGCAAAGCTTGAAGAGAAGAAGGTTCAAATTCATCATTCGGCCTTATACATTAGCCAAAAACGCACCAAGAGCTTGGAAAACTCTTGTGGCTTCAAACCAACATTTTTTAGACCTAATAGTATTGACTAACGGCCCTCACAAGTAATGTACTTCAAAATTTGGATAACTATTTGTTCCATGGCTTTGGTAGAGAGGTTCTCTTTGTACCTTGCTTATTTACTTCCAATGGAGGGTCACTGTGTTCAGTAAATTTGGCCCTAGTTGTACTTGCATCCCTAGTAGTAGGGTATAGCTCACCATCAATCAATAAACCTGTCACCTCTGCAATCTTCTCTTCATTAGCTATCACCTCCAACCCTTTTACGATTACCTTCCCTTCAAAGTACGTTTGAGAAAATTTTAGCACAATATCCTCATTAGAGCTATGGAGCTTTAGAACCACCTATAATTCTTGAACTCAGCCTGAGAAGGTGCATCTTGTAGGATCACATCATGAACCATGGGTTCATTTCTAATTGATTGACCTTCCATTGTTTCAGTTGCCTGCAATCAAACACATACTTCTATGAGGTTTCCTTTCCTGTAATCTTTCTTTTGAGACCCAATTTCTTCTTCCTAAAACTCTTTTGAAATCCTAATGCCAATGTCATATGAATTTTACCTTTTTGGTGACTTGAGATTATGACTAAGGCAATAAAGGAAATAAGGAATCATAAATGAAGGGTACTTTCAAGAAAAATGGTGGTGATTTGGTGTCATTTCACATATGCAAGCCGTGATTTCACTCGATCATTCAAATTGTCTCAATTCAAATTTTGCTGACATGGATTGACACATGGACATGTTATTTACACCCCCCCAACCTAAATTTGAGCATGTGTCCACATAGGCTAGGTAGTAATGATGATTTGACAGGGCAAGGTACAATTATATGCTATGCAAAGTATCAACATTAATTTAAAGTAATTACATAAATGTACTAAAGTAATTAGATGCATTAAATATAGGCTCTTTCTTTTGTGCCAATGTTTATGGATTGTGTAGGCTCTCCCAGAACTGATGACCTTTCATTATAATGCTCCAGAAGGGTGTCAAATCTCCCATCTTTCAGTTCCTCAAAGAGGTTTTCATTGTTCGATGCATTCTTTATTTTTTTATTTTAAAGATCTAATACTGCCATAGAATGGTTTTCACCATTAGATCCATTGTTCCTATTTTTATTTTTGCAACTAGAATATTTGACACCCTCCATTTGATCCAATCTGTTATGAGATTTATGGGTAGAAATTGTGTCATTTTTTTCATAACAAAGTAAATTTATGATAGCATCATCATTTGCATAGATGGGTACATTTAGAGGTTCAATGGGTTCCCAATGGATAAGTTCGGGATGGACTAAGGGTAGGAAGTCATCGGATTGACTTGGGTCAATGGCAGTAAGGGTTCAGATAGTTATGTCATTATATTTATTACAAGGGATGTTGAGGTCCATGATGTTACTCTCCTCGAGAATATCTAGTTCACTCAATGTTCATTCATCCTCACTTGAGTCATCGATATTTTGTGATCCTAATATAAATGATCTAGACCCTAAGCTATGTCCCTCCTCACATGTAGGTGCATATTGTTTTATGACATCAATTTGGACATCTGTGTAAGATATATCACAGTATAGATCCCATTCATATTCATTAGAATCTATTTCAGAGCTATCTCTTACTTGAAGGATTCTTTGAACTTCCTTCTTTGTCATTTCTTGTTTCTCTTCTTCTAAGTAACCCAATCCTTTCTTATGTTTTGAATGAACAGTAAGAGGTTGAATAGGTTCCACAATGCCTTCTTTCCTTTTTCCAATAGGTCCCTGTCCTTCATAACCAATTTTTTCTAAAATAGTCTTTCCTTTGCCATACTTATCTATCTTGATTTTTATGTTTGTTGATGTCAATGTTTCTTCATCTTTGTACAACCAATCGAGGATAATTTTTTTTTCTGATTCATCCTCTATAGTATCAGCTCTCACAAATCTTTCCTCTAGAACTATGGTAGGTTGTGATGTTTGTTGTTTTATCATTGATGGTTGTCCATGCATCTTTGGAGATGGCATAAATTGTGAAAGATTAAGAGACTGCTCAATAGAATATTGTCCCATGCCTTTGTCTATTAGTTGGACCTATTCTTGGAATTTTTGTGATAGAGAATTTAGAGGATTCTTTTTGTTTGTTAGTGTAGTTTCAACAACACTTGTATCTTGTGATTTTTCCTTTTTCTCCACCCACTTGGATATAATGTTTGGAGGCTTTTCACCATCTAATGAATTTGAACTGCATGCTTCCGTATTGTGAGGCACAAAAGTTTCTTGAGAAGTTCTGAGTGTGTTACAATGTTGATGATTGTTACTATCTACTTATATAGTCACCTCTTCTCCATTTAATAGAAATTTCAAACATTGGTGATAGGTCAAAAGAACTGCCTTCATTTTGTAAATCCATGGACGTCCTAAGAGTATATTGTAAATCAAATATTTTTCTAGTGCCTGGCATTCTATATTTTCATCATTGGTCCCACTTGAATGGGGAACACAATCAATCCTTTAGAAGATCTCTCTTCCTCATCATAAGGTTTTATCATCATTTTCCTTCCAACATTTATAAAATTATCTAAATACCCTAGTGCACAGATTAACTTTAAAGTACAAATTTTCAAACCAACTCCCCCATCTATTAGGACTCTTTTAACATGATTCTTGTGGATCAATACTTCAATATGGAGGGAAGTTTTATGTGGATGATTAAGGGACACATCATCTTGTTCAGAGAATGATAGATAGTGTGGTGTTGTCAAATGTCCCACCGTAGCCTGGAATTGACAAACATCTAGGTTGTTGGGTACTGTGGTGGCTACAAGTTCTTGTTCTAAAACTTCCTTATGTGATGGTGATAGTTTGAGTTCAAGTATTGATATTTGTGCTGGTATTTTTTGAAGTTGGTCGACAATGTTGTATTGACTTGGAGGTGGAATTGTGTTTTTAGGTGCAACTCCCTTTAAAATTACCTTGGATTTCCCCCTTATCATTACATTAATCGGTTGATAGTTTTTTCTTTCCCTGATTTTTAAAACATTTATCTGATTGTCGGATATTTGTATGCTCGGTATTAGATCTAGGGGGACAATGTCACTAGTTTTGTTGTTGTCCATGTGATTATTGGTTGTCATATCACTTTCTACTTTGGATAAACAAAAGATCATTTATCGTAAACGTGATTGACATTTTTGCCTTTACTATTTGTAGAAGATGACTCTCCCTTGTCATAATTTGGTAAAGGGTCTTTAAAGGATGTATGATCGCTGGTGTTTTGATGTCCCTCTAAGCTTACCTTTTTGTTGTCAATCAGATCTTGGACTACATTTTTTAATTCCATGCAATAATTTGTCTTGTGTCCCTTATTGTTATGGAATTTACAATAATTTGTGTCATTCCACCATGGTAGTTTGAATTTTGGATCCCAAAATCATGTTTCTCGTGTAGTGATAAGATCACTTGCAACAAGTTCCTTCATTGTTGATTCCAGTGTTTGGCCCAATGGTGTGAATTGACACCGGTTTGATGATTTTTGATACGTTTGTGGTTTTGATTCTCCTTTGTTCAGATTATTGTTTTGATTGATATTTGACTTGATATTTTGATCACTATTTTGGTTTTTTTTTCAGTAGAGGTGGTCAAATTAAAAACTGGCTTTTCATTTTGTAAGTCATTTGTAGTTTTGTTGATCTCGGTATTTTTGTTCTTTTTCCAGAGTTTAGATTTGTCATTGTTGGTGTATTGATTTGAGGATTTGGTGTTGTTTGATTTTTCATTGTAGTGTTTGATCACCCCTCATTTGACTAAAGATTCTTCGATTTTAAGGACATTTTCAGTCACCTTTTCAAATGTTGGAGGGCATTGTAATTCAAGCCTATAGCTCATTTCATCAGTCAGGTTATCAATGAATAACTCCATTTTTTCTTCCTCAAGTATGGAGTGAGGATACCTAGCAAATAGTCTTTGCCATCATTGTAAAAAGGACGTGAATGTCTCACCTTTGTTTTTCTTCATGTTATAGAGGTCCTTTATTGTGATGTCGTGTTGGATGTTAAATTAATATTGTGATATGAATCTATTAACGAGCTCTTCAAAAGTGTGTATTCTTGGTTGTAGTTTGGAAAACCGTTCCATGCATTGCCCTCCTAGGCTTCTTGGGAATAACCTCATTAGGTAGGTTTCTTCCTATGCAAATTCTAAGCTCATGGTCTTGAATTCCCTTATATGGTCGATTAGATCTGTCTTACCATTGTATTTGTCATATCTCAGGAACTTGTAGTGTCTATGGAAAGGTATCATGTCTACTATTGAGTCAAAAGGATAAGGAAAAATGTTTTGTAATGTATACCTCTTCATGTTTCCCTTTGTTATGTCCTATAGTTGTTGTTGTAAGTTCTGCATTTGGCTTGTTAAGGCAACAACTAGATCTACATTTGGTGTGTTTTGTGGTATTTTGGTTTCATTTGTCTTAGGTCCTTCTTTTAAGTGATTGACATTGAAATTTTTGGGAAGTTTGACACCTCATTCAGCTAGCATTAGGAGATATTTCTCCATGTCTTGCTCTAAGATATTTTCCATAAATTTATGGAATTTTGGGTCCTATTGTGTTGCTTGTATGTCCTCTATTGTTATTTCATTTGTGTCATTTTGATGAAGTCCACTCCAAGGATTTTCTTGAGCCATAATGTTTGATGTTTCAATTTCTTTTTCCTTAAATTTTTGTCTTTGTGATCTCATCAAAATTGGCATACAAGTGTTTGTTACTTTCACTAAATTTTGATCATCTATGTTTGGATTAGTGTCAATTGGATTTTAACAAATTCAAATAGAATGATATATTCTATTGATGAGACAAAGTTAAAAATATGATATTGTGTTTCGTTTCATGATTGTAGGATGTTAAAATTTTGATGAGGAAACTTAACTCAATAATCCAGATTTATGTTTTGATAATTGGACACTTTGTAGTTTACAAGATCCGAGTTTTATTTGAAAGAATTTCGACTTGTAAGAACCTATTTTGTTTCAGGTCTAAGACACTTTCTGGACTAAGAAGATAGTTTTGGTTGACAAAAATCTGTGTTATAGCTGTTAACTAAATTTGATTGATCTATTTGTAAGCTCTTTGTTTTTTGTAGTTTTTGGAAGTGCTAAAACATAGTGCATAAGTGCTTATTTCAGGAAGCACTAACACATAGTGTGGAAGTTCTATGACAGTACTTCAAAGTGCTATTTGGTGGAAAGTGCTAAAATAGAATGCAGAAGTGCTATGACAATTATTTGAAGTGCTATTTGGCCGAAAGCGCTAAAACATAGTTTAGAAGCGTTGTAAAATTTGATTGAAGTGCTATTTTGTGGAAGCACTAAAACAGTGTTCAAAAGTGTTAAAAAATAGTGTGCAAGTACTAATTTTGATTTAGAAGCACTAAAATAGACCTCAAAAGCACTAAAATAGACCCTAGAAGTGCTACTTTGGATTTCTTTATTGTAAAATTTGATTTGGCCTGGTGGAATATTCTATCATTGGTTGTGGGATGGAGAACTGACGTATGGGTTGAATATGATTATGATGTTGTGTAAGAGCTCTTCCTTGAAAAAAAAATTGTGAATAAAGAGGCTCTAAGACATAATCACCAATAAAACCCCTAGCGAAATCGTGATACCTATGGATGAAAGTTCTATGATGAAGCAAGATTTTTCTACTTTGATACAAGAAACATCCTCTTCTCAAAATATTTTGGTAACCCAGTGGTTTCTTTGGTTTCTTGATTTTGATGGATTTCTTGACAAAAAATTTGGATTTCCAATCTCTAATCATGAATTTTTCTAGGTGATTTTGTTTGACTCTTTTTGATGTTTTTCCGAATGATCTTTATCTGAGTTAAATAATTTGAGAACACAACAAGCAATTGTAGAATAGTTCTCTTTAATCCTAGAATCTAAATAGATAGTGTATGTCCAAGAGCCATGAATGGTCCCTACTGATTTCCACTGGTTTGTCTTAACAAAAATACACTTCAGATAGACTCACTCTTAAGGTCAAAAATTTCATTGTTATACTCAACAACCCACATCTTAAAATTGCGTTGACTCACACAGCCATGTCACCCCCTAGAGGGCGCCCGTGTTTTTTAATTTTCTAGGCACGTACTCAAAGCTGGATTTCTCATCCCTTGAGAAAATGGTCCTTGACAATTATATGGTGTGTCTTGGGGGAAAATTCTTCCCTCTTCTTACACTGCGAGTATTACAATGTTTGGTTGCTAACTCAACTGGATACTACACTATGGTTCTTAGATAGGGTTTCCATTTAGAGAGGTAATAGATAAACTCCCTCAGGAGACCTCCCAATATTTAAAACAAATATTTTGGGGATGGTTATCTTTGCACAACTCTGGCAAAAAATGGATTTCCCCAAATTTTCTTTTAATTTTATAGTGGGGTGGAAAATCTGGCTTTGGTTGTTCCCACTTAGGGTGAGTAATTTTTCCCACTACAAAAAGCCTTCTAAAGGATTTTAAAAAGTGTAAATTACATGGAAATAAAGGATGATTCTAGCATTTTGATCACCCAGTAAAGGGGAGAGAATAAGCCTATTCACCACACAAGCACAATAATCAATGTTCAATTTTTAAAACCCAAAAGATAAATTTTTCTATTCTATGCAAAAATCTTGCTTCACAAAAGTCATGGTGTCAATTTTAACTAATATAGAAAAATGTGTGATGTCTATCCTAGGATTGATAAATTTAAAATCAAGTGACTACCCTAGGATTGATTATTTTTAGTCCAAATGCATCAAAATAAAAATTATGGCTGCAATCGTGTTAGATCCAAATAAGTGGTTATAGAAGAGTTGAAATAGAGAATCACAGTGCTACAATTTATATTAGATGCGCTATAGTCAAAAGAGCTACAATAGTTTTCCGAAGTGCCATATAATTTCCCAGAAGAGCTATATCAGATGTGTTGGAAACGGGTGGTCGATGCGCTAAAATAGATCATGGAAGCGCTCAGTTTCCTCCCTGAAAGTGCTAAAATAGATTACTAAAGCACTATAGTATTTGTGGAAGCACTGAAATAGATCTCAGAAGTGCTATAGTTTTTGTCGAAAGCACCAAAAATGATCTCGCTCATGCTAAAATTAACATGCCAAAAACCTATGTGACACTTTTCAGATTTTTTTGTAAAATATGGGGTCATGCCCCATAGTGGGCACCAAATTGTAAGTCTGAATAAGTATGAAAGTAAATACACTTCTTAATATGACATTATATCAAGAGAATTAATCAAATTTAATCTAATTGCAACAAAAAGACTCTTGAAAGTGTCATATTGCTCTCTATCTCCAAAGATTTATCAAATCATTGTGGCTCTCAGATCGTGTAAGCACTATGACTATTTAAAATGACAATCTAAAGAATGAGAATGATGCTAAATGTAGGAAACTAATCCTATATGATGATATTGTAAACTAATTTGACATGAAATTGATAAATGAAAGCTACAACAAACTAAATGCAGCCATGATTATGAATTAAAGCTATGATGCTATTGCTAAAATGCTTGATGCTTGATGTTTGATGCTTGATGCTTAATGCTTGATGCTATTACTGTAGAGTAAGTTTGCATAAATTTGGTATCCTTTCTTTGTTGTACAGGGTTGTATTTATAGATTTCCAAGCAACACATTTACACAGGGGCACAAAACAGAGGCCTGGATTCAATCTGGAGGATTGAATGGTGAGATATGAAGAAGCTAGAGAATATTTTGGGACTAGTTCCCACCCATGAAAACACCAGGCAAGAGGATAGGAAGAATTGATGGAAGACGATTGAGAGATTGATTCAAATTTTTCTCCAATTTTTCTCCAGATCTTCTTGTGAAGATTGAATCAATAAATTTAGACATAAATTAGACACATGATATCTAATTTGGTTTTGAGAAAATAGATGAATTTGATTTATGCCTTTATTTAAATATTTTGATTTATTTAAATTAGAAAAAGGGAAATAAATAACTTAATAAAACAAACTATAGAAGTTGTTTATTAAATTAGAATGGAACAAAATGATAATTAAACAAAACAAGTGTTTAACCCTTGTTTAATTTATTTAAATGATGTGACAGAATAAAATAGGGGAAATCGATAATTAAATTAAAAAAAGTATTTATTTTTGTTTATTTAATTAAGATGAAATAATAGAAGAATTTAGAAGAATTTAAATGTGAACTATATAAATAAATATTTCAATTTATTTAATAGTAGAGGAATTTAGGATAATCAAATAAGTCGTATTCAATTAATCAAATTCTCCAAACCAATTTTAGGTGTATAGAAAGTTCTCCAATCATTGACATTTCAAACTCACTTTTCATTTCATCAACAAACTTCATACAAAAATCAGCATCACCTTCAAAAATAATGTCATCAACAAAGACTTCAATTATCAATTCTTTATTCTGATCCAACTTGAAATACAAATTGTTGTCAACAATACTTTTATTGAATCCAAGCTTCAAGAAGTATTTATCCAATCTATCATACCAAGCTATAGGATCTTGCTTAAGTCCATATAGGGCTTTCTTCAATTGACATAACATGTTTTCTTTTCCAGTCAGTTGAAATCCATCCAGTTTCTCAACATAGAATTCTTCTTCTTGCTCACCATTTAGAAATGTTGACTTTACATCCATTTGATAGACTTTGTAATTCTTGAGAGCAACATAAGAAAGAAATAATCTTAAAGCTTCAATTCTAGCAATGGGGAAATTTTTTTCTTCAAAATCAATACCTTTCATCACCAATCTTGCTTTGTTTCTGACCACTTCACCTTGTTCATTCAGCTTATTCGGAAACACCCATTTGGTTCTAATCACATTTTTGTTTTGAGGTCTAGGAACAATATACCATGTATCATTTTTTTTCTATTTGCATTAGTTCTTCTATCATGTCTTCCATCCAATATTCGTCTTTGCATGCTTCATTGATATTGCTAGGTTTAGTTTTAGAAATTAGACAATACTCTTCTAAAATTCTTCTTCTATTTTGCACACTTTTTCTCTTATCTCCTATGATCTAACTATCAGAATGATTTCACCTTACATACCTTGGAACTTTAGGAATTTCTCCAACTTCTTTTTCTTGTTTTTTTTCTTCTGCACTTCTACTAGTTTCTGCTTCTTGATTCCCTTGGTTCACCAAAATAATTTGAAGTTGATTCTATTTTTTAACATTCTTTCCATTGTTAGTATTGTCATGTTGGTCATCTAAAGCATATCCACTACATCTAGATGGTTTATCAATATCTTCATCAACTTTGACATTTGCACTTTCAACCATTTTCTTCAACCTTTTATTAAATCACTAGTAAGCTTTGCTCTTAGTAGAATAACCTACAAATATTCCTTCATCACTTCTAGCATCAAACTTGCCTATATCATCATCTCTCTTGATGTAGCATTTTCTTCCAATTTTTTTGAAATATTTGACAGTATGATTATAACCAAACCATAGCTCAAAAGGGGTCTTACTAGAATTATTGTGGATATTTTCCTGGTTGATAGTATACACAATAGTGCTTACAACTTCTCTCCAGTAGAAATGAGGAACATTTTCTTTTAGCATCATGGTTCTAGCAATGTCTAGAATGGTTTTGTTTTTTATTTCAACAACTCCATTATGTTGAGGGGTCCAAGGGGTAGATAGTTGTCTTTGGATTCCATGCTCTTCACTAGAAGAATTGAATTCCTAAGAAGTGAATTCACCACCTCTATCTGACCTTAATAATTTGATCTTTTGGCATGTCTCATTCTCTTCCATATCTTTGAAGCTTTTGAAATTTCCTAATGCTTCATGTTTTTCTCTTAAGAAAGCAACCCATATCATTCTAGAGTAATCATCAATAAGAAACATACAGTACCTTTCACCTTGAAGACTTCTAATTCTGGATGGACCACATAGATCAGTATGTACCAAGTCTAGTACACCATTAGAGTTATACTGTTTGCTCTGAAAATAATTTCTAGTTTGCTTTCCCATCTGACATTCTTTGCACATAGTGTTAGTAGGCTTCACTAACTTAGGAAGATGTTTGATTGCTTGAGAAGAGTTTATTTTGACAATGTTATCAAAGTTCACATGACACAACCTCTTATTCCATAACCAACTTACATCAACTTGAGCAATTAAACAACTTTCACTACTAGCACTTAAGTGAAAAATATTACCTCTTGTCTTTGTACCTAAAGCAATCACATTTCTAGAACTTCCCCATATCCTGCACTTATCATCCTTGAGTTCAAGATTTTATCCCTTGTCTACCATCTATCCTACAATCAACAAGTTATTCTTTAAGCCTTCTACATAAAGAACATCATCAGTATTATGTTTACCACCAAAAGAAGTAGCGGCTCTGCCATGACTCACACCAAAAGTGTTGTCTCCAAATCTTACAACACCACCATCATAGTTTTCCAAGCTTACAAACTTGCTTTTGTCACTAGTCATATGATGTGAGCATCTTTTGTTAATTATCCACTCATCCTTTTCTTTAATTTTTTCTGCAAGAGCCTTCTCAACATGCACATTACTAGTAGATTCAGTGGAATCCTGACCATTTTCTTTGATAGCAATTAATACCCATTCATCTTCATTTCCATTTTCTTTATTAGATTCATCATCAGTAATTCCTTCTTCATCATAATAGCATTTATTCTGAAATCTAGTCTTATCAAGTTTATACTTAGACACTCTTTTAGGACACCTTGATGCAAAATGAGCTATTTTACTACAGGAAAAACATTTGATAGGTAACTTTCCTTTGTACTTATTATGAACTTTGGCTTCTCTTTTCACAATCAATGCTTCCAATTCTTCTAATTCTTTTTCTTCATCTCATCTTCATACTTGAATTCTATTTTTGGAACTCTCTCCTAGAACATATCTTTGCTTGCCTTTCTCAGATATAGTAGCTTTGAATGAAGATTCGATCTTCAGAGTAGATTCACCAAATTCACTTAACTTAAAGGCAGCAAGTTTTCCAATCAGCATGTCTCTTGCCACTTTTGTCATTGTCCTGAGTTCATCAATAGCATGAGATTTTTCTTTGTAGGAAGGAGGCACAAATCTGAGTATTTTAGCCACAATATCTTCTTCATCCAAGATTCCACTAGCACATCTAATGCTCATCACCAGATCATTTACCTTTTTAGAGAAAGAAAGGATGTTCTCATATTCACTCATCTTCATGTCCTCCTAGTTGTCTTTTAGACTCTCTAGCTTGGCAACTTTTACTAGTGGATCTCCTTCATACAACATTTCCAAATTTCATCAGCAGTAGATGGACCATTTTGAGGGATAGTATATGCATTCTTTGTAATCTTCCAAAAAGGCTCACAAATTCACTTCAAATGACATTCCATTCTGACCTTCCACAAAGATTAGTTTTCTCCATCAAATCTAGGACTCTCCTTCTTGTAAGATTCCATCTTGGATCACCTCAAGTTGATAAGCTTTTCCTTTAGAGGAACCTGCTCTGATACCAACTGCTGGAAAAACAAGGATAGACAACTGAGAGTGGGGTGAATTAGTTGTTATAGAAATTAATCTTATTTAACCTTAAACAACCTTTAATCTCATATCTGATAATTAATAGTGGAAGCATAAATCAGCAACACATCAGAGACACATGAACACCAAGATTTTTATACGTGGAAACCTTGTTAGGGGAAAAACCACGGTGGATGTTAGTCCACACAATTATACCCTATTAGAAGTATAATGAAAGAATTAATAGGGAATGCACTTGCATTCAAACACACTAACTAGAGCTCCCTACTCAAAGGAAGGCTCACTGCCTTACATAAAATAATCAGATTAAGTCCATCTGATAAGGTTCAACTAAGAAATTAGCTTCTACAAAATCATGATGATAGTTTCAATTAGGCACAAAAAAACTTCTACACACTCTGCTCAAACTCTTTCACACTCTTCTCAATCTCTTTCGCACTCTGCTATACACTTGAATGATTTGATCTTTATTTGCACATGTAATTTTCATACATACATTGAGCATACATTTACAATGAAGAGACAATCGATCTTATATATCCGCTATATGGATTTACATCAACAACTCTGTTGGCCAAGAATAAAGAATAAATTAAAACTATCGGCCTTGATACATGAACAAATCTTAATGCTCACCAACAAAAGTTGGTCACAACATAGTGAGGAACCAAATCAACACCTTTGAACATGCCAAAAAATAAAATATTATTCATTATGAATCCGCAACACACTACCACCATCATGTCGACCAAGAACATGAAAATTCAAGCACACATCAAAAAAATCTATGATCACGATCACACCAAACAATTTTAACATGTAGCAAGGATAGAGCACAATCTAGAATCATTCATGAATGTCATAGGAACATGAACAACAACTGATATTGCCATAATTTCATCCGCTTCTTCCAAAAACACCTGCTATAGTAACTAAATAGTTGTAGGAACACAAAACTTCATAACTTCCTCAATTCTTGATGTGTACCACTGAAACTTTCAGAGAACATGCTAGATAAGATCAACAAAAAACCCTTTAATTCACACCTTCTGATCATCAACATACAAAGCTTATCACCACTTGGATCTTCACAACATCACAGACTGCCTGCAATATATTTATTACAATTTTCTCAATATCCTCAACATATACAACCTTCAAAATCACCAATGCTAATAGTGTTGACATCAATGACAACCACATATTAGAAATACAACCACAATATACAACATGTCTTACAAAGATAATCAGATTAAATCCATCTGAGAAATTGAACTAAGAGATTAACATCTACATATGGCTGATGACCTTCTATCTAATCTTTCTCTTCTTCTTTGCTTTGCTTTAATTCGCATCACAAATCTCTGTTATGCACAAGTGAAATTATGCATAATCGCTCTACTATTCGCAACATACACCAACTCTTCGCATCTATTCATATTCAAAATGATATAATCAATTGCTTATATATATCCGCTACTAGGATTTAATTGCTTGTTGTCGGCTCAAACAAAAGTATGAAAATGTTTACAAACTGTTTGCTCAATCCATGGTTAATTCTTGATGCACACAAACCAAAGTCAGCCATAGCATAGTAATGAATCAAATGAACATTTTCGAACACAAAAATACTTAAACAATTACTTCACAAACATCTGCAACATATTATATCCTTGAATTTAGCTTTCTACACTCATAAATAGGAAATAAATCATCTGGATCTTCTAACTTGCACACCAATGAATGCGCACCATGGATATGGTAGTATGCACACCAAAATATCTTCCCTAAGATCGACAACTCAAAATTATAATAGTAAATTGCATGTGAATTGATGAAATAGATTTTTTTCGGATTCTTTATTCTTGCTTGACTATTAAATACAGAACTTCGATCTAACTTTCAGTATGAGAAAATTCTGACATGTGGATAGAATCACTGAATAGGCTTTCCATGCAGTGTCTCTTGCCAAAAATATCCCCCTTTGGAATTGATGGCAACACTTAGAGAAAAATTACTGAGTGTTGGATCAATACCAGCATGAATACACTGCCACTCTTCAAAATTCAAAAACACCGCTCTTCCCTTAAGATGATTAAGAAATTTGTCACTGTCCTATTCTCCCCCTTTGACATCAATGGCAAAGGTAGGAATCCAAATATCAAAAATCAAACAAAAATGTTATGAACAAACTGCATATGTACAAACAAGCTTCTTCAACTTACATAAGCTTGAATAAATCAATTTTTTTTTTCTTCAACAGGTTCAAACTCATGTCCCAAACCTTCTTGAGACTCTCCAAGATAACCATGTGACCACAAAATAAGTAAGATTTCATTTCTGTAGATTCAAGACTCATTGGATCATTGACCGCCATAGCATCTTGTGCTTCTTTTAATGCACTTAACATTGTTTCCATCTTAGGACCAATTAGTCCTCTAAGCTCAAAAAAAAATTCAACCATTTTTCTTTCTTCATCCTTCAATTTTTTGATGTTGTCAAGTAGGGATATTACTTTAACTTCTTGTTTTCCAATAGAGAAAGTTAGAGGATCGAATGCTTGAGTGAACTATTTTTCACATTCTTTTATTTTCTTTTCAAAATCCTCATAAAACTTAGATAAAGATAGAAATGATTTATAAATGTTTCCACCTTCAGACATAGCACTTTGAATATTCTTTATGTAGGTAGCTACCAAATATTTATCCCTAGCTATCATCCCTTTCAATTTACCAAACCTTTTATCATCAAATTCCTTTTGAACTTTATCCTTGACTGATTTCTCAAGAGACTCAAAATGAGTACTTACAATATTAATAAGTTTCTTCAAATCACAAGAGGGATTACCAGATGGATCCTTAACATATGTAGGCATGATTTTATCTAGAACACTAGATGCAAGATTTAAGAGTTCACTATCTTCAATATGAGATTTGATAATTTCTTCCCTTGCCTTGTTTTGAGCGAATGAAGCTACCTTCATTTTTTGAATGGGAGATAAAGTGTCCAAGTTGATAGGACCTTTTAATAGTTCAAAATCACATTCTTCATGTTGTTCTTTCAATACTCTTTTATTGCCTTGGCAATGTCTCTTGCTTTCACTGGAACTTCCTTTATATCAACTTTCTTTTCCTCAACCACTGTTTCCACAACTACAGATTCTTGCTTATCTTTTTCAACCGATATAATTTCAAGAGCTTCAATATCCATAGGAATTTCTATATTATCCACATGAAGAGGAATCTGAGTATCCTCAACTATATTTTATTTTTCCTCTTATTTTACCAGACTAGAGTGGAGCTTCTTGTAGATCTAGTTCACACAGAGGGTGCTACCAAACTAGCAGTTTTAGTTTTGGTTGGCTCTCCTGCTTAACCTTGTTTTCTCTTCCTTCTAGATTCTCTCATAGCTTCAATGGATATACCCATGATTTTTGCAAATATTTCTACTTATTTTATTACACTTCTGACTATCACAAATTTCCTTAGTTCATTGTGCACCTATATATATTTTTCTGAAAAAAGTACCAAATATTTCTTCTAATGGATCCAAAGGTTTTCTCAACATATGTTCAACATACATTTCCAAAATGTGTTCCTGAACCTCATATACCATTGGCATAATCCAGACTATTTTAGGATCTACTGCTTCCATTGGGCATTGATCAATGTCAACCATAAAATAAATAGTATCTTTGTACTTCTCCATAATAGATGTGGGAATTATTTCACTAGCATGTATCATACTTTGAATTTTTTTGAAATATCTCCAGATTGCAATATTCTTTATCTTATTGTCATAAAATCTACGAAAGAGACCTTTGGTTTTAGTGGCTACAGGTCTATCTCTTTGACATTGTACCTTTCCAAATTCCAAAACTTCATTCATGAAGTAAAATAACAAACATAACAAAAAAATACCATAATTAAAGGAATTATTTTTATCCTTCTTGATTTTGCCAAGATTTTCAATCAACTGACTTCTAAGAAATTCATATAGATCATAATCTGCATTCTCCTTTACCATCTGATACACTGTATAAATAGTTGTGCCGGATATAGAATAGTCTCAGCTGGAATGATAGAATTTGTAACCAATGACCATAGATGCAAATATGACATCTACATCAATGATATCATCAATTTTCTTAGCTCTTCTATCATACTTTGAACCAGTTGCATCAGTAACTGTTTGATTTTTTATGGTCTTCAAAATTGGTAACCCACCGGAGGAATTTAAACTTATAGAATTTCTTATAACTTATTTTGTAATCTTGGAGGGCTGATTGAACAACATGAATTCTGCATGAACTCAGCTCAAGATATACCAGACCCATGCACTCTATTCAAACATGGGAAATTTAACAATCTGTGTAAATTTTTTCTCCTCTAGGGTTTTGAATTTGGGTTTGACATAGAAATATTCTCCTATAATTTGATAGTTATACAAATTCAATAGCTACAATATTTTTGGATGTTGTGGTTTTATTTTTGATATGTGGTTGTCATTGATATCAACACTATTACCATTGGTGATTTTGAAGGTTGTATATGTCAAGGATATTGAGAAAATTGTAATAAATATATTGCAGGCAGTCTGTGATGTTGTGAAGATCCAAGTGGTGATAAGTTTTGTACGTTGATTTTTAGGTGTCGAGCACTAAAGGGTTTGTTTTTTATCCTATCTAGCATGTTTTCTGAAAGTTTCAGTGGTACACATCAAGAATTGAGGAAGTTATGAAATTTTTTGTTCCTACAGTCACTCTATTATTGTAGCAAGAGTTTTTGGAAGAAGATGATGAAATTTTGGCAATTTCAGTTGTTGTGCATGTTCATGTGACATTCATGGATGATTCTAGATCATTCTCTATCATTTTTTTACATCCGCATTGTTTGGTATGATTGTGATCGGAGATTTTTCTGATGTGTGCTCGAGTTTTCATGTTCTTGGCTGACATAATGGTGGTAACGTGTTGTGGATCCATAGGGATTAATATTTTATTGTTTAACATGTTTGATGATATTGATTTAGGTCCTTACTATGTTGTGACTAACTTAGATTGGTGCACATTAATATTTGTTCATGTATTAAGGCTGAGAGTTGTAATTTATTCCTTATTCTTGGTCGACAGAGTTGTTGATGAAAATTCGTGTAGAGGATATATAAGAATGATTGTTTATTAATTTTGAAGTGAGTGTGTGTGTATGCTTGGTGTATGTATGTGAAATATATGTGTGAACAAATATCACATCATTCAGGATCAGAGTAGAGTGTGAAAGAGATTGATCAAAGTGTGAAGGAGTTTGAGCAGAGTGTGTAGAAGTTTTTTTGTGCCTAACCAAAACTATCATCAAGATTTTGTAGAATCTAATTTCTCAGTTCAGCCTCATCAGATTGATTTAATATGATTATTTTATGTAAGGCAATGAGCCTTCCTTTGATCAGTGATCTCCAGGTAGTGTGCCTGAATGCATGTGCATTCCCTATTTCTTTCTTTCATTATACTAATATCTTGGATGAAGAAGAGATTGTGGATAAAATACTAAGATTTGAGCCTCCTTCCTACAAAAAAAAATCTCATGCTATTGATGAACTCAAGATAGTGACAAATGTGACAAGAGACATGTTCATTGGAAAAATTTCCACCTTTAAGTTAAGTGAATTTGGTGAATCTACTCCTAAGACCAAATCTGCATTCAAGGCTACTATATTCGAGAAAAGCAAGAAGAGATATGATCTGGGAGACAGTTCCAAAAATACATTCAAGTATGAAGATGAGATGAAACAAATTGAAGATGAAGAAAAATAATTAGAAGAACTAGAAGCATTGATTGTGAAAAGAGAATCCAAAGGTCATGGTAAGAACAAAAAAAAGTTACCTATCAAATGTTTTTCTTGCAGTAAAATAGGTCATTTTGCATCAAGGTGTCCTAAAAGAGTGTCTAAGTATAAACCTGATAAGACTAGATTTCAAAATAAATAATATTATGTTGAAGAAGGTGTTATTGACGATGAATCTAATAAAGAAACTAGAAATGAAGATGAATGGGTATTCATTGCTATCAAAGAAAATGGTCAAGTTTCCACTGGATCTACTAGTAATGTGAATTTTGAGAAGGTTCTTGCAACAAAAAATGAAGAAAAGGATGAGTGGGTAATTGACAGTGGATGCTGACATCATATGACTAGTGACAAAAGAGAGTTTTTAAGCTTGGAAAACTATGATGGTATTGTAAGATTTGGAGACAACACTTCTGGTTTGATTCATGGTACATGCACTATTTATTTTGGTGGTAAGCATAATACTGATGATTTTCTTTATGTAGAAGGCTTAAAGCATAACTTGTTGAGTGTTGGAAAAATGGTAGACAATGCTTACAATCTTTAGTTCAAGGATGGTAAGTGCAAGATAACGAGAAGTTCTATAAATTTGATTGCTTAAGGTACAAAGACAAGAGGTAATATTTTTCACTTAAGTGTTGCTAGTGAAAGTTGTTTAATTGCTCAAGTTGATGTACGTTGGTTATGACATAGGAGGTTGTGTCATGTGAACTTTGATAACATTGTCAAAATAATCTCTTCTCAAGCATTTAGAGATCTTCCTAAGTTAGTGAAGCCTACTAACTCTATGTGCAAGGAATGTCAGATGGGAAAACAAGCTAGAAATTCCTTTTGGAACAAACAATATAACTCTAATGGAGTACCGTAATTGATACATACTGATTTATGTGGTCCATCCAAAATCAAAAGTCTCCAAGGTGAAAGGTACTTTATGTTGCTTATTGATGATTACTCTAGAATGATATGGATTGCTTTCTTAAGAGAAAAACATGAAGAATTAGAAAAGTTTAAAATCTTCAAAGCTATGGAAGAGAATGAGACAAGCCAAAAGATCAAATGCTTAAGGTCAGACAAAGGTGGTGAATTCACTTCCCTGGAATTCAACTCTTTCTATGAAGAGCATGGAATCCAAAGACAACTATCTGCTCTCTGGACCCCTCAATATAATTGAGTTGTTGAAAGAAAGAATAGAACAATTCTAGACACCACTAGAAACATGACGCTGGAAGAAAATGTCCCTCATTTCTACTATAGAGAAGTTGTAAGCATTGTTGTGTATACTATTAACTGAGTAAATGTCAACAGTAATTCTGGTAAGAACCCTTTTGATCTACGGTTTGGTTATAAGGCTAGTGTCAAATATTTCAAAACAATTTGAAGCAAATGCTACATCAAGAGAGATGACGATATAGGAAAGTTTGATGCTAGAAGTGAAGGAGGAATATTTCTAGGTTACTTTACTAAGAGAAAAGAATACAACTACTTTAATAAAAGGTTGAAGAAAATGGTTGAAAGTGCAAATGTCAAAGTTGATGAAGATATTGATAGACCATCCATATGTAGTGGATATGATTCAGATGACCAAAATGACAATACAAACAATGGAAATAATGTTCAGACACATAATCAACTTCAAATTGTTTCGGTGAACCAAGGGAATCAAGAAGAAGAAACCAACATAAGTTGAGAAGAAAGAACAAAAGAAGTAGAAGTCATAGAAAATCCTAAAACACCCAAGTATGCAAGGAAAAATAATTTTGATAGTCAGATCATAGGAGATAAGAGAAAAGGTGTGCAAACTAGAAGAATAATTTTAGAAGTGTATTGTCTAATTTCCAAAACTGAACCTAGCAATATCAATGAAGCATGCAAAGATGAATATTGGACGACAACCATGAAAGAAGAACTAATTAAGATAGAGAAAAATGATACATGTGATCTTGTTCCTATACCTTATAACAAAAATGTGATTGAACCAAGTAGGTGTTTCGAAATAAGCTGAATGAACAAGGAGAAGTGGTAAAAAACAAAGCAATACTAGTTTGCGAAGGGTACTCACAGATGGAACTTCTTGATTTTGAAGAAAAATTTACCCCTATTGCTAGAATTGAAGTTGTAAGATTATGTCTTACTTATGCTACTTTCAAGAATTACGAAGTCTATCAAATGGATGTAAAGTCATCATTTCTAAATGGTTATCTAGAAGAAGAAGTCTATGTTGAGAAACCAGATGGATTTCAACTGACTAAAAAAGAAAACATGGTATTTCGATTGAAGAAAGATCTATGTGGATTTAAGGAAGCTCCTAGAGCTTGGTATGCTAGATTGGATAAATAATTTTTGAAGCTTGGATTCAATAAAGGTACTACTGACAACAATATGTATTTCAAGTTGGATCAAAATAAAGAGTTGATCATTGAAGTTTTTGTTTATGACATTATTTTTGAAGGTGATGATGATTTATATTTGAAGTTTGTTGATGAATTAAAAGTGATTTTAAAATGTCAATTATTGGAGAACTAAACTAATTTTTAGGATTACAAACCACTCAGTTAGAAGATGGAATCTTTATATCCCAGTCCAAATATGTAAAAGAGTTACTGACAAAGTTTGGCATGGAAGACTCAAATCCAGTTGGTAGACCTATGGTAACCAAATGAAAACTTACACAGAATGATGATTCTCCTAAAAAAATCAAACAAGATACATGTCAATGATTGGTGGATTAACTATATTTGAATCAAACCAGGCTAGATATAATGAATGTTGTATGTATAGTTGCTAGATATAAAGTTGATCCTAAAGAGTCTCATGTGACTATTGTGAAAAGAATCTTTAGATATTTGAAAGGGACAATTGACTTTGTTCTTTGGTATCCTAAGGATGATGATCTTATCTTGAGTGCTTTTAATAATGCAGATTGGGTAGGAGATGTGGATGATAGGAAGAGTACTAGTGGTGGTGCATTCTTGTTGGGAAAGAAGTTGGTATCTTGGCAAAGAAAAAAGTAGAATTTTGTTTCCTTATCTACCATTGAGGCAAAATATATTGTTGTTGAAAAAAACTATACTCAACTATTGTGGATGAAGCAGATGCTAAGAGATGACATAATTGAGTATGAAGAACCCATTGCTATATTTTGTGAAAAATCAAGTGCCATAAAATTTTCTAAGAATCCAGTGTTACATTCAAAGACAAAGCATATATCCATCAAATATCATTTCTTGAGAGATAAAGTAAGTGAGAAAGAAGTTAGACTGGAGTATGTACCTACCAAGGAGAAAATTGCAAAAATCTTTACTAAGCCATTTCTTAAGGATAATTTTGAGTACCTTAGAGGCAAGTTAGGGGTGATTTCCCCTCCTAATTAGAACTAAGTGATGCAAGTCTTTGCATCAATCCATGAATTCATAGCCATATCTTATTCTGGAATAATGTTGTGGTGGTTGCTACTTAGGGGGAGTAGTCATATGTGCTAAATATGTGTTTCAAAGCATGTGTACCTTTTCCATTGATGTCAAATGGGGAGAAGAACATTGTGAAAAACTATTGAAGTAAGGGTGAGAAGAGTCAAGAAAGGGAGAGAAGAACTATGAGAGGAGAATTGCAGATCAAAGGGAGAGAAGTATGTGAACAACCAATTGTGTTGGTGGTATTATTTTTCACATCATGTGTTGCCATCAATGCCAAAGGGGGAGATTTTTGGATTTTTTGGTTGTATTGTTGATAGGTGGTTGTCATTAATGTCAACACTATTAGCATTGGTGATTTTGAAGGTTGTATATGTCAAGGATATTGAGAAAATTGTAATAAATATATTACAGATAGTCTGTGATGCTATGAAGATCCAAGTGGTGATAAGTTTTGTACGTTGATTTTGAAGTGTCACACACTAAAGGGTTTGTTGTCGATCCTATCTAGCATGTTGTCTAAAATTTTCAGTGGTACACATCAAGAATTGAGGAAGTTATGAAGTTATGTGTTCCTACAGTCACTCTGTTACTATAGCAAGTATTTTTGGAAGAAGAGGACGAAATTATGGAAATTTCAGCAATTGTGCATGTTCTTGTGACATTCATGGATGATTCTAGATCATGCTCTATCCTTGTTGTAATTATGCATTGTTTGGTATGATCGTGATAAAAAAAAATTACGATGTGTGCTCAAGTTTTCATGTTCTTGGCCGACATAATGGTGCTAACATGTTGTGATCCATAAGGGTTAATATTTTATTGTTTGTCATGTTTGTCAGGTTTGATCATATTGATTTAGGTCCTCACTATGTTGTGACCGAATTAGGTTGGTACGCATTAAGATTTGTTCACATATTAAGGCCAACAATTGTAATTTATTCCTCATTCTTGGTCGACAGAGTTGTTGATGTGAATCCATGTAGCAGATATATAAGAATGATTGTTTCTTCATTTTGAAGTGAGTGTGTGTGTATTCTTGGTGTATGTATGGGAAATATATTTGTGAATAAAGATCAAATTATTTAGGATAAGAGCAGAGTGTGAAAGAGTTTGAGCAGAGTGTGAAGGAGTTTTAGCAAAGTGTGTAGAAGTTTTTTTGTGCCTAACTGAAACTATCATCAGGCTTTTGTAGAAGCTAATTTCTCAGTTCAACCTCATCAAATGGATTTAATATGATTATTTTATGTAAGGTAGTGGGCCTTCCTCTAAGTAGTGAGCTCTAGGTAGTGTTCCTGAATGCATGTGCATTCCCTATTTATTTCTTTCATTATACTTCTAGCAGGGTATAATCTTGTGGACTAACATCCACCATGGTTTTCCACTAACAAGGTTTCCACGTATAAAAAATCTTTATGTTCATGTGTCTCTGATGTCTTGTTGATTTATGCTTCCACTATTAATTATTAAATCTGAGATTAAAGGTTGTTTAAAGTTAAATAAGTCTTAATTATGTGACAACTGATTCACCCCCCCTCTTAGTTATCTATTCTTGTTTGGCCAATAGAGATTCCTAATTCTTCAATGTTTCCATGAATATATTCCCTAATGTCTTCAATAAGTAAGACGTCATACAAAACAAATGAAAATGCACCTAACAGGTATGTCTCAACATATTTGAAAGGATGCCACTTGAATTTTCGACTAGGTTTGTCCTTCATATCAACTACCAATGGAGTATTCATTTTCAAAAATTCACAAGCTCACAAGTTTTGTCTAAAATACCTTTTTGTCGGTTAGGGGTTTGATCATGGAATCACCTTCACACTTGTAGTTTCACCAAATTGCCAAATTTCGCTTCAAATCTCTCTAAACTTATTTTTCTCAAAGTGACAAATGAACAATATAAATGACCTTTTATCATTCATATACCTAGATTTTTTTCACAATAAATGCTTATACTCTAACTCTTTTGGATACCCTATTTCCATACACTGTGAAAGATAACTCTTCTACGAACTTCCAACATAGCATAAATAGTTTCTTCAATTGTTTCATCAGCATGTGTGGATCATCAATGTAATCACTATACTCATCCATATCCTAATACAAACTTCCAACAAGGGGTTTGAAGGATTTTCTTGAAAACTCCCCTTAGGCCAAAGGCCTTAATCTAATTCCCAGAGGAATTACCAGTTCCTGATTCTAGTGTTGGTGTAGAATCATTTTCTTCAGTAGAGGGATTCTTTTTCACCCATGTATTTGTCATTTACTTCCTGATTTCACTTGTAGTGAATTTCCCTTTTCCTTTTTCATTCTTTTGCATGTTTCTTCTTTGATTTAATGAACCCTTTTTGCTTCTACATAATCTAAAAATGTGATTGGATTTGTTGCAATTGTAGCACACCACATTTCTTTTTCCAGACCAATTGTTCCATTGATTTTCTCTCAATCTACACTTGTTAAAATATATGCCCAAATCTATTGCATGTATAACATATTATAGCTCTATGAAAGTTGTTTATCATATTTTTGCATTCATGTGACTTATGACCATACTTGTTGCAGTTAAAGCACTGAACAGAGAATTATTGACCATTTGAATTCATTCTAATTCTACATTGAGAAGCCATATGACCAAATTTATTATAGACAAAACAATAACCATTGAATCTTTGAGCATTAGATTGTCTTACCGATACCTTTCAGATTTGTTCATCAGATTTCCTTGCTTGAATCTCCTTTGTCCAGATCTAGAACTTTCTCCTCCCTCATATCCAAGACCTCGCTTACCACCTTCTATCCTCTGACTTTTAATCATTTCATCAAGCTTGGATGAGCTAATCTTGAACTTCTCCTTGAATTCATTTGCAGTACCAAGTTCATCTCTGAGGGTAGCAACCTGTCTTTTAAGTTCTTCTTCATTTTTTCTGGATTACTGCAATTCAAGTGTCAAATTAATGAGTTTTTCATTAATTTTGTTGCATTCTTCATATTTCTCTTTTAAGGACTGAGCAAGATTATCTCCATCCTTCTTTTTTCCTTCAATAACCTTGTTCATTCTCATCATAATAGATTACATCTCATGCTTTAGGACTGTATTATATCTGGTAACCTTTTCACATTCTTTTGTATTTTCCTTCAGGTCTTGACTCAGTTGCTCATCTTCAATGATTTTACTGTCATTTTGCTTAATCTGATTACAAATTTCCCTTCTCTTCTCCTTGGACTTATTGATTTTGTGTTTCAATGATTCAATGAATTTCTCAGCATCCATGAGGTTTTCTTGAAATTTCTAAACTTCAGATTTTGACTGATTAAGATCATCTAGGGACACCAATAAAATTTGTTGAAGACTGCTTGATTCCATTGAATTACTTTCCCAAATATTCCCCAAGCTATTAAACTTCTTTCAAGGAACTAGGCTCTGATACCAATTTTTGGAATCAAGGAACACTAAGAGGTGGAGTGAATCAGTGTTTTGCAATTTTTAACTTTATTAACTTTATCCTTCAAGCATTTATAACATTCAATCAAAAGAAATATGCATGAGCATTAAAAAAAAAAACATATAAAAATAACACAAGGATTTTTACGTGGAAACCCTATTAGGGGAAAAACCACGATGGAAGGCCAATCCACAATATTATCTGAGTATACTCAATTTTTTTTTACAAAATGGGAATGCACTTGCATTCAGGAACATTTCCTAGAGCTCACTACTCAAAGGAAGACTCACTATCTTACAAAGATAATCAAATTAAATCCATCTGATAAATTGAACTAAGAGATTAGCATCTAAATATGTCTGATTGCAGTTATAGTTAGGCTCAACAATCAAATTCATGACCTTTTGTCTGATTCTGCTCTCCTGCTCTGCTCTGCTTTAATTTTCATCACAAATCTCTTTTATGCACAAGTGAAACTATGCATAATTACTCTACTATTCGCAACACACACCAACTCTTCACATATATTCATATTAAAAATGATATAATCAATCACTTATATATATCCTCTACTAGGATTTAATTGCTTGTTGTCGGCTCAAACAAAAGTATGAAGATGTTTACAAACTATGAGCTCAATCCATGGTTAATTTTTGATGTGCACCAACCAAATTCAGCCATAGCATAGTAATGACTCAAATGAACATTGTCAAAGACAAAAATACTTTAAAAAATACTTCACAAACATCCACAACATGTTATATCCTCGAAGTTGGATTTCTACACTGATAAAAAAGAAATTAATGTACCGGATCTTCTAACTCACACACCAATGAATGCACACCCTAGATAAGGTAGTATGTACACCAAAATATCTTCCCTAAGATCCACAACTCAAAATGATAATAGTAAATTGCATGTGAATCAATGAAATACATTTCTATCAAATGATTTGTTCTTGTTTGACTCTTAAATATAGAACTTTGATCTGACTTTCGGTATGAGAAAATTATGACATGTGGATCGAATCATTGACTAGGGTTTCCATCAATTACAACACCAAATAACATTTGCAATGTCTCTTTCCAACAATCTCCACCTTTGGCATTGATGGAAACACTTAGAGAAAAATGACTAAGTGTCGGATCAGTACCAACATGAATACACTGCCACTCTTCAAAATTCAAAAACACAACTCCCCCCCTAAGATGATTAAGAAATTTTTCACTATCCTATTCTCCCCTTTTGGCATCAATGGAAAAGGCAGGAATCCACATATCAAAAATCAAACAAAACTGTTATGAACAAACTGCATATGTACAAACAGGCTTCTTCAACTTACATAAGCTTGAATAAATTAGAAAATGTTTTCTTCAACAGGTTCAAACACATGTCCCAAACCTTCTTGAGACTCTCCAAGCTAACCATGTGACCACAAAATAAGTAAGATTGCATTTTCCTAGATTCGGGATTCATTGGATCACTGACTGCCATAGTACCTTGTGCTTCTTTTAATGTGCTTAACATTATTTCCATCTTAGGACCAATTAGTCATCTAAGTTCACAAACTCTTTCAACCATTTTTATTTCTTCATTCTTCAAGTTTCTGATCTTGTCAAGTAGGGATATTACTTGACCTTCTTATTTTCCAACAAAGATAGTTAGAGGATCAAATGCTTGAGTGATGTCTGCTAACTATTTTTAACATTCTTTTATTTTCTTTTCAAAATCCTCAGAAAACTTAGATAAATATAGACATGATTTGTAAATGTTTCCACCTTCAAATATAGCACTTTGAATATTCTTTATGTAGGTAGCTACCAAATATTTATCCCTAGCTATCATCCCTTTCAATTTACCAAACCTTTTATCATCAAATTCCTTCTGAACTTTATCCTCGGTTGATTTTTCAAGAGACTCAAAATGAGTACTTACAACATTAATAAGTTTCTTTAGCTCATCAAAGGGAGTACCAAATGGATCCTTAACATATGTAGGAATGATTTTCTCTAGAACACCAGATGCAAGATTTAACAGTTCACTATCTTCAATATGAGATTTTATCTTCTAAAAACTTCCTTATTGCTTTAGCAATGTCTCTTGCTTTGATAACTTATTTTGTCTTAGCCTTATTTTCTTCAATCTTAGATTCTTGCTTGACTTTGGGAATATCTATTTCTTCAATTCATGTATCTTTAGGAGCTTCATTATCCATGGGAATTTCAATATCTTCCACATCTAGAGTATTTTAAGTTTCCTCAATTGTGTCTTCATTCACTTATTCAATATTGACTAGAAAATCTTGAACTTCCAGACCAGATGGAACATCTTCAACATGAGTTTATTCAAACACAAAATAGTATATTTTTTCTTCAACAAAACTACCTTAAGAAATTTCTCAATGTCTTTTTCCACTTCCTCAATCTGCCCGATCATAAGCTTATTCACCCTTTATTTTCTCTTAAAATCCTTTTTAGCATCATTGAGGTTTCTCTTCATTTCTTCTATTGACATTATTGAACATATATTAGCAAGTACATGTTCTCTCATTCATTATTCTTCAACTCTTGCATTCACTCTCCTCATTTCTAAGACTCCATATAAATTTTTAGGTAGCCCTGACATTATTTCTATGAGATTCTTATTGAAAATATTCAAGTATTTTATTGTAGCTTCTTCAAGAGTTCTCTTACCAGCACTATCAAAAGTGTCATACCATTCAGAAAGTGTTTGAGATTACCATCCTTAATTAATTTTTTTTCCACTTCTTCTACAGTCATATCTAATTGATCAGTTTTCACCTTTTTCTTGCCTTTTTCTTTATGCGAGGGCTTGTCCGTAGAGACTTTTGATGCCTTTATGCCATTATGCTTGATTTCTCTAATTTCTTCATTTGATTCAATTTCTTCATCATCTTCAACAACAACATATACTCTTGTGCTTTTATCATTTTCCTCTTTCCTTCTCTTTTGGATGTCTTGATTTGTACTTTTATAGGACTTGATTTCTTAGTAGATTCGGATGAGGATGCAAAGCTCCTTATAGATCTAGATATGGCAGAGGATGCTACCAGAATAGCTAACTCAGTTCCAACAGGCTCTCCTTTTTCAACTTCTTCTCTTTTCTTCCTAGATTCCCTCATAGCTTCAACTGATATACCAAGGGTTTCTACAAAAGCTTCAACTTCCCTTCTCAGCTTTTAGACAATCACAAGATTTCTCAGTTGATTATGCACTTGTTTATCCTTCTTTGAAAAGGTACCAAAAATTTATTTTGTCAGATCTCGATGTTTACTCAACAAGTGTTCAACATACAACTCCAAAATATGTTCTTCAACCTTATATCCCATAGGCACTATCCAAACTATTCTAGGTTTTGTTGCTTCCATCAAACACTGATCAATGTCAACCATGAAGCAAATAGTATCCTTATAATTTTCCACAATAGACTTAGGAATCCTTTCCCTAGCTTGCATTACACTTTGAAATTTTTTGAAGTAGCCCCAAATAGCAGTTTTCCTTGCTTTGATATCTCCAATTCTGGATAACATATCCCTAATTTGAACAACTACAAGTCTGTCACTTTCCCATTTGGTGCAGGAGCACCAGTTTTTTTTCAAGCCTCCATGAGGCATACTTGTACATAAGTTATTTAGGTTGAATTAGGAGGTTGAGGTTATGAAATGAGTCAATAAGGTCTTGAAAAGATCATTAGAATGTATTTTGAGATCCCTCTTGTAAAGCAATGGTGTTATGTTGTCAATCATGCTTGAAAGGGAAAAATATGTAATAATGGATTTTTAAGGGGTTTAGCGAGTCAAGCCATGGAATATGGTAAATAAGGTAATATTTAATCATTAAATAGTGTATTAGGACATTTTTTTGGTGTTTAGAATGTTTTGGGGGTAAATAATGCAAAATGTGTAAAATTGTCAAAATTGACAAATTTGTCAATAATGTAATTGCAGGAATTGGGGAACTCAAGAGTCAAATTGAATATGACAAGTAAGTAGATGGTTTTGGAGGGTAGTTAGGAGTGAAAAATGTATAAATAAGCCTCACATAGGTCAAGGCAGGGGTGGAGTTTTGCATTGTAAAGAAAAACATGAATAAAAACTATATTTTTCTGATTTCTAACTGGTAAAATGCATTTGCAGGCTATTTTATGGTTTTGTACGGATATATTTTCATGTTACAGTAATGTGGCATGATAGATATCGGAGTCTAATTTAATTTACTTTTTTTTTTTTCATTCAAATCCATGGTGTTTTAAGAAAGTTATGTTGATTTTAATGAAAACCGTTCAAAACCCTTGATAGGGAACACAAATTCAAAAATATTGCATATCTCTTAATTTAACAATTGGAATCACTTGAAATCTGGTATGGAGGTCTATTTTTATATCTTCTTTTAAATTTAAAAGTCTCAGACCAAATGAAGAAGGATAGATATGAAGTTTTGGATTCCCTAGGTCTGAATTTTATGAAAAATCTATGAAAAAATAGTGTATAATGAAGTCTATTTGAGATTTGCTCGAGATTTTAAGCTCTTCATATATTATTTTTGTTTGGAGAATGTGTTTGGAACTATATGGGCCAATTTTAGGATGGGAATTGATATATTTACAAGTTTCCGAGTTCTTTTAGTGGCTGTCCTATATGGACAAAGTTAACACAGTTAACCTTGGGAATAGAAATTGGAGGGTTTTAATTGGTATTTGCTAAAATTTCTTGAAGACAATGTGGGGAATGGACTAACCATGTTGTGCAGGAATATTTACACTTTTTGAGATGACAAGAAGGAAGAATGGCTTGGCTTTGTGTAGTTGGTTGTTGTGTGGCCTAGAAGGGCCTAATTTCTTATTTGATCAGTCCATTTTGTGAATACTTCGATTTTGAAATATTTGTGTTGGAAATTGGTTTGATGTCTGTTATCTAAAGATGTTTAAGGTGTTTATGGAATCCACAAGTTGTTATTTGGACTTATTCTCAGATTTGGTGCTAAGAATCAAGAATTTGATAAGAAAAGTTACCTTGTAGGATGGGTGAATGGGTTGAAACCCATTGTTGTGAAATATATTCCCTTTATGTTGAATTGTGAATCCCCTGACTCTACATCAATTTGGTATCAGAGCTAGAAGGCTCTAGGAAAAGAGATTTTGTGGTTTATGCAGATTAAGAAGAACCTAGTTGTTGCCAATAGAATAGGGAGAGCAAAGTGGAGACACCTAGGTGAGGCAGAGAGTTGTGAAGCAAGGAGAGACTTTCTTGTGAAGATGGATTTGTTGAGAAGGTTTTTGCAGACAAAGCGTTCACTAGAGAAGGAGAAAAAGAGAAAAGAGGAAAAGATAAAGAAAAATAAGAAGGATCAAGAGATGAAAGAATTTAGGCAAAAAATAGAGTCAATAAGTATGAATTTAGAAAAAATTGAGGTTGAATGGAAGCAATTACAATCTAGTTGGCACTTACCAATCAAGAAAAGGGTCACATGGCCTATTGAGGAGATTATGTGGAAAAGAAAACAAGAGAGAAAGCAATCTAAGAATATGAAGTCCCTGGTGAAGGAAAAACACAACAAACAAGTTGAAGAGATTGTTGATGATGGAGAGTTCAAGCAACTAGAAAAAGAAGAGAATTTAGAGGTTGAAGGCCTTGAAGAAATGAAGACAACAAATTTAGAAGAAGATTTAATCGTAAAGGTAGAAGAAGATGATGAAGTAATGTCTAAATCTGATAAAGAAGAGGACAAAGATGGAATAGATTTTCTACCAAGGTATGATGATGAAATGTTTACTTCATTGTTTCATGATGAGACTAATGGAATTTTAGATTTTCTCCATGTAGAATTTTGTGCTTATGATGAGGCAGCAAATGTAAAGATATTTTGGTTGATAGGGTAGAAGGAAAATCAAGGCATAGAGTGTATGGATGAGTGTGCATGCACATGATGATAAGATGATAGGAAGGCACATTTTTATTATTGTGTTCATGATATCAAGGAAGAAAAAACCATGGGTTAAGATGAAGATACAATTTTTTTTCATTACAGGTGATAGTGAAGACTCATTTCTTTTTGCAAGTGATTTACATTTTGCTAACTCAAGAGACTTGAGTTTTTGCTTTTTGGGGAGAATGGTGGAGGAGAAACAACTTGTTTTCAAGCCTCCATGAGGCCTACTTGTTTAATTAGGATTTTTAGGTTATGAAATGAGTCAATAAGGTCTTGAAAAGATCATTAGAATGTATTTTGAGATCCCTCTTGTAAATCAATGGTGATATGTTGTCATTCATGCTTGAAAGGGAAAACTATGTAATAATGGGGTTTTAAGGGGTTTAGTGAGTCAATCCATGGAATATGATAAATAAGGTCATATTTGATCATTAAATAGTGTATTAGGAAATTTTTGTGGTGTTTAGAATGTTTTGGGGGTAAATAATTCAAAATGTGTAAAATTGTCAAAATTGACAAATTTGTCAATAATGTAATTGCAAAATTTGGGGAACTCAAGAGTCAAATTGAATATGAAAGGTAGGTAGAAATTTTTGGAGGGTATTTAGGAGTGAGAAATGTATAAATAAGCCTCACATAGGTCGATTCAGGGGTGGAGTTTTGCATTGTAAAGAAAAACATGAATAAAAACTATATTTTTCTGATTTCTGACTAGTAAAATGAATTTGTAGGCTGTTGTACGGTTTTTTATGGGTATATTTTCATGTTAAAATAATGTGGCATGATAGATATAGGATTCTAATTTTATTTATTTATTTTTTCATTCAAATCCATGGTATTTTAAGAAAGTTATGTTGATTTTAGTGAAAACCGTTCAAAACCCTTGATAGGGAAAACAAATTCAAAAAAATTGCATGTCTTAATTTAACAATTGGAATCACTTGAAATCTGGTATAGAGGTCTGTTTTTATATTTTCTTTTAAATTTCAAAGTCTCAGACCGAATGAAGAAGGATAGATATGAAGTTTTGGATTCCCTAGGTCTGAATTTTATGAAAAATCTGTGAAAAACCAGTGTATAACGAAGTCTATTTGAGATTTGCTCGAGATTTTAAGATCTTCATATGTTATTTTTGTTTGGAGAATGTGTTTGGAACCAGATGGGCCCATTTTAGGATGAGAATTGATATATTTACAAGTTGTGGAGTTCTTTTAGTGGCTGTCCTATTTGGACAAAGTTAACACAATTAACCTTGGGAATAGAAATTGGAGGGTTTTAATTGGTATTTGCTAGAATGTCTTGAAGACAATGTGGGGATTGGACTAACCATGTTGTGCAGGAACATTTATACTTTTTTGAGACAACAAGAAGGAAGAATGGCTTGGCTTAATGTAGTTGGTTGTTGTGTGGTCTAGAAGTGCCTAATTTCTGATTTGATCAATCCATTTTGTGAAGACTTTGATTTTGAAATATTTGAGTTGGAAATTGGTTTGATTTCTGTTATCTAAAGATTTTTAAGGTGTTTATGGAATCTACAAGTGGTTATTTGGCCTTATTCTCAGATTTGGTGCTAAGAATCAATAATTTGATATGAAAATTTGCCTTGTAGGATGGGTGAATGGGTTGAAACCCATTGTTGTGAAATATATTCCCTTTATGTTGAATTGTGAATCCCCTGACTCTGCATCACCATTACACTCTACAAAATCCTAAAACTTCATTCATGAAGTATAAGAATAGACACAAAAGTAGATTGCCATAATTGAAAATTTTCTTCTTGTCCTTCTTGATTTTACCAAGATTTTCAATTAGCTGGCTCCGTAGTGACTCACATAAGTCATATTCTGCATTTTCCTTGACCATTTGATAAGCTGCATAGATTGCAATACCAGATATAGAGTTATCCCAACTAGAGTGATAGATCTTATATCTAATGACCATAGAAGAAAAATTTACATCCAATTCAATGATTTCATTTACTATCATTTCTCTTCTATCAAAATTGGAACTGGTTGCCTTAGTGACTGTTTGGTTCTTCACAACTTTTAATGTTGGCAACCCACCGATTGAATTCGGACTAGTAACTATGCTTATAGCTTCTCTTGTGATCTTGAAGGGCTGATTTAACCACATGAACTCGACATGCACTTGACTTAGTATGTACCGAACCCATTCATTTTCGTCAAACATGGGAAACTTCATAATTTGTATGAATTTCTTCTCCTCCAAAGCCTTAAATTCAGGTTTAACATATAAATCTTCTACCACAATATGAATTGTGTACAAATTTAACAACTAGGTACTGCCTAACTCCTCAATATTTGCATGAATATATGCCCTAATATCTTCAATGTGAAAAACACCATATGAAACTAAATAAAATTCACCTAATGGTTTTGTCTCAATAGATTTGAATGGATTCCATTTGAATTTTGGGTGGGGTCTATCCTTAATATCAATGACTAGTAGAGCAACCATTTCCAGAAGTTTCAAATTCATAAGTTTCACAGATAAATACCTTTTCACTGGATTAGGGTTTGATTGCTGAATCGCCTTCAGACTTGTATCTCACCAAAATTCTCTTGTAGAGCTCTCCAAACTTCTTCTCAAAGTTCAAAGTGACAAATGAGGAATAGAAGTAACCTTTATATCATTCGTACACAATTTGCTCTTTTGCATTAAATTCTTTTTCCCTAGGTCTTTCTTATACCCTATTTTCATAGTCTATGAAAGAAAATTCTTCTACGGACCTTCAATTTTGCATAAATTTTCTTCACAAATGTTCCCAAAATATTTGTAGATCATTAACACAATCGCTGCAATTTTCCACATTCTGATACCAACTACTGACAGGGGGGTTAAAATATTTTCTTGAGAGCTCCCCCTAGGCATCAGGTACTAGGTACCAAGTTCTGGTGCTGGTTCATTTCCTACATTAGAAGCACTATTCTTTACCCATGTCTTCTTCATTTGATTCTCGATCTCATCCACATTAAATTTTCATTTTCCTTTATCATCCTTTTGCATATTTTTCCCTTTGTTTACTAGACCCTTCATGCTTCTACAAAATCTTACAATGTGATAAGATTTTTTGCAGTTATAACATACAAAAATTATTTGTTCAGACTAGTTATTCCATTGATTTTCTCCTGATATGCACTGGTTAGCAATATGGCCAAATCTATTGCAAGCATAACATCTGATATTTCTATTGAAAAAGTTGTTTGTTATAATTTTTCATTCAATTGACTTATGACCATGCTTATTGCAATTGAAACATTGAGCAAAAAATGATGGATCATTTGGATTGATTCTACTTCTACATTGAGCAGCCATATGACCAAATTTATTACAAACAAAACATTATCCATTAAAATTTTGAGCATTGGGTTGTCTTACCAGATACCTTCTAGCTTTGTTTGTTTGATTTCCTGACCTAAATTTCCTTTGAGAAAATCCAAAGATTTCTCCTTTCTCATATCCAAGACCTTGCTTGTCGTTTCCAATCTTCTAACTTTGAACCAGTTCATCAAACTTAGCTAAGCTAATCTTGAACTTCTCCCTGTATTCATTTGTAGTAGAAAGTTTATCCCTGAGAATAATAATATGTCTTTCAAGCTCTTCTTCATTGTTTTTGGATTGTTGCAATTCAAGTTCCAGTTGATTGAATCTATTGAATTCGTTAGATCTTTCTTTCAAGGATTGAGTAAGATTTTCTTTCAAGGCTTGAGTAAGATTTTCTTCATTCTATTAGAGTAAAGGTTTTAACTTAATTGTGTTGATTAAGTTACCTTTATTCCCTTCTTAAGATTTCACGTTAGTTTGCATAAAGTGACATTTAATAATTATATTAATTATTAAATTTTTTCCTATTAGGGCTTCTTTTAGGGTTTCTTTTAGGGTTTGCATGATCTCCTTTTATAAGGATTGATCCCATTGTATATTTTATCGATTCCCTTTTGTTTTGATAGGATAATTTCTCCATTTTTTAGAGCTTCAAACCCTTGTTTGTTTTCTCCATCGATTCTCTTCCTTGTGACAGGTATCCATTTGCATGCAAGTGTTCTTGGAGTCTGGAATTGAATTTCTCATCTTCTACATGGTATTAGAGCTTTCCTACTGCATGCATGTTCTTGTTTGAAGAATTTGGACTATTTGGAGCTACAAGGTTGGATCAGGAATTCATAGTTTTGGGGTTTGCATTTTTTGATCCAATGATTCACCTTCAATTTCAAAGCATTTTGAGTCCAAACGAACCTTGCCATTGCATCCGCAGCGGTCCAAAACCCCTAAATCGACTGTTCATTCATCCATTTTGGACAAAGTTGATTTGAGGGGAAAATTGTTTTTACCTATATGGCTATCTGTACGGTCGTCTATCTGCACCTGGGTAAAAAAAATAAAAATTTCCTTCGGAATTTTTCTTTTCGTCAAAAATTTTTTTTCTACAAAAAAAAAACACAGTTTGTAAATGTTTTTGATTTAAAAAAAAAAATTCTTTTAGCTTGCTTAGGCCTGCATACCGTACCCTACGCAGGCAGGGACGGTACCCAAGGGTATTGGCACCTGCCATTATGGTAGGTAGTGGCTCCTTGGGTGTCACCCCCTACAGCCAATGGTACCGCATGGGTACCACCCTGCCACCTTGGTAGGCGGCGACCCCCATGTAGACCCCTCCCCCTTTTTTTTATTGTTTTTTTTTATTATTAAAAAAACAATTTTTATTTTTATAAGCCTAGTTGTGAAAATGTGGTGACAATTGTTTGGCCATCAAATTCAAGCTTGTCTTTTTGCTGCGACAGCCGTATGACCATCAAATTTAATTCCGCGCTGGATTTTTTCCCTTTGGAACTGTTTTCTTCCAGAGGTCATAACTTGGGCATACGATATTGTTTTTTGGCAAATGAGATATCGTCAGAAATCTGGTTCTATCAAATTTCCAGTGGTGTGGGTTTCATCGCTTCATTTTTTTGTTGGTGCATTCTACAGCTAGTTGAAGTCAAAGGATCTGCTTTCATTCTCGAGCTCATAACTTTTGATCAATTTCTCTGTTTTTTGCGATCTCAGCGGCGTTGGAACCATATTTCAGAGCTCTTCAATTCCATCCATGCAATTTTTCTAGATTTCACTCCAGGTATATTTTATTCATTTTTTTGTGTTTTCACACTCTGGTAAATTACTTGGACATATTTTCTCTTAGAAACTTCTCGATTGCATGGGTTGCTTCATTTTTGGCTGTTCTTCATGTATTTCTAGTGTTTTGTCATTTTTGGGCATTTTGAGTGTCATTTGTAAGCAATTTCTTATATGTAAATGCACTGAGATAAAGTGCCACACTATTGTACATGTATTTTTTGGGGATTTTGCACATAAGGTTGTGCCATATTTTGTACTTGCACTATTTTATAAAGTGCCATGGGGGGTTGTGTAGTGCCTTTTATTTTCCATCACACCTTTGTTCGGTGAGTGTCCCTCCACAACGACAGTGGATTCATATGATTCCAGCCTCATGCATGTGTGCTTTGTTTTGCACACCACTTTTTCAGTTGTAGGTGCTTTCTTGTGCACTTTCAGATGTTGTTTCTTCTCCTTCATGCACTACAGGGTGTTACACACCATTTCAATGGATTTGTCAGGCTCTCCCAGTTCAGCATTATGGGGGGGTATTATACTATTCATGCTATTTCTTCCTTGGTTTCGCCTTGGAAGGAATCTTCCATTCTTAGTTGATCAATGTTTTTAGACTATTGGTACTTGTGCCATCTGTATCTTCATTCCAGGTGTTTGCCTTTGTTTTCCATCTGATTTGAGTAGTGTCATTTGGCGCACTCATGTAGATTGTTGTCTTCAGAATATTGGTACTTATGTCATATGTATCTTCATTCCAGGTGTTTTCCTTTGTTTGCCATCTGATTCGAGTAGTGTCATTTGGGGCACTCATGTAGATTGTTGTCTTCTTGATCCTGATCATCCTATCTTCAGTGGAGCTTCTTCAACACCATATCAGTCATCTTTCGATAGTTTTTTGCAGCTTCTTTTGCTTATGTGATGTTCTTCTTGGCTTTATGCATCTCTTTTTGGAGTACATCTTTTCCCATGAGGTTTTCTCTATTTCTCCACTTTACAGAGATTTGGTTGTATTTGGGTACCTGATTTGGCCTAGTTGTCGGGACCCATGTTTGCCTTCTTGCATTGTAGTTACCTTTGATTTCTTGCACTTGTTTGTAGCTACACTGTTGCTCATCTTAAGGGGGGGTGTTAGAGTAAAGGTTTTAATTTAATTGTTTTGATTAAGTTACCTTTATTCCCTTCTTAAGATTTCACGTTAGTTTGCATAAAATGACATTTAATAATTATATTAATTATTAAATGTTTTCCTATTAGGGCTTCTTTTAGGGTTTTTCCTATTAGGGTTTAGATGATCTCCTTTTATAAGGATTGATCCCATTGTATATTTTATCAATTCCCTTTTGTTTTGATAAGATAATTTCTCCAATTTTCAAAGCTTCAAACCCTTGTTTGTTTTCTCCATCCATTCTCTTCCTTGTGACAGGTATCCACTTGCATGCAGGTGTTCTTGGAGTCTGAAGTTGGATTTCTCAACTTCTAAACATTCTTCTTTCTATCTTCAATTTCCTTGATCATCCTTATCACAATAGATTCCATCTCATTCTTTAGAACAATATTATCTCTAGTGAACTTTTCACATTCTTCTGTCTTTTCTTTTAGGTATTGACTTAGGTGTTCAACTTCCATGCTTTTACTGCCTTTCTGCTTGATCTAATCATAGAGTTCCTTTCTCTTTTTCCTAGACTTATTGATTTGATCTTTCAATGATTGAATGAATTTCTCAGCATTCATGAGGCTTTCTTGCAATTCCTGGACTTTAGATTTGGATTGATCAAGATCATCTAGTGCTACCAAATTTTTTTGATGAAGACTGTAAGAATCCATTGAATCACCTTCCCGAATCTTCCCCAAGCTTTTAAACTTCTTCTGAGGAACTAGGATTTGATACCAATTGTTGGAATCAAGGAACACTGAGAGGGGGGGTGAATCAATGTTCTACAAAATCTGACTTTATTAACTTGATATTTAAACCACATTGCATTGAACCAAAACAAAGATGCAAGAACAAAAGACAAGCAAACACAACACCATAACAAAAGGATTTTTAAGTGGAAACCCTGTTAGGGGAAAAACCACGATGGAGGTCAATCCAAAATTTGAGTATACTCAATATAAGTGTTTACAAAATGATTGCACATGCATTCAGGCACACTACCTAGAGCTCACTACTCAAATACAAAGGTATTTCTGCCCAAAAAACGTCTCACTATCTTATAGTCACTTCTAGAAAACTACTAGAGTAGATGAACTATGAAGTAGAATCTGCTAATGCCTGAGTATAGTTTTGTTTAAGCATATTATTCACATTCTTCACATTATGTTTGCTTCTGCTCATGAAACTTTGTCTACTTTAATTTGAATCACCAATCTTTGTTATGCTCAAATAAAAATGCACACAATCAATCTATATTCCTTCTAACTTTCGCATCACATCACAATGCATATCAAAATGATATGATTGATTTCTTATATATATCTACCACTAGAGATTATAACAATTGCATGTTAGCATAAACAAAATATAAAATGTATACAAAGTGTTAGCTCAATCCATGGAAAAGTACAATGTGAATCGACCAATGTCAGACAAAACATAGTGAGGACCCAAAAAAACATGCCTCAAACACAAAAGAAAACAATTATGTCTTGAATATCCACAAAACGCTTCACTCATTTAGTCAGCCTTTCTGCATTATTGGACTAAAAATAAATACACCGGATCTTCTAAATTGCACACCAATCAATGTGAATCCTAGTGATTCAAGGATACGATAGTTAATACATAAAAATAAATTCCCTGAGATCCACAAAACAAAATGATAACAAAAAATTGTGTATGATCCAATATACACAACTCTGTTAGATACCCTATTTTAGCTTTGATAGATAATACATTTCTTCAATCTGACTTTCGGTATAAGAAATTTTTGAGATGTGGATGGGATTACTAACTAGGTTTTCCATCAATGACAACACCAGATGAATTTTACAATGTATCTTTCCAACACACATCTTCAAAATCAAGCACCCAATCCCCCACAACATAATATTGGTGTAAAAATACCTCCACAATATTAAACCTACACACCTCAACAATAACACATCACACCTCAATTATAACCTCAAACTTACACACCACAACAACATCATACCATCAATTCATAACACACTCACATCAATCCTTGAGGACCCAATCCATTATCTTACACTCACAACATGGCCCAAGGGCCCTGATATATACAAACCCCACAATATAACACACAAGACATTGTAGGGCAGAAAGGTTACAATTTCCCTCCTTATCAAACAATTGTACCAAGTGATGATGTAACCTTACATATTTGAAATCTCAACTGAAAGATATTAGACATTCAACTTGGAAAACCAAAGAGCTTCACTCTACATGACATATGTCCATATCCCTTTAATCATTCTATATCTATGATACCCTTCCCTAAGAACTTTGAAATACCCAAATTTTACAAATACAAGGGAAGAGGATATCCAATAGAACACTTATGAGAATTCTTGGTAGCTTGCATGGATGTACAAAATAATGACTCCTATTTAATGAGGATTTTTCCATGAAGTATTGGTGATGCAACTATTGATTGGTTCTCCCATCTACCACCTAGTATCAAAACCTTTGATGAGTTATCCAAAAAAAATGTTGACCACTTCTTCTATAACATAGAGAAAGACATAATGATCCCCAACCTATACAATATTAAACAAAACCAATGGGAATAATTTTATTCATACCTATAGAGATGGAGGAAAAAATATAGTAAATGTAAGTAGCCTGTTCCAAAAAAACTATTGGAGATCTTTGTCTCTATCCTTCAATGGGACATTAGCTATCAACACATGATGTTATGTCCTAATTTTTTTGAATAAATCATCAAAACATGTTTAGTCATTGAAAGAGCTCTCATAGTAAGGGGAATCATTAAACTCTATAACTACAAGGACCAAGCTTCTAGTTCTAATGAAAAACCTAAACTATGGAAAAATAAAAAGAATGTTACAAAGGATGGAGTCGTTGATGCCAAATTTATACATACAACCTCCTAATAATATAAAAAATAATTTTCAATAATCTCAAACAAACTATCCTCACAACCATCTTATGTATCCTCAAAATAACCAACGGAATAACCAACAAACAAATCAAGGTTAGAATAATTGAAGAGGGCTGCCACGGAAAAGTAATCAAACTAAAAGAAAGCTCACTCCAATGGGAGAACCTCTTGAGGTGATTATGTGTAAATTTTTTCAAACAAACCTTATCAAGATTCTTGATAAAAAAATTGTGAAGAACCAAACTTTAAACCCCATTGTTACAATGAGAATGATCAATGTGAATTCCAAAAAATCAAGGGTCACACAACAAACAACTACATGAGGCTTAAAAATATCATACAAGACTTGATAGAAAAAGGAGAGGTTGACATTGAACATCATCCTAGGCCCTCCAAAAATATATATATGGTAATCTACAAGGATCCAATACCTAATCATTCTAGAGGAAATGACAAAGGTAAGGGACAAGATTACTGAAAAGCTAACTACACCTATGATGAAGTTGTAGGAACCATTTTTCAAGATGATCATAATATCAATGTTGTGACCATACTAGGAAAAAACCATGAGTGTAATATTACCACATGAATAAGGAAAGTAACGATCCAAGGAGCCCCACCTCAAGCAAAAGACACCATTAAGCAATAAACTGACTACAATATTGCTAACCAATTAAAGAAAACTCTAGCACTAATCTTGATCCTTGAGCTTCTAAATTTATCACCCACACATAAAGAGATCCTAGAGAAATCTCTCATTGAATCCTTAGTGCCTAATAATATTTACTCCAATTAATTTTAAGTTATGGTTGGTACCATCACTTTGCCCCCCATCACTTGGTATTTTATTAAAAAGACCTTCCCTAAAGATCCTTTCACAATCAAGCTCCATATCTCGAGGTTTGTGTCTATAAACACAAGATCAAGAGAGTCTTGATAGATGGAGGTGCAGGCTTAAAAATATGTACCTTAAAAATGGTAAAATAGTTGGGATATTCTCATGATATGAACAAAAAAAAAAAGTATCACCATAAGGACCTATGATGATATGGAAAGAAACTTTGAGGACACAATCAAACTTCCAATCTAAGTAGCGCCAACAATAGAAGAAATGAATTGTCTGGTACTAGATCTTGAGTTACTCTATAACCTTATCTTAAGAAGTCTAGGGATCCATTTGATGCAAGCAATCCCTTCAACCTTTCATCAATGCTTAAAATTTCCTTACAATGATAAGGATGTCACTATATATGCCAATCTTGAACCCTTCCATTACTACACAAACTTGGAGGAGAAATACAAGATGCTTCTTCAAATACCTACTAATGACATAACCTTCCACTCATTTTTCTATGTCAATCCAACATCAGTTACTCCATCTAGGTGATCCCACAATAGTGATTTACACTTATTGGGACATCTTGATTTTTTCTGAAATCACATATTTTTAGAAATTATAATGATTTAAGCCTTGAAAAGTTCCATTTGAAGGAA
Source organism: Sequoiadendron giganteum (assembly GCA_007115665.2). NCBI lineage: Eukaryota > Viridiplantae > Streptophyta > Pinopsida > Cupressales > Cupressaceae > Sequoiadendron > Sequoiadendron giganteum. The sequence goes on along the minus strand of CM021101.1, from coordinate 475,875,231 downwards.
TTCAATTAAAGAGGGTTTGATCAAAACACCTTAGGTCAAACCATCTTGGATATAACCCCTCTATTTTTAAACCATACTTATAATAGAGTCTCCTTTACACCAATCAAAATGCTGATAAAAAACCACTTTTGATTGCCCTTTTTGAGAATCAAATGAATTCATTTAAATTTTATTTTTTGTAAGTATGTTTTCTTTATTATAATCTTCCCAAAAAGCATAATTTTAAATATATTTAATTTTATTATTATATTTATTTTTTATTTCTTGTGAATGTAGGTTTTTCATCAAAAAATCAAGCTCTTTATTCTGCACATGTGGAAAAACAGTAGATTATCAAAAAAATATCTGAAAAATATCTATGCACTTGATATTAATGTTCATGATCTTACACAAAAATAATAATTTGATACATACAAAAAAAATTGTGTTAGCAAGTAAATGCATGTCTAAATTATAATTGGTTTGACTTCAAAACTTAATTAAGAAAAAAATTCAATAAAAAAATATGAAACCAATTGCATGCACTAGATATCATAGTTACAAATCTAAATTTGAAAAAATTAGAATTTTATCCTTCATAGAAAAAAAGTTATGTGTTAGAAATTACATGTCACTCTTTAAAAATGGTGTTTACTAATAAAAACTAGCTTTCAAAAGAGATGAAAATAAATGCAATTTAATTCCAAAATTTATATATATATATTTAAAATCTATAGATAAAATTTCATAAATCACTAGTTTGCATCATCTTCAATTTTCTCATGGTCTAGCAGCTATAGGTGCCTGAAAGTGAAGATTTAGTTCAAAAAAATTAGTTCAATGTCAAGTTTGGCCAAAAAGTATAAACCACTATTATGGAATCACCCATCCTCAAATCCATCTACATCAACAGATCCACCAAATTATGACCTTAAGATCCAAGTACTTGACAAGTGATATAGAGAATACCATTTTAAACAATCCTTCTACACTTGGGAGCTTTCCTTGTCACCAAAACCCTATAGATGACCAAAGGAAATCAACTATGAAGTCAAACCTACCATTTTCACCAAGTGGGGATACATGAAGTATGAAGTGGTGTTCAAAGGGGAACTCTCATCATGGCTCTACAAAGAAGAATAACAAGAGGAACAAAAATAACTACATCCCATTCCTGTGGATCCTAACAATAAAGGTTATTAGTTGACAAGAAATATGGGATGCGTGCTAGAAAAGGCGGACTTGGTCTACACGAACAAGGTATGAGAGAACCCATCATAATAGAACAACTTAAGAAGAATGTGGGACTAGGTTATGGTTTGATAGACGTGGCTACCCCAAGCATTGAAGCTACCTCTTTTCAAGAAATAGCTCCTACCTTCATGGAGACATTGGATGGCTACCATACTAAGACAAAGTCCAATGAATGGGAATGGGATTCTTACACCTGTAGTAACTATGACCTAGATACCCTCTAGGACCTTGATAGCCTCACTATCCTTACCCTTTCCACATCCTCCATAAGCTTTTCCGATAGCAATGATAACCTACCCCTACTTCACTCGCAGTTGATCAATTAAGATCAATAACATCTCACCTCTATTATGGACTATTCTAGAAAAATGAAGCTATTGATAAGTTCATGGTAATTTGACAAGGTATACCATAAGGAGATCATGAGGCTAGTTTTGACATATAACTTGAGAAAGGAGCCTACTTTGGAGGGGATATTGCATCCTCTAGTCACAAAATTGAAATAAAAAATTTAAAAATAAAAATGAGATCCCCTAGGGAAAACCCCAATGCGGCTCTTGTATCATGAAAAAGGAAAAACATAGGATGTATCTGAGGGTGAAAACCTCTTCGACACACCCAAAGATGAAGGATTCAATCTCCCCATCACAAAGTATCAGGAACAATCAACAGTCTTGGTTGAATTTTTTTAACCTATCGATGTTGGAACAATAGAGGCACCTAAGGTAACACATCATGCAACTTCCTTAGATCCTGAGGAGAGAGTAAAATTCTCAAAATTAATCAAGGAACGTAAGATCAAATTTTCCTAGACATATGCATATATTCTTGGTTTAGATCTATCTTTAGTGGTGCATCATCTAATAGTTATCCCTACAATGAATCTAGTTAAACAAAAGCTTCACAAGATGCACCCTCAAATATCACTGTTAGTCAAGGTGGAGCTTCAAAAACTACTTGATGTTGGATTCATTAGATCCATAGATTATCTTGAGTGGGTATCCAACCTTGTACCAGTGTCAAAACCCATTTGGGGCATATGGATCTATACAGACTTCAAATATCTTTACAAGGAATTCCCTAAGGATGATTTCACCCTCCCCAACATTGACATAATAGTGGATCTAACTATTGGTCATGAAATTCTTTCACTAATGGATGGATTTTTTAGGTACAACTAGATAAAGATAGCCCCTAAAGATCAACACAAAATGGATTTTACCTATGCTTGGGGAAATTTTTGTTGGAATGTAATGCCATTTTAATCGAAGAACACATGAGCCACATACCAAAGAGAAATGACTAATATATTCCATGACATGTTGCACATCACCATGGATGACTATGTAGATGATCTATTGACTAAATCAATTAGAAGACAAGAACACCTAGGTAACATAGCTAGGATATTGACAAACTAGACGAGTATAACTTGGATATAAATCCAAAGAAATGTGTGTTCAACGTAACATCTAGAAAATTATTGGGCTAAATTATATCTAAAAGAGGTATCAAGATGGATCCCGCTAAGGTCAAGGATATCCTAGAAATGCCTCCCCAAAAAACATTGAAATAGTTGGGTAGTTTACAAGCTGAGATTTAGTCTATCAGAAGGTTCACTGTACAACTGAAAAATGTCATCCATTCACATACTTTCTCCACAAATATGTAGCATTCAAATGGTATGGGAGATGTGAGAAAGTTTTTCAATAAGTAAAGGACTATTTTCTCACTCTCTATGTATTAATGCCTCTGATTCAGGATAAAGCAATGATTTTATATGTATCCACAATAAAAGTAGCTTTGAGATCCCTATTGGAGTAAATTGATGAACAAAATAAAGAAATACCATTTTACTACATCAATTATACCCTGGTTGGCTATGACTTAAATTATACACCCATTGAACAAGAATTTATATCAGTTGTCTTCACAACACAAAAGCTTAAGCATTAAATGTTAAAAAGATAAATCAACTAATATCTAAAGTAGATCCCTTGAAATATCTCTTGGAAAAATAAATTCTTATACATAGAATCACTAAGTGGGTCATGATACTTAGAGAATTTGACATAGAATATGTTGAGAGGAAATCCATTAAAGAAGAAGTGATAGCCGACTAGTTAGCAGATGCACCTATTTAAGATCATCAACCACTCATAATAGAATTTCTAGATGAGAGTATCCTACTAACAACTCAATCAACCCATTGGAATTTATACTTTGATGTATCCCATACTCAACAGGACTCATGGGTCAGTATCTTATTTCTTACACCACATGGAGATATTATACCCAAATAATACAAAATTTCCTTCCCCTATACGAACAATATAGCTGAGTATGAAGCACTAATCATTGGGTTGAAATTGGTTGTGGAATTAATAATGAAGGAACTGCATGTCTATGGTGACTCCCAGTTGGTCATAAGGCAAGTCAATGGAAAATACTAGATTAAAGATGACAAGCTCATGTTGTACAAGAGAATGGTGGATAGTTTCAAGAAATACTTTTTGGTCATCATCTTTGAATAGATCCCAAGGGTTAACAATAAAGTATTCATTGCTATGGCCACTATTGGTTCACTCCTTGACATACTCAAGAATGTTCCTAGATAAAAATTCCTCATGGAACAATTGCTTATATCAACATTCAATATCTTGAAATTTAAACTCGTATGTGATGGTGTTGGTCCTAACTCACCTTGGTATGAAGACACATTTGCATATATCAAACACAAAATCATACCCTCACCTAACAACCAATCAAAAGAAAACCTTTATCCATAAAAATTTGTGATTTACCATCCTTGGAGATGCCTTATATTGAAGTCTCAGTGGTACATTACACTAATGTATGAATGATGAAGAAGAAAAAACTACCTTGCAAGAGGTACACAAAGGTTTTTGTGGGTCTCACTCTCATGGACCTAACCTAGTCTAGAATTTTCTATGAGCAAGGTAATACTAGCCATCAATGGAGCAAGAAGTTGTGCATTATTCCAAGAATTATCATCAATGACAACAACATGGAGATCTTGTGCATGCACCTGCACAAGAGTTCCTTACTATCACTATCCCATGGCCCTTCTCTTAGTGGGGACTCGCTTTAATAGGAAAGATATCACCAACCTCATCCAATGGACATAAATTCATCATAACTCCCACAAAGTATTTTATGAAATGGATAGAGGCTATTCCTTTAACGTATATCACAAGGAAACAAATAGCTAAGTTCATTCTTAAATATTTGATTTTTTGATATGGTATCCCATAAACTATCATAACAAATAATGGAACTTTGTTTAAGAACCAAGATGTATTCGAGCTTTTCTCAATATTCTTTATCCAACACCATTTTTCAACCCCATATTATCCCCAAAGAAATGGCCATGTTGAAGCATCTAATAAGACCATCTTGAAAATACTAAAGAAGACTATTAATGAAGTTAGTGATGGCTAGAACATATAGTTAAACCCAGCCTTATGGGTGATGGAGCCTAAGTTTTGAGGTCCTTGGTCTTCCATTAATTTCCTGGTTTGCCTTGTTACTTGGAGGGTACTTGAGAAATGATTTATGCTTTACTTCCATGGGACCTTGTACTCTATTGTTGGGTTGGGTCTATTTCATCGTAACTTTTTGGAGAGGGTCGTTTAAGAACAACTTATGTCCTATGTGATCGTCTAGGCACGGCCCCTTTTAATATAAAATGAAAATTTTTGGCTAATCTTTTATTCGCCTAAGTCTAAACCGGTCCGTTTTTTATCTGTTAAAACAACCTTATGTCATTGAATTTCATTGCCCTAGGTGGTGTCCCCTTCCCCTTAATTTTTCCTAAAGTATTTTAATGTTTTGTAGGGGTATTTTATCGACCGTTGATCTTCTTACATTTGATCTTTACCGTTGCCCGCCATCCCGCGATGACATCACTGCTAGCTTTTAGGTGATAGCGATATCATGGGCGAATGCCACGTGTCTTAAGTTGCCGGTGCCGAAGGAAGTAAATAAAGCGATTAATTTATGCATTGAACTTTAGGGCGTTATTTGGCAGGATACTAAACCACATGAGATATGCATGTGCTTGAAATCAATGGTGGTGTCTTAATCTTGGCAAAAAAGCTGCTCAACAGATATGCATCAGTGCTACCTCCTGTTCTGATCGTTGAGATCATTGATGGTCGAGATCAACGGCTGCCCGCTATCGCGTGATCCTAAACTGAGAGGGGTTTAGTGATTGCGATATCATGGGAGTTTGCCACGTGTACTTTTGAAGCTACGTTTTATGGTGGGACCTTGAAAATGACATGGAAGTATTGTCAGCTTTTTGAAGACAGCCGTTCGATGGCCTGATAGAAAGATGAGATCGACGGCTAGATTTTAAACTTGCATCAAATGTAATTGAGGCACACAAGCGAGCTTTAATGGTAGACGAGACATCTACTTAGCCGTTTTCATCATTTCTAAGTATTTAAGTTCATAATTGCCTTGCCATAAAGACATTCAAGTGTTTGCGAAGTGATCCAGAGCCAGAGATAGAAGTTTTCAAAGCAGTTTCAGCACGGGTTTTCTTTTCTGTGTGGCACAAATTCCATAAGTTGATTTCTTTTACCATTATCTCTGTTTGAACGTGATTCAAGAAGAAGGTTGCATTGCGTTGTTGGTGATTTTCTTGATTACAGTTCTAGGGTTACTGATTCTTCTGGATTGTAAAAATTATAAGACTCTGCTGTAATTCTGTTCTGGGTATTTTGGTTGGTCTCTGAATTTGTTTTCGAGGAAGCCCTAGTTGTTAAAATGGCACCACCAAAGCAACACTCTGGCCGTGTTGATTACATAACAAAAATTTATATGATGATTTCCTGGACCAATTCCCATTGTCAACAAACAATAGGAGGAAAGGTTTGGTCTTGATGAATGGGACAACCCTAGGTGAGGGATTGAGGTGTAAGAACTACAATATTGCAGATGCTAGGATACCCATGACAGGTTTGGAAATGTTCAGAAGATGGTATGGGCAGCGCAATGTATCTCACCCTTTTCTAACAGTTGGAGATACGATATGGGGAAGCTGGTGGTACCCAATGTATTCATGGATATTGACCTGATTAGGGCAGTGGCTGCACGGTATGACCCTGTCACATGAATTGTCAAGGATAACGATGGTGACGTTCTGTTGAGCATGAATGTAGATACAATCTGTCATGTCTTTGATTTGAGTGAGCATAGCTCATTTCTGGTTCGAATTGACTTTGAGGAGATGAAGCAAGAATATGCTAGATCTCAGCCTCTCTTTAGGTCAAGGCTACTTCCTCCTCACCTGGCCAGGGCGGGTAGTTCAACATTTCACATTAGCCCAACTGATCAGGAGCCTTTCAGGCTAAGTTGTTTTGCTGATCATTTCTTGGCGACATTCTATTCACTATGCCAAATCATTGGTTTCAACCCTAACACTGTGATGCCCATCGCTTTTATGTTCATGGGAGCTCAAATTCAGCACCCTATTTTTTTTGTGATTTATGATTATGCTTCATTCCTTGTTGAAAGGATACATGAGGGTTTTCTGAAGTTGCACAATGGAGATTCTGGTACTCCTTTCTTTTGGTATTCTTTGTTAATGCATATGTTCTTGCATGAGAATGCTGACTTCTTCTCAGAAAAGATGGAGCTGAGGTGAGATGTAAATGGAGAGAGGTTACCAGTATAGGCTTGGAGTGCGGACATGTCTGGTAACAAAGGAGGTTCTAGTTTTGTGCAGTTTGATAACTGCTTTGCCTCTAGGCTTAGGGCTAAATTGGTGGTTAATGTGCCAAGAATTCCGCAGGATTTGCATGATTTCCTCATACCTAAAATGAGGAAACCTGACTTGAAGATATCTCACAATTGGGGTGACATTATTTTGTACCCTATGAGTACTATTTTGAGGGCTTATGGTTTCCAGGGAGCTCCTCATATTCTCCCTTATAATGTGCCATCAAGAATGGGATTTATAGAAGTGATGTGGCAGTTAGGCTGCATTCATGAGGAGAGTCTGACAAGAAGGGGAAAAGGGACTTTGTTCCCTGATTATACAGTTGTTTCTGAATTTGTGTTCTCTAAAGGAGGATGGGTCCATTTTGATTGATATTTTGATGAATACCATTTGAAGAATGGATCCAGAAGACAACATGACCCTGAGGGATTCTTTGCCCTATTTAGGCAGAAGATTAAGGGTGGTAAATTCATTCATGTTTTCAACTTCCCCAAGGATTTGATAAGAAATGAATTTGATTTGAACCAGCAATAATTAAATAAGGAGAAGTGGATTGCATATGACAAGATGCTAGCCATGGTACATAAACTGGATCCAAGATATGATCCATTAATGGAGTTTACTCCATTTCATAAAAGAATTGATTTTTTGATGAGCAATTTTAAGGAAATCATGAACATTTTGAGAACCAAGAAGGCTAATTTAGAATTAGACTTCGAGATTCAGGAGTCAGAGGTGAGGCCTGAAGAAACAAGGCCAGTTTACCAGCCACTAGTGGATAGACCTCTATACAGGAGGAGGAAAAATACTAGCAGTGATGAGGAAGCAGGAAATAAAAAGGGAAAACAAGTAATGAAAACACCATCACTTTCGAGTCATGGGATCCGAAAACTTGCTAGGATAAAGATTATAGATTTGGATTCACCACCAAATAGGGATCTTGTGGAGTTTCCCTCAGAGCCAAGCCCTAAGAGGCAAAGGATTGAAGAACCACAAGAGGTTCTGGTGGATGAAATTGTTGTGATTGACCAAGAAATGTAGGTCGGTATCCCTTCTCCCCCTAGATCAGCATAATTGGTGCTCACTGATATGGATATAAAGGGACAGCATGTGCAGGATGCTAGGATGGAAGCCTGCAAGGCATTTATGGATGATGATGCCTTTGTGAAAACCCCTGTATTCTTGCAACTGATTTGGAGAATGAAGCTAGAAGAATATCAAGATAAATGCAAGAGTAGAAGAGAGTCAAGACCTGATAGGTCAGACCAGGAGAATGATGATGAAGTGAAGGCTAAATTGATGGAACAATTCAAAAGCATCACTCCTGAAGAAGGAAGGAAACTGGTGACCCAAGCAGGTGTCTTACTCCTCCCTGAATGGGGCATAGCTGATGCTATGGCATTCAATGCTATTATGAAATCCAAGCATCCTATGCAGAACAATGAAGAAGAGGTCAAGGCAGCCCTGCAGGATTCTGCCTTTAGTGAAGAATATGAGACATTAGCCATATGGGCACTGGCACCTCAGGGCAGAAAGCCAAATGTAGCAGATATTAGCCCAAATCTAAGAGGTGGGCTCATTATCAAAAGAGCTTCTGAAACCTCAGTAACAGAAGCTACAAGCCTGACATTGAATGTGGCCAAATTGGCCCAAAGAACAACAGAAAGGGAAGAGGCTAAAAGGAGGAGTCTAATGGAAAAGTATAATGCAATAATTGGGGAATACAACAAAATGCAACAAAGAAATGTTGAGCTATAGTCTGAAGTAGACAGGTTAAGGTATGGGTAGATAGGAGAATCTTCAAATGCTCTTGTTGTTAGAGACATACCTACTAGTTTAGGGTCATTACCCCCTACTGTCCCAATCATTTCTATCCCTAGGTCCCCAATTCAGACATCAGGTCCTAGTCATGTGCTGGAGCCGGTTCAAGAGGAGATGGAATACTCTATGGATCCCACCAAAAGGTAGATGATGAGTAAGATCACAGAGTTGCAGGTCGCCCTAAAAGCTAGTGAGAATGATGTCATGGACAAACACAATGAGGTGGTGGACACCGTGTTGAGGAATTTGAATGAGAAGGTTGATTCTAGGCTGCCATTTGTTCATTCTTTATATTCTTTATTCTTGACTGGTTTGCAAAATATTAATAAAGATCGGGATGTTGTTTTACCCCTAGTTGAGAAATGGATCCCTCATGCCACTGACTTAGACATTATGTTTAGGGCTTCTAAGTTTGATGCAAATAATAGGCCTCAATTATTAAAACCTACTCAAGGTTTTGTGAAAACATTGAAGGGATTCTAGGCCCTACCTGATGACTTGGGTAAGAAAATTGGAGAATTAGTAAAAGGTTTTAATGATTGGAGTGATACCTTTCTGCCCGATATATTGGATGCACAAGGAAACATCAAAACATTGCAACAGTGGAAAGCAAGGACATAAGAAGTTATCACTACACAAATCAAATTGATTTGTGATGACTCAAATCATGACTGGTTAGTAAGCAGCATGGACAAAATAATAAATACTAGCATGTTTCTGGAGTCATTTGAAAGAGAAGCCAACCAAGTTGCGGTGAAGTTCACACCTTATAATACTAAAGTGACAGAGGTGGTGAATTTTAATTGGCCCATGGATGAAGAGTATCAAATTTGGGTGGACAAATACTTGACTAAAGTGGAGTAAAATGGTATCTACTACCGGAGATTAATAGCTCAGTAGTTAAGGTATAACTAATTAAGGTTGAGATTCCATGATGTCTTTGGATGTGGATTTTGAGATGTAACAAATGCAACAGCTATTGAGTCATGGACAGAATTAAAGGGAGAATGCTCTGGGACTTGGTATTTTCATCATGGTTTTGAAGGGGCTCATAGCAGTCCTATCAATTTGTGACATGTGTAACTTCTGGCCCGATGCTTGTTTGCTCCTTCGTTTCTATAAGAAGGATTTCAAGGCTAGAAGTAGGGGTTGGCAAGCCAAATGTTTTCGAAGGTCGAGTCTAGGTCTAGTTACAGATGGTATTGTATGAATTTCATTTTGAATGTAAAGGAAATTTAGGTTTGGGGTTCGCTTGTAATAGGTTTTATGTTTATGAAATTCCAAGGTTTATAACAGTGCTAGCATTTGAGTTACGATGATAAATCTCGAGCTCTTGTCTCTCCTGTATACAGACATATCATAATTTTGAATAAAATAATCAAGGATTATGATGTTCATCTCATTGTTGTGATGAGTATGTTTCTGTTTTGGCTTTAATTCAAAGAATTAATTAAATGCTTGGATGGAATCATAGATGGGTATGTTTGTAAAAGGATTTGGTAAGAAGTATTGGGCTGGGATAGGGATTGACAATATTGTAATGCAATATTGCCAAGGATCATATATGTTATGTGTTTAAATCTGTTGTCGCTTTCTGAATGTTTGTAAACTTGACTCCCCAATGGTATATGGCATTGATCTAAATTGTATGAGTTTATGAAATCATGCTTCTATATGTCTTCACTTAGGGCTTGCTGCCAACTTGCAATTAAAATGACTATCATAAGTTACGAAATGATGTTATAACTATCTCATGCTCCAAGTGGTTGACATTACTAATGAATAGCCAATTCATTTTAGTCTTGCCTCATTCTATTGAGCCATTAAGTGAGATTATCTGTGAAACTTTTATTAACATGTTTATGAGTTTGGTGCAGAGATCATAAATATGCTATAGGGACCACCCTCCTGGGTCTTGCAGAGCTCGAAGTGTAGGAGGTTATTATTAAAATCCTCGTCAGTTGGTCTAGGTCCTCCGAGTTGCCTTTGATTGGATTTGGCAATTCCATAGGTAGATTTGGAAACAAACCTGGTTTACATAAAAAACAACCAACAATGGGGTTATAGAACCAACATCCACACACCTATAGGTGTGACTCCCTTTTCCTTGGTGTATGGATTTGAAGCAATACTACCTATAGAGGTTTAAATCCTATCCTTGAGAGTATCATGGAAGGATCTTGTTAGCAATGAAGAGTATCGGGTATCTAGATTCAATGAGCATAAAATCCTAGATGAATGAATCTTGATTGCATTGAACCATCTCCAAGCCTATCAAAATAATCTCAAGATAAACTACAATAAGATAATCAAGAAAAGGAGCTTTCAGGTTAGTGATTTGGCCCTGAAGGAAAATCAAAAGATCCAGCTGAATCAACATGGGAAAGGTAAGTTTGAACCAAATTGGCTAGGTCCTTATATCATTATAGAAATTTAAAGCTCGAGAGCATATCATTTGGCTAATCCAGAAGGAGAACCTCTAGCTAAAATTCTTAATAGTAGTCATCTTAAGAAGTTCTACACCTAAAACTCCAGAAATGGTGTCAATCATGGTTAGTCAAACTACACCATCTCTAAGAATACATAGGAAAGACCATCATCAATGAGCCCCCAAGGCATTAGGTCAGTCCCCTTAGGTCTCCCTCTAGGTTTCTAAATCTCTCGAATATCTTGAAAAAATCAAATAACCTCAAAAGAAAAAAGAAAAACATTCAAAAAATCTAAAAATCCTATCTTTGTTATCACCTATCTGCAATAAAATTTCCATCCATAGTAAACAATCATCACCTTGAACCTTTGACAACACAATCAACAAGCAAAGAAGACATCGAAATCCAAAACTTCCAAGCAAAGAAACGAAATGACTCAATCATCATCATACTAAAACAATGCCTAAGTATTAACTACCTTTCCTTTTGAAAATCATCTTCAACATCCTAATGTGTTTCTTAATGGATAAATCATTCCTACAATAGGCATCATCAATGGCTAACATCATGAAACATCAAAACATCTATGGGAAGTGATACAACATCATTGTTTATCTTTTATGATCTTATCTTATTGTCACATTCTTGAGATCTGTCAAGGATGTCCATAAGGATTTAGAGAGGAAGGAATGGGGCATTGATCATTGATTTTCTACTTGCTCTATTTTTTGGATTTTTTTTGCAATACTACCATAACAAATACTTGCTTTGTTTTGTGTTTGGAAGATGTTTTGGGAATTTATTGTAGTTATTTCATATTAGGTACTACATACCTTTCTATGTAACTAATCTGAAATGTGTTAAAACTTCTCACCCATACACTCTAATAGGGTTTCCATATGTCTCATATGAGCAAGAATACTCCTTGTTTGTAGTATCAAAGGCCACACAATAGATGTAAATCCACCTAGGTCATTAATACCCTAGTGCATCATGTCTATTTTCTACATCAATAGGGATTACTAAAAAATACTTATTCCTCCATGAAAGAAAAACAAAAATCATCAATCATTTAATCAATACATATCATCATAATCATCATCCATGGATTCTCAAAAATTATATCAATCATCTAACACATCTATCTATCTCTAATTATACGAACATGTCTTTTGACTAACATCTCCATCCTACATCCACAAAATCATTAGTGCATATCATTTCCATCATTTAATAAATCATCATACATCATAATTTTATCCATTACATACATGCATAAATCATCCAAGATCCATACCATACAAATTAAAAGAATAAAAAAATTACAAAAACATGAGAATATAATCATAAATCATCAACACATATAAGCATCCATAAACATCTCATAACACATATATGCTACATCAAAATGGTATATCTCATATATCATCAAAATGTGAAGTGCCAATACATCATCAAATATCATGTGTGATCAAAATATATAAAATATATACAAGGCCTCAAATGGGCAGATGAATGTATATATAGAACATATCAATTCCATGGAAATATAACACAAACATCAAGATCATGAAGTATCAATCCTATTGGTTGTCTCGAGGAGGTGATCTTTGTTGTTCATTCCTAGGAGGGGGTTGCTCCCCATCATGTTGTGACCTATGATGGTTGTGATTAGGAGACAAATCTGGATGTAACTATGGATGTCTCAAGGGTTTTTCCACTGACTGTTCTCCTGGGAGCTCTCCACCCATGACACTAGTAGGCATTTTGAATCTAGGACATCTTTATGGTCTCAAAACCTAAGCCTCATATAGAGTCCTGTAATATCTCCTCTCATCAATCGAGTTATCCCTCTCTCGTTGATGTTTCTATCTCTCTAATTAATTCTCCTATCTTAGACTATCTCACTCTACTCGTGCCTAGTCTCTCTCACTTGTGATGGTGGCTAAATAAACCTCTAATTTCTATTGCTGATATGCCTCAGTATCTCTCTCATCGGTTCTAACATCTCGATCTTGTACAACCTTATCTCTCTCTGTTGTAAATTGAGAAACCCATGTAGCTAGATCTCCCTAAGGGGGGGGGAGCTTGTGGATCATGTTGATAGCCTATTATGGTTGTTGATGTCCCTATCCCTGATCTTATCTTGTTGCCTATAATGTTGTTGGTGATTGCTTCCTATCATTTTGTTGATCACGATCACCCTACTCATCTTGAGCCCTTTGAAGCTACTCATACACAATGCATAGCCTCTATCTATCACCCCTTATACTTGATCTACCTACCATCCTCTTGAACTATTAAATAAAATGCTTAGCACCAAAAAGAGCTATAAATATCAAGGGTCGATGGAAAGCCCGCCATTGCACATAATCTCTAGCGGTCCACAAATCAAGGGGACCAGCTTCCTATTCCCATCCAACAACTACTAGTTATCAAAACTCTATCATAGCTACCCCTAAGTCTCCTTTGGGCCTCGTACATTGACCTCTCAACTTTTTCTTCCAAAATGGGCATGATAACCATCTGCTAGGTGAGTCTATTTCTCACCAAATAGTCTCAAAATATTCTCAGGGATGTATCTCTCTAAAATAGTATCGAACCAACCTATCAGCCACCAAGTCTATCGAGTCTTCCTAAAATATGTCAAGTACTCAAGGTCATCATCTCAGGCCTCACATACTATAAAAGGTCTCAAAATAAACTTGGTAACATCATAAAAAATGACACACCAATACGATATCCTGCCTAGCTATGTGTATTGTAAATAATTAGAATATTTGTATAAAAAGGGATCATCAAGATCCCATCAAACTATTCCATTAGGAAATTTCACTACAATGTGTTCCCAAGACCACACATGAAGGAGACTCATCCTAGCTAAAATATAATTACCACCATGCTATAAAACCTCATGCATATCTCATACAAATGAGCCAACACACACAGGCCCTAAGCATACACTATCACATCCTCCATCATCTTCTCAATGCAGATACCCAAACCAAATAGTAATCCTCTTGACCTATGATCAGGTATCAAAGGTTGGATAATCATTCCAAAAAACACCATAGACACCATCAACAAAAGGATTTAGGCCGATCTCTAAATCAACAACTTGTAGCTTATCTACCCCAAGAGTCTTTTCTTGGCCTAGGTACCCCTCCAAACATCATATATAACCAAATCCCCATGAATCAGGACCCATAGAATCCTCCATACATCCTTGAGAGTGATGGTACACTATACAATAGGCAAGTTGAAGGAAGAGGTCTTAAACCTCCATCTCTAGACTAGAGAAGTCATAATAGCCATGTGTGCTCTAATCTCAAGCATGGAACAGATGTATCACAACCCTACTACATCTAGGAAGTCCCTCTTGAGCTCTTGGAAGCTAGAAATGAAATCCAATAGTTGTCGTTGTTGATTCTCTCTGAAATACTAATAGTTTGAGAACCTCCTGCAAACATTCAACCCACAACATCAATTTTTTTTCTAGAAAATCAAATCAAGAACTTAAAAATATATACATACTAGCTAAAACATTCATTTTTAACAATAGAAATATTTTATAGAATTTAAGTGGCTCTATTTTACAATAGCAACCCTATTTTAGGATGATAGTGGTTCAATTTCAGGATGGGGAACCTATTTACCTACAATAGCAGTTGATTTTCATGATAGTTGTCATCTTCCTAAGTTGTTCAATTGTGTGGTCATTTTCAATGACTACGGTCGAATAATAGCACCTACTTTTTACTATAGGGACATATTTTCATGATAGAATGAGTTTTAGTGAATGTGACAATATAACCTAGTACAATAGCATGCATATTGCGTTAATAGAAATATTTTTTCTAAATTATTGCTATCATTCTAGTTTTTGCATACATACCACAATCCCTACACTGGCTAGCCATTGGAATTGATGGACTACACCTACTCTGTGTGGGGCACCTAGAATGTGATCTATTGCAAGTCAATAATCATAACATCGAATAACTAGAGAGCTAGAATTCAAAAAAGTTGAGAGTAAAAATGTGGCTAAATGAACCCTAATTTCCTATTTTAACCCCCAAAACCCTAATTTTTACCCCTAGGAGCCCTCCTAGATTAAATTTTGGGCACCCTGGATCATCCCGAACCTTAAATGCGACCCCTAGAACCTAATTATTTTTCCTCTACACATTAGAACTACTCCTGAACCATGTTGTGAGCCTGACCAAAAAAGTATTTTTTGGCCAACCTCTTGAGGGGGCACTCCAACATCTTATCATTCTTCCACTGACCATCGAGGCACAATGAAACATCATTACAAATTTCTCTTTCTTGAATATGAGAATAAAATCCTTTGAAACAACATATCAAGTGCATTGCGTCAAAGAGGGGTAAAAATGTAGACATGTGAAAATGGCTTAACACATATCACACATCCTAAATGGAAGTTTTCCATTATTGGCATCACTTTCATTATCATTATTTCATTTGGCCTCATTAACATCATTTGCACCATTAACTCTATTTTCCTCTATTAATTAAAAATATTGAACTGTTTAATTAATTTACTATATCATCACTTGATTTAAACTTTATTCCTCTTGATTAATTAAATAAAAAATCATTATTTAATTATGTCACTAATATTACTCATTCTTCTAATTTAGTTAAATAGTTATCATTAATTATTTAATTAATCTACTTTCCATCTTCAAAATTAAATAATTAGATCAATTATTCAATTTCCAAAATTCACTCAATATAGTTTATTAACAAATAAACTTTTATTCTTCTTTTTTAATACTCCTGAACCTAGGCAAAGGAAGATAGCTGATATCATTGGTTGTGCTATTAATTCTCTTCCATCCAGTTATTTGAGGCTTCCTTTGGGAACTAAACCACCTAAATATTTTTGGATTTCTCTTGTGGATCGGTTTAATAGGAAGTTGGCCAGTTGGAAAGGGGCCCTTCTTAGTCAAGCTAGAAAATTTACACTACTTAAGTCCTCTCTACAGAGCTTGTCGGTCTATGCTCTAAGTTTGTTCAAGATCCCCTCCAAATTTTCTGAAATTATTGAAAAGATCCAGAAATAATTTATTTGGTCGGGAGTTGAGGAGAAGAAGAGGGTTCCATTTGTGGCTGGGGAGAATGTGTGTAAACCCAAAAAGTATGGGGTTCTTGGATTGAGAATCTTGAAAGTGTTTAAAAAATCCCTTCTAGCAAAACAGGTTTGGAAAACCTTTTATGAAGTTCGTGAATGGAATGCAATTTGGCACAGTAAATATTTATGGGTTTTTTCTTCTCTCAAAGAATTTGTTAGCTCTTAGACTCTTCCTTCTATATCTACTATTTGGAATAATGTAATTAAGGCTAGGGATCTAGCTAGGAAAGGTGAGGTTTGGAAGCTTGGAGATGGTAAAGAAATCTTGTTTTAGGAAAACAAGTGGATTGGGAATGAACCTCTTTGTAACTTCCCTGCCTTTAGGAATCACATGGAGGTGTGCAAAGTCAAATTTGGCTCCTGTGTTGGGGACTATTGGAGGAATGACCAGTGGGTCTGTATCTCTTCTACTCATCCAGACCTGTCTCCTTTGTAGCTCCTTCTTAACTTTGTTGTGTTGAATCCGGGGGGCCAAGGGGAATATTTGGTTTGGAACTTATCTTCTTCTAGGATATTTTAAGTCTCCTTGGTGGTGGCTTCCTATCATCATACTTCCCCTCCTCCCATATGGGTGAAGGCCTAGGTGCACAATCTTATACCCAAAATCAATATTTTTGTGTGGATTATTCTCCAGGACAAAATTTTGACTAATGACAATATTTGTAAGTGTGGTTTCTCTTTTCCTAAAAAATGTTAAATTTGTTGTGTGGATGTTGAGATTGTATCACATTTTTTTCTCCTCTATCCTTTTGTCTATAACATTTGGTGCAAGATTTTTCAACTGTGGAACCTCAGTTGGGTTTTTCCTGGCTCAATTCGGGATTTCTACTATCGGTGGAAGGCTCCTTCAAACAATCAGGTGATGAATCTTCTCTAGAGATATATTTTCCACACCTTGTGTGGGGTATATGGAAAGAGCATAACAATAGAATATTTTGGGATTTTTCTCTCTCGGAGGAGGTTGTCTTTGGTAAAATTGTCAGAGTTGTGAGAGAGAATATAAATCTGCTTAACTATAAATCTAAGGCTAAAGAAAAGGTTAGATGCCAAGATTATGAGCTCAATTTTTTTGAAGCTTGGATGATTAATGTTGACATATCTTACTCTCTTAGACCTAATAAGGTTCCTAGAGATTGTATCCATTCGAAACTCCTTCCTCCTGGTTGGGTGAAAATTAACTTTCACAGGGTGGCCAAGGGAAATCCTGGGCCTGCTGGGTGTGGGGAAGTGATAAGGGATGAGAATGACAATTTTATTTATGCAGTGGTGCTCCCCTTGGGAACCTAGACCAACCACCTTGCTAAATCCATAGGGGCTTTCCAAGCCTTAAATCTAGCTCACCAAATGAATTTCAAAAGGGTATGGATTGAAGGGGACTCAAACAATATTATTCAATGCATTAAAGGCCTCCAAAAGCCTTCTTGGACCATTGAGAGTTGGATCAACCTCTCAGAGGGGATAATTAGCTCTTTTGAAAATTACTTCATTTCCCATACTTATAGGGAAATAAACATAGTGGAAAACTTCTTTACAAATAAGGAGGCTAAGGCTAAGGGTAAAATGACGCGGCAGAGGAGTGACATATTAGATGTTGATGTCATGGCCTTACTCATGTATGATAGAACCCACAAGAAGGTTTTCCCTATTAATTAATGATTATGGGTGTGGGGTGTATTTTCATGTAGTCTCGGAACTGTTGTCTCATTAGTTTCCATCATGGGATGGAGTACCTTAATATCATTTTCCACTCTAATATTTTTTGCTTCACATGCTTTCTGGGCATTTTTTCTATCATACTTTTTGGCTTTCTAGAGTCTTCGTAGTAGGGTTGCAACACTGTCAACATGGGAGGTGAGCATCATCGGGTGAAACAAATGGATTGTGAGGACTTGAAGAGTAAAACTAAGGTTTGGGGGTTGCTAGAGAAGGGTGGGATCATTATCTACATCGAAAAACTCCATGATGTGGACTAGGATATTACCAAGTTTTTGCTAAAGAATGGAACAATGGTAAGGTTAATTTGTTTGGGAGAAAGGTGGCCTTGGATGAGCAGTTAATACCAATGTTACTGGGGTTTCCATGGAGGTTATGAAGTTCTATAGGGATAGGAATATTTCTGACTAGGCAATGAGAATTTTTTTGAAGACTAATAAGGAGAAGGAGGACTTGCACAAATCCACTAAAAGTAGTTATGACTCTATGAAGATTAAATTGCTCTGGCGAGAGGTGTTCAAGGCTATCATGGAATAAATTACGCTAGATGGAAAATATTCAAGGGTTTTTGGCTACCATTTTGTGCTTCTGAATCACTTTCAACATCAGGTTAAGGTTTCTTTCCCTTTCTATCTATCTACTTCGTTGAATGCTAGTCTTCAGGACCATAAATCAAACCTGGTTAGATACCCATTCTTCATGAGGGTTTGCTTGTGCTTATTTTTCAAAATTTCAAAGCCATTTCGACTCTTTCCCACTAGAATCCCTCTCCCTATTCTGCCTCTTCTAGGTAAGAACTAGGTGCCAACTATACAAACAAGGATGAATGGGGGACTGATATGGAGGATGAGGAAGATTGTCCCTCAAAGTTAGTGAGGAAGGGTAGTAAAAAAAGTAAGTCCAAGGCCTATGCCCTTCCTAAACCCAGTGCCATGCTATCCACAAAACCACTAATTATTCAATCCAATCCCATTGATTATCCAATTGATTCCCTTATTGATTCCCTTAATTATATTAATGAAGTTAGTTTTTTGATCAATATATTTCCTCTCAATAGACATCAACCATTGATCCTGATCTTTCATCCTTGCATCTTGATTGTCCATCTGAAATAAAAAAATCTATAAAATAGCTCTCATTCCTCTCATAAAGGAGGCTAGAAAATTTGTATAAAGGTCATGTCAGAGTGATTCCTGAGAAAATTAAGCAAATACTCTTGCATTGTAAGTCATCATCATTATAATTATTGAGATTTTGCAAACCATGGAGGCTTTGTGTTGAAGAGAAATCTGACATCCATTATCAACATGAATACACTCTGATATGGGATGGTAAGATTGTGTGGTTTGAATTCATTTACGTTTCATTTTGATTATGCTAATTTCGTTTGTTAAATTCATAGCTATGGTAATTGCATTTCATGAGTATTTTTTTGTTTTATCCTTTTGTTTTGATTTCATTGATACTAATATTCATCCACCGATTCCCCCTTACACAACATGAGGGGAAGATATAATTGTAATAAAGATAAAATATTAATTTTATTTATTTTTTTAATAATAAAAGATATAAATATCAACTAAAAATATTAAATTTATTTATTTAATTACAGAGGAAATGTTGGCTAATAAAATAATTAAAATTATTTAATTAATATTGATGGAGAAATTGACACTAGAAATAATGATAAGTTAGACGAAATGTGTTAGTCATATTTAGGTTTCAATATTTTTCTCCTCTTTGAGACTATTTATTGCATTGTTTCAAAGACATTTTGGTGGTGTGAAAATTTTGGTGATGATGTGCCCCAGTTTGCCCCAATGGATTGAGGGATGGAGGTTGGTTTCCCCTTCAAGATAATGGCCAAAAAAATAATTTGTTGATCAAGATCATGATAGGAAAATGGATAGGTTTAGTGGATTAGTGAGGAATAAAAGGAGCCAGGAGGGAAAATGGGGGAAAAGGGATGATAGGATGACAAAAACGAAGGGAAGCTAAGGGTAGGGGTGAAAAATTAGGTTTTTGAGGGGTATTTGATATATAGGATTAGTTGGGTTAATTTTCCTTTTTTGAACTCTCTCAATTTTATAATTTTAGAGTCTCCAGAGTGTGAAGTAGTTGGTGAGATGATAGGAATTCTAGTGGTAGGTCACCATGCAGAGTGTTTCTGGGTCTTTGGGAAACCAAATCAAGTCTAGTGGTATATATCTATCATTTGGGTCCATAGGGGTAGGTTTAGGTGCAATAAATGTGAGTAGAAGTAGGATAAATCACATTTCCTACTAGGCTATTCTAGTTCTTTTGATAAGTGTAATGGTGCAAATGATGCACACTAGCATGAATGATGCACTATAGTACATATGATAGAGAGTTTGGTGATTTTACAAAAAATTGATCTCTTTTGATAGGGGAATTATCACAATTGATATAATTACACAAATGATTGGTAGATTAGCACATATGATTATTAGTTTGGTGCATTTATTTAGAAATATGCAATTAAATCCTAGATTGGTGCAAATGATAAAAAATTTTGTCTAATTGATGTATAGTTGCACAAATTATCTCTAGTATGGTGAAACTAATTTGATTGTGTAGTTGATTGGTAGATTGGCACTTCTGAGTTAACAAATTTTTCCTTAGGGTTCTTTTAAGCTAACAAGGTGTGTGTATATTGTAAGAGGACCTAGAATACGTCATATCTTGAGAGCACCATCCTCCCACAATGTTTTTTAGGTTGACATTACTAAGGTGAAGTAGGAGCTTATCACATTCATCGATTTATGGAACATTACATATATGATTGAGATCAAAGTGCATAAAGCAATGATAATAACATTGGTTGAGAGGTGGAACAACGAGCATAAAATCTTTGTGTTTCATACTAGGGAGATGACCATCACTCTAGAGGAGATATAGAGAATACTATAGATCCCTATCCATGGTGAGAGAATTATCTATGATAATATTATAGGGGAGGAGGTGTTAGAAAGAGTGTTTATGATAGATGACCTAGGTGTTGAGGATGGAGAGATATATTTTTAGAGAGTGATGGCTAGATTTTATTGCATTCTTGTATTACTAATGGGAGTGGTTGGTGGGGTGTTGGCACCAAATTTGAGATCAAGAGGAATTTTTATTAGATGGGGTCATATATTGGAGCATATGGTTAATAATAAGGTAATCTAAAACATGAGGGTCCTATATTGTAACTCATATTCATCATGATATGAATCTAGAAATTTACAAATGTGGAGATATTATTACTTGTAGAGTGACCTTGTGACATATTTGGGCTTGGGGGAATATAGTTGTCTCGGTTGATTACACATAGGGTGAGGGGATTCGAGAAAACCTATGTTTGGTTATATGCTAGTATGTTGATGCATAGTTAGTTGGGTGTTTTAGATTATGTAAAAGTTGTGAAAGCCAACTTCATAGACCTCGAAGATCACCTGCATGCAAATAACCTATCACAAAAAGGAAGAGATGGAGACAAAAAGGAAAGGGGTACTCTGAAAGATGAAAAATGTATTAATCAGAGAGAAAATATTACAATGGATCAATCCTTAAGAAATGAGATCATGCAAACCTAAAAGTAACCCTAATAGGTAAACATTTAATAACTAATATTATTATTAAATGTCACAATATGAAAACTAAAGGAAAATATTAAGAGAGGAATAAAGGTAACTTAATTAACATAATTAAGTTAAAACCTATTGATCGTGTTTTTATGCACTTCACAACACAAGTAATACGTAGGTGCATTGCCTCTCTTGAAAGACAATCTTCCACAATCATATTGCAGAACACTATCCCAAGGTCTCTCAGATGTCAGGTCATGACAGAGCTTGGAACATATTAGTTGTTTGATGTGATTTTGCTGGAATCACAAGGCGGTCTTACATGGTCAAAGCTATAGGAAAATTGGGTCAATGAATGGAGTTTTATGGATATGGAATTATTGTACCTTGTTGCAGGTTTAGGTAGCAGTCCTAGACTCCATTGTTTTGTTAGATTTGGCTTTACAATGTGCAACGAACCTTAACACAATTTATTTCTAAAAAAAGGGAAAAAGGGTGAGGAAGGAGGATGGTTCTTGGACCTACAACTACCAATGAATAGTGATCATGGAGGTTCCTGTTGTGGACAGTTTCCTTAAATAGAATTTCACTAAATCTGAATTCTCACAATATCATGAAATCTATGCTATCTTCTAAGGACTGCAGATATTCATCATTCATTCGCCATGGAAATGTGAATAAAGATAAAGTTTAATGAGCAGCAATGAAATTAAAGTGTAGGAAAACTTTACACAGTCATCTACCAGTAGCAAATGACCAAAAGTATGGACAAGGAAAGCATACACACAACAGTAATCTTCAAAACCAGAGACAACATAGTAACTACCAAAGCTAATATAAGGATACTAAAGCAGCAAAGTAACTTGAACCAAAGTTCTAACTAAAGGGAGAAGAATCATGAAACATGTGGAGAAACCCATAAATACACCAGAAAATGAGTGTATTTTCTATTATAATTTCTGCAGCATGCCTTTACAACAACTCAACTCCCTTAAAATGAGAGGAGGAGAGCCCTATTTATAGTTTTCAAAAAAAAAAATGAGTGGCCAAGATTCGATTTTATTGTGTGGCCAAGATTCACTTTACAATAGGGTTTCACCTACCCCCAAATATATTACATTTATAAATTAATTCTTGTATTTTCCCTATTTCGTCATCTAGTGATAGCAATGTAGCAATTTCGTCCTTTAGCAATTTTCCCTCTATTGTAGTTACTCTTTGAGGAACTCTTCGTCGATGAAAGGGTTGCCTTCACGCTTCTTCAACACTGCATACTCTACGAAGTTTAGGATTAGCGGCTGGAGCTTATCCATCTCCATGATGTCTGATTGCAGCACTTGGTAGCTCCACTCCTGGGAATTGCTAACGAGTTTCTTCCAATCCTCTTCATATTTGGCTGCATTATCCCTGAAAAGCTCTGACTACGTGAAGGCACGAGCTGCAAAACTCATGAAGTCTGTGGTGACCTCAACTAACATCCCATCTTCCATGATTTTTAAGAAGTGGGGCTTTATTTTCTCAGGATTGATCTCGACTGCGGGCGGCTCGTACCCTGTCATCAATTTGAGGTACCGAGAGCACTCTTCTCTGGAATCCCTAGCCCATTCGATGTTTAGCGCTATCTGCTCCAAGATCTGCTCTAGCCTTTCCTTCTATGATTGAAATCACGCTTCTAGACATCCACCAACCAGTGGTCATCATCCTTGAAGGCAAGGTCCTTCTCCTAGACCTTGCTTGGTAATGCGAGTATGGCCTCGATCTTTGGGTAGGTAGCATCATGCCTCTCGAGAAACTCTTCGCAGACTTGCCTCGTGCTGTCAAGGGTTCTCTGTACTTCTAGGAACTTATTTACTGTTTGGATAGCCAGATTAATACTCGTGTTTCCCATGTCTAAGACCTGTCAGAACTAGCTTTCCGTAGTCTTGTCTAAGTTTCTTCTATTTTCTAACTTGTTGATTTGTTCTTGGGATAGCAACTAAGGCGGGGCTGATGATGTCATGGGCTTCTCATCTGGGGATGACCACTGTTGAATATAGGCCATTAGATCGGCCACTTGTTCTTTGAGCTCCTCCTTGGAGATCTTATCTTGTTGGATAAGGTGTGCCACTGTGGCGACCGACTCCTGGAGATGATCAACCTTTTTCTCCCTCGTGGCCACTCCCTAATCGATGGTGGAGATGTTATAAATTATACCTTGTTCTCCAACCACTGGTGTCACTATCTGCACTGCCCTTGATCCAGAGGCATCCATGGTTACCTTTGATGTGATCTTTGGCTCCTTCTCTTTCTCGGTGCCTATTTGTGCTCTGGCCATAATGGCTTCCAGCCTTGCCTTAGGGTCCTTTAAGGCAGGAGTCTTTTGCTTTAGCTGCCTCTACAGCTAGTTGGGTACATGGGGCTCTTCCCTAGGTGGTTCATTTCAAGTCCTGCTATCCTCCTTCTCAAACTCAATAGCTCTAATGACAAGATCCTTCTCCTTAGTCCCCGCATCTTCTTTCTCCTCATCTAAGTCTTGTTCGAGTGTTTCATGTCTAGTGGGGGACTCAATATGCAACTACTCTTTGGGTGGATCTTCTTTTTTAGCATCCCCCTCTTCTTCATTTTGATTATATTCATGCTCTTTGGGGTTCTCCTCCTATTCGTTTGCATGGAGGGATGCTTCCTTGTTGTGCTCTAGGGTCTGGTCATGCCCTTCAGTTGGAGACTTGCTGCCCTGTGCCTCTTGAGCAACAATCTCCTCTCCTCGTGCAAGCCAATCCTCAGCTTCCTTATTTTCTATCTCCTTGAGCTGCTTGCCCCATTTTGCATTGAGCTTGAGGTCATTTGATTCTCTTATAAATTCAACATCTAGCTCTTTGCTGCTCTCACTTGAGGACTCATAAGATACCTCATCTATTTCTTGATGTTTGAACAGTGGATGTTCGTGGTACTCAAATTCTTCATCTTTCAGCCTCGTTGTAGCCTCTAGCTATCATTGCTCAAGCTCATCTAATATTTGCATTGTTGCCTCCATCTTTGGTGGTTCAGTAGAGGGTGAGGGAGCTAGAGCATAGGTCATAGCCTGAGATATTGCAGCCTGAACCATTGGATTAGTAAGCATCCCCGAAAGCTCAGACGGTACGTTTTGCATGTACTTCACAAAGGACTTCTAGAGGCTAAGGGCAGACATCATAGCAGTGGAAGTAGAGGGAAGCGAAGGAGACATAGAGGAAGAGGAGACTAGTGAGGTCATGGTGGATGATGAATCCACAAGAATAATCTGCAAGATTGGAGGAGTGGAAGCAAGGTCGATGGAGATGTCCACTGTAGGTAGGGAGGAAGCGAAAATTGCAAGTGAAGTAAGCAGGAGAGGGGGTAGCAACAATAGTAGTAGTAGGTGGGGACCTTGGTGAGTTAGATCCTTCTCCTCTGATCCCAAGGGGCAGAGCTTTGGGCATCACAGTCATCCCCATTCCCCCAATTTTTTTTCTCTTCTTCTTGGAAGGCTCAGGCTCAGAAGCCTTACAAGCATAGACCTTTGGCTTGGGCAGCTGTTCACTGGCCTTCTTTCTCTTTTTGGTCTTGACCGATGGTGGTGTGTTAGATGTTTCCCCAATTGTAGTGGTAGCTGCCCCTCCATTGGAGCCACTTGGTTCACTTTCCAATCCCTTGAATGTCAAGGTGACTCTCTACTGTTTCAATTGGGCCACCTTTTGGTCGATCCATGCCCTTGTTCGGATCTCAACGAGCCTAGTGAGTATGTTGATGTCATCAAGCTCTCATTCATTCTAGTCAATCACCGACAATAGAAAATTGGCGACGACATTGTATCCTAGGTCGATCACTGTGTCCTCATCCTCCTCAAGCTGGTTAGGGATCGGACACAAGTTTATCCTTCGCACATAGATGGCGGTCATGTGCATGTAGTGTTGCAACCGCACCTCAATATCATCCTTGCAATCGGCCCAAAAATATTTGACGTTGTGGAGGTGGGCATACTCTCATCCTCGTGCCTTCCTGATGTGCCCGTATGGATCCATTCGGGGTCGGGCCATATATTGTCGGAAGTGATACTCAGCCAACTCCCTTTCTAAATACCCCACACACTGGGAGGTATGAATCTGGTACATTCCTTGATCGAGCCCAATGGGGTAAGGCATGCCTACCAGATGCTTGCTACTCAAGATGTTATGAATGTGCCTCAGCTGCCAAGTCAGCTCCAATAGTATAATCCGATCATTGGGGTACCGGGGAAGCTTGTTTGGTCTTTCCATAAATCCATGGACATGGATGTATGTGAACTTCAAGAATTGAATATAAAGGAAGGCATATTTCCTAAGGAGGGCTCTAGCACTATGAGAAACTCTTCTTTGAAAGTCGCCCCCGAGGGATCGAATGATGTGGGCGATGAATGCATCATTCACAATGCATTAATCTTTTTTGAAATTTTGGAATTGTAGCTAAGGGTACTTATCATAAGGTTTGAGCTCTACCCCTGATGGGTCATTGGGCACCACCACCAATCCCTAATAATTTCATTGATTAGCGAGGGAATATACCAAGTAGGAGGTCATGAAGAACTTGGAGGTCTTCTTCATGGTTGTAAACAGCTCGTCGAAGCAGTCACTGATTATTTCTCCCCAATAGAAGGTGATTCCATCACCACGGAGAATCTGGTCTATGAAATAGAACATCCACTCTTGGAAGAAGGCCGCAGTAGGAAGGCCCATTACTTGGCTCACCAAAGTTACGAGGTCATGGTAATCCTTGAAGAAATCACTGCAAAAAAGCTCTTGAGGAATCTTGCCAGTACTACCCTGCTTATCCTTTAACCAATACTGATTGATGACCTTCTTGCACCTCAATGAATCCTGCTCCCATAGTTCCTTGCATTCCTCCATGGTGGGGGTTTCCATGCTCTTGAAGGTAGGAATGCGAAAAGTTGTTGTTATACCTAATGGGGATATGTTAGCATGGATATTCCCATCCCAATCTACTATAGTTCTGGTGTCAGGTTGGTATGCCTCTACGCACACCATTACCAGTTCTAGGGCCACCAAGGCCGGCAGAAAACCTACAGCTTTAGCAATTCCACTACTCTTTATCAACTTTGTGTTCTCTATTTTGGGATTCATTTTGACTCTCTGTATGAATTCATCAACATCGACCTGACCGATGTTAGTATCTGTGACATCTCTCCAAAGGGTGGTGATCCTTGATTGTATGGGGACCCCTTGGGAACTTGTACTTCATCAGGTCCTTGTCCTACTTGCCTTGAGGTGTCTTGGCTACTCCTTTCCCTTTCTCCTTGGAGGCACCAAAAGTTTCTGCACCGGATTCCATAAATCCTGCACAAAGGGCGTGAATCAATAACAATAAACTTGATAAAATGGCTTCGAACAAGTCCCTGCACATCAAGATCGGATTTGCAATCATTATTCATATTCAATAAGTACGTAATACTTGATACTTCATCGTTAGAAAGCAATGCAGAAAATTCGGGCTCCCAGGGCCGGAATTCCCTTGGTAGAATGTCGCTTGAAAGCAAAAATTGAGGATGGAACTCCCAAAGGCATTCCCTGGTGTTGGACTTGGTCAATTGAAGGTTGTCGTGAAGGAAGACCTAATTTTAGCAAGTGGGTCAAAATCCATTTTGGATTTGGAGGTCATTTGATCCTTCATTTGGGAGTTCAGGCATCAGATGCAGGACAACTGTTGGAAATGGCGTAGGAGAGACGAAACTCTGGGCATCGAAATCCGAGTCTCGAATTGCCATCACCGAGAAACAGCTACGGGTCAGCCATCAGAGATGGCAAAATGGAGGTGGCAATCCAAGGGAGGAAATCTGGAAGGAAGTCTCCAGAGATGGTCAGAGGACTCAGGAAAGCCAGGCAGCGAACAACAGATCAGGAATCGAAGGTCGGGAAGCTGTCATGAATTCGCCATTAGAATGGCACTAGTGGAACAAAATCTTGAGAGGAGAATTCTGCTGGTCATAATCCATAAGAGGCTTGGGCCTCAAATGCTCACCCAGATTTTGGTTTCGATGGGGAGTGGACCGGGGTCGAGGAGTCAGGAAGACATCCCAAGACAGTCGTTTGGAACAACGAATGCAACACAGAGTTCTGAGGATGGAATTCCGGAGGTCGAGGTCCAAAAGGCACTTGGATGCTGATTCACATTGGTGAGTTTGAGACGGAGGGGCATAGTTGGAGCCCAGGAGCCGGGAAGTCACCAAGCCACTGCTGTTTTGGATGACAAAATGAAAACAAATTCCTGGAGATGGATTTCCGGATAGCAAAATTTAGATAGATTTCGGACATTGACTTTTTTCCCAGATTTAGAATTAGACTTCATGCGGTCAGGGTCCGTGGTTCGGGAGGACATTCGAGACAAGCTGGTGTAACAACGAAGTTGCTATGGAATCTCGGGAAGGGAACTCCGAGAGTTCGATCTCAGGACAGTTTAGTTCGATTCCTTATTAATTTTGATTTTGAAGCTCGACGTGAACGTCATGCGGCCAGGGTCTAGAGGTTGGGAAGCTACCCTAGGATGACTGTTTGGAACAACGAGAGCGACATGGAAACCCGCGAGGGGAAATTCGGAGGCCGAGGTCTGGGAAGAGTTTGGCCACATGAAACTTTTGAAGTTCAGTTTTGAGTTTCAAACAGCCACGGGAAGGCCCGGGCCCGAGAGACACCGACGACTATTCTGGAGAATGGTCGTGGTGAGGTTAAGCTCTGGATTGAGTTTCAAGGCCTTAAATAATCAATTTTTGATATTCTAAAACATGGGTTTTTAGGGGAGGGCATCAATTTACCAAGTTTCAAACCCAACTTTACATTTTCATGCTCAAGAACTGGAATTTCACAAAATAAAGGATGAGGTGCATGGGCGGAAAACCTACCTCAAGATTCCAAAGAAGCAGGCCGTCGAATGCGCGGGAGACGTTGGAGAAAAGCACTCGGACTGCTGGGCGGAAAATACTGAATGCCTTGGAGCTCTTCGAATTTTCTATCACTTGGTCGGTTGATAATGACTACCGAAAAATTTGCTTAAATAGCAAAAATGGCCATTAATGCAGCCATTAAATTCAGTGGTATGGTGGTAGGTAAGTTGGTGGATTCAAATTGCAGACGGCGGTGGGCGACCCGGAGTCCGGTGATCGGGAAGCTGTCTAGCCACGGCCATCAGAACGACAAAGCACAAGACGAATTTCGAGAAGGGAAATTCGGGATCCGGGTTCTGGGGTCCGGAAGGACGTCAGGTCACTGCCGTTTGAAAGGGCAGATCCAAGATGAAAACCTGAAAGGGGAAACCCGAGTGTCCAAGCCTGGAGGACGCAACGGATGCCAGAAAGGAATTCTGACAAGGGAAACCTGAATTGACCTTAGATTTAGCATTTTCAAAAGGGGTGATTTTGGTCAAACTTAAAATATGACTTTGGGGAACGTGCTAACCTTTTAGGGCCCAAAAATGGGGCACATAAAATGAGGCAAAATAAAAGGACCCGACAATCAAAAAAGAGGAAAGAGAGGGTCCCTGTTCCGAATGGGTTGTGTGTGCAACAGGCACAACAAAACCTTTACCCTAACACCCCCCCTTAAGATGAGCAAGAGTGCAACTAAAAACATGTGCAAGAAAGAAAAATTAACTACAATGCATGAAAGTAAACAAAGGGTCCCGACAACTAGGCCTGATTAGGTACCCAAGTACAAAAGCAATGCAAACTAAAGGAAACAGAGAAAAGGAGAAAACCCAGTGGGAACAAAACTCCTCCCCAAAATAGAATGAAAAGAAAGAAATGCAATGCACTAATGAAAGAAGGATAGGATGTGTATTACATGATAACCCCCATAGAAATTTTTTATCATATAAGTACATATACAATGGTTTCCATAGGAGAGATAGAAAGAGACAAGAAGGCCCCCCCATAATGAAGAAAGTCCTATCACAATGGTAGATGTCTGATGTAGAATCCAAAAGGAGATCCTGAAGTGGAAAATGATATTCCTCCCCTTGGGAAGAAATGGATCCAAAGGATGATGTCAAAGAAACCTTGTGAAGAGTGATGAAAAAATCTATCTCAAGATGTGTTCCATGATAGGATGCTAAAGAATCTCTCTATCTGAACTAAAACAAATGATGTCAAATCCAAACTATTGTGGAGAATCCTAAAATGCAACCTCTAAATGCATTGATAATGGTGGGCATACAGTGATAACCTAACTTTCAAGTTAGAGGAGATGAATTTCCTCAAAATAATCCTCCAAATCTACAATATAGGACTCCACAAACAAGAAAGATATGTCTACAACATAAGAGTCCAAAGTAGCTATGTTTGGAAGATGAATGATGCCCTGCTACACTGAATCAGGAACAATAGGAGATGCTAATGAAGTCTCAATCTAAAGAGTGGGAACATGAATACAAGTCTCTAAACCATCAGCACATGCAAGACTTGTGAGATACTCAAGCTCCTCTAGAGTACGGTTATCATAGGGTATGAAATCTACATCTACAAGAGGGGTGAGATATTTTGTAGTAGGATCCTATGGAAATGGAGGGATATTAGAGTCTCCAAAAATCTCTCAAAGATGTTGCCAAAGTGTGCGAGGACAACGAATGTCAAATAAAAAACACAAAGTGTCAAAGTCAACACTACAACCAATAACCCCTACAATATGATCTTGAATAATAACCAATGTTGATAAACCCCTTCATGTGCCTAATGTAGGTATGCAATCATATAAATAAGGAAAAATATGGAGCCACCTACAATGTGTAAGTATGCCCTTTGCACATGACTCATAATTACCCCATTCCAAAATTACGACTGAAGGGTGAATAGAAAAACCCATGATACTCACTCAAATAAAAAAATCAGATACTAAAACTCTTAGCAACTATAAATCAGATCAACTTAACCCATCTCACGCAAACAGATCCCATGTAGGTGCCAAAATGTCCAAGTAATTAAGAAAAGTGTAAACACACAAAATATGAATAAAATGTACTTAGTAAATTTTCTGATCAAACCAGCTGTAGATCTGGAAAGATCACTAAAACACCTTTCCAATGCCTATTCATTTGCAAAAAATGGAGTTTAGACGCAAAAGTTATGCCCTCGGGAGTGCAAACAATATGTTCTAACTTTGAATGATAAAAAAGGCATCAAAATTATAAAACTAGAAAATAAAAATTACACCATCGGATTGGGCTTGGAACCAGCTTTCCGACGATATTTTGTTTTTGAAAAAATGAGTTCGTATGCAAAAGTTATGGTCAAATTACCAAAACCTGCTCCTAAAGGTTTGAGGGTTAAGCCTGGTGGTTGGACTAACCGCTAGCATTAACCACTAGCGGTTAACTGACGACGACGCCCATTTAATTGTGTTTTTTAAAAAAATCTTGGATTGTGTGTCGTACCAGGCTGTATGACCCAGAAATGAAATTGTTTTGCCTCCTAGAGTCACTGTGTCCGATTTCAATGATTTGGTAGTCCATTCAAGGGTTTTTGGGTGCTCTAAACGTGATGGTGAGGTCTGTTTGGGCTGAAAATGTTCCAAAATTTCAGGTACACTCTGGATTTGGAACCCCTAAAAAAACCTTAATCCCTCATAGATCTAATGTTGTGAAGCCAAATTCGATGAAACAAAGGTCAATCTTGACTGAATTGAGTGTTCTAGATGTAATGGCGAGGTCCAAATTGACTCAAAATGCACAAAATGAAAGAGGCATGCCCTAGATCAAAAAATAAAACCCCAAACCCTTGAAGCTCCAAAAATCCTTCAAAACAAGAAGAAGAAGCAACGGGTTTGGAGCTCTAATACCATGTATAAGTTGTGAAAGCCAACTTCACAGACCCCGAAGATCACCTGCATGCAAATAAGCTATCACAGAAAGGAAGCGGTGGAGAAAAGAAGGCAAGGGGTGCTCTGAAAGCTGAAAAATGTATTAATCAGAGAGAAAATAATATAATGGATCAATCCTTAAGAAAGGATATCATGGAAACCTAAAAGTAACCCTAATAGGGAGACATTTAATAATTAATATAATTATTAAATGTCACAATATGTAAACTAAAGGGAAATCTTAAGAGAGGAATAAAGGTAACTTAATTAACATAATTAAGTTAAAACCTTTACTCTAACAAATTATTGGTAGCATGTTTTTGATGAAGTAGGTGAGGTTATATAGCTACCATGGAATTAGTGTGAGGTGTGGTTAGATGATGCAAAGAAGTTGGTATATTGTTCATAGATACAACATATGATTAAGAATAATACACAAATCAATGAGAGGAACATACTAGAGTGGGTATTAAATCAATTGGAGTTAGCATAGACTTGACATATTCATGAAGAAGTGTATTCTTACTCTCAACAAAATATTTTGTATTGGAATCTAACAATTGATCTAAAGGTATCCTTACAACATCTAGAGGTGTTGGTGCCACAAAAGTGGGATTTGTTAATTTGGGTTGCAAAAGTAGGTGCAATGCCTTAGCATAATACATGGTGGGCCACACATAGGTATATTAGACTTACTAGGCCAAGAGGTTGTGGTTTTAGATATTAAATATGTGGCAAGGAGGTAGGTTGCGAGAGGATACAATGATAAAGGATTGAGGTAGAGGAGGGGTGTTATTATGGTGGGGATGATGGAGGATGAGGGGAAGGAGGGCTAGAGTCAGAGGTGGTAGTGATATGGGTGGGGATAGAGGAGGTAATGTTGCTTGAGATGTGGGTTGGGGAGATAATGGTGGGGATGATAGAGATGTGGGATGGGGTTGTGGACAATCAATGGGTGGTGGAGAATATTTATAGGTATAGTTAGTTGTTGCTTTATCTGACTAGGATAAGGCATGGGTAGAGAGGGATCATTCCCTTTTAAAGAGAGATTGAGCTTATTTTGAGTGCAATAGTCTTTGGATTTAGTTAGTTTAGGAGGTGTTAAGATGATAGAATGTGGAGGTATAGATGAGGAGGATGAGAGATGTGGTAGAGGAGAATTTGTCAAGGGCCATGACAAAGATTAGTTTGCCAACATAAGAGATTACGTACTATATGACTCTATATGAGAAATAGGCTATTATAGATTGTTGAGAATTGAGCTTTGATATTCAGAGTTGATAGAGGTTTCATGGTTAGTGATTTTAGGGAATCCATCAATCATGGGACCATCTCTAGCATACCCACCACTAGTATAGCAACCATTGAATCCTCTGTGTGCACTAGGTTCACTCGACCATTCAAAGGGTGGTAGTTATTCCTAGAGGGAACATTGTATCATATGATGTAGACATGTATGCTATTTTATTTTGGTATCATGTACATATGTATATTTATGGCTCATTTAACCCATGCACAAATATTATTTTGATGTATCATGAAGCAATATTTTTTTGGTGTATATATGAGATGAGATTTTTTTGTAGTAACTTTGATGTACATGATGCTTATGTATGTATGCAATTTTTTTATGTTTTCTATGATGTATGTGATTATTTTATGATGAATACACATTTGATGATATATGTATATCGCAAGTTATGACCTATACAATAATGTGATGTGGTTCATAATATAATAATTTATGTGATGGATATGATGTGATTATGATGTATTTATGTTGATTCATTTTTAGATGTGTAATGGATATTTATGATGTCATGATTTGTTATTTTCATGATGGGTATGATGTGATTTATGATGTAATTATGTTATGGCCTAAATGATGATATCATATGATTATGATGTAATAATTTTAACCTATGCCTATTTTTTGTATTTAGGAAATATAATGGATATGATATGATGTTATGACCTATGCTTATGATTATGTATGCATGAACTATATGAATGCAATAGGTTTGCATTATATTATTTTTTGTGTCATGATATATAAACAATAAGAATTACTATGGGTTGGGATGAGCTAGTATGGAAGAATAAATGAGGTAAAATGTAGGATAATGAAGAAATTTGTTGATCAAATAATGAAATCTGTAATCAGGTAATGGGGTAGATAGTGAATATGGGATGGAAAGGTAATTTTATTTGGTTATGCATAAAAAAAATAGAGATTAATCCTTATTTTGATATAAAAATGGACACTATGCACCAAGGTATGAGGAACTAGGGTGACATTTTATCCCTTGAATGGAATTTGAATCTATAAATGAAAGGGATGTATTTATTCATATGAGACATAATATAAGCTTGTCAGATCTATGTGAAGGAGTAAGACTTAGAGCATGATAGTACTAGTGCACAAAAGATATTGAATGCCCTTATATGTAAAATATTATTGTTTATGCAAGAAACCACATCAATACACACAAGGTAAGTATTTGTGATGGTAATATTAGAATAAAATATCACAAACATGACATGAAAAAAATGATCATGCCCTATTCTATGCTCTTCTAGACACCGAAATATTAAAAAATTAAGGAAACTTTGAGTAAGTATTGGAAGGAGGAAAAAAGATAAATAAAAATAAAAATACCAACTGATAAAACAATTCAACAACCATCATATTTCTTGTCAAAGAAAGTAAGATAATACTATATTATGCCTATTTTAGGAAGGATACATACATTGAGGCATGGATTGGGATTATAGATGAAAGGATTAGGCAATATGTATGTAGGTGGAAGGTTGAAATAACAATGATCTCCTCTTGCGATTTTCATGAAATCTTGATGCTTTATGTGATGTGTACTTTGATTTTGTTTGAGTGTCAAAAATAGGTGATGATTGTTTAATATAGATAAGATGGAGTGGGTTGTTTTGTATATTCTTTTATTATGAGTGTGATGAATGGATTTAAGGTGAATGCATATTTATGGAATTGTGATTTTTTCCTCCTTCACAGCGTGGTAATAAGGATCCAATCCAATGACTAGGTCATGTAACATGCCCCTAGTTAGCTATAGGATCATTTATTATCAGATGAGTGGATTGAGTTTTATTATGGCATAAAATATGATGGATAATGATAGATACTAATAATTATGAAGGTATGGTAGGTAAAATGGGTGAAATATAGCTGATGAGATGCTTAGCTTTATTTTGGATGGAATGGATAAGAATATGATAGATGGTAGATGATTCTTTCTACACATGATGCCTATAAATAGATTTTCATCATGGTACTTGACCAAGGTGAAAATGAAGTTGTTTTCGCCATAGGAAAAATTATTTTTCTTTAATTTTTAATATATTTTTTCTTTTGATTATTTTTAAAAAAATTATATATTTTTTTAAAAAATTAGTTGGGATACCTAGAAGATTATGCAAAAAAGTTCTTGAGATGGTTTCTACTGATGGGCTATTCTAAAGGCTCACCTTTAGGTGTTGAAATTTGGTAGGCTCCTGATCTATAGATTGCTATGATGATAAAAGGTCTCAACCAATTAGGCTCAAATTTATCCTTTTTTTATGTAAAAAGGGTAAAAATTTATTCAACCAGAGAAAATACAAGATTACAAGAAGAATACAAATATCCAAAGCCAAGAGGGAACATCCAACGACCAATAATCAATGAACACTAAGCCACCCAAACAAGAAAACTGAAACTTGTTTATGGACCTCACATATCCTCATGAATCAAAAATTTTAGTTTATGAAAAGAGTCATTAGGAAGTTCCTCCCAATCATCCATATTCCAGTCACCCCTAAAATTTGAAGCCCATTTAAAAAGATAATTTTCCACATTGTTCCATGCAGTAGGGATATGAACAAAGGACACCATCTCAAGTGATTTGCATAACTAATGAATCTATTGTATAGTCGAAGCTAGTTTCCAATTCACCGCATCAATAGTCTACTTATTTAACAAATTAATCATGATCTATAAATATGAATCAAAAATAATCTTGCGCCATCCATGAGCACAAGGCTTTTCCAAGGCAACACGAATAGCTAGATCCTCTACAAGATTATTAGTTTGTATGCATTGATACCTGGAGAAGAAGAAAAGGAAAGCCCTAAAGATATCTCTCCCCACACCTCCCACACATGCATAAATTGAATTTCCCCTAGAAGAGCCATCAATATTAATTTTCAAAATCCTAGCAAGAGGCATGAACCATCTACCTTCTCTCTAAATTTTCCTATTGGGTCATCTCCTCCCATTAGAACAAGCCCTCCTCGAGATGATACCATTCAAACTCAAACCCAAAGATACCACAACCTCGTAGCATTTAGAGTAGCTCTAGCCTCACATTTATCTGAAATAGCCTCTTGAAGTGTATCAAGAATCCATTTCCTAACTTGTGTAACCACTATCTTTCTATCCTAAAAAATCCTATTATAGACAAGTAAAAATGTTTGTCGCATATCGCACATCCCAAAACTACATTTTTCGGCATCATTAGCATCATTATCATCATTAATCCCCTTTTAACATCATTTCCATCATTTAACCTTATTTCCCTCTATTGATTAAATAATTTTTAATTGTTTAATTAATTCACTATTTCATCACTAACTGAATCCCATTCCTCCTAATTAATTAATTAAACATCAATTATTTGATTATGTCACTAACTTAACTAATTCTTCTATTTTAATTTAATAGATATTACTTAATTATTTAATTAAATATCAAACTCCCCTATAATACTAAATAATTATTTCTAAATTATTTAATTAAATCACTTACAATCATGAATGAATTAAATAATTATCTTTAATTATTTAATTATCCTAATTTCCCTCAAAATATCTTGACCTAACTTATCTCAAATATCATCCATTGATAAATAAACATTTTTATTTATTAATCAATCTTATCTTGCATGTTCCTCCAATAATTAATTATTTAATTAATTAATTATACCATGCATTATTCCCTCAAATATTAACTGGCATTATCTCTCAATTAATTGATATTGATTGACCACTCTTCTGATCAATCAATTGAATTAACACTTCAATCAATATCTAATGTAACCAGTTAACTAGAATCTTTCAGCTAGTTGCATTTAGTTAACTAAGCAATTGATTCCTCTTATTTATTCTTAGCCTT
Organism: Sequoiadendron giganteum; assembly: GCA_007115665.2. Taxonomy (NCBI): domain Eukaryota; kingdom Viridiplantae; phylum Streptophyta; class Pinopsida; order Cupressales; family Cupressaceae; genus Sequoiadendron; species Sequoiadendron giganteum. The sequence continues at coordinate 475,838,523 of CM021101.1, read as the reverse complement.
TGATTTCAAATCAACACTTCCTAATCTAGATAATTGATTTGATTTCCTAAAATCTATAAAATCACCCTTCATCCTTCACATTTATCACATTGAATTTTCATGGCTAATTCATGTCTATTTAAGCATTTATCTTGAGAAATTGAGAGCATTTATCTTTGCATATAGGTCATCACACATCAAGCTTTTGCAAGTTATTGTGGAGGATTTGTGTTGAAGCAATCCAACATCTTAAACAACATAAATTACTCTTTAATAGGATGGTAAAATTGTTTATTGCTTGTGGTTTCATATGTTTTATTTGTTTTTTTAACATCTTGTGATTGAATTCATAACTTGATAACATTTTATCTCATTGGTATGCGGGTTTTTATCTTATATTTTTGGTTTCCTTGATTGAATTCATTGTTAATAATCCATTCCACTTTCAACATTAAATGGCATGCCTGGTGGGACCCATGTTTGTGATCTAACATTTTTATCAAGTTTTCATCAGTTGTAGGTTTTTGGAGTATAGTCATATTTTACATAATTCAATATTGTTAATGTTGTCACTCTTGTCAAGAATATGGACGTGGCAGTCTCAGAAAAGGGTTGCTAATATATCAGAAGAATTTTTCTACTGCATAATGAGGTTTTTATCATCTCAGAACAATGTCGTTATTGATCATAATAGAGCCACTACTATCTTAGAATCTAGTCGCTATTTCTTACTATTTCTCTTTCAAACTTTTGGATTTTTGTTTTCTCACCCTAACCATAAATTGGTTTTTATTTGTTGATTTATTTTGATCTAACCTTATCATGAAGCTTTTGTAGGGTGAAGGAAAATCATTATAAACTTCTAATCCATTCATTATGTAGGACGAATGGTCAAAGACAAGTCAATATCAAACTACTAACACTTTCCTTGCAGCCCTTTATCAAAGAATTATTTCATTTAAGCATTGTGTTTTCATTTTTTGATAGAATAGGAAAAAATTACTTTGGTTCTTAGAATATGAATTACATTTAAGTGTCTTCCATTCTTGAAAATTCAGATGTGTATTCTCTCCCCTTGCATCATTTTTTGATCCCAAGTGATGAAAAATATCTTGGTCTTTGCATTTTGTATATGTATCATCTCCCCTTGTATCATTCAACTACCCTAGGTGAAGAGAAATATCAAGACTGTAAACCTTCCCTGTTTTAGTAGAGAGGCTTTCCTTTGAGACACATCCTGCAATGGAGAACTCAAGGTGACCTCAAAGCACGTATTTAGGTAGGCTATATTAAAGGGTGTGGAAATGAAAGTAAGTAGCATTTATCTAGGGATGTTATACCTTGTGTGTCAATTTTGGCCAATTAGAGACTTTAGTGTCTCACATATGAAGTATACCTCTAGTGTTCACTGATTCATTACAAACCATTCTATTTAGAAGACAAACCCATGTCTTTTTAGAACATTTCTTGAGAAGGTGCAATGGGACTAGTCATTCCATGAAGATATTCTTAATGTATTGATTTTTTGTTGAGGCAACAAAAAAATTGTAAAGAGTGTGTGTGAGAATATGTGGAACAACTAATAAGTCAAAATAACACAACAATAAGACACTAGATCAAAAGAAACTATTTAAAAATTAAAAAAAACTCTTTTAAAACAACAACTCCTTCTGAAAATGTCTAATTGTTCTCTATCTCCAAGGATCTATTGTAAATTGTTGGATCTTAGTTGGTGTATGCAGTAGCTTTGGCACAATGACAACTTAGAGAATGAGTTTATGAAACATGCAAGTCCATTGCTAAATTATTTAAGCTATGATATGAAACTAAAATTCTATGAACTTGAAATGCTATGCTAAAATTCTTATTCGAATGCAACTATAATAACCACGTTGAATTCACAAAATCTAGGATGAATTCAACTTACCAAAGGGTTGTATTTATAGATTTTTGAAGGCAAGAATCTAGTTGACAAAGATCAATGGTCAATTTTGAACCTGTCAAGATGAACAGTGAGAGATTCTAGAGGTTGAGAGAAAGGTGGAAGGTTTAGAGAATAATGGAAGAATGTTTTCAACCCACAAAACCATCCTCATTCAAAAATGGAGACAAATTGCCATTTGTCATTTCATTTATGAAAGTTGGTTGAAAGTTGAGGATAAATTCCCAATTAAATAAATAAATTTATTTAATTACATGTGACATAGATTTTAGAAGTTTCCATAATTAAATAATTAATATTTAATTATGTGAGGGATGAAAATGGTGTGTGTAATTAAATATTTACAATATTTAATTACGTGAGAGGTGAAAAAGGTGTTAAATCAAATATTTATGATATTTAATTTAAATATGGAGTGAAGGATGAGTTAGAAGAATATTCCATTTATTCAAAAATTCAAATGGATAATAACATGATAATTAATATAAATAAATAATGAAATTTATTTAATTTAATTAAGAGGAAGATAGTAATAATTAAATAAACTTATTTATTTAATTAAACTAGAAGAATTAGAAAAATGAACGATATAAATAAATAATTAAATTTATTTATATGTAGATGACTTTTAGAATATTAATTAAATAATTCATATTTAATTAATTAACAAGTTTTGCAATGACCATTTTTAGATGTATACATTTTTCCCCTCTTTGAAGTGATGTGTTTTATGCATTGCTTCAAAGAAAAATTTAGATTTTGAAAATTTGCCCCTGAATTTGAAAAATTGACTGATGATGCTATATGCCCCCTCAGGAGATAAATCACGTTGATGAATGATATTGATGATGAGTTAAAGATTTTAAATTATTTTAAACGGTATTTGTTGATTTATCTCCCGAAATAGCGCTCTGTAGGGTAAAAATATAACCTTACCTTATTTACCCCCTTAAAAGGTGGAAAAGGTCAAAAGTCATTGCCATTTGAACAATAGCCTTTTGTTATTTGTAGAGCTCTGAGAGAGGTTTTTGAGATGTTGATCCACTATGAGTGCCATCAATTTGAGCCAGCCCACTGTTATTAGAGACCAGTAGCTTACAGACCTCCAGTAAGAATGCACGATCCTCCTTTGAAATTTCTTTTTGAATTTTTGAATTTTTGGAAATTCTAGTTTAGTGCATAGGATTTTGATTTAGCGCATAGATTAAGCAAAATAGCACATTCAAATTAGCACATTGATGTAATAGAATAATGCATAGATGAGAAATTTAGCACATAGGCTAGAATAGCGCGTAGGATAGATAGATTAGCACATAGGTGAAGACCACGCACATTTGTTTCTTGATTAGCTCATATGCTAGATAATTTAGCACATACACTTGATAGAATAGCACATTGACAGTTTAGTTCTTTGGTTCTTTGTTTTAGCACATCCATGGATAAAGTAGTGCATTGACTGATTTCGCGCATTGAAAGACTATTTTAGTGCATCCATGATTTTTTGCTAAATTTGAAATTTTGAGACTGATTTGCGGATTTCTTGATATTTGTTGCTTTATTAGACAACTAATTTGATGATTTTGAATAACACCAAGGATAGAGTAACATGATTTAGGTGATGATCTGATAAATTTTTCTTCATGCTTGAAAACAAATAGTAAGATGTTGATGTTGACTCTGATAAATTTGCTTTCTAAATTGAAAAACAAATAGTATAGATGTTGATTTTGAGCCGATTGGCTACTAAATTTGTTTCCATGTTTGATGAAAAACAAATAGTAATGATAGATTTGTCTTCTTGATATGATTATATGATTTCCTAATTGATTGATGTTCCTTGCTGATGATCTGATTTGATTGCTAAATTGATGTTATAGGAGGATTTTAAAATCCTCCAGATCACAGAGAAGTTTCCTTGTACATGGGAGATGATTCCCAGATTGAGCTAGCCAGAGAATGGGGTCATTGTTAGATGTGGGTTGGGTTCCCTCCTCAGGATCCCTTAGTATAGGGTCAAAAAGGAACTATTGACTATTTTAGCCAAGAGATGGCATAGTGAGCATAATACTTTTCACTTGTCGACTGGAGAGACCACTGTTACACCAAAGGACATGTACAGGATTCTAGGCATCCTTATGGTTGGCACACTTGTGATTTATGATCACAAGGAGATAAGAGGTACATATGCCTTGCGAGGAGTATACCAGGATCCACATGTTGGTGGTTATGAGATTGCTTGGAGAGATATGATAGAGGGTTATGCCCCACTTCTGTCAATATTGGCAAGTTTCATTGGTGGCTTCCTTTGTCTTGATTGCAGGTCAATGAGACTATTAGTAGGTTAGGTTCAGATATTAGAGGACATGATCCTTCATCAGACTAGATATGCATGGGGATCCTGCATGCTTGCCCATCTATACCACGATCTTCATCAGGTGATATATATAGATGGGGAGAGATCGTTCGCTCAACCATCCATGTGTATGAATATTTAGATCCCCTTGTCTATCCTATGTCGGGCAAGTTAGAGTATTGGCGAAGTATGCTAGATGACATGGATACAATCATTTGGAGACCCTATGTTGACTACGAGGCATGGGATGAGGATGACACAGAGCTGCCCTATTGTGGCATATTGAGATACTTGATTGGTCATACCTCCTTTATCATTGAGAAATTTCCCATTATGTGGGTACTCAGATAGTATGGGTGAGTTCAGATGATGCCATAGGGTGTGGCTCACTATGCCAGACATCGGGAGGATGTTGCAGAGTGACATCCCTTTATCACATTTGAGGCAACTAGAGAAGAGTATATTGAGCTATAGCCAGAGTTTTGGGCTATCCATCTGAAGGTGATAGATGCACATATGATTGATGATTATGTTGCATATTTTTATACTCATCCATTCCCCAGATTGACCAACCCAGATGAGCCTGCCCCACTATTAAGTGGACCATTTTTACAGTGGGCACAGTGGCAACCATAGGCATAGGAAAAGAAACCACATGGAGGAGAGGAGGATATAGGTGGGGTGGCCATGGATGTTGATGAGGAGGAGGATGATGACAACTTTGATGATGATGATGATGATAGAGATGGTGAAGGGAGAGTATTCTTTGATGTACCCTTCAGGACTGGGCCTCGTACAACTAGAGTGGTGGAGAAACCGAGTACATTAGCACCATGCATTACTATCAAGGCTCCATCATAGGGACAAATTGACACACTTTAGGCACAAGTCTAGGCTCTTCAGATCTAGCTAGCATAGGAATAGGCCACCATCAGTGAGCTATAGATACAAATAGCACAACCACCACCTCCTAACCCATAGATAGCCCAACTTACCATAGAGCGGGATAGTTTCAAAGAGCGGTGTGTACATGAAAAGAGGGTAGCAGAGAGACTCCTGAGATTAGTTGAGAATACCTCAATTAGAGAGGTTGTTGCAGAGGGACTGGAAATTGCCAGCCAGGTGGAGTATTATAGGATGAGATACTTTGAGGTGGTACATACTGAGTAGAGGATAGCCTATACACAGTCAAACATCCAATCATGTACCCACTCACGCAGTCATACTAGGAGTGCCACTAGGAGTGTTCCACAACCTTTCAAACAAGAGATAGGTGCTTTAGGCAGCAAAGATCTACAGAGACCTACCACCTCCGAAGGCAATAGTAGTCATGATCCCCATCTAGATACCCCTCAATGATGATTATGTATACATCCCTTTCATTGTACTTATATATCTTGTTCAGACATTTGATATCCTTGTACCCATGGACATTTATTTTTGATGATATTTATGATATGCAGTGGCAATTTTTGATATGCATGTGTTCTTCATGATTTTATGATGAATGGTTATGTATGAATTTTTACTTTTATAGGTTATATTGTTTATGATTATGCATGTTTATGGATGATGATATGTTAATGGATGCATATGATATTAATTATGATGATGATTTATGGTTGGATGATCCTGCAAATGAAATGATTTTCTAGAGATTAATATGACGATGCAATGTGAATGATTTGACGGTTCTACATGATGTATGCAGTATGTATGTAATGGATGCGCTTTTATTTTTCTCAATGTATGATTATGCAAATGATGTTTGATATAAATTGATTATGTAGATGATACAATAAATTATATGAAAATGAGGTGAAAATTTGACATAACAATGATGAGGTGAATGATTTAAAATAATAACAAATAATAATGATATGGAATAATAAATGATGATGAAAATGATATGAAATGATGTATATGTCAATACTAATATGCAAATGATATGATCCAAATTTGATATGAATAATGATTATGATAATGAAAATGAATGGTAACTAATAATGATAATGAAAATGATATGAAAGTCAATAAATGGAAATGTATGGTATAATTGATGTGAAAATGATCATGATAACCTTAAATGATAATATATAAAATGTGAATGATATGATGAGATATGAAAAATGATATTGAAATGAGATATAATAAATGTCCAAGTGTACTTAATCGATGTCCTAAAAAGAGACGTATTATTTCCAACCTCCAAAAATCTTTCATACAACCATAAAAAATAAAATGAATGTAATCTAAATGAATCATGCAATCCTAAAATGCCTAAATGAGCCATTTCACTGTTGTCATTTTGTAAACTAATTCTACACTTAATTTTCATCATTGAGCCTTTTGATATGTTGAAAGTTTAGTACAAGCATCAACGAGGATGTTAGCACCAGTGATGCCCTGAGTAAAACTTTCAAGATTTTTGATATAGCAAGTTAATACAAGCATCAAGGTATAATTGAACCAAGATGACCTTAGTATTGTTTGTATAAACAGACACAAGTTAACCAATTTCTTATGCAAATCCTGAAATGTCACTATGTTTCATTGACAAAATTGTACAATAATAGTGATTAGCTTACAAAGAACAATCAAAGAAAAATCATATTCCTTCCTTGTGATTCTAGTTCAATACATCATTGAATCACTCAAGAGATATGATGTCATCAAATGTCAAAACAAAAATTCAACTTATTCTTTATGTTTTCCATTCATTTCAATTTAGATTAAGATCATCCAATTTGTTCAGTCTCTTGTTTGACAGTTGTTTTGACCTAGTTTAATTGGACATTTTTTTTGTTGTTCCGATATTCCGATACTTGACACATGTTTCCGCTTTGCCTGCCAAAAAGGTTCAAGAGATGACTGCCCCCAATGACCTCACATTCTGACTCTGGATAAGACACAACCTAATGCTAAGGATAACACTAATCATCAAGCCATGATGAAATCCTTGTCATTTCAAAGAAATGTTGAGCGCATAATGCGGATATGATGGCTAGGCATGCCTGTGATGCTGATGAAAAATAGATATGAATAATGCAAAATGTATCTTAATAGATGGGAGAGCCAACTAGATCACAAACAATGCGTGTTTGCCAGGTTTTCACCATTTTTTTTTATTGCACTTTTTTTAATTTTTTTGTTGTTACCAAGATGCCTGTTTGCTAGGTTTTCATCAAGGTAGCGATTTTTTGATTTTTTCCTTTTTCTTTTTCTTTTTTGTATTTTTTTGATTTATTTATTTTATTTATTTTCTCTTTTTTTGTATGTCAAAAGGATGCCTATTTTCCAGTTTTTCACCATGATGATAGTTTTCTCTAGGACATTTTCCAATTTTTATGAATTTTTTCATGAATTTTTATATTATTTTTAATATTTTTCCAGGACTTTTTATACTGTTTTTGATATTTTTCAAGCATAAAACTTCTTCAAGTGGATGTTGTTGGTTAGATATTCAAGCAAGTACCCTTTTGGTGTTGATAAATGATATGCCCCCGATCCATATGCTGCAATGATGACGAATGGACCCAACCAATTGGGCTCAAACTTTCCTTTCTTTTCCCGATCTTATTGATTATGAGAGTTTTCTTTGAGAACTAATTTACCCACTTGAAAAGCTCATGGTTTGATTCTATGATTGTAACTGCGGGACATAATTTTTTGATACCCCTTTAAATGATTAGTTGCACTTTGTCACCACTCATCAAGTAGTTCTAGCTCTTGCAATCTTGATATTTTTGTAACCCTCATCATTTATGAGCCCCTTTAGTGATACCCAAAGTGAGGGAATCTCAACTTCTAATGGAAAAATGGCTTCTGCTCCACAAACAAAAGCATATGGGGTAGCACCTATTGGTGTGCAAATGCTGGTTCTGTATGCCCACAAAGCTAGATTTAATTGAACATGCCAATCACAATCGACGTCATTTACTGTTTTCTACAGAATCTTCAAAAAAAATTTGTTTGAAGCCTCTGCTTGGCCATTTCCCTGTGGATAATAAGGCATAGGGAACCTGTTTTGGATGTGAAATCTTTCACAAAGCTCATCAACTTTATTTTTATAAGGTCTTCCATTATCTGTGATAATAGAGTTGGGAATGTCATACCGACATATGATATAGTTCAAAATGAAGGATGAAATTTGTTTGCCGGTAATAGTTGTTAAAGGAACAACTTCAATCCACTTAGTAAAGTACTCAGTGATTGTGATAATGAAATTGTGTCCATTTGATGATGATGGGTGTATCTTGCCAACCAAATCCAATCCCCACTGAGCAAAAGGTCATGATGTGGTGAAGGGTTGCAATTCCTGAGAAGAAGCATGAATGAGATTCCCATGAATCTAGAATTTTGAACATTTTTTCACAAAGATAAATGATTCATTTTCCATGGTCGGCCAATAGTAACTCATTCTAACAAGTTTCTTTTCCAAGGTTAGTCCACTTGAGTGAGTCCCACAAATACCACCATGAACCTCTTGTAAGGCCTTTTTTTGATTCATCGTGTTTGAGACATCAAAGGAGGGTACCATCAAGACCATGTCGGTACAAGATGCCAACAATTAGGGTGTAATGAGAAGATTGGCATATGAAATTCCTTTTGTGATTCCTAAACAAATCTAGGGGTAAAATGGTATCTTTTAGATAAGCGTAGATTTGTCCATACAAGGGAGAATCAAAGCCAGTTAGGTGACAAATGATTTGGATTTCTAGATTATCATAGGCAAGAGAAAAAAATTGTTCCACTAGGAAATCGTATCGTTCTTCGTTCTCTAACAATTGGAGTAGTGGTGCAATTGTAGCCATGGCATCTGCAGCCTTATTATCAGTACGTGGAATTTGCATGAACTTGATATCAACAAAGTATTTCTTGAAATCATCCACCATATTTTTGTAAGGCATTAACTTGTCATATTTAGTTTGATATTCATCATTTATCTGATTTATGAAAAGTTTTGAATCACCAAAAACTTCCAGTTCTGTGATTCTCCAGTCTAATGCAATTCTCATTCCAATCAACAATGCTTCATACTCAACTATATTATTTGTACAAGGAAACATAAGCCAATAAGATTTTGGAATTGTATTTCCTTGAGGTGTGATGAAAATAATCCTTTCCCCCAAGCCATGTTGAGTGTAGGAGCCATCAAAATAAAGTGCCCATGACTGTTTAGTGGTTGTTGTGAAAACATCAGCACCAGGAAAATCAATGTGTATTGGATATTTTGCTTGCATTGGTGCCTCTACCAACTGATTTGATATGACCTATTCTTTGATGGACTTCTCATCCACATAATGAATGTAAAACTCACTTAGGATCATGACCCATTTAGCCAATCTACCAGTTAGGGTTTCCTTACTTAGAAGATATTTCAAAGGATCAATCTTAGCCACAAGTTTTAATGTATGTGCTAGCATATAGTGTTGTAACTTTTGAGAAGTAAACACTACTACCAAAAAATATTTTTAATTAAAGTGTAATTTATCTCATGGCTTGTTAATGTTTGACTAATGTAATATATTGCTCGCTCCTTTCCTATTTTGTCTTCCTATGCCAACAATGCACCCAAGGACACTTTCGTGGTAGAAATATACAATATGAGTGGTTCACCTTGCACTGGTGGAATCAATACTAGTGGAATAATTAGATAATGCTTTATCTGATCAAATGTTGCTTCACACCTATCTTCCCATTTAAATGGAACATTCTTATGTAAGAGATGAGTGAATGGTAAAATCTTATTTGCCAGTTGTGCAATGAATCTCTTGATGGATTGCAAACATCCTTGTAATGAGCATAGTTGACTAATGTTCCTTGGCGATGACATATCGAGGATTTATTTTACCTTAGCTAGATCCACCTCAATTCCCTTTTCTAACACAATATAACCTAGAAGCTTTCCAAATTTCACCCCAAAGACGCATTTCTTAGGATTAAGTCTAACTTTAAATTTTTCCATTCTGCTATTTTTTTTAGATAAGATAGCTAAATGTCCTTCCCTTGTGTTTTATTTGGCTAAGAGATCATCTACATAATCCTCCATTAATGTGTGCATCATGTCATGAAAATTTTTAGTCATTACCCATTGGTATGTAGGTCCTGCATTTTTTAGTCCAAATGGCATTATGTTCCAACAATATGTTCCCCAAGGACATGTGAATGATGTTTTATCTTGATCTTCAGGTGTAATATTTATCTAGTTATATCCAAAAAATCCATCCATTAGTGAATACATAGCATGTCCAATATTCAAATCTACAATCATATCTATGTTTGGCAGAGGTAAATCGTCCTTTGGGCATGCTTTATTTAAATCCTTGAAATATGTACAAATTATGATTCATCCATATGGCTTTGATACAAGTATAATATTGGAGATCCATTCCACATAATCTATAGACTAAATGAATCTGACATCTAACAATTTCTTTAACTCCTCTTTGACAAGTAATGCAACATGTGGGTGCATTTTTCTGAGTTTCTGCTTCATAGGTTTTTCCCCCGACCTGATAAATAAATGATGCATGATGAGATTTGGATCTAATCGAGGCATATCTGCGTATGACCATGAAAAATTGATTTGATTATTCTTGAGGAATTCTGTGAATCTTGGGATTTCCTCTTTTGTCAGGGACGCACCAAGTTGTAAGACTTTGGGTTGTCTCATAGTACCTATATTGAGTGCCTCTATTGGTTCTATCAAAATAGAAGACCTTTCCCAATAGTGCTCAGGAAGAGTGTCAAGTTTCCCATCCTCTAGTTCCTTTGAAAGGTTTTCATTGTTGGATACACTCTTTATTTTTCTCTTTTCATGATCTAATATTGCCTTTGTTAGGTTTTCACCATTAGATCTTTCGTTTATATTTTTAATTTTGTACTTGAGAAAATTGGCACTTTCCTATTTGAAACTTTGATCTTGTGATTCGTTGGTGGAACCTATTTCCGAGTTGGATGAACAAAGAAAGTTTACAATGGTTTCATCATCGAGAAAAGTTGGGATATCAATTGGTGCAATTTTTTCCCAATCAATGAGTTCGGGATGGACTAAGGTAAATGGATCGTTAGGTTGGGTAAGGTCACTAGCGGTTAAGGTCATGATACTATTCTCATTTTCACTCTGGGGAAGATCTATAATGGTATCCTCCTGTCAATCATCTATATCATTTTGAATCAAATTGTCATCACTTGAGTCATGGTCACTTTGTAGGATGTAATCAAGTAGAGGCCTTGAGCTTCCCCTTGTGTGAGCATGGGTGTATATTTTTGTACAATATCCATTGGTTTGTCCCTCTAGAATTTATCATAAAAAATGGTGCCCCATTCATATTCATTGGATTCAATGTCAAAAAAAATTTCTTGTATACTAAGAATTGTTTTAGCTAACTCCTCATTGGATTTTCTTTGTATTGTTTCTTCCTTTCCATCCTCACCATATCCTAACCCAATTTTATCTCTAGGGTGCATTGTTTTTAGTTGGATAGGTTCAATAATACCTTCTTTTCTCTTGCCTATAGGGCCATTTCCTTCATAACCCATTTGGTGCATTATTGTATAACCCTTTCCATATTGCTCAGTGGGTAACTTGACATGTTGGACCGATTCATCTTCATCTTTATAGATCCAATCAAGGATAACCCTGTCTTCTATTTCACTTTCTTTAGTATCTACCTTGATAAATCTTCCATCAAACTTGGTGATATGAACCAAAGCTTGTGTACCTAATGCTGAAGCTGCTGCAACCTATTGTATGGATGTTGATGGTTGACCATGGGATCTTGGGGACACAGGTAGATTAGAGAGACATAAAGAATATTCTCCCACCCCATTATCTTTTAATTTTAGCTTGGTGCCAAAATTATTTATCATTTCCCCTGCTTGTTCACTATATTTAGAAGTAGAAATGGCCAAAGCCTCTCTATTATGTGGGAAAAATGTTTCCTGAGTTGCTCTAAGGTTAGAACAAGTCTGACTACTAATATGGTCTATTGGTATTGTTACTTCTTGTCTGTCATATGTAAACTTTAAGCATTGATGATAAGTAGATGAAACTGATTGCATCTCATGGATCCATGGGCGACGCAAGAGTATGTCATAGGATAAATCTTGATCTAGAACCAGACAAAAGGTACTCTTCACAACAAGTCCCACTCTAATTGGTAGCATGATGAGGCCTTTGGAAGCTCTTTCTTCATCAATGTATGCTTTGATTGTAATTTTCCTTCGTGGATCTATAGATTCCTCTGAATATCCCAAAGCAAGGACCAATTTGAAAGTACAAATGTTTAATCCGGCTCCCCCATCTATTAAAACATGTCTGATTCGGGCCTTATGAACCATGACTTCTAGATAAAATGATGAATTATGGGGATGGGTCATGGAGAAGTCATCCTTTTCAGCAAAGGATAAATGTGTGGGTGAGGGCAAGTGTCCCACCATGGCTTGAAATTTATTGATATCAAGATCAGGAGACACAGTTGTTTCAATGAGTTCCTTTTCTAGAATATCCTTATGTGCTAGTGATATTTTGAATAGCTCCAAGATAGAAATTTGGGCCGATGTTTTTTGGAGTTGATCAACCAAATTGTACTGACTTGGAGGGGGAATTTTCGACTTAGATGAACTTCCTTTTACAATGATTTTGGCTTGTCCCCTTGTTGTAGCATGAAACTCTCGATATTATTGCTTTCCTTTGATCCTGATAGCATTGACTTGTTGATTATCAGTGTAAATATGATTGATGATGGTGTCATAGACATGATTCACATTCTTGCCTTTTTCACCCAAAGATTCCCATTTTTGATAATTGGGAAGAGGATCCTTGAATTCCTAGTGATCATCATTTGCATTATGTCCCTCAGCCATTATGGTACAGTTATCAATCAAATCCTGAACAATATTCTTTAACCCTTGGCAATTATTTGTCTTATGACCCTTGCATCTATGATAATTGCAATAGTATGAGTCATTCCACAATGGTGGTTTAACTTGAGGCTCATAATATATTTGTGGTGGAAATGTGATAGCCTTTTGATTCAATAGTTCTTTAAGAATTGATTCCAAAGACTGGCCCAAGGGAGTAAAAATCTGTCGATTTGAAAAAAATTGAGATTTGGGCGCATTTGAATTTTGGTTATTGCCAAGATTATTTCCACGATTGTTGGTCATATTTCCTTGGATGGAATTATTTATTTGGTTACTAGAATTTATGGTATTATTGGTGCATTGGATACCTGATACATTAATAACAGTAGGCTTCACATTCATGTTGTTAACATCTACCACCCCATCATTCACAACATTTTTATTTCAAGTCCAAAATAGTGACTTTTCATTATTGTTGCTATTGTTGTTGTTGTTGTTCTTGTATGAATTTGGACTTTCTTTATCAAGCTTTAAAAATCCACGCTTGAACAAGGCACCTTCAATGGTAATTGCATTTTCAATCAGTTTTTCAAATGATTGAGGACAATGGAGATTTAGCCTATAACTCATCTCTTGATTCAAACTATCGATAAAGATTTTCATCTTTTCCTTTTCAGGAACAAGACAGGAATATCTTGCAAAAAACCTTCTCCACCTTTGTAAGAATGTGGTGAAGGGTTCCCCAATCTTTTTTTTTACTTTACATAAATGAAGCATGGTTATTTGGTGTTGTATATTATAGGAGTACTATGATATGAACTTATTTATTAACTCCTCAAATATTTTGATGGGGGGAGTGATCTTGGAAATCCAGTCCATGGATTGTCCACCCAGACTTCATGGAAACAATCGCATTAGGTAGGTATCTTCATGAGCAAATTCTAAGCTCATATTTTAGAAATCCCTAACATGATCAATGGGAACCATTTTCCCATTATACCTATCAAACTTTGGGATCTCACTATTTTTTGGAAAAGGAATCATGCTAAGACTCCTATCAAATGGATATGGATAGATATCTTCCAAAACATATTTCTTTGTTGTACCCCCTTGTATTTCCTTTATTTTCCCTTGTAATGATCTTATATGTTGAGTAAGAGCACTAAAATCATTAAGGGGGGCCTCAATATCCTCTCTAATCCCTTTTGTGTCAAAATCAATAGGTAACTTATCTCCTTGATTGGCTAATGAAAGGAAATATCTTTCTTTGTTTCATTCCAAAACTCTATCCATGAGAGTATGGAATTGAGGATCATGTTCTGCTTCTTGAAGTATTTCTTCTATTATCTCATCATTATTCGGATTATTCCCAGTGCGAAGTATGTGAAAAATATTTTCTTATTTATCACCACTATTGATTTTATCACCCATGTTGCTTAATGTAATTTCCCTTTCATCTTCTTCTATTTTCTTTAGAGATCTTGTGACAACAGGCATAATATTTTTCCCAATTTCAAAGAACCTTGATCAAAATATGAAATAATGCAACTTTGATGGATATCCAAGTTGGAATAGAATGAAGATTCTATTGATATGACTCAAGAAATTTATAATCTTTAGCTCGTGATTCCTTAGTTGAAAGGATGATGATCTTGTTGTGGTAATTAAACCAAAAATAGAAATAAATATGATGTTTCACTTTGTGAGGTTTGATTGTAGTTTTGTGAAAATAAGGATTTTTGATAAATGCCTAATGCTCCTAAGATCTCTATTGTAGAACTTGATTGGGACGATTAGAGTACAAAATTGTCGGCTGGGGGATAAAAGAGGAATGAATAGGCTAACTGTGAATATGAATTTGAGAAAGAGCTCTTCTTTGAAAAAAATATTGTGAATATAATGGTTCTAAGGAAAAATCATCAGTGAAACCTTTAACAAAGTTGTGATATCGATGAATAAAAGTTCTATGTTCAAGAAAAACTCTTCGACTTTGGTATAAAAAATTTCTCCTTTTCAATAGCTTCTTATAACTGAGAGACTTATTTGGCTTTCTAATATTCTTCTCTAGGGACTTCTTAGCAAAATTTGCAGACTTCCAGACCCTGAGCATAGAAAAAGACTAGACTAAATTGCATTTTTTTTGGGTGTCAGAAAATTACCCAGTTTCATAACACAGATGTGCCAAGATTTTTAGCAGATGTGCTAAACTATCCAATCTATGTGCTGGAATTTTGCTAGTATGCACTAAAACAAAGAATAGATTCGCTAAAACAGATCATGAATGTGTTGAAAAAAAGGATAGATGCACTAAAATAGAGCATGAATGCATTGAAACATAGAAAAAATGCACTAAAACAGAGCATAAACGCGTTGAAATAGAGCACATATGCGCCAAAATAGACCAAGGATGCGCTAAAATATCCAATTACTATATTAAGACAAACATGTTTTGACAGTTTGATGTTTTTGGATGATATTTATCTGATTTATATTTGGAAGAACATGACATACAGTAGAAAATAATTGCTTTGAAAATCTTAAAAATCTAAACAAAGAGTGTATGTTCTTGAGATTTTTACAGGTATTGAAGAAAATAAGCACTTTAGATAGACTCACTCTTTTTTGTCATAAAGGTCATCATAGCAACCACAACCCACATCTTAAAATTGTGTCGACTCACACAGTCATGTCACCCCCTAAAGGGCACCCGTGTTTTTATCTTTTCTAGGTGCATACTCAAGGTTAGATTTCTTGATCCCTTGAGCAAACAATCCATGGAAATTATATAGTGAGTGTCTTAGGGGAAGATTATTCCCTCCCCTTTCACTGTGATTATTATGATGTTTGGATACTGACACGGTTGGCTTTCTACACTATGGTTTGTAGTAAAGGTATCTGTTTGGTATGACAATAGATCAACTCCCTCAAGAGACCTCCCAATCTTTAGGACAAATATTTTGGGGATGGTTATCTTTCTCACTTTTGTTGAATATGGGTTTCCCCAAAATTCACTTTTAATTAGAGTGGGTCAGAAAACCTAGCTTTGGTTGTTCTCATAGGGTGAGTACTTTTTCCCACTATGGCAGGCCTTCTAAAGGATTTAATAAAACATGAAATACGAGAAATGAAGAAAAGGTAAGTCTAGTGTTTTGGTCACCCAATAAAGGGGAGAGCATAAATTTATTACCCAACAATCACAACAAACAAATGGTTCATTTTTAAATCCAAATGTCAATTTTCTACACTAAGTGAAGATGTTGCTTCACAACAAGCATTGGATTCATTTTAACCAAGATAAAATAATGTTTGGTGATTATCCTAGGATTGATTAATTCTAGATTTAATTTTTTATCCTAGGATTGATTCATTTTTACTTAAGGCAGAAAAAGAAAAATCTCTGTCCGCGGATGGCATCGGAATCAATATTTATTTTTACACTCCCTGTATGCGCTAAAAGAACTAGTAAATGTGCTAAAATAGTAAAAAATGTGCTAAAGGAACAAAAATGGATGCAATAAAACATTTAGTAAATTTGCTAAAGGAACTAGCAAATGCACTAAAAAATTTCATCGAAGTGCTAATATAATCCTTGTATGTGCTAAAACGCAGCTTGTATGCACTAAATCAAGGCTTGTATATGCTAAACCGTAGCTCCAGTCTATCACCTATCAAAAAATTCTGTAATAAAAAGATTAAAAATGGGGCAAGGCCCCATGGTGGGTGCCAAAAATGTGTGTGAGAATATGTGGAACAACTAATAAGTCAAAATAACACACCAATAAGACATTAGATCAAAAGAAACTATTTAAAAATTAAAACAAACTCTTTTAAAATAGTAGTCCTTCTGAAAGCGTCTTATTGTTCTCTATCTCCAAGGATCTGTTGTAAGTTGTTGGCTCTCAGTTGGTGTATGCAACAACTTTGGCAGAATGACAACTTAGAGAACGAGTTTATACAACATGCAAGTCCATTGCTAAATGATTTAAGCTATTATATGAAACTAAAATGCTATGAACTTGAAATGCTATGCTAAAATGCTGATTCGAATGCAACTATAATAAATGTACTAAATTCACAAAATCTAGGATGAATTCAACTTACCAAAGGGTTGTATTTATAGATTTTTGAAGGCAAGAATCTAGTTGGCAAAGATGAACGGTCAAATTCGAACCTGTCAAGATGAACGGTGAGAGATTCTGGAGGTTGAGAGAAAGGTGAAAGGTTGAGAGACTAATGGAAGAATGTTTTCAACCCACAAAACCATCCTCATTCAAAAATAGAGACAAATTTCCATTTTTCATTTCATTTATGAAAGTTGGTTGAAAGTTGAGGATAAATTCCCAATTAAATTTATTTAATTACATGTGACATAGATTTTAAAAGTTTCCACAATTATATAATTAATATTTAATTATGTGAGGGATCAAAAAGGTGTGTGTAATTAATTATTTACAATATTTAATTATGTGAGAGGTGAAAAAGGTGTTAAATCAAATATTTATGATATTTAATTTAAATATGGAGTGAAGGATGAGTTAGAAGAATATTCCATTTATTCAAAAATTCAAATGGATAATAACATGATAATTAATATAAATAAATAAAATTTAATTAATTTAATTAAGAGGAAGATAGTAATAATTAAATAAACTTATTTATTTAATTAAACTAGAAGAATTAGAAAAATGAATGATATAAATAAATAAATAATTATTTTTTTATGTAGATGAATTTTAGAATATTAATTAAATAATTCATATTTAATTAATTAACAGGTTTTGCAATGACCATTTTTAGATGTATACAAAGAGATTTTTTCCTTTCAAGGTAAGAGGTGTATCATTTATGTGTGCATAATCTATTCATCCATTCAAGCTAGGTAGTTTAGCATGCTAACCCGAGTCAAGAGATGTACCCACTTGACTACATGGGAATGTGTAACTTATCAAATCTTGCTTAGTAAGTTGTGTGGAAGAAAGCTTGCAGAATATCTACCACACCTATTGAGTCAATTATTACATACTTTTTCTATTGTGTGTATCACTTTCTCTTTCAAAAAAATCACCTTAAACATTGGACCTAAACTTCCAACTTGCAAATTGTCAAAACTATCATCAAACTAGAAATCAAGAAATAGAGTCACACTTATCAAAAAATTGGTTCATTGTTGTGCATCTTACCACATCTATCTCATAATACTATTTCTATTGATTAGCATATTCTCACACTTGTCTAAGCATCTAGTCGCTATTGTATTGTATTTGGTCACTATTTTACAATTGGTTGCTATTTCTCATTCTTCTCATCTTCTAATCACGGTGTCTAAACATAGTCACTCTTATCATTACTATCGCTAATACCTTTGTAAAATATTTCTATTATCTCAGATTCTATCATATTTTCCTAAAAAATCCACCACTTTTTCATTCCTACTTAGCTCAAACTTTTCAAACGTTTTCTTATACATTGTCATAATATATTACTTAGTTGTCAGAATATCAAATTAGATCTACATCATAGCTTGTTAGCATACTTAGACATAATTAATCTTTTAGACCTTCCTTTGCATCATCATCATAGATCAAACATCAAACTAGCCGTTGGACACACATCAAACACAACCTATCAAACCCTATCATCTTGCTAGTGTCTCTATCAAATAAACCTATCATATTGTGGTCTTGTCAAATTTATTGGACATTATCCTCTCCCTAAGTTTCTAGATTGCTATCATCCTTTCTTAAACTCACAAGTCTAGTTCAAGTAGAGAAATCAACTTATCCTTCATCAAAAACTTTTGAGACATAGCAAAAACAGTAATCAAATCTTGTTCAACCTTGTGTCCTTAGACTAGTTCATTATTTCTAAAACATCCAAAATCCACTCATCTCTTCATCATAGGATTGAGTATCAAAAACCTGTCATTCTTAAACATCTAAGAATCCAAAATAAAACTTGGTCATGAAACTATCCCAAAATCAATATCAACCAACATAAATCAATCAGCAACTTTTGTCCAAAAGGCTTAGCAACATCCCTTTGTAAATCATTTTACAAACCAAATCTTCAAACCAAAACACTACCACACTTTCATAATTGAAAATATCTCATTCTCTATAGTCTATTGTGAATTTTTATGACAACCAAAATACCACAACACCCTAACAACATACAAGTTTATCTCACTCATTCATTTGTCTAATTTTAAAGCTAGCAAAAATATTTCAATGTCAATCTATTACTCGAATCCAGTTCCACTCTATAAACCCATAGAGTCATCATATCCTACTATCTACAACAACATAGAAACTATGGGTTTCCCTATTTAAGACTTTGGAATAGTTTGTCACATGGCAGATTTCAATCAAGGTCAAAATATACAAGTCTATGATCAAAGCTGCAATCTTCCTCAATCCAACATCATATTACCAGATCAATACATCCCAAACATAAACATGTCAAATCCTCATATAGTGAATTATGGGATGGATAGTTCACACCTCAACAAAGTCAAATACCACATCAAGATAAAAATTCTCAACATCCATATCAAAATCATTCTTATCAAGGGTCACAACAAAATCAAGTAGTATTGCAACAACATCAAGGGTTTCAAAATCACCATCAAGATCAAAATCTAAAACATCAAATTTCCCTAAGTTCACTTGCCAAATTAGTTGACACACTTTTCCAACAAACATCTCAAACTCCAAATCAATGCATTTCTCATCAAAGTCATCAAAAAAATTATTTATATCAACAAAATCCATCCTCACAACATCAAAATGTGGCATATCAAACACAATCTAAATCACCTCAATCACAACAAATTTTACAATCCAACAACACCACCACACATGAATACATTCCTTTAGGGTAGACAATAATTTTTGTGCTAAAAAATATATTAAATCTTATCAATCTTCCAAATTCATGCAGATGAAGGACATTCTAAGCGACAATAACCCCAAACTGAAAGATGTTATAGCATGTTCTCCATTGTTGCTCCTATGTGCAAATTTCTAGACTCTAATAATGAATTCCCTTAGAGGATTTTATCTAAAAACCTTGGGACAATGTAGATACCTTGAAAGGATTTTCATGAAGCTTACATGATCCCAACAACTCCTATGTGTTGACTCAATAGTGCAAAAATTCATGATTTACCACTCTTTCACTCTAGAATGCATAATCTATCCTCTTGGTACAATCATAAATAGCTCAATACCAATATTTTGAAAATGTTAAAAAACTCTATATTTAGATCTGTATGACCTCTCCCTATATTCCTCTAATAATTCCAATTTCAAACAAACAAGTTTCAAATATTGATTTACATACTCAACCTAGTCTCGCTACTACATAATCTGAAACATGCAAATTTCAGACCTACTATCCATCCAAAGCAAATGCAAACATCCATTCCAAGATTGGAATACAGTAGAATACATTTGTATAGGATTTTCCGCCCATTTTGGTAATTTTTCATAGGTGGAAAACAAAGTTATGTCTTTTATTTTCGTCTTAGGTTACCCTAGGTAGGGTTTTGGTAGTTTTTAGGAAATATGCAATAACTCCCTCAATACACGATGAAAATCAATGACACAAGAACCAAATAAAGTTAGATTCACATATCCACACTATTCAATAAATTTCAAACCAATATGTGGACCGTATAGGTCATACACAACAATAGAACATGACTGCAACGTTAGAAAACAAAAAAAAGTTTTCTTCTATTCGTGCCAAAAATTACAAAATAATTTCTTCTCTCTCCCATTTGAATTTTTAGTGGGGTTTTCATAATTTCCAACCAATCCCAACTATTAGAAATGGTTTTTTGATTTGCACATAACAATTTCTTGCCTTTTTGACAACTTGTCAAAGTTGCATGACAACTTTTACACTTTTAATCAAAAACCCAATTAACACACCAAAAATGAACCCATATGATTCTAAATGGTCATAAATGACCTTATGAGACTCAAGCAACCTAAGAATCAAAAATAACAAAAGTAAGCTAAATGAGGCTCTTGATGCTACTTCACCATAAACCCTAGGGGAAGAAAAAATCAAGTCCCACTTGAGTGCATGTCTACAATTATATCCATGCTTGATAATATTAGGTTTAGACATCCAAGTAGCATCTTCCATTGGAAGACCCCACTTGACCAAGTTTTGAAAATATATTGTGTTTCTTGTTTTCTTGAGTTGTTTTGTATCAAGGATGCACTCCAACTCCAGAGGTTTTTTGGGAGGAAGGTTTTGGATCAATTCATCATCTAAAAATTATTGGGAACCTACCTCATTACTTTCAAAAATATCCCCTTTGAAAGGGTACAAGTTAGATACATTAAATATAGGTGAAATGCCAATCGCACTTGGTAACTCAATCTCATATGCATTAGGAAAAAACTTGTGAAAAACCCTACAAGGAGCAATCTTCTTCATCTAAAATTTGAAGTATTGTCCCTTAGGAAATCTCTTCTTTTTGAGATGGGATAGAACCAAATCCCTAACCTTGAAATGGACTTCTCTCTTCTTCGTATCAGCTTTTTGTTTGTATTTGTCCACACTTCTTTGTAGGTGGTCCTTGACTTGTTGGTGAATCTCCTTCATAGCCATAGAAAATTGCTCACCCTCAACACTCATCCTCTCCATTCCACTGATATCCCTCAATTCAAATACTCCTCTAGGCTGAAAAACATAAACAACTTCAAAAGGACTCTTACCCACACTTCTATTCACTAAATCATTATATGAAAACTCTTCTTGAGGAAAGTTCAAATCCCATTGATTAGAATTCTCTTTTGTAAGACATATTAATAGGTTACCAAGATTCCTATTAACCACCTCGGTCTACCCATTAGTGTGAGAGTGATAAGCAAAGATGAAACTAAGGTTAGTACCAAGTTTCTTCCACAAATTTCTCCAAAAATTCCCAACAAACTTACTATCTCTATCTAAAAAAACACTCAAAGGAAAACCATGAATTATTACCACTTCTTTTAACAATAAACCTACAACATAAGATGCATCCTTTGTGCTATTGCATGGGATGAAATGTGTCATCTTGGAGAACTGGTCTACTACAACATAGATGGAATCAAAATCTCTAGGTGTTTTGGTAAACCCATTAAAAAATCCATACTTATAGATTCCCAAGGCCTATTTGGAATAGGAATAGGCTTATACAAACCTACATTTGTGCTACTTCCCTTTTCCTTTTGACAAATAAAACATTTCTTAAAAAATTTCCTTACATCAGTTTGCATTTTAGGCCAAAAATAGTGCCTTCTTAACTACTCCAAGGTCTTATCAAGACCAAAATGACTTGCAAGACTACCACTATGCTTCTCTTTTATCAAATTATCTCTTATTGAACACCTAGGGAAACAAAGTTGTTCCCCCTTGAACAAAAAATCATCTTGAATCAAAAAATCAAGCCACTTATCATTATTGTTGCTACAAGGTTGCTTACAACATGCATATATGTCTTTGAAATCTGCATCTTCAATATATATACCTTTCAAGGATTCAAATCCCATACTTTGTAACTAAATTTCATGCAATATTAGAGCCCTTATACTCAAATAATTTTCTACTTTATTAGACTGCCCCTTCTTGTGCTAAATGGTGAAAGTAAAACCTTGCAAATATTCCACCCACTTGACATCGCTATGACTAAGTTTCTCTTGACTATTCAAAAAATGGAGGTCATGGTTATCAATATAGACTATTAAATCTTTGGGAAGTAGGTAATGTATCCACTTTTTCAAGGATTGAACCAAAGCATACATCTCTAGGTCATAGGAAGAGTATTTCTTCTTAGCCTCATTAATTTTGTCACTAAAGAAGGGAATGGGCCTACCCTCTTGAATCAACACCACCCCTATGGCATAGCCACTTGCATCACACTCAATAGTGAACACCTTATTAAAATCTGGTAAGGCATGGGCTGCTCTACTACCCTCTTTTTCAAATACTCAAAACTCTTTCCAACTTCACTAGTCCAAACAAACTTTTTCCTCTTATCCTCCTTTATGGTATCAATGATTGGAGCATAAACATGACTGAAACCCTTAATAAATTTCCTATAAAAACTTTCCAAAATATGGAAAATTCTTACCTCAACAACTAATTTGGGTGGAGGCCAACTTAGAATAGCTTCAACCTTTCTTGGATCCATTTTAAAGTTTCCTTTTGCAACCACAATTCCAAGATATACCAATTCTACCTCCATTAACTCACATTTCTTCAAATTAATCATTGGTTTATCCTCATTCAACCTTCTTAAAACCAAATCCAAATGGCACAAATTCTCTTCCTATTGGAAGAATGTAGAAGATCATCTAGTTGTGTAGAATTTGTGTTTTCATTGATATCACCATGTTGATTAAGTCATTAATTTGATCTGGTACTCTAAATCAGTATGAAGAACTAGTTTACATCCTCTGGTATTTTGGTCTATAATCCTTCTATAGTGATCATCATTTCTCGTGGTTCTAGGAAATGGTTTTTATATATTATAATCTTGTAAGCTCATAATCCTATATGCTCATGTGCTTGTATGGAAAGTTGCCATTATTCTATTGATTGCATTTTGTTATTAGGTCTATCCCTGGATGACGTAATGAATAACTGATATTGTAATGGATCAATTTGTGTTGCAGATATATGTATGTATGACCTATCTTTGGTCCATCCAAACATATTGTAGCATGCTACATGCTTGTATTATTTTTGGAGAATTTTTGTACTAACTTGGAGTTGATAATTAGTATTTTTTTTAAATAAAGATTGCATCTAATTAGGCTAACCTAATTGATTCTTACAGATGTATCAAATATATATATTGGATTTTTTTGAGATTTTTGAAGGGAAACAAATGAGAAGTATGAATTGAATGTGAAGTATGGTGTGAATGTGAAGCAAAGTGTGAAAATGATAGTGTGTTAAGTTTGTTTATTGAGCATTAAACGAGCTAAATCTGCACTTGTTAGGTGTAACTTCATTGGTTCATGTTCTAGCTGTAAGCTATTTTTTATTGCAATCCTTTTGTAGATAGTGAGCTGCTTTGCTTGGATAGTGAGTCCCCTTTGAAAGCAGTGAGATTTTATATCTGACAGTGAGCCTCTTTTTGTATCTAGTTTTTGAACTATATTATATCGTGAGTTAATCCTCATCGTGGTTTTCCACATAAAAATTTAGGTGTTCATGTGTTGTGTGGTTTCATTTTATATTAATGTTTTTTTTATCATATTTATTGTTATATGCATTGGAGTAATTGGATGGTGTTTGTTCAATAAGTTTAAGATACTGATTCATCCCCCCTCTCAGTATCTTGGGTATTCAACAATTGGTATGAGAGCCTGGTTCCTTTGAAGAAGCCTAACAACTTGAGGAAGATCCTGTAAATTGAAAAAAATGGATGATAAAGAAGAGCTCTAGGCTGCTCTTGAGGATCTTGATAAGGCTGAAAATGAAAAAAGAGATCTGGAAGATAATCTTGATGAGGCAAATGAATGCATCTAGAAATTGAAAGAGCAATTGAATAAATTCAGAGAAATACATAGAGAAGTAAGTGAGCAATTAAAACAAGAAAATGAAGAGATTACTATATTGAAGGTGCAAGTGGAGGAAAAGAAGAGAATTGAATATTGTATGAATACAGTGGCATAAAGCAAGTTTGATGTATGCTCAATGCTTGAACAAGAAGTGGTGAACTTGAAAGAAGATCTGGAAAAATAAAAACTCCGTGAAGATAGTTTCAAGACAAGATCCACCAAACTTGATGAATTGATTGCAAGGAAGATACCTTCTAAAGACAAAGGTGTTTTGGGAAATTAAGCCAGTGAGAAATCTAAGAATATGCAAACCTCAAATCTTGTGGACAATCAAAAGACACAAGTTAAAGGGAAGCAAAAAAGAAATCCAAGAAACTTGGCTAGAAGACTGCCTATCAAAAAACCAAATTCTCAAAGGTAACCATATTTCAATGGTGTTTTCTTTTAATTCAATAAATTTGGTCACAAGGAAACAAAGTATAGAAGTAGAATAAAACCAGTATGTTGGATACTTCTTCGAACAATGTTTTGTATGCAGGAAAATCAGACATAGAGCTAGTGAATGCAAAACCTAGTTGATGAATTAGTTTAATGGAGGTAGAATGAATCAATATTTTGTTGGATAATTCTATACTTTTAATAATATTGGACACAAAGAAAATCAGTGTAGATCAAGGGTTATTGGAGGTCAAAAAATATGAGAAATGTTGTCAGCTACAATTTCAACAATTTGCAGAAGTAAAAAGGGAAAGCAGTCTGATCATGTAAAGAAGAATGAACCAATGAAGAAAATGGAAAAAGATGAGGTCAATAAATAAATGAAGAAGATATGGAGGAAGAAAGAAGAGCCAAAGATGACTGATGTGTTTGTGCCCTCATCTGGTGCAAACAATTCCTCTAAGAATTAGACCTAGCATGGTCATAGGAGGAGTTTAACATAAAATTGTCTGAACCCCCTAGATATATGGCATGTTAGACATGAGGATGTGTTGTAAGGAATGAATAGGCAAAGGTTATGGAAAAGAAACTGGAAGAAAAAGTACAAGCATGTTCATTTGTGGAGTAAATTAGGGTTTATCAGTGCACTAAAGAAGGGTTTTTTATCAGATTTTTGAAACCTATCACATTTAATTTGAATTAGGGTAGTGTGATGGTGTATAAATAAAATTTTATAAGTCAATTTTGATCACTCGTGTAATTAAAGAGTTTGAAAAATGATTTGGAACAATCTTGAAGTGATCCTGAAGCGATTTGGATCAATTCTGAGGCAATATGGAGAAATCATTAGGAATAATCAAGAATAAAAGATAGAAGTTTTCCAATTCATCTCTCTTAGTTTATAAAAAGGGGAAAATAAGTTTCATTGAGAAATAAAGGGTTTGAAGAAGATAAGCAAGATGATGGAATCTATTGATAGAGGATCGAGTGGAAATATTATGCTAAGGATGAAGGGAGTTGAGTTGGAAGAGTTTGATCATCGAAAGATGAAGAAAATGGAACTAGGGTTGAAGACAAATGAAATGCATAATGTAAAAACTATGGGTATGGATTTATGGGGAGAATTTCCTTGGTTTGTAGACAAAGAATCTATCTTGTTCTTTTTAATTTAATTCAAGTATAGTAGTGTTATTTTGGATGAACCCTACCCAATCATGAAAGAGGCAATTGAAGTTGTCACTAGGTTGTGCAGTGTTGGTCACCTCCCTAGGAAGAAAATAGTGAAATATAGAGATGTGGAGGAACTTACTAGAATTGACAAAGACCCCCAAGATCTATTGGTAAATACCATTGTCAATCTTGCAGTATGATATGTCACCTATGACATCACTTATAAAATCTATTTTAGAAATCATGAAGGTTATACTTTAGCTATTTTTGTATATCTCGCACATAAAATGGTAAAGGAGAATAAAAGGTTTGATTTGTGTAGCCCAATTATGGAAAACCTAATTGAGAATGTCAGAATGTTTTTGGTCAAGGGTTTTCCTTTTTGGTTTGAGTATCTACTTATATGTTTGGTACTTTACTTTTTGAGTTCGCTTCCAACAAGAGAGAATGTTAAGTGGGAATCCAACATCCCTATCAGATAGAAAGTTTATAAATATTTGGAATGTATGGAAGATAAAGAAAGTGCACGCAAAGTCTATTTCTTACCCTTGTAAAAGGATATGTGCTCTAGTGTGATAGTGTTGCCCAACATTCAGTTTGAGGAGGGTTCCTCCTCTGGTAAGAATGAATTGGAATTTGTTATTGGTGGTTCCTCTTCAGAACCTAAATAGATGAAATTTAACATATAAGAGGTCATCACTATTGTGGAAGAAAAGGAGAATGAAGAAGAGTCCCTTCCTAGATCTAAATCTTTCGATCCTAAAGAAATTCAAACAATGTTAGATAAAGGTGATATGAAGAAGATTGGTGAAATGTGGTTCACCTACCCTCTTATGGATAGGCTTAAAATTGATGATGCTTTGGTTGAGTATATGCCCAAGAAAGGTATTGATATTTCAGATGTTTCCAACTCATTACCAGATAACCTAGTAGAAGTTGTTGAAGAATGAATGTTGTTGGAAGGACCTAAAGGACATAATTTTGAAGCTATGGTTGAGAGAAGATGCGTCAAAGCTAAATTGAAGTTATCGAAAAACATTGGTGAGACAAGAAAATGCATTAAGGAGATGTCTAACATCTATAATTATTGTCTCTGGTGGCCTACAGCTGTTGATAATTTTAGAAGCAAAATTGAAGCCTTTGAATGTGAGATGAATAGTATTGGAAAGAGTTTTTATTTTTTAAAAGACAAAGATAGAAAATAGAGAACATGAGTTGAAGAGTTGCAAGTGGATTTTTTGACTGTTTAGAGACAAAGGGAAGATGTGGTTAGAACGTTTTGGTTGGTCAAATAAATTGTTGAGGTCTGGTTGGATCATCTCTCTATGATACTTTATAATGCATAAGATTGTGAATGACAATGCCTATCTCTAGAATAGTCATCCTCATTCACACTATTGAGTTTTTTGGGTAGCATGTGTACCAAAATGGATTATACAGTGCTATCTTGGAAGATGATTCTCCCAACTATGAGAGAAAGGTGCAAGACAATTTTTTATGTAAAAAGTGTTATTTTTACTTGCGTGTTCGAAATGGGGAGTTATAATTTATTTGTATATACATTGTCACCATGTACATACATTTACATCCTATTTTAGGTCATCATTTGTCCTTGATGTCAAATGGGGAGAGATTTTCATGTAGAAAGGGAATGTGAAGCAAAAAGAATGAAGAACTATGTGAAGGGTTATACATTCTTTTGGCACATGTTGCCATCAATGAAAAAGGGCAATATTGTTGGAATAATGAAGAAGATTATCTAGTTGTGCAGACTTTGTGTTGTCATTTATGTCACTATGTTGATTAAGTCATCAATTTGATCCAGTAATCTGAACTGGTATGAAGAACTAGTTTACATCCTTTGGTATTATAGTCTAGTATTTTGGTATGCAATCCTTCTCTAGTGATCATCATTGCTCATGGTTCTGGGAAACGGTTTTTGGATGTTGGAATCTTGTAAGCTCATAATCATGTGTGCTCATGTGCTCCTATGGAAAATTGGCATTATTATGTTTATTTCATTTTATTATTAGATCTATCCCTGGATGACCTAATAAATAATTGATATTGTAATGGATTAATTTGTGTCATGAATATATGTATGACTTATCTTTGGTCCATGTCGACATATTGTAGCATACTACTTGCTTGGATTATTTTTGGAGAAGTTTTGTACTAACTTGGAGCTGACAATTACTCTTTTTGATAAATAAAGATTGCATCTAATTAGGCCAACCTAATTGATGCTTACAGATGTATCAAATATATATTTGTTGTATTATTTTGAGATTGTTTAAGGGAATCTAATTTGAAGTATGGTGTGAATGTGAAGCAAAGTGTGTGAAAATTATGAAGTGTGTTAATTATATTTATTGAGCATCAAAGGAACTAAATATTCACTAGTTAGTTGTAACTTAATTAGTTCATGTTCTGGATGTAAGCCATTTTGTTATTGTAATCCTTTTGTAAGAAATGAGCCTCTTTGCTTGGACAGTGAGTCCCCTTTGTAAGTAGTGAGATTTTGTTTATGGAAGTGAGCCTCTTTTTCTATCTAGTTTTGGAACTACATTATATTGTGAGTTAATCCTCACCATGGTTTTTCCCATTCTAGGTTTTCCATGTAAAAAATCAAGTGTTCATGTATTGTGTGGTTTCATGTTCTATTAATGATTTTTCTCATATTTACTAGTATATGCATTGGAGTAATTTGATGGTGTTTGTTCAATAAGTTTAAGAAGATACTGATTCACCCCCCCTCTCAGTATCTTGGGGTTTTCAACACTTCCATAGTTTTACTAAAAACAAGAATGTCATCAAGATAAAACACTACAAACTTACCAATAAAATTATTGAGAACTTCATTCATCAACCTCATGAAGGTGTTGGGTGCATTTGAGAGACCAAAAGGCATCACAAGTCACTCATAGAACCCTTCATTTTTCTTAAATTTTGTCTTCCATTCATCCCCTGGTCTAATCCTAATTTGGTGATACCCACTCTTGAGGTCTATTTTTGAAAAGTAGCATGCTCCACCTAGACAACCCATCAAGTCTTCCATCCATGGAATGGGGAATCTATATCTGATTGTAATCTTATTGATGGCCCTAGAATCAATGCATGTCCTCCATTCACCTCCCTTCTTTTGTGCTAGGATAGTGGTAACCAAACAAGTACTAAGGATTTCTTTGATTAGCCCCTTATCAAGCAATTCTTGAACTTGCCTCTTAATCTCCTCATTTTGTTGTGGTGTCATCTTATATGCTTCCTTATTAGGAAAACTAGCCCCTAGCATGAAATAAATGTGGTGACTAATATCCCTCATAGGAGGCAAGGTGTTTGGAAGTTCATACACTACTATATCAACATACTTCTTTAGCAAGTTTTGAATTTACAAAGGTAACTCTTCTTTCTTTGCTACTATCTCAATAGACCTAGGCTTTACTATGATGGAAAAACCTATATTCCCCTCTTCCATGGCCTTTATGAATTCCTTCTCTCCTACCAACATTACTTTGGATTCCACTTTTGGTGTTTTATCTTCATCTTACAATGGTGTCAGAGTATATGAAACTCCATCCTTGTTTATGACATATGTGTTCTTTCTACCATCATGTTTGGCATTTCTATCATATTTCCATGATCTACCAAGAAGCACATGGTAAACATCCATAGGGATGATGTCACAAAAAACCTTTTCCTTATAACCCCCTATATGGAATTCTACCCAAGTTTGTTCATTCACTAACACTTGCTACCCTTTTCTTAACCAATAAAATTTGTATGTGGTGGCATGAGGCAATCTTTTCAATTTTAACTTCTCTACCATTTCAACTGAAACCAAACTATTAGTACTTCCAGAATCAATGACAACCTTACAACATTTAACTTGGAATTCACATGTAGTCTTGAAGAGTGAATTTCTTTGGGGTGCTTCCTTCTCCATGGGAACTTTAATCAAAGTTCTTCTCATCAATAAGGACTCTCAAACTTATGGTTCTACATTTTTTGATGGTGAATTAACACTTTAAGCATCATCTCCACCTTGTATAGTCTGATTTCTCCTCTCACCTTAAAACAAGTAGATAAATGCTCCTCAGGGCACTGCCATGCTTGATGGCCCACAAATTTATTGCATTTGTGACACTTTCCAGTGAACCCATTTGAGCCTCCTCTATTTACAATTTTTCCTCTAAAATTTTGTCTTATTCCTCTAAAGTTGTCCCTTGAATATGATGTTTGTTTTTGTGAGTTACTTGTCTCTCCTTGAGACCTTTGGGACTATCCTCTACTAGAAAAAGTCCCTCTTCCTTTGAAATTTGTCCTTCCCCTACCTCTAATTTTATTTTCTTCTCTCCTTTTCAAATTTTCTTCAGACTTCATGGCCAATTGATAGCACTCTTTTATAGTTCTTGGACTTGAAAGACTTAGTTCATCTTGTATACTATACTTTATCCCATTCAAATACCTTGCAACTTTGTCAATATATTCTTCCATATGGATTGATCTTATGCTTAGTTGGTAGAAATATTCTATGTAGGTCTTCACATCCATGTCTTTTTGCTTCAACTTTTGCAACTTTCTATACAGTTGAATAGCATAATAATTAGGTAAGAATTTACCTTTGAATTTTGCAACCATTATGTCCCAAGATGTAATATTTGCTTTGCATTTCTTCCTCCTCTCTTCTTGTACATAGTCCCACCATAGGGATGCATGTCCTTTTAGTTTTTTTCTTTCTAATTTCACTTGTTGTACCTCAGGTATCTCTTCAAACTCAAAATACTTATCTAATTCTCCTATCCAATCTAGGATTTCTTCTCCATTCAGACTTCCTGAATATACTACAAGTTCTATTCTTACCTTCAAACCATCATTCTTAACTACCTTTAGCAACCTTTCCAACCTCTTCTCTTCAACATCTCTTTCTTCTTCCTATTCTTCTTCTTCTTCTTGTTCACTCAAATATCTCATGACCACTCCCCTTCTTTGGTTGGTCTCAACTTATGTGAGTCTTGCATCAAGGTTTTCCTTTATGACTCTCAATTTTGGGGCAAGAGAATCTTTCACCTCTTTGATTATTCTTTCCACATTCACCTTTGGAGGCATCTTGGACAATCTTAAAACTCAACTTATTTGTGACCTCTTACTAATATCTCTTGCTCTGATACCAATTTTATGTAAAGGAAGGACATTCTAAGTAACAACAAACCCAAAAGGTGAGATGTTATAGCATGTTCTCCATTGTTGCTCCTATGTACAACTTCCTAGACTCTTAACAATGAAATCACTTAGAGGCTTTGATCTAAAAACCTTGGGATAGTGTAGATACCTTAGAAGCCTTTTCATGAATCTTACATGATTCCAACAACTCCTATGTGCTGACCTAACAATGCACCAATTCATGATTTACCACTCTTTCACTCTAGAATGCATAATTTATCCTCTTGTGATAATCATAACAAACTCAATGCCAACATTTTGAAGAAATTAAAAACTATATATTTAGGTCTACATGACCTCTTCCTACATTCCTCTAACAATTCCAATGTCAAACAAAATTTTTCCAAATCTTGATTCACATACTCAACCTAGTCTAGTTGCTACATAATCCAAAATATACAAATTTCAAACCTATTTTTCATTCAAAGCGTGTGCAAACCTCCATTCTAGTCCTTGGAATCTTGGAATATAGTAGAATACATATGTACAGGCTTTTCAACCCATTTGTTGATTTTTCATAGGTGGAAAACCAAGTTACATCTTTTCTTCTCCTCTTAGGTTACCCTAGGTGGATTCACATATCCACACTATTCAATTTATTTGAGACCAGTATGTGGATTGTACATGTCGTACACAACAATAAAACAAGACTACAATGTTAGAAAACATAGAAAAGCTTGCTTCTATTCACCAAAAAATAAAAAATCGGTTCTTCTCTCTCCCATTCAACTTTTGAGAGTGTTTTTCATCATTTCAAAACAATCCCAACTATTAGAAATGGTTTCTTGTTTTGCAAATAATAATTTCTTTCCTTTTTGACAACTTGTCAAAGTTGCATGATAACTTTTAGCAACATTTGTCAACTTTTACACTTTTAATCAAAAACCCAATTAATACACCAAAAATGAACCCATATGATTCTAAATGGTCATAAATGACCTTATCAGACTCCAAAACACTCAAACAACCTAAGAGTCAAAAATAACAAAAGTAAGCTAAATGAGGCTCCTGATGCCCCTTCACCATAAAGTCATTAGTTGATTATGAAAGTTGGTTCAAGCCCATGTGGTATGATGACATAGCTTATTGTGAATACCATGGAATAAAAGGTCATGAAACTTTAGCTTGCATAAAATTCAAGAACTTTATACATGACCTTATATATCAAGGGGCAATAAATATTGAGGATAAACTTCAAATCCCACCCACCAGTCATCATATGGATAATGTTTATACCACACATAATGAGCTAGAAGAAATAGATAATTTTTCAAAGTATGATGAAGATAATCCAAAAGTGTCTAACAATGACCCATTTCAAAAAATATTAACATCATTTGATCTCATGATTAAAAACATTGACAAGATATCTACCTAAATTGTTGAGGATAACACCCAATATCCACTTACCAATGAGAAAGATGAAATATCTCAAGAATTTATTCCCAAGCATGATAAAATCCTTCATAAAAGTCCTGAAATGGTCCTTTCCAAGACATATTGAATTCATTTTACCTCATGGTTTCCAATATTAAAGAAATCCTTAATTCAACACTTGATCCAAATTCACTTGAAGATCAAGAGAATCTTAAACCAATATTCATGCCTAAGGAAGACATTCAATAACCATTTGCAAATGATCCATCCTTTGAAATTGACACATGTCAAGAACTTGATCCGAAGCATATCAAAAGAAATTCTAAAATCAATCAAGATCAAGGATCCATGTCTTCTCAAGATCTAATGGGTCCATTCCAATCCAATACCTAGGATAACTTCAATAAAATCTAAGATCAATAATCCACATTTCCAATATATGATAACAATTTAATGGGTATCTTCCAATCCATACAAGATTGTCTAAACAATGATCATATCCATATACCAACTGCACATACATCTACCCATGAGATGATTACTCTTAATGGACATGTGGATGATCTTCATCCAAAAATAGAGCCTCATACTCTTGATATGATTACTAAGGAACA
Organism: Sequoiadendron giganteum; assembly: GCA_007115665.2. Taxonomy (NCBI): domain Eukaryota; kingdom Viridiplantae; phylum Streptophyta; class Pinopsida; order Cupressales; family Cupressaceae; genus Sequoiadendron; species Sequoiadendron giganteum. The sequence continues at coordinate 475,804,992 of CM021101.1, read as the reverse complement.
AGAGTCTCCTATTATTAACATCTCTACACATGACCAAGGCATAGAAGAATCCATAGGCATATCAAAAATTGATCATGAAGAAGACTTCTACATGGATTATGAATCAGAAACATCCTTTGAAGAGAAAGTATAAATTGTTAATGAGGAAGAATCTTACATGGATTGTGAAGCATCAAAACCTTTTTAAGAAGCATTAAAGTTAAAAAAAAATCCTCCATGAAAATTGAAGACATTGAGTATAAGGATATCGAGCATTATCAGAACAAAGGATTATGTTTACAAAAACATAGCATCTTGAAATTAGCAAATATAGTCAACAATCCTAAGTAGCAAGGTCTTGGTTTTAGATAAATCAAGGAATCTAACCATGCCAATGATACCTCTATAATATTGGGGGAAACTTTATCTAATACAAACACCAACATGGGGAGGATGAATATTCCTTATGATGAAATCAATACTGACACTACAACCATCCATATCATAAATCATCATCTACACATTTTTCCACCTTCTAATTGGGACCAACGATAAGAGAAAAAGTTATATCAAAGAAAGGAACAAGTCATTGAGCCAAAATAGCTAGAAAAACAAAATGGACAAGACAAATTCAAATGGATACCAAAGAAAAAGAAAGAAAATCATTCTTATCAAACTCCATTAGTCAAAGAAACTATGGGGAAAAATAAAAAAGGGAAGTTCATCCATCAAAAATTCCAACGATGCAAAAGAAGCTTCAAGAGTGACCTACAAAATATATGAATAATTTGGTCCTAATAGAATCTTCATATCCACCCATCATTTCTCATTCTCCCAAGTTTGGAAAATAAAACATTCCAAACTATCAAACAATCCATTTCAATCTCATATCCCTCAACACATTTCACCATCCACTTCAATATCCATGATGTCAAAATATTGCATTGACCATGCCTTGGTAGAGACTCTTTATCATAAGGACTCTAAAGGCACCCTATCATGATGTGCATATATAGGCAAGGTTAACTTCGGTATCAACAAAGAAGACAAGAATTATCAGGGGTTACACTCAAGCGAACTGCTCGAAGTAAGATACCATTAGAAAATTATGAAAATAGCATCTAAATTAGCACCACTAGGTTGTTCAACATGAGCATAAATCTTTAAAAAAAGAAAAAGAAAAAAATTGTCCTCTAGTGAAAACCACTATGGTGGGACTTTGGATAAGTACCATGATGAAAACCTAGAAAATAGGCATCATGAGTAGAATCAAGCATCTACGTGTGCCATTTTAGGTGGAAGAATATCATCCCATCTAGAATAAATCCATGAACCATCTATCCAACCCATTTTTATCCAAGTCCAATTTATCTTGATCTTCACAAAAAATTGGTGTGCACTTCATACTTGCTTATGGAAAAAGTCTTGACATGGGTCATTATCATTGATCCTACACTATCCAGTATTATTTGATTCATGAAGCATTATCCAAATGATCATTCTCTATCAGAACATGTTATCTTATCACAAGATAATCCTTAGCATCCTTCGCATACTCATCTATCCAATCCATTCATATATCCAAACATTCCCCCATGGAATTCCATACATGTTGGATGTTGTGGTCGATTTTTTGATATGTGGTTGTCATTGATGTCAACACTATTAGCATTAATGTCTTTAAGAATGTATATGTCAAGGATATTGAGAAAATTATAATAAAATGTGTTACAGGTTGTTTGTGAAGTAGTGAATATCAGTATGGTAGAAAGTTCAATACGTTGATAGTGAGATGTTGCATATTAAAGGGTTTTTTTTCAAGCCTATCTAGTTTCTACTTCAAAATTTTTAGAGATCATGTTCTATCTATGTTGCACGTTTGCATTGATCATTGTGCTCGCGATCCAAGATTTTCTCTTGCACGTTCATGTTTTTCATGTTCATGGCTGACAAGGTGTTTGAAGCATGTTTTCGATCTTTGAGGAAGAATCTTTGAAGGTGTTTTGTGTTCGAGAAAATTATTTTGGATCTCTACTATGTTGTGATTGACCTTGGTTGATGCACATTGATAATATTTATTGTTTTGGGCTGAAAATTTGCATTCATTCTATTATTGTGTTGAAGCCAACATGAAGCAATGCAATTTCTTATTGCAGATATATATAAGTGATTATTTCTTCATTTGAGATGTATATGGAAATGTTAAGTGTGCGAGTTCTATATGCGAAAAAGGTTCAGATCATTTGAAGGTAGAGCAAAGTGTGAAGAAGAGTGAAAGAAAGTGAAGAAATGTTCATGTGCTTAAGTGGAATTGTACTTAGGCATTAACATATGCTAATTTCTCAATTCAAATTCTTCAGATGGATTTAATCTAAATGTTTTATGTAAGACAGTGAGTCTTTCTTTAAGCAATGATCTCTAGGAAGTGTGTCTGAATGCATGTGCATTCCTCATTTATTATTCTTATACTTTTAACAGGGTATAACTTGTGGTTAACCTCCACTATAGTTTTTCCCCTAACAGGGTTTCCACGCAAAAATCTTGGTGTTATGTGTGTTTCTGATGTGTTTCTGATTCATTATTTCATTGTTATTAATCAGATTTGAGAATAAAGGTTAATAAGTTTAATAAGTTTGAAATGCTATGACAACTGATTCACCCCCCCTCTTAGTTTTCTTCCCTTGTGTTTCCAACAATTGGTATTAGAGCGAGTTCCTTGGAAGAATTTTAATATCTTGAGGTAATTCGGGATGGCAACATACAAGAAGGATAGTCTAAGATTTGATGGAAAAAAATATTCTCTGTGGAAGACTCAAATGGAGTGTCATCTAAGATGCATTGGTGAATCCTACTAGAACATTACAAGAAATAGGTATGTTATTCCTCAAAATGGTCCTACTATTGAGATTAGGGATGTTGAATATAACATTAGGGCTAAGGAAGCATTGTTGAGTGATTTGATTGATTCTGAGATGATGAATGTTATGGATCTAAAGACTACTTTTGAGATCTAGAAAAATTTGCAAACTTTATATGAAGGTGATGCTAATATGAATATGGCTAAGCTACGAAGTCTGAAAGGAAAATATGAACTGTTGAAAATGGGTAATGATGAGAATATCACTACTTCCATGAAAAGAGTGAATGAACTTGTGTTTGGTATCAAATGTGCTAGTGGATAGGTGGATGAATCAAAGATTGTTACTAAAGTGCTTAGATCCTTTCCCGATGCATACAAAATCAAAGCTGCATCCATTAAGGAGATCCGAAGTGTGACAAATATAACCAAAGATATGTTGATTGGTAAACTTACTGCTTTTGAGTTGAGTGAATTTGGTGATGCCCCTCCTAAGACAAAATCTGCTTTTAAAGCTACTACTTCTAGGAGAGAAAAGCAGAGATATGATCCAGGTGAAACTTCTTCTAGAAAGGTATTTAGATATGAAGAAGAAATGAGATAGATTGGAGAAGAAAGAGAACTGAATGATCTTGAAGAACTTATTGTCAAAAGGGAAGCTAGAGGAGAAGGTAAGTAGAAAGGAAAGTTTCCTATTAATTTTTTTTCTTGCAACAAGATAAGTCATTTTGCATCAAGGTGTCTAGAAAGAGTTCCTAAGCCAATACCTTACAAGCCTACATTTCAAAAGAAGTGTTACTATGTTGTTGATGAAGGTGTGACAAATGATGAATCTAAAAAATGGAATGTAAGTGAATATGATTTTTTATTTATTTCTATCAAGGAAAATAATCGTGTGTCTACTGAATCTGCTAGTTGTACAAATGTGGAGAAAGCTCTAGTTTCTCGAGTTGAAGAAAAATATGAATGGATAATTGATAGTGGATGTTCACATCACATGACAGGTGATAAAAGTAAATTTGTAATCCTAGAGAAGTATGATGGTGGTGTTGTAAGATCTGGTGATAACAATGGTGGTATAATCTATGGTAGAGGATGCATTTCTTTTGATGGTAAGCATAATATTGATGATGTTCTTTATGTTGAAGGTTTGAAGCATAATCTTCTGAGTGCTGGAAAAATTGTTGATAAGGGATAAAATATTCAATTCAGAGATGGAAAATGTAGCATACTGGGAAGTTCTAGAGATGGTATTGCTTCAAGTACTAAAACAAAAGGTAACATCTTTCATCTAAATGTTGCTAGTAAAAGTTGTCTGATTGCTCAAGTTGATGAAATTTGGTTGTGGTATAGAAGAATGTGTCATGTAAAAATTAACAATATTATCAAGATAAGCTCCTCACAAGCTATGAGAGATCTTCCCAAGCTAGTGAAGTCTACTAATACTATATGCAAGGAATGTCAGTTAGGAAAACAAACTAGAATTTCACTTCAGAGCAAACAACACTATTCAAATGAATTATTGGAGCTTGTGCAAACTAACTTATGTGGTCCTGCTAGAATTAAAAATCTACAAGGTTACAAGTACTTCAAGTTACTTATTGATGATTACTCTAGGATGATGTGGGTTACTTTATTAAGGGAGAAATTTGAAGCTCTAGAAATGTTCAAGATCTTTAAGGCTATGGTTGAGACAAAGACAAGTTTGAAGATTAAGTGTCTAAGATTAGATAGAGGTGGTGAATTTACTTATGGTGAGTTTAGTTCATTTTTTGAAGAACATGGGATAAAGAGACAATTATCTACACCATGAACCCCTCAACAAAATGGAGTTGTGGAAAGGAAGAATAGGACAATTCAAGATGCTACTAGAACTATGATGTTGGAAGGAAATTTCCCTCATGTCCATTGGAGAGAAGCTACGAGTATTTTTGTTTATATCCTTATTCGGATACAAATCAAAGGTAATACTGGTAAGACTCATTTTGAGCGATGGTTTGTTCATAATCCTATTGTTAGATATTTCAAAATCTTTGGGATTAAATGCTATATGAGGAGAGATGAAGATATAGGAAAGTTTGATGCTAGAAGTGATGAAGGAATATTTCTTGGTTATTCTACTAAGAGTAAGGCCTACTGATTCTACAACAAGAGATTGAAGAAAATGGTTGAAAGTGTAAATGTTAAGGTTGATGAAGACATTGCTAGAACCTCCAGAACCTATGGATATGATTCTAGTGATCAGAATGACAATACAAACAAGATTCAAACTTCAAATCAAGGTCAAATCATTCCTGTGAATCAATAAGATCAAGAAGAAGGAGAGACTAATGAAATTATAGAAGAGAGATCATAAGAGCCTAAAATTAAAAAACACTCTAAGACTCCAAGGTATGTGAGATTAAATCATTCAGAAAATCAGATTATAGGAGATAAGAACAAAGGTGTTGATACTAGGAGAAGAAATACAAAAGAATATTGTTTAATGTCAAAGGTTGAGCCAAGTAATGTCAATGAAGCATCCAAAGATGAACATTAGATTGAAGCAATGAAAGAAGAATTGCAAAAAATTGAGAAGAATAATACATGCATTCTTGTTCCTAGACCTAAAGACAAAAATGTAATTGGAACTAAATGGGTCTTTAGAAATAAACTAAATGAACAAGGTGAAATTATCATAAATAAAGCAAGACTGGTATGCAAAGGATACTCTCATATGGAAGGAATTGAAATTGAAGAAACTTTTTCTCTTGTTGCTAGAATTGAAGCTATGAGACTGTTTCTTGCTTATGCTGCTTACAAAAACTATAAATTTTATCAGATGGATGTCAAGTCAGTATTTCTAAATGGTGAATTAAAAGAAGATGTGTATATTAAGAAAGTTGATGGATTTTAATTGACTGATCAGGTAAATATGGTTTGTTAGTTGAAGAAAACATTGTATGGACTCCAACAAGCCCCTAGAGAATGGAATGCCATATTAGATAAGCTTTTGTTGAAGCTTGGATTTAACAAAGGTACTACTGATAGTAATTTGTATTTCAAGATTGATCATAATAAAGACTTTTTGTGGAAGTATTTGTTGATGTTATCATTTTTGGAGGAGATGATGGTTTGTGAATGAAGAATGAGTTTGAGATGTCAATGATTGGAGAGTTGAAATTATTTCTAGGATTGCAAATTACTCAGGTAGATAAAGGGGTCTTTATATCTCAGTCCAAGTATGTGAGAGAATTGCTAAATAATTTTGGTATAGAAGATTCGAAACCATTCAGTACACCCATGGCAATCAGATGTAAGTTGGCACAGATGATGATTCTCCGAAGGAAAATTAGACTAGATACAAATCAATGATTAGTGGATTGCTTTATTTGACTCAAACTAGACCTGATATCATGAATGTTGTATGCATTGCTGCTAGATTTCAAGTCAATCCTCAGGAATCTCCTGTGACTGTTGTGAAGAGAATTTTTAGATATTTGAAGGGAACAATTGATTTTGGCCTATGGTATCTTAAAGATGATTATCTTACTTTAAGTGCCTTTACTGATGTTGATTGGGCAGGAGATGTGAATGATAGAAAAATTACTAGTGGTGGCACATTTTTCTTGGAAAGAAACTGATTTCATGGTTAAGAAAAAAGTAGAATGCCATTTCTTTGTCTACTACAGAGGCAAAATATATTGCTACTACTAACAATTGTACTCAAGTATTATAGATGAAGAAGATGTTGAAAGATATCAGGGTTGTGTATGATGAACCTATTGCCATATTTTGTGATAACTCAAGTGTTATAAACATTTCTAAGAATACAGTACTCCATTCAAAGACCAAGCATATATCTATCAAGTACCACTTTTTGAGAGATAAGGTAAGTGATAAGGAATTCAGACTCGAGTATGTGCCTACTAAGGAGCAGATTGCAAACATCTTTACTAAGCCTTTTCCCAAGGATAATTTTGAGTATCTCAAAGGGAAGTTAGGGGTACCCCTCCTAATCAGAACTAAGATGCATAGTATTTGCATCAATCCATGCATTCATAATCATATATTGATTCAAATTGATGTTGTGGTGGTTGCTGTATAGGAGAAAATTTTAACCCCTAACACAAATTCCCCTTTCACCCATTTACACTTTAGAAAACCAAATCTGAAGGTGAAATTCCACCTAAGCCCACTACCTTCATTCCACTTGGCATCCTTTTTGTGTGTCGACAGAGGAGTTATTGTCAAGGACACCCACATGACACGTAGACATCCATGCGGTACACAGACCTTTGCATGGCATGCTTACAACCCTGATAGATTCCTATGGTTGGAGCCTGTAGAGGCATTACCTTTCCCATTTGAAGCTGACTTGTAACGCCCTCTTAGCTGACCGACTCAAACATGGCCATTTTCTTCACTCTTCCCTTCAAATTCACTCATTCTCCTTCCATTTGGGATCCTGGAGCAATCCCTTTACTTTCTTGAGACTCTTTCAGTCTTTCCACAATCTCTTCACAATCTCCAAGCAGCTTCTTCACCGCCTCTTCAATATATTCACAACACTTTATACTTCACAATAGTAAAATCAACACTCCATCACTTTAGTAGAGAAAGTGTGGAACAAAACAACATTAAAGCAGAGTCTTGAATTCCTCTCATTTTCTCCCCCACTAGCCTTGATCACTTTGGGTGAAGGTGGTAAACTTTCACTCCTCTCCTCTATTACTTGGTTGAGTAGCATAACACTATTTTGTAGTGATTTTGTGTACTTTACTTCATTTCATACCTTTCTCTCTATCTATCTAGCTATCTGTAGAGGTGGGAACACAAAAATAGGGGTTTGACTAAGGTAAAACCCTATACAGCCCCAACACTTTCTCTCTCTCTTGTGTGTAGGTACTAAAGAAATTCATGAGCTGGAGGCTTCATCATTCACACAGTTGTAAGCATTTCCTTTACCCTCTTCTCCTTATCTTTATCAATTCTACTTCAATCTATTTTAGCTTTATCACATTATGTTACTCTATCACTTTTTTGAAGTTCTCAACAATTAGAGTAGAAGCATTCACCTTTCCATTTTCTATTAAATTATCACTCTCTAGTCCATACAAGATGCCAACATGCCTTAGGGACACTAGCACACTACGTTGTCATCCACATTCTACACTGATGTCCTTTGGCCACGAGTTTGTCAATCTGTCTAGTGAATATTTGTGACCTACTCTTTTTGTTTCTAGAACTCTCACCATTTTTATTTGAGGTAGGTTAGGGAATTTTTCCCTGTGAGACTCTCTAAGTGAAGAGAACCCGTGTGTAGCAAATCCCCCTTCTCTACAGCTACTACTTAGGGGGAGTAGTCAAATGATTCAAATATGTGGTTCAGAGCTTGTGTACCTTTTCCACTGATGTCAAAGGGGGAGAAGATTAATGTGAAAAACTCTTGGATAACTAAGGGTGAGAAGAGAAATGTGTAAAGGGGATATTGTTGGAAGAAGAGTTAGTTTCGTTGATGGTGTGTTTTCACATCATGTGTTGCCATCAATGCCAAAGTGGGAGATTTTAGGATGTTGTGGTTGAGTTTCTAATATGTGGTTGTCATTGATTTCAACACTATTAGCATTAATGTCTTTAAGACTGTATATGTCGAGGATATTGAGAAAATTATAATAAAATATGTTACAAGTTGTCTGTGAAGTAGTGAAGATCAATATAGTAGAAATTTTAGTATGTTGATAGTGAGATGTAATGGATTAAATGGTTTTTTTTCAAGCCTATCTAGTTTCTACTCTAAAATTTTTAGAGATCATGTTCTATCTATGTTGCACATTTGCATTGATCATTGTGCTCACGATCCAAGATTTTCTCTTGCATGTTCATGTTTTTCACGTTCATGGTATACAAGGTGTTTGAAGCGTGTTGTGGATCTTTGAGGAAGAATCTTTGAAGGTGTTTTGTGTTTGAGAATATTATTTTGGATCTCTACTATGTTGTGGATGACCTTGGTTGATGCGCATTGAAAATATTTATTGTTTTGGGCCAGCAATTTGCATTCATTCTATTATTGTGTTGAAGCCGACATGAAGAAATGTAATTTATTGTTGCAGATATAATTTAGTGACTGTTTCTTCATTTACGATGTATGTGAAATGTGAAGTGTGTGAGTGCTATGTGCAAAAAAGGTTCAGATCATTTGAAGGCAGAGAAGAGTGTGAAGAAGAGTGAAAGAAAGTGAAGAAGTGTTCATGTGCTTAACCATAATTGTACTCAGGCATTAGTAGATGCTACTTTCTCAGTTCAAATTCTTCAGATGGATTTAATCTAAATGTTTTATGTAAGACAATGAGTCTTCCTTTGAGCAGTGAGCTCTAGGTAGTGTGCCTGAATGCATGTGCATTCCTCTTTTATTCTTCTTATAATTTTAACAAGGTATAACTTATGGATTAACCTCCATCGTGGTTTTTCCCCTAACAGGGTTTCCACACAAAAATCTTGGTGTTATGTGTGTTTCTTATGTGTTATTGATTCGTTCTTTCACTGTTATTAATCAAATATGAGAATAAAGGTTAATAAGTTTAATAAGTTTGAAATTTTGTGATAGCTGATTCACCCCCCCTCTCAGTTGTCTGCCCTTGTGTTGCCAACAATACATTTCTAGACACTAGGGGTAGGTACTTATATCTTTCTTCAGGAATAAATCTTAAGTTATATCCTCTAGCTCATATGTTGATCTAAACATTTACAAATGCAAAATAAAATTGGTAATTTTTTTTTTTTGTAAGAGTTGAAGATATTAGCATGACACTCGAGAACACCTGCAAAAAATATGATAAACCTTCCATAAGAGGATATGCAAGAATGAGCTTGCTTAACATTAATACCTCTCAAATGATGAGGTATGAAACTATGAAACATTATATTACAAATGTACATATTCCCTGATTAAATAGGCAAGAGAGAAAACTAGAATGCATAAGATTACACAAGATGTTTCCAAGTGTCTTAATCACACTACATGTGACAAAATGTAAACCCTAACTAGCTACCTAGGGGATGATGAAGTGATTGAGATAAGTTCTATAAAAGACAACTCATATTCTAGAAGGAATCCTATCTCCTACAAAAATGGAAAGGGTAATTACTCCATTATTTATGATTTATCTAATAATGCAACCTAGGAATTAATTAATTAAATAAATACCTAAGTAAAATTATGCTAGTGTAATAAATAATTAATTATACTAACATTTGTAATCAAAAAATCCAAATCATTATCTCATGGAACATTATGATGAATAAGATGTTCCTTATTAAGCTATATATTTTATCAAACATTAATCCAAGAAATCAATAATAGTTGCATATAACTTGCACTTCAACATCACATCAAATCATTCCAACAAATTTTTTTCTAATCCTAGCTTAAAAATATTGATCTATCTTATCTAATCAATTCACTATCATCTCAAGATATATCCTTTCCAAATCCTTGTGTTTCTCAATACTATCCTTGAATTGTTGTTTATCATCAACATTGTTATGACTATTGACAATCAATCAATCCTAGCTTGGTTTTCAATAAAATCTCAAAAATATTTTATATCATCACATATCCATATCCACTTGTCAAAATCATGTGAAAATATGAAAAAAACATTCAAAACATCAAAATCCAAAAATATCCAAAAAAGGTAAGCCATCAAAATCCCAAAAATATTTTTGGTTGTCTTTGTGCGATTCGCTTTGAGTTCAATAAATCAAACTACAATGTCCTTTTGTAAATAACGTAGGCAAGGCCATCAATCGATTAGCTCCTGAGGAACTAGGCCAGTCCCCTTAGGTCCCCCTCTTGGTCTCTAAATCTCTCAAAAACACAAAAAATCTAAATATCCTAAAAATATCAAAATAAGCCCCAAATAACCTCAAAAACAAATTTATTTTTTTTAAATATCAAAAATCCTATTCCTATTATTTCCTATCTACAATAAAATATCCATCCATAATATAAAAAATCATCACCTTCACCCTTTGAGAAAGCAATCAACAATTAAAGAAAAAATCAAAATAAAAAACATGCAAGTAAAAAATCGTAAAGACTTGATCAAAATGAAATTAAAACAATGCCTAAGTATTAACTACTTGCCTTTTGAAATCATCATCAATATATTGGCATATGTCTTAATGGATAAATCATTCCTAAAATAAACATTATTGATGGACAACATCCCTAAACATCAAAAAATCTATGGAAAGTGATGAGAAACATTGTTTATCTTATTCTCTTATTACCAAGATCTCCCAAGGATGTCCATAAGGATTTAGAGAAGAAAGAATGGGGCATTGATTGTCAATTTCATATGCTTTGTTTGTTAGATATTTTTGTAATACTATTATGGTGAACACTTCCCTTGTGTGTGGGGAAGTCATTTTAAAAAAATCATTTGAATATTGCATGTTAGGTTCCTCATACCTCTCTGTGCACTATTCTGAAATGCTCTAAAATTCTCACCCAAAGCAAGGTTTTTGTGTTTATGGTATGAGCAAGAATGCTCCTTGTTTACAAATTCAAAGTCCACAAAATAGATACAAAGCCACCTTGGTCATTAATATCCTGGTGCATCATCTCTATTTGCTACATTAATAATGATTTCTATACTTAGTCTCTCCATGAAGCAAAAGAAAAATCATCACATTTTATAAATCATCAAATCATTATCCTTCGTTCAATATCATAAAAGCATTCATATTATCAATCAATCATGATCTATGGATTTTTTAGTAATTAGATCAATATCATTGAATTTCTTCTATCCTCTAAACCTACTAACATTTATTTTAACTAACATCCCCATCCTATACCACAACATCATTAGTACCGCATGTATCCTGCATCCACAAACTCATTAGTGCATATCATAAATCTATCATATCATAGGAAATCATACATCATATAATATCACCCACTATATAAAAATATGCATATCATGTCAAAGCATCAGAAAATACAAAAAAAATACAGCATAATCATCATTACATAAGCATAGAATGAAACCATTAGATCATAAACATAATGCACATTATAATCATCTCATAGACACATTGTATGCTGCATCAAAAAATGGTATATCTCATATATCATCAAAAATGGAAATGTTTGTACAATGTCATAATCAATAAATATGTGTGACATAATATAAACTAGATGAAAAATACACATATATACAAGGCTCAATTGGCCAATGAATGTATATAAGAAAATAATTTATATAAAAAATCCATGTAAATCAATGAAAAGATCATGTAAAATATTAGCCTTGATGTCTATTTGGAGGAGGAGACCTTTGATCATGTTGCTCATGTCCTAGAAACCTATGTGTATGATGGGAAGACCTATCCATTGATCCCCCTACTGATCTACTCAACTCTATACCTATAGGTGTGCTCTGAGCTCTAAATCTAGGTCATCTCTAAGCTCTGGGTACCTAAGCCTCATAAATTGTCTTGTAATATGTGACCTCAACTATAAAATGGTCATGCTCATGTTGGTACTAGGCTCGAGGGATGAAGGAGGATTTTCCTATCTCCAACTATATCTTTTTGATCCTCTCTCTATATATCTCTTGAATGTGATCATATGTATTGGACCTAGCCTAGTCCCTCTCAGCTATAAGGATCACAATCTAAGCATCTTCAACTTGCCTTTGGGTGATATTGGTATCCCTTTCACTAGATCTTGAATCCTTGTCTAGGATTTCCTAATCACACTCTAGGCAAGCTTGATCCCACTCTATTATCACCTATACAAGTCAAGTAGCCATGTATCCATTTGGGGGATATTCCTGTGGTACCTATACCCTCTACTACTAATCATGGTGGTACTTATCCCCTTTAACATAGCGTACCTATTCATCATGCTATTGGTTGTCATCTTGACCCTAATCCTATTCCCTCTATTATTTCTTGAGAGAAATCCTCTGCCTCTAGTGAGCCTCTCTAATCCAAAATACTATGCCTCTCCCCCTCTAGTTTATAACAAGACTTCCTACTCTTGCACTCCTTGAGGGAATGGTAAATCTGAGTGGCCTTCTATGGGCCCACCATGCATCATAATCCTATGTCATCCTTGCATCTTTGGGTCCAACCAGCCATCCCCATCCAAATGGTGACAATGCTTCAAGCCTTGTCAATTTCCTCTATGAATCCACTCGAGGTCCCCATGCATTGACCTCTCTAGTTATCTAAGCATATCCAACATGATAATCATCATCAAGCCTAGTTTTTCTCTCCCCAAATTGGAGGAGGACTCTATCAGGAAGATACCTCTCCAAGATGGTATAAACTCTCCCAATCAAGTATCTAGTCTATTGGTAATAAATGAGCTACTTGTAGTCATCTTTCTAGGCCTTGTAGTCTAGATATGGATGTCAAATTAATTCAGTCATATCATCAAAAACGTACCTCCAATATTTAATTCTTCTAGGGTTTTGATAATGAAACTATTCAAGGTACCTATATGAATAAGAATCATTAGGAACCCTCTAATCAATCCCCTCAAGAATTGTAATTGCAATCCACTCCCATGCCCAATCATGGGTTAATGAGACACCCATCAAAATGATGTTGCCACCATAGTAAACTACCTTGTTCATATCATGATACAAGTGATAAAAAATTTAGGGTCCCCATGCATAGATAGTACCATCCTTTATCATCATCTTGAAGATAATGCTCCAACCTGTTGTGCAGTTTTCACACACAGGCCCCACTGAAAGTAGGGACCCTCTTTCTTGCTCTTTTGATTTTCTCTTTTGGTGTCTTGGCCCTTCAATTTTGAGGATTAGCTTGCTTGGTCATTTTCTTAGATGTTTATCTTGCTCGCATCTAAGGCCCCCTTTTTGATTTATATTGAAAACCTTAACTTTTAGGCTCATTCTGGGTTTTTCGCTATTTTTGGGAAAATCCACTCCTGGCAGAATTTCCCGGTTTCCTTTTGAAACTCGATGACAACTGCTTTCCATTTAAAATCTAGAGATTTTGATCTCCCGCAGAATTCCGTTGTGATTGGATTTTTTCGAGGGTCTGTTGCTTTGTCAGGTTCTCATGTTTGGTTTGACTTGTCTTATCAATTGCATTAATGCTCGATTGTACAACTTCTACGGTGGTGTTAAATCGAATTTTGGGAAGTTTTATTCCATTTGAGTTTCATCATTTCCTTCCTATTGGTTTGGAGTGCTTGATCCTGAGTGTTGTTGGATATTATGAGCACCATTTATATTCTACTCGGACTTTGAGGTTTCTTGTCAGCTTCCTTTGTTTCAATTTCTCTATCCTCATGGTATGTACATGATGCTTTCTCTCTTTTATGATTGAAATGAATTACTTTATGATTTTTGCATACATGCTATGAGTCAGAATGTTGGTATGGTAGGGTTTTGTGATTGATGCTTGGGTTTTTGGTTTTCATTTGGGGCACTTTCATGTTGTTCATGTTGCTATGATTTTTCTTGTTGAATGCGCATGCTTCTTTAGTGTTTTGGTTTTTCTCAAGGTTTGAGTTCCTATCAGTTTTAGTGTTATGTATTTTGAAGCTGGGGGGATTTCCCATTTTGTTCGAGTTCCATTCCTAGGTGAGTGTTTTGAGCTTGTATTTTGACCTTATCTCGGGGTAGCTTGCTTGTATAGGCCACAACGAACCTTTTGTAAACCCTTGCAAGCAAGCAAGTTGAGCCCAAGCTTATTTTGTATGCTCATGGTGGAAGTTTAGAGTTTCATACCTAGGGCATAACCAATCCCTCTCAATATACTGTGAGGTGGGTTTTGAATTCAAGGATGATCTATAGGAGGTCTAGATAAAGCTGGTTTCAAGCTCCAAATCCTCAAATTTGTGATCATTCGATCAATTTAAGTTAGGTCGAGAGAAAACATAGGTATTTGGGTTTTTAGAGTCTTCGCAGAATTCCTTATCTGTTGGAATTCCCCAATTTCTTGTTTTCTCTTTGTTTTTTCAAAATGTACATTGATCCAGATTTCTGCCTACCTCACCAATTTTTGCTACCTTTGGATTTCCTCGGTTTGTCAGTTGCTTGGTCATTTTCTCAAAATTGGGCTTAAATGGTTAAAATTGCATTGACTTCGTTGGAATCCACGCCCTTAGGATTTTCCTTAATGTTCTTGACTCCATCACTTTCCCAGAATTCTTAAATTGTTGCCATTCTTGGGGATTTCTATCTGAGGTGGATTTTCTCGAGGTCTTGCTAAAAATGAAGAATCAAGAGATTGCATGAAGGTTTTCTTGTTGATTATGCATTTTATGATTGATTTGACTTTTTCTAAAGCATATCATGTGATTTCTTGGTTAAATTGATTGATCAAATGATGGACTGGATGCTTGTATGCTCGTTTCACTGGATTTTGCATGGTCCAAAATTAATAAAGAGGTTTAGAGCCTAGTTTATCCAGTTTCCCACCTTTTCATTCATAAGAATTGATGGCTATCAGAGGGCTCCATACAGACTCCCAAGGTACCCTACAAACCATGTTATACTTCTGGAGGTCACAAGATAGATATGTGAATTTGATGTATTTGTAAAGGGGGAGAAGCAAAAGACCAGATTTGGTAATGACTTCCCTTTTAGGATAGGAACTAGTGAAGTATGCCCTTCTATCCACTCAGCCCATGCTTTTGAAGAAGAAATGAGCACTCTTGGTCTCTCCTTCCATTCCAAAAGAGCCAGGTTTGATATAACTGGTGAAACACAAAAGAAGGCTAGCAGAGAATATAGTCACAAGGATGACATAAAGGACTATTGGGCTAACATTAGTGATGAATTTGAAGTCGGAAAGAAGAAGTTCTTCAGGTTGTAGGTGAGCTTAGTACGGTTGTACAACATAAATTTTGTTCCTGATCAGGTTGAGGAGGATGAGAATTTGATTCAAGGCCATACATTTGAGGTTGTGAAGGACAAGCCAGTTGGAGAGGTTGATTGGCTGGAGGAGGAAAAGACAAAATTAGAACAAATCATGGCTCCAATGATTAAGTACACTAACTTATGGCTCAAGCACAAGATGTTGGAATTGGAAAGTGAAGGTGTGTAGTGCACCTATGACTTGATGGGAGACTTGGAGTCTCACTCTACTTCTAAAGAGTCACATGAAAATGACCTCAAAGGTAAAACCAATATGGTCTCTCCTTTCAAAATCAAAACTAAATATGTTCATGCAGAAGAGGTAGGAGATTTGGAAATAGAGAAATCCCATAGCCAAGAAGAGGAGGCATGTATCAAAGAAGAAGGGGGCTGAGAAAGATGAAGAGGACAAGGAATAAGTAGATTCTAGTGTCCCTTTACCTAAGAAAAGGAGACTTGTGAGCTTGTCACAAAAGTAAAAGAAAACTTCTAAGGGAGATAAAGAGGCTGAGCCACCTGTGGTGGAGGTAGAGAGCTCAAGAGAGAAGACACAGGTGTATATTAGGAGGTCAAGGAATCCTTACCCCAAATATAATGCACCAAAAGGAAGTGTTCCTATGACTGCTCCTATCACTGAACATGAAGACATCCCTCCTTTTCATGAGACTGGCAGTGTGCTAGATGAACCAAAAGATGTTGAAGATCCTAAGGACCTGGGAGAGGAAGAATTCTAGGAGGGTGATCTCTACAATGCCGAAGCAGAAATAGACAAAGTAATGTAGTCTCCTTTGGTGACTTATGCGAGTTTTCCTACAAAAGTTCATGAGGATAAATCCCCTCAAAAGGAGGAGATACCAGCCAAGATTCCCTCACTAGCACAAGACAAAGGGGAGGAGCACTATAAAGAAAAGGAGGATTCAGTTAGGGAGATCTCTAAGGAGCCAAGTATTGAGGAGAGTATGCCCAATGTTCAACAAAAAGATGATGGATAGGATAAAATTCAATTAGAGTCTACTATTTCAGGCTAGTTGGATAAAGAATTAAAGAGAAAGAAGATTATAGTGGATGACACTCCTCCCAATTAGGATGACCTACTGGATACTATTGGAAAGGGAAATAAAAAGAAGAAAGCCAGAGTCATTTCCAAGATTGAGAGGGATGAAGCAAACAATAGAGTGGTCCATATTGCTACTCTTGCTCCTGATAAGGATAGAGATGAGGTGACTCAAAAATACTATAGTGTGCAGACTATCAATCTAGGGCATGCCTCCATGGAGCAAGACATTAAGGAGTTTGAAGGCTCTAGTGTTGTGATCCTTGGCTGATTGAGGAAGGAGGTGTAGACTAAGCATGAGTTGGAGAAAGAAAATGAGAAACTTAAGAAATATTTGTAGGAGTTGATGAAATCCTTGCAATCCATCAGTTCTTCCTCATCTGTTGCAGGCTTCCTACCTCAAAAGCAGTATCTGAGTTGGAAATAATGAATAGCACCATACATGTTATAGCCATTTGGTTACAGCGAGTGCAAAACAAGGGAGATAATTCCATCAAGGACATCCTATCAACTACAAGGGATGCAATGAGATCAATAGATTGGCTAAATACTGTGCTATCCCAGGATAAGGAAGATGTAGATCTCCTACTAAAAAAGACAAATACTATCATGGAGTACACTAAAGAAAAATTGATAAGTGAAGGAATTATTCCTTCCTCAAGAATTGCAGAGCCCTAGGAATGGTTTGAAATTCTACAGATGAGGCAAAAGGCTTTGAAGAAGGTATATAAGCAAGGAAGGTAGATTGAGGATGCTTAAATTGAAATCTACAATAGATGTATTTCCTTCTTTGAAGTGATGACAGGGAGAAAGAAATTTGTGCCTAGTCATCTTAACTTGGAGCAGTTGAGAAAATGGTGGTGAGATGTATACTCTCCAGTCAATGAGGGCCCTATTACTGAACATCAGTTGGATGATGAAGCCACCTATATTGCGGTTATTGATCAAAGAGGAACTTCAACTACCTCCTTCTTTTCTGCTTCTTTCACCTCTGACTACAGATCAACTATGGAAGGTTTTAGCTCACGTAAGACCACACTTCTACTATATAGAACCTTCTCTATAACTGGGTTCTAAATCTTTTACTCTTTCATATTGATGCCATAACTAATGAAGATACACTTCAATGCCTTTTTCTCCAATTTAGATCTCTTTTCACTAGACACATAGGCATATACCTCACAGCTAAAGACTCTCTCAATGAGGGCTTCTTACTAGACCATGCTTCAATAGGTGTCTTTTCCACAAGCACCAAAGTGGAGATTTGTTAATCAAATAACATGTTGTAGCTACAACCTCAACCCAAAACCTTTTTTTGAGACCAACACTACTCAACATACTTCTCACCATTTATATTAGTGTTTTATTCATCCTTTATGCAACTCCATTTTTTTGTGGAGTGTAAGGAGTTTTTTATGCATTTTAATTCCATGGTGCCTACAAAAATTATTGAAATTTGTTGAAAAAAACTCACCACCATTATCTTTCCTCAAACACAATCTTTCTACCAGTTTGATTTTCAACCAAGGTTTTCCTTAAACCGATTGAAAAATTAAATTTTACTTCTGAGAAAATAAACAAATTTCCTTCTCAAATAATCATTTATAAATGAAACAAAATACATATATTTTGAAAGTGAAGGAACATTAACTAGACCAAAAACATCAGCATTAATATAATCCATAATTCCAGAATATTTATGAGGACTAGAATAAAATAAAACACGGGGTTACTTTCCATATATGTAATGTTCATAAAAATAAAACTCAAGATTACAATCATCAAGCCCTTCAACCATAATTTTAAGCCTTTTTCACCAATGTGGTCAAGCCTTTGATGCCACAACATTTTTTTCTCTATTGGGAGCTTTAGCTCCAACGAGTTTGCACCCTTAGGAATGACACCTCCTTTCTATACATGATCAGATTTACTTGACTTTGCAAAAGCACTATTACACTGTACTGCACATGCATCCAATTTATACAAAGTGCCAATTCGTGCACCCTTAGCTAGGACCATAGAGCCTCTAGTCATTCTACAAACACCATTTGACAAAGATAATTTCACACAAGCATCATTAAGCTAACTTACAAAAAGTAAATTTTGAGCTAGACCTTGTATATGCATCACATCATTGATTCCCTTCACTCTTCCACCACAAAACTAAATTATGACTCTTCCATAGCCAAAAATCTCTAGGTGAGAATCATCACCTAGATACACGCTTCCACTAAAATATTTTTCATACTTTGAGAACCAACCTCTATGAGAGGTCATGTGAAAGGACACGCCTTATTCAATTAGCCAAATATATTTTGATGCCTGAATCGCCAAGGCTGCTATGAATGCATCTACATCACTCTGAGAAGATTCATTTTCAAAAGAACTATTTTATTTTTCTTCGTCTTCTCCTATTTTCAATATTTCTAAATATGTCCAAATTGCCCATAGTTCCAACATTTCACCTTTGATGTTTTACCAGGAGACTTTGATCTCCCCTATTACTTGGATCTAGACTTCATCTCTTTCTTCTTGCCTTTCTCCTTTGATTTTCCTCAAACAACCAGAGCTTCCTTGGAAATCTTAGAGGATTTCCTCTGTATTGATTTTGACGGCAGTAAAGAAACCACATCTTCCATCTTGAAAGTGGTTGTTGTAGTCCCAATAGCTATTACCAAGCGATCCCATGTGTTAGGCAAATAACATAACAAGAGAATGCAAAAATCCTCATCATCTATTTTCACATCCAAAGACACCAACTGAGCAACAATCATATTAAACACATTCAAATGATCTGCAATATACACTCCTTCCTAGATCTTCAAATAATACAACTTCTTCCTTAGAAATAACTTATTTACTAGATATTTCCCCTGATAAATGTCACCAAGCTTCTTCCACAAAATTTTCACTATCTTCCCTTCATGGACATTCAAGAGAATGGAATCAACCAAGCACAATCTGATCAGACCCTTAGATTTCTAGTCCATTTCATCCCAATCATTCTTTGAGGTTGTTGATGGTTTGTTGATGGTCCACATCTCAAAATTTCCACCATTGAACTTATCAATCTCTATTCTTCTAGATGTCCTCGGCATCTTAAATCTGCAATAAGTTATAAACTATATTTATTTGAAAAACTCCCACTAAACTAGATCAACATTGAAAAACCCATCTTACCCATAAGGACAAAAAATTGGGCAAGATCTGATACCAACTGAAAGGAGAGAAAAGTGTAGAATACACCTTCCTAATACTAATCTTTAGGAGAGAGATACAAAAAATCTTTCAAAACTTGCAATTACATAACGTAAAGATGCACATACATGAATAATAGAATAGACAATAAAGAATGAATACCATATTTTATGTGGGAAAACCCTTACAGGATAAAAACCCACACACCAAAGCAGAGAACTCTTGTATTATAGTAAAATGAATCTTGCATACAAGTTACAGTGTTATGCTCTTTCAGGGTGATTTTCCAGAATGAAATTAGTATCATTGCCTTACAATTGCTTTGATTATCCCACTGATATCAATCCAATGCACTATGGCATTCAATAAAAACTCTTCAAGTGTTACCAAAAATCCAATGTTCCAACTTCCATACCAGACAAATAGTCACAAACAAAATTAACTGTCACCTCAATGAAGTCCTATTGAAATTTTGAAGGGACATGAAACCATGTCTCTCTGAATTCTCACTGTCACCCTGATACACCTATCGCTCCATCAAAATGTCCAAGAAACTCCCAAGAAACTTCTTCTAACATGGTGAAGTCTCATCAATGAAATCTTATTAGAATGTCGAAGAGACAAGCCTCAAGGTTTTTCCAATATCATATTGTCTCCTCAATACAACTTCATCAAAATATTGAAGGGACCAAATTTTAGGTCTCGCTGATATCCACCTATCTCCTCAAAACTTCTCTTCCCGTTATTCATCTAAATGTTAAAGGGACTACAAAACAACTCCCTTTAACATTGACCTATCCCTCTGATGAACTCAAATCCCAAACATTTGAAACCTTATCGGCATGTCAAAGAGACTAACCATTTCATCCCACCGACATTCACTTGTCTCTTCAATGAAGCTTTGGTTGATGCAAACTCCAAACACACCAAGCAATAAGCCGCTTATCTAGATGTCGAGGAGACTGATCACTAAGTCCCCTCGACATGTGCCTGCCAACCTAATGAACCTTTACTGCCAACTCACCAGCTGTACTATAGAATTCCATGGTATTATGGTAAAGATCGAATGTAAAACTTTGGGAAGTTTGAGTTTGATGGAAATTGAGCTAGATTTTAATAGTGAGTTTGAGACACACATTCTCAACACAGATATCAAGTGGACCATAGTAGAAATTAAATGTATAATTCTTCCTAAGAAATATATAGATAGAATATTAGGGATCAAAAGTGAAAGAGGAGGTCTTAGATGTACAATTTTAGATTCAAAAGCATAGTTTTGGACTTATAAGTACAACTATGTGTAAAAGGATAAATTTTTACAAGATTTCAACTAATTTTTGAAAAAAATGGTAAGATATAAAACAACAGACAAGATGGTTGATAATTTCAATGTATAAATTTTAAATTTTGTTGTATTGGTCTTTACAAGAAAACACACCAAGAACTTTAACAAGCCTAAGTATTCAATAAAGGTGTGTTACACTAGTTTGGGCCTAGTAAATATAATATCATAGGATTACACATGAAATTTTTAATCTCAATAAAGAATAGATAAGGTTCCAATGGATCAATGGTTCACCTTTCCCCTTCTCTTCAAGGTTTTTAACACCTCTAAAGAAATACTATGTATCTTTAGGATGACACATGTTGAGTAACTTCAAACATGATAGTGTACCTTGTACCACAACTAGATTAATGTGTGAAGGTATTAGGATTCTAGAAATAAAGTTCATAATGGTATGTGAGAATAGTGATCTTGTTTGATAGTGCCTAAGAATAGTGGGTCTCCCCACTTCTCCTAACCAAAAAAGTCTCAGTAGAATGAGTGTATTTTGGCTTGAATTGAACAATGTTGGCCACACTTTGGGGTAGAAAATTCACTCTCCTCCTTTATATACTCCACTAGAAAACATGGTTGAGTTCAACCTTGAGGTGATGAAATCCCAAAGTAGGTCCCCTATTAACAATAAAAATAATATACTAGCGCTTTTGATCCCTAGGCTTGCATAAAGCACAAAGGGAGAGAATATGAAACTAGTACCTCTTAGGTTAAAATAATATATATGTGAGAAAGAGAGTGCTTTTGATCTTCGGGCATGCACAAGGTGCAAGGAGAGAGCATATGCACTAATAATTTCACCAAACATGGCATACAAATTGTATACACCTAAAAATGGTCACATTATAATAAGTCTGGTAATTAATTAAAATTTAGTTATTTAATTAATCTTCTAATTCAATCTACATATTAATGAATTTAATTATTTATTTATGTTCATTTTCTAATTCTTCTATTCTAATTAAATAAATAAGTTTATTTAATTATTATCACTTTTCTATTTCTTCTTAATTAATTAAATAAGTTTCACAATTTATTTAATTTAATTATCACATTGCTTTATTTTGAATAAAGTAAATATTCATCTTTTTCCAAATAATAAAATCATCTTTAAATCTTCTAAAAATCCATCTCACATTTAATTAAATATTTTAATATTTAATTAGAAACTTCTTATCCATATTCCACACATAATTAAATATTTTTCATATTTTTTAGAAGCTTCCAAATCCACATGTCACATGAAATTAAATAACTTTATTATTTTATTATTGAATTATCTTCAACCAACAAAACTAACTCATAACTAAACTTGGCAAATGGCAAGTTTCCTCTATTTTTGAGTGAAATGTTTTTGTGGGAAGGAAACATCTTCCTTCTTTTTCTCTAGCTTCCATTTTTCTCTCCAACTTCTCCATCTCTCACTGTTCATCTTACCAGACTGAATCTCAACCATTGATCTTTGCCAACTAAGATTTTTCCTTCAAAAATCTATAAATAAGACCTCTTGGCTCTTTCAAAATCCTAGAAATTTTTTTGCATAGTGTTAGCATTATAGTTGAATAATCAAGCATTTAGCATCTTAAAGCATCATAGAACAACATCTTAGCTTTCATCATCTTAGCATAAATAATCATGGTAGAATAGCTTACATAATCTGTTCTTAGTTTTATTATCATAGTTTCAGCATCTTAGCATAGATTTATCTCACATCATTTGGCATAAAAATGAAATTTTCATATCATCTCATTCTCTTGTTTATCATTCTGTTGAGCTTCTAATTACACAATATGAGAGCAAGAAGCTTAAAATGAATCCTTGGAAATAGAGGACAATGGGATAGTTTTGAAGAATTTGTTGGGTTTGAAGTTTGTTTAGCTTTAAATTAGATTCTCTGATATAATGTTTCATTGGTGTGTTGTTTAACTTATTTGTTATTTCCACATATTTACACACACATTTTTGGTGCTCACCGTGGGGCTCTTGCCCCGTTTTTAATATTTTATTGCAGGTTTTCTAGCAGGTTATGACTGGAGATGTAGATTAGCGCATTTGAAGACTGTTCCAATGCATCTGATTGATTATCCAATGCATTTGAAAACTTCTCCAACGCATATAAAATATTCTCTAGTGCATCTGAAAAATTCTCCATCACATCTGATAGACTCTCCAACACATTTGACAAATTATCCAATGCATCTGACCAATTCTATAGTGCATCTAACTAATTACCTAGTGCATATGATCTTTGTTCTATCACATTTGACTAATTCTATAGTGCATATGACCTATGTTCTAGTGCATTTAACTAATTCTATAGTGCATATGACCTCTGTTCTAGCGCATTTGAATTATTCTATAGCACATATGACCTATGTTCTAGCACATTTATAATTTTTTTGATTTGTTGTTTGGATTTGACATGACCACGACTAGTGGTTTTATTGTTTATTTTGGATTAAATTGAACCAATCCTAGGGTATTCATATGGATTAAAATACACCAATCCTAGGGTAGTCATCATACATTCCTATCTTTGTTAAAATGAACATCATGTCTTTTGTGAACCAATATCTTCACGTAGAATAGAAAATCGTCATTTGGGCTTTAAAATCAAACATTTTTTGTTGTGATTAGATGGTGATAGGCCTATGCTCTCCCCTTAAATGGCTGATCAAAATTCCAAACTCGTCTTTTAATTTCATGCACTTTATGCTTTGTTAAAACCTTTAGCAGGTGTGCTCTTGTGGGAAAAAGTACTCACCCAAGAGGAATGACCTAAGTGGGAATGCCTAAAGCCAAGGATTCCAACCCACTATAATCAAAAGTGAGTTGTTGATGAAAGTCCACTCGATGGTAGTGTTCAAGATAACCATCCCCAAAGCCTTTGTTCTAAATGTTGGGAGGTCTCCTAAGGGAATTTATCATTTTCTACACCGAACGAAAACCCTTATTATGAACCTTAATGTAGAAGCTAACTGATTCAATAGCTAAACATTATAATACTCACAGTGCAAGGGGAGGGAAGAATCTACCCCCAAGATACTTTCCATATTATTTCCAAGGATCATTTTCTCAAGGGATTGAGAAATCTAACTTTGAGTATAAGCCTAGAAAAGACAAAAACACAGATGCCCTTTAGAGGGTGACACAGTTGTGTGAGTCAACACAATTTTAAGATGTGGGCTGTGATGATTAAAATGAACTTTTTGACCATTAAGAGTGATTATGCTTGAAGTTTTTGTTTTCTTCAAATACCTATGGCAATTTCACAGAACATACACTTATTTTTTAGATTCTAGGACTTAAAAAAAATTGTCTTCATAATGCATTTTGTGTTTTCAAAACATTAATTTAGATAAGATCATCTAGAAAACACAAGAATTTGACAAATCAAACTTTGAAATTTATGTTAAGGGATTGGAAATCAACAACATTCTTCAAGAAATCTATTGCTAAAAGAATAAACAAACCAAAGAAGCAACTTAGCTACAAGAATTTTTTGAAAAGGATACATTTCTTCTACCAAAGTAGGAAGGTCTTGCTTGACTATCAAACTTTCATCCATAGATATCATGACTTTGATAGAGGATTTATGGATGATTTTTCTTTAGAGCCCTTATATTCACAAGATTATTTCCAATGAAGAGCTCTTTCACAAAGGCATAATCATAGTCAAACCGTTCATCATTCTTACATTCCACAACTAGCAATACAATACTCCAACCATCCAAATCAGTTGCTACAATAGAGAAAAAATTATAAACATTAGGCTCTTTGCAAAATCCTCACATTGTTTCAAACTATGATCAAAACGTCTTAAAGTGCATCAATTTCTGATTTTCAATTTAACTTCCATGTCAGGATCTATCATCCTTCATCCAAGGAAACAAATCTAAAAATTAGAAATTCCTTAATCATATTAATAGGATCCATCATCGTATTTGGCCAAGGCATCAATTATCCAACAAATTTCACTCCCATTTGTGATATAAATTTTAATAAAAATTGATACAAGCATATGCCTATTTTTACAAGGTCTTGAAAATAAAGAGAAGAATAAGAAAGAGAGAATCCACTTTGTAACATGGGTGATAGGGAAGAAAATCCTTTTCATAGGCTACATACACATGGAAATAGTTCAAATGATGAAATAACTGATGAAATGCTTAAAGAAGCTGAACAAGATCCACATTTTCACATAGCTATGGGAAAAATCTTAGAGAGAAATAAAGAAAGATACTTTCTTTTATTGGAAAACCAATTTTCCAAATTTCCTTCTGACTATGATACAAAGAACATCAAAGAAGATCCTGAAAATAACAAAATTTCCTTAAATGATCTTAGTGTTCTTACCCAACAAATAAGGGCACTACAAGGGAAAATAAAGGAAATGCAAGGGGGCACAACAAAGAAGTATGCTTTGGAGGATATTTGTGCATATCCTTTTGATAGAAATCTCAACATGATCCCATTTCCCAAGCATTGTGAAATTCCAAAATTCGATAGATGCAATGGGAAAATAGATCCTATTGACCATGTGAAAGAATTTAGAAACATGAGCCTTGAATTTGCACATGAGTACACATACTTGATGATATTTTTTCCACAAAGTTTGGGTGGGAAATCCATGGAATGGCTTTCTAAAATCACTCCACCCATAAAGACATTTGAGGAGTTGATAAACAAATTTATATCCCAATACTCCTACAAAATTTAACATCAAATAACTATGATGGATCTATGCAAAGCAAAGAAAAATACTAGAGAACCCTTCATCACATTCCTACAAATATGGAGAAGATTATTCATATGATATTTTCATCCAGTTCCTAAAAAGGAAAAGATGGATGTCTTTATTGAAAATCTTAATCAAGAAATGAGTTATAGGCTCAACATTCATTGTCCTGCACATTTTGAGAAGTTGATTGAGAATTCAATCACTATTGAAGGAGCCTTAGTTAGGAGAGGAGTGATAAAACTTGACAAAGATAGTCCAAACTCATTCAATCATAACAACAACAATGACAAATCAAGATTTTGGACTAGAAACAAGAATGTTGTCAATGATGGTGTGGTAGATGCAAACAATGTGAAAGTGAAACCATCCATCTTTAGTCTATCAAGTACTCCTCATAATAACACCAATCAAGGAAATTCAACCAACCAAGGCAATACTAACACCAATCAAGGAACCAACACCAATCAAGGAACCAACACCAATCAAGGAAGTATGACCAATCAAAACAATGGCAATAATTGTGGTAACTTCAATAATAATCTTGGCAACACTCAAAATGAAAATCCACCCAAGTCACAATTTTTTTTGAAATCGACTGAGTTTCACTCCTTTGGGCCAATCTCTTGAGTCAACTTTCAAAGATATTATGAATAAGAAGGTCATCACGTTACCACCTCAAAGAGATTATGAGCCACGAATCAAAACACCATCATGCAATGAGTCATATTATTGTGACTAGCATAGATGTCAAGGACATACGAAAAATAATTTTCAAGGATTGAAAAATTTAGTCCAAGATTTGATAGACAAGGACATCATAACAGTTGAGGGGCATCATGCCAATGGAGATCATCAAGAATTTAAGGAACCTCTTCCAAACTATCAGAAAGGAGAATCTTCAAGTGACAAAGGAGAAAATGTAAACCATGTCTATGATACTTGTTATGCCTTGCATAACCACCCCATCTTTTGCCTTGGTCAAAATGGGTCCCCCTTTGTTATTTTTTGTACTTAGTTGTTTTTGAAACAAAGTTTGGAGTCTAGTTTTGCCAATACTTTGTTTTTCTTTGGTTTCTCTATTGGAATCAGAACCGGAATAGAATCGGGTTCTGAAAGTTCTTTTGAGGCTTGTTTTTGGTTCTATCCCGACAGTCTTTTCTTTTCCTTTGTTTTGGTCTTTAGCGGAAGCGGAGCCAGAGTGGGAATTAGGATGGTTGTTATCAAAATTTGAAAAATCACAATTTGTTCCGATCCCGCCTCCGCTATTTTTATTTTTGCTTAGTCTTAGTCTTTGTGTTTTATTTTATTAGGTCAGTGTTTTACTTTACTTTTTGGTATTTGCTTTTGTTTTGTTTTTAGTTGTCGGACTCGGAGCCGGAATGGAAATGGGGTTTGGAAATTTTATAAATTTGAGATTCCGTTTCCATTTTAGTTCCGCCCCTGCCACTTTTTGTCATTGACTTTTTGACTGAAGTCGCACTGTTGTGAAGTGTTGGTTCATTTTCAGTTCCGACTCTGCATTTATTGTGCTTTAAATGCATTAATGACAGGTTGCTGGTGTAGGTAGAAATTCACATAATTACCTTTATTAAGGGTTAAACTGATCATTACTATTATTGTTAAAGATCTAAGAGCACGAAAGAGCAGTAGCAGAGTTTATTTGAGCAAATTGATCGAGATAGAGAAGGGATATTGTGTGCGAATCAATTCAGAAAGTTAGCTCGGGTTTGTTTGCATTTGAGGTGGGTTTCTAATCTTTGTTGTTCTTCATTTCATTTACTGTTGTGTGTTTTATATATGTTTTCCCGTGCTTTGAATCGCGTTGTTGTTATCGTTTCATTTTAAACGTTTTGTGATTCTTGGCGTGCTGGTTTGAATGGGTCTTTTATATTGTTGGTCGGGTGGTTTCTTTGTTTCTGTTTGTTTTTATTGTCATTTCTTTCTATTTTTAGGGAACTATCGCTTTCACGTCTTAATCGTGATTATGTCGTGTTTGTTTTTGGTTTGTAGTAGATTAGATTAGATTAAGGGTTTTTAATAGTGTTTGTTAAGATTAGAAATCTACAGTGAGGTAGATTAGAGATTTTTAGAGTGAGTTAGGGTAGATTAGATTTATTGTTTAATAAGGGTTTCATCATCTGGTAAAATGGCAAGGTTTAAAACCTGTGCCCTAGTTTTTTTATCGGGTTTGTTAGATTAGGGTTTCATTTGTCTCTGTAATCAATTTAAATAAGATTTAAATAATGGCCCTAAAATGCAATTGTTCCCCATGGTCATATGAGTGTAAAGTTTTTTAAGCTCCTTTTCCATTTTATAGCGACCTAGGTTTTAATCATGAAGTTGTGTTGAAAATGAATAAAGTATTTGATGACGTCATGATTAACATAGGCGGAGGCGGGATCAAAATAGATTATGGACCTAAGAGTTTTGTTTTACAAAAGTCATCGAGTCCATTTCTATCCTGTTTCTGATTCTGAGCTCTAAAAGGTTTCCTTGAAGTATATGATAACATGGGCAGAGGCAGGATCGGAACCGATCTTGAACTTAAGAATTTTGTTTTGCGAACGTTATCGATTCCATGTTTCATCCTGTTTCCGACTCCGCATATAATGGGAAAGTTTTTCTTTAAAGTAACGATGACCAAATTGGAGGTGGAGGCGGAGTGGAAATAGAATATGGAAAAAATGAAAATTCAAAGAAAACCAAATCCATTTTTCATTCCGATCCCAGTTCCAATAACCTCTACGACTCTGACTCTAAGCCCGTTTGTTATTAGGTGAAGTTTCTATATCAATTTTTGCTTTGAGTCCACCAGTATTGTATAGGAGATTGTTTTGAGCTTCTGTTTGGTTCCGACTCCGATGTATGTGTAATAGGTATGTTTTAAAAGCATGTTTTATGATGATATCTAAAGATCTAATTAGAGGTTTCCTTGCAAGAAAATTGAAAGATGTCAGGAACGTCAGGAGAGGCTCTCGAAGGAATCAACTGGTTGGAACATCAAATACAACACCAAAAATAAAGAAAGTGAAACTAGAACAAATTCCTTATACATTGAGGTATGATCATAGGAATCCGGTGGTGAAAGTGAGCAAGGTGGAATCAGACTGGTCAAATATCACGGAAACTAATTTGGGCTAGTATAGCTTTGATAAATTACATGAAGAGACCTTTGCAGAACAAGCAAACTTGACAGGGAGAACACAAAGGATTGTTGAATTCGATCTTGCACATATCACTGTGTTTCCTTTATCAGTTTAGTGTTCGGAGTTGATATTGACAGTAGCTAGTACTTACAATCCTGCTGCAAGATTATGCATGGATTCACAAAATAATGTGATTATAGATCTTACTCCGTAAATGTTCCAAAGTATATTTAATGTTCCTGATCCCAAGAACTTGGTGCAGCTAACTGAAGCAGAGGCATTGGAGAAATATAGCAAGCATAAAGACTCCAATAAGTCTCACTTAAACAAAAAATGGTTAAGCACAGAGAAGAAATCTTTAATCAAGCTTGCAGACCAGCCAAAGAGGGCAGATTTCAAGAAGGAGGTATCTGACTTGATATTAATGTTGTCCACAGTGTTTGGGAAGAGGGATACCTTCCACTTCAAGGAATGGATGTTTCATTTCATTCAAGTAATCTTTCAGGGTGATTACCAGTTTGATTGGTCAATGATTGTTTTTGATGCCATACATGATCAGCTCACAAGGGTTAGAAAAACTAAATCTTTCTTCATGACTTCTTATGTGGTTTATGCTGTAGCAAGATTGGGGATTTTCCCAGGATTAAACAGAGTAGGTATAATAGGAGCTTTGGATGGGCATAAGAAGGTATGGGAACATTATGATCAGTTATCCCTTCAAGTTGCTGAGACTCATTTCAGAAGAGTCAATGATGCATTTTTGTATGTGGTCATCAATCGCTTGAGTGGAGATGCAGGATACAGGTTAAGTCAAGAAGCTATGGCTTTTATTGCTGAATGGGGAAGTTGGTATATCCAATACCCCAAATTTACATACTTTAGGTTATTTGGTTTTGAAGGCCATCCACATTTACTTCCAAGATGCTGCAGTAACAAAACGGTGCTTATGGAGTTTGTGTATCAAGCCATTGGAGTTAATGCTAGGTTTGGGATCAAGCACAAAACTGGATGCCATAAATTTCCCATGAAATTGGGTGAATATGGATGTCAGCACTTGAAGGGAGCAAAGGTATTTTGTAATGAGTTGATACAATTGAAATTGGGATTGTATACAGCTCGTAAGTATTTTGATCCAAGGAAGAAAATGTATGCTTTATTAACTTCAGTGTTCACTAGACACTTTAATTTGTTAGAGGACTTTTGGTGTGATCGGCAGGATGAATATGACTTAAGGAAGAACTATGAAAGATTATCGGTTGCACTTATGGTAGAGTTGGGTTTTAAAGAAAATATTCCTAACACATTAGTGGATGATGGAATTGTATTGGATCCCTCATATGAAGCCCTGAACATTGGCACCAAAAGCTTAGATCCAATAGATTGGAATGAGGAAGAAACAATTGATATTAAGAAAATTGGAAGAGCAGTTTTGGATAGAAGTGTGCAATGGTTGATTATGAAAGCTCAAGCTCCTCAAGGACCAGTCCTTAAGAAGGGTAAAGGATACAAGAGAATTAAAAGAAAGACACCTTCCAAGGAGCCATTAGAATTATTTCCTCCAGATGTTGAAGAAATAGAACTTGAGGTGGTCGATGAAGAAGAAGAGGCACCAGAGGGAGATGTTCCAATAGGATATGATGTTTCTATGCCCACATTGGGTGAGTCATCCACACAAGCCCCACTCACAAGAAAGAAAAGTAAAGATGTTCAAGAAGGAGTACTTCATGCCATGGCTGAAGCTACTAAAGGAAAAGAAGTGGAGGAAGAATTTGTAGAAGTTGAGACAGATTCAGATGAGACTCTGTCAGAATAGGATTTGTGAGAAAACATGCCTCTAGGGCATACTATTGAGCAGATTCTGACACAAGAAGAGCAATGGAAACTATTTGAAGATGCTACAAGAGAGTCTGATGCAAGGGATGCAGCGGAGAAGCAAAAGGAAATAGATGCTAAGGTGCAAGCTGATGCTCTACTTCAACAGCAGCAATTAAAGGCAAAACAAATTGAAACAAGGGCAGCAACTGATGAAGTAGAGGAGCAAATGAAGCAATGAGAGCATGAGCTTAAGGTCAAAGCAGAAAATGATAAGTTAGAATTGATACAGAAGATCCATGATCTTGAGGAGGAGAAATCAAGAAATCGGAGGGAAAAGGAAATCCTGGTTGCTAAACTGAAACTTGTAGAGGAAGCTCGACAGAAAGAAGAAGAAGCTAAAGCTCTAAGAAAGGAAAGAGATGTTGAAGAGCTAATAAAGAAATAGCAAGTTGAAGAAGAAAGGGAAAAGGCAGAGGAGCTCAAAGCCTTAGAAATAGAAAGAATAGAAGAAGAAGAATCAGAAAAGATAAGAAAGGAAAAAGAGGCCGAAGAGCTAATTAGGAAGCAATAGGAGAAGCAAAAGCTAAAAAACTTAAAGCTTTGGAGGCAGAATGGTTAGAGAAGGAAAAAATGGAGAAGGATCAGTTGGGAGAAGAGAAATTGAGAAAAGAAGAAGAAGACAAGAAAATGCTAGAACAAAGAGATAGAGAAGAGGCTGAGAAGTTGGTGCAGATGCATGTGCTGCAGGAGCAACAAGAAAAAGCAAAGGTTGATTCTCAACCTGAGGTAAATGTTCAACCACCCTCTACAATTTCCGCTTCCTCTTCCATGATGATGACTGCTCCTAGTGCTCCTATATGGTTGAAGTTAGACCTGCAGAAGAGAGCTAGAACACCTCCTCAACCTCTTAATTGGGAGGACATGATAAAGGGAATTGAACAGGAAAGGCCTAAGAAGAAGGATAAAATCTTACATTCTTCTAGACTCACAGATAAAGGGGAGATAGTTTCTGAATGTGCCATGCCTATGATAGAAAAGGAGGTAGGGGATATGCAGCTAACAGACTATCAATTGAGTACGGTTAATTTGGGAAGACCCACTAGGAATCAACAAATGAATCTGATTGATGTGGTGGCTTCAACAACTAAATCAAGAATGATGAAGGACAAACAAAATAAATATGAGCTTAAGGCTCAATTGGATCAGTTACATTCATTCTTGAAGAGTGTATCCTCTCCAAGATCACAACAAGTTGCAACTATTGAGACTCCTATTTTGTTAAGCAAAAAGGAGGTAGATGATTTGGTGCAAGTTAGAGGTAATGCGGAGATGGTAGACAAATGGATAGATAAATTGAACCAAGAGGTAGGAGAGGTTTTAGTGAAAGGATTTGAAGCCTACAAGAATACTGAAGGGTTGATTAAAGAGATGTATCAATATATTGAGGCATCAGAAAAACAAGAAGAAGAGTATAAGGAGTATGGTGAAAAGTTAGAAAAGATAAATACATTGCCTCTAGCAACTCTTCTGGAACAGTCTATACTTGAAGATGATAACAAAGACTTTGTAGAGGAGACTTATCACATACTTAAGTTTAGGACTGGCTTTTTGAGCAAGCATAAGGATGAGATTCAAGAGACTGTAACTAATTTAACTGAGCAATTGGAAGAATTAGAAGCAGCTATTGCCATTATTGTAGATATAAATGCATTTACAAAAGAGGGCATGCCTTTTAATCAAATAAAGGAAAAGTGGGATGAAAGATTCCAAGGACTTATGCAAAAGGGAGATGAAGTCGGAGAATTGATGTTAGATCGATTTGTAGAGGTCAAAGAAGAGATAAAAGTTGCAGGGAGAGAATTGATAAAGGTGAAAAGTATGAAGGAGTTTGCTGCAGCTGAGCTGAATCGGATTAAATTTAAAGATGACTGGATTGATGGGCCAGAGATGGATACTCTACAGCAAGTCTTCACCAGCTACGATGAGTTCCTAGAAGATCCAGCTTCGCATGCATGAAGTCTTGCATGCATAATGTTCTCCTTCTTTGCATGTTGCATGCATACAACACTAATAGCTTTTTGAGTGCATGACTTTCTTTTCTCTTCTATCTTATATTTTTGGTTAAGACTGAAAGTCTAATGTAAGAACTCAAGATCAAATTGATCTAAGTTTCCAAGAGAGTCTAAATTCCTAAAAAGGTGCAAAGCCTAAAATAGAAGTAAGGTTCAAACTTTTTGTATATCTATAAATACCAGATGGGTATCATATTGTAAAGGTCAGCTAATTGAGAACAAGATTGGCTTACCTAATGCTAGGAGATAGAATTTTGTAGATTTTTTGCAGAGATACATTGTATTTGATCTTTTACAGTTAATAGAATTACAAGTTTACTCGAAAGATGGTGTTTTGAATTAAATTGTTTGTTTGATAAGGCTGATAAGTGATAATCCATCTGAATGCCAGTGATTGTGCTGAAGCATGATAGTTTCTTATATGATGAAATTCATTAGAAGAAACCAGATTTAAAGATTATCTTATTAGATTGTCATTGAGGTGAAATTATTAAAAAGTCTATTGATCTATAATTTTGATGATGAATGAATGTGTGTTGTTTTGAAAACCCTTGAATGATTTGTGAAGAGTAATTGTGAAGTTAATTAAGCACCTAAAATGTATGCAGTGGTATAGATTATGCTACGGACTGTATCATCTTATGGTTTTATGATCTGTTAGGAAACATTCATTGTTGAAGGTATATGTCTAGGTACTAGGTAAATTCGATTCATACTTATTGGTTTACCCCTTTGTTCTATCTTTTTCTCTTATTTAAAACCAATTGATTTACAGGAACTATTTCGATAAAGAGAGTCATAGCTTGAATCCTTTGTTACCAGTACAGGCCCCTTGAATATTACAGTTGCATGAACCAATTGAGTGACATCAGACAGTTGAGAACCAACTACCAGGACCTTGGGAGTTAGGCTACTACATGTTGTCTTTCTTTTTCAGGAGAAATAGAGTAGAAATATTTTGTTTTAATGTTGTTTGTGTTATTTTAACCATCAACTATCAGAAAGGAGAATCTTCAAGTGACAAAGTAAAAAATGTAAACCATGTCTATGATACCACAATCAACCACATTTACATGAATGACCGATAGGTTAATGTTATCAAGGTCAAGGAAAATAAACAATATCAACAGGTCAATGTAACAATGAGGGGACAAGATAAAGTTGTCTTAAAAGGGAGTTCATCCAAAACAACTGTTCCTCCTCCAAGTCAATATAATTTAGTCAATCAATTGTAAAAAACATCAGCCCAAATCTCTATCTTAGAGCTTCTCAAGATATCCCCAGCACATAAGAACATTTTAGAGAAAGCTCTTATTGACCAAATTGTATCCACTGATTTGGATATTAACAAGTTTCAAGCCATGGTGGGACACTTCTCCTCACCCACTTGCCTATCATTTTCTAAAAAGGATGATGCTTCCATGTCTCATCTACACAACTCATCACTTTATCTAGAATTCATGGTCCATAAAACCCGAATTAGGCGTGTCTTAATAGATGGAGGAGTTGGTTTGAATATTTGTACTTTAAAGCTAATCCTTTCCTTAGGATTTTCTGAAGATTCTATTGATCCAAGAAGGAAGATAACAATTAAATCATATGATGATGAAGATGGAGTTTCCAAGTGTCTTATCATGTTGTCAATCAGAGTGGGACCTATTATAAAGAATACTTTTTTGCCAAGTTTTGGATCGAGACCTTTCTTACAACATACTTTTGGGTCGTCCTTGGATCCATGAGATGCAAGTAGTACCATCAACATACCATCAATGTCTCAAATTTACTTATGATGGACATGAGATAACTATACCAGCAAATCACACCAGCATCCAATTTTTTTCTAATCTTAGAGCAACCCAAGACACTTTTGTACAACATAATAGAGAGGCTCTTGTTGTTTCCCCGTCAAATCATAATGACCAATCAAAAGAGTTGATAAGGAACTTTGGAACAAAACTACAATTGAAGGACAAAGGGGTGGCAAAATATTATTTATATCTCTCTAACTTACCTATCTCTCCAAGATCATATGACCAGCCCACAAAATCCAAACAACAAGTTGCATCAACCTCCACATCAGGAGCACAATCTTCAATACCCATCACAATGTTTGACAATTTTTTTATCAAAGCTAATACTCAAGAAGATGAGGCTGCAGATAGAGATATTCTCAAATGGCTATATAAGGATGAAGATTAATTTTTTCAACACATAAAATTACCTACAAAATAATATGGTAAAGGCTATACTATAATACAAAGGATGGGCTATGAAGGAACTCATCCCATAGGTAAAAGAAAGGAAGGAATTGTAGAACCCATTCAACCTACAATAACACATCCATAGGATAAAACAAGACTTGGATATGGTGAAGATACAAAAGAAGCAAATTTAAAGAAAACTCAAGAAGAAGTAGCTTTAAAGAAATCCCATGAAGAAATAGCTTTAATGGCTCTCATATTATAAGATAACTCTGACATTGATTCAAATGAGTATGAATGGGATATAATTTATAATGATGAATTTTGGAGAGATAAAAAGGTTTATGTCATACAAAAATATACACCCATACTTACACAAGGAGAAAGTTCAAGGACTCAAAAACTTGAATATGTACTTCAAGACAACCATGACTCGAGTGAGGACGATTCAGTTCAAAATGATATTGATAATTGATAGGAGGATACCATCATAGACCTTCCCTATAATGAGAATGTTAACCATGTCTATTCCATGACCTTAACAACCCTTTAACTCACTCAACCACATGATCCTTTGACTTTAGTCCATCCCGAGCTTACTAATTGGGATCAAACTAAACTTATTGATATCCCTATATTCCAAGATGATGAAGCCATGGTAAATTTTCTTTGCTCTTCCAATCCTAAAATAGGTTCCACTAGAAAATCTCATAATCAAGATTTTGATTAGGAGGTGCTAAGTTTCTTAGCTGCAAAATTAATAATATAAAAGATCAATCTAATGGTGAAAACTGAAAAAACGGCAGTGTTAGATCATGAAAAAGGAAAAATAAAGAGTGTATATGATGGTGAAAACATTTCAAAGGCACTAAAGGATGAGAAACTTGACACTCTCCCATAACACTACCAAGAGAGATCTTCCATTTTGATCAAGACAACAAAAACAATCAACATAGAGACTGCAGAACAACCAAAGATCCTTCAACTTGTTGCTTCACTAACAAAGGAAGAGATACCAAAGTTCAAAAAATTATTAAAATCCAATCAAATTAATTTTGGTTGGTCATGTATGGATATGCCTAGACTAGATCCTAATCTCATCATGCGTCATTTATCTATAAGCCTGGGGGAAAAACCAATAAAGAAAAAACTTAGAAAGATGCATTTGCATTTTGCATTGTTGGTCAAAGAGGAATTGAAGAAACTATTGGATGTAGGGTTCATTTGGTCCATTGACTATGCAGAATGGATCTCTAACATTGTACCAGTATCAAAACCTAATGGGCATATCAGAATTTGTATAGATTTTTGGGATCTGAATAAAGCATGTCCAAAAGATGATTTTCCTCTACCTAGCATTGACACAATTGTGGACTTGATAGCTATAAACACCATTTATTCACTTATGGATGGGTTCTCGGGATATAATCAGATCAAGATCGCACCTAAGGATCAAGATAAGACTGCTTTCACATGTCCCTGGGGTAACTATTGTTGGAATGTGATGCCTTTTGGACTAAAAAATACAAGTGCGACCTATCAATGAGCAATGACCAATATTTTTCATGACATGATGCACACTTTCATGGAAGATTATGTGGATGATCTATTAGAAAAATCTTACACAAGAGAGGGACATCTGGAGATATTATCTAAAATATTTGTCCGATTAGATAGATTCAAGGTCATACTTAATCCAAAGAAGTGTGTCTTTAGGGTTAAATCTGGAAAGCTCTTAGGATATATTGTTTCAGAAGAATGAATAGAGGTGGATCTAGAAAAAATCAAAGCCATCATGGAGATTCCATCACCAAGAAATATTAGTCATCTTCTCTCATTTCAAGGATGACTACAATCTATCAGAAAGTTCATCCCACAACTAGCAGACATGATTTTTTCTTTCACACATTTCTTACACAAAAAAGTTCCTTTCAAATGGGAAGAAAAGTGTGAAATGGTGTTTAATCAAATCAAGCAATATTTGATGATTCCACTAGTACCAAGAGATCTACTCATACTTTACATTTTAGCCACAAAGGTATCCTTGGGGGCATTGTTGGCACATGAGGATAGAATAGGAAAGGAGTGAGCTATATACTACATCAGCAGGACCTTGACAAGTCATGAGCTTAACTACACTTTTATTGAAAAGGATTGTTTAGTAGTAGTTTTTTCTTCCCAAAATTTGTTGCACTATATGTTAGCCCACATAGTTAAACTTGTGGCCAAAATTGATCCATTAAAGCACCTCTTGAGAAAAGCTACCTTAACGAATAAGCTATCCAAATGGGTAATGATCTTAATTGAGTTTGATATCCACTATGTAGAATGAAAAGTCATCAAAGGACAAGTCATAGTAGATCAGCTAGTTGAAGCACCCTTACAAATAGATCATCCAATGCTTATTAAATTTCCTGATGCAGATGTTTTAACAACAACAACAAAGCAATCATGGACACTATATTTTGATGGATCCTATACACAACATGTCTCGGGGGTAGGAATTCTATTTTTCACACCTTGGGGGCATACTATTCCAAAATCCTATCAGTTAATGGTTCCTTGCACCAATAACATAGCTGAATATGAATCATTTCTTACTAGAATGAGAGTAGCATTACAATGGAGGATCATAGAGATGCAAGTCTATGGTGATTCACAACTTGTCATTAACCAAATCAATGATGATTATCAGATCAAGGATGACCATTTGATACCTTATAAGAACATGTTTGATGATTTTAAGAAATTTTTTTGTTGAAATCAAGTTCACCCGGATTATGAGAATTGACAAAAAAGTTGTAGATGCCATGGCTACAATTTCTTCACTATGATAACTGTCAAAAAATCAAACTCAATATGAATTCTTGGGGAAAGAATTGTTTACTCCTGCATATGATAATCCCAAGACCCAAATCATCTGTCATCTGGTTGGATTTGATTCCCCTTTATATGGAAATATCTATACCTACTTGAAAGATAATATCTTACCTCCGGATTTGTCCCAGAATCAAAAGAGAAACTTTATATGTCAATCTTCCTGATATACCTTAATCAGTGACACCCTTTATCAGTGTATTATTGATGGCACACTTCTTAGATGTATTGAACATAATGAATCCAAAAAATCCTTACACGAAGTTCATGGAGGTATTTGTGGAACACATTCAAGTCGATTGACCTTAGCTAAGAAACTTGTCAAAATGGGTTATATTGACCAACTATAGAAAGGGAATCCTTTACCTTTGTAAAGAATTGTCCAAAGTGTTAGATCCATGGGAACCTTATTCATGCACCTATGCAATAGTTGTAGCCTTTCACTACAACATGGCCATTTTCTCAACGGGAATTAGATCTGGTTGGAAAAATTCATCCTTCTTCATCCAATGTGCACAAGTTTATAATCACAAAAACTGAATATTTTACCAAGTGGATTGAATTTTTTCCTTTAACAACAGTAACCGACAAACAAATTTCATCATTTTTCTTGAATTACATCATTTGTTGGTATGGCATTCCCAGCTCCATTATCACTGATAATGGGAGACCTTTTAAGAATCAGGACGTTGACAAAATTTGTGAAAGATTCCATATCCAACAAAGGTTCTCTACACCTTATTATCCATAGGGAAATGGCCAAGCAGAGGCTTCAAATAAAACAATACGAAATATCCTAAAGAAGACAATAAATGATGTCAATCATGATTGGCATGTTCAGTTGAATCTAGCTTTGTGGACCTATAGAACTAGCATTCGCACACCAACAAAAGCTACCCCATATTCCTTGGTATATGGAGTAGAAGAAAATTTTCCATTAGAAGTTGAAATACCCTCAATTAGAGTCTCACTAAAGAGATTAATAACTTATGAAGAATAAAAATTTTCTCGACTACAAGAACTGGAACTGCTAGATGAGAAATGACAACATGCAACTGATCAGTTAAAGAGCTATCAACAAATCATGTCCCGTAGCTACAATCACAGAGTCAATCCACAAAAATTTCAAGTGGGTGACTTGGTCCTGAAGGAGAACCCCTGCAATCATCAAGATAGGGAGAAGAAGGGAAAGTTTGAACCAAATTGGCTTGGTCCATTTTTCATTGTTGCAGTAATGGTTCTGGAGCTTATCAATTGTCTACATCTAAGGGGGACCTGTTTGAAGATCCAATCAATATCATTCATCTTAAGAAGTTCTATGTCTGAACAAAAAACATAAGAAGTCTTGGAAAAATACAAAAATAGCATAAAAAGTCCTAAAAAAATACAAAAACAACATAAAATGTTTTAAGAAAATCAAAAAAAGTCTCGAAGAAATCCATAAAAAATCAGAAAATGTCTTGGAAAAATGGTTCCCCTTATGAAAAATTGGCAAACAAGCATCTTGGTGACAACCAAAAAAAAGAGAAAATACAAAAAATGTGAAATAAATAAATTATAAAAAAAAATTGTTGCCTTGATGAAAACCTGCCAAATAGGTGTCTTGGTAACAAGAAAAAAAAATCTAAAAATCTGAAAAAATGCAATAAAAACAAATGGTGAAAACATGGCAATCAAGTGCTATTTGTGAACAAGTTGGCTCTTCCATCTATTAGTTCATGTCCTCCATCCTATCAGCATCATGTCTATCCATCATTTACACATCATAGAGGAAATCGTGTTTCATCATGGTTTGGTGAACATTGTACATATCCATAATAATCGATTGTGTCTAGCTAGGAGCAAAGTACAGACTCAACGGGGGCAACTTGAATTTTGAGTTGTCACAATAGATAGATGGAAGTATAACAAGCATGTTAAACAAAACCAACACACAATGGAAAGACAACACTTGGAAACCAATCAGACATGATCAAAACACTTATCAAAAAACATAACATTGAGTTTTCAAATCAAAATGGATGATCTAATCTGAATAATGATTGAAATACTTTAAGAAAAGTTTGAATTGGTGTTTTATGGATTTTTATTATCATACCTCTGGAGCAACTCGATGATGTCCGAGACTAGAGAAAGGAAGGAGTATAATTTTTCTTTATCTATTGTCTATGATTTGATCATTATTACTATGCAAATTGGTTGTGGGACATGACTCTACAACGTATCATTGATGAAATTTCAGAATTTGCATATGAAAAAGGTTAACTCTTGTCTATTTATACAAGAAATACTTAGTTCATCTCAATTAAATTATATCTAGATGCTTGTATTACCTTGCTATATCAAAAATCATGAAATTTGTACACAGGTCATCATCGGTGCAAATATACCCTTTGATGCTTGTACTAACTTCCAACATTTCAAAAGTTCAATGATGATAAACAAGCATAAAATAGCTCTCAAAATGACAAATCTGCATGTTTAATATAGATTGCATTCATGTTAGTTTTGCATCTGCATTATACATTTTCCAATGTTGAAAAAACATCAAAGACAACATATCTCTCTAACAAAGGATTTAGTACATTTGACATTACCAAAAATAACATCATTAATTTCAGTATCATTATCATTATCATTTCATTGAATCATTATCATTCATTCATTATCATTCATTTTCATTATCATTTCATTCATTCTCATTATCATTCATTTTCATTATCATTATATTCATTTTCATCTTCATTAACTTTCAAAAAAAATAATTCTTTAACATTTTCATCATTATTTATCATTTTCAAAACATTCATTCATTTAAGTTTCTCATTCATTTTCATATCATCCATATATTTAGAGATGTAATCATTTTGCATCACATTATCATTTTTACATCATATCATCATTACATCCATTTACAAAGCATTTAGAAAGCATTATCACATCAGATCATCATCATACATGCATGCATTAGATTAAATATGTAAGCATCAGAAAAATACAAAAATACACATCACATTGCATATCATTTGCATCCATCTCATATAAAATTACAACATCATTCACATGTCATAAACACATCATAATCATTACATAACACATCACAGTAGAAAGTAAATGCATACATCATACATAATCATATCATAGGAATCCATCATATTAACATACATCTATCATAAATATATACATAATAGGTCATCGCATCATAAACATCATCATCAATATCATATTGTATGCATAGGAATCATCATGATATATATACATTTGCAAAGATCATTATCCATATACATATGTCATCATGGAAACATATCATATAGAAATGGAAATGCATACATGAACATCCATCATAGAATAAAATAGACACATGCATAGATCAACAATATCCACTGCATCTCATAATATCAAAACTCAATGTCAAAATTACAAGGATATCAAAACAAGAAGAGATACAATATCATAATGTGACAAAAATGAAAGTGTATACATCATCAAAAGGAATCATGGGACTATGAGGTACTCCCTCCAAGACTCGCTGGTCTTGCAAGACCTCTTGCACCTAAGGTACCTGCACCTACAACACCTATACCAGGATCTGGGCCTAGATCTCTACGAGGTGGTTGTGTCACACACATGCTAGTGGTATGAGAGCAGTTGTGAACTAATCTAGATGTTTCATAAATGAATCTCTACTCTATGGGAACAACCTCATGGTACCAACCAAAATAGTACTCAGCCTCTTTGGTAACCTATGTAACCTCTGCCATCATCGCACCCATGGAGGTCCCTCAGCTAATCTCTATAGTCTCTCAAATAGAGCCATTGCCTGCTCACCAGCCTATCTCACTACATCTCTCTCCACTGTTAGGGTAGTCACCTATTCCTATAGCTACTATATAGTGGATTGTTCTTAAGCCAACTGACCTTGTAGGCTCTATACTATGGATTGTAGGGTGGCTATCTATCCTTGATCTGATGGACCTCCTATGTCGATCCCCTTGCCTATAATGGTATGTGTAATCTATGATATATGTATCACTGCTAGGGCATCCCTACCACCACCACCTCCATCTCCATCATCATCATCATCCTCCTCACTCCCACTCTCCTCCATCTCCTCTCTCCTCTGCCTTTGCCCAGGTCTCTATTCTTTGTCCCCATCTAGTGGTACAAAAGGCTCCTCGGGACTGGTAAGTTGTGGTACTAGATGTTTTGTACCATACTATGCATAATCACTTGTCATCTCCCCTTCAAGAATATCTACTTTGTAGTCCCACATCTATGCACCCAAGGAAGTGAACTTTGTAGCTACTACATCAAATGAAAGCCAAGGTCCCCACACTGAAATATCCTACTGATGGAAAGTATAAATAGTTGAACCCTAGGACATCCCCTATATCCAACAATACTATCTAAGCACACGACTCAGTAGAAATCTCTCAATAACGTATGGGGTGTGGCCAATCAAGTATCGTGAAATAAAAACATATGGCATCTCTCTGGCATCCTCCGACCACTGATCGCAATCTAAGTATGGATGCCATGTAACTGTATCCAAATCATCAAGTAATCACTATCACTAGTCTAATTTTCCCAGCCTAGCCTGGACAACAGCACCTACATATGCAAAAATGTATGGATGCCCAATTGGATGATGTCTATCTGCCACAAGACATGTAACTGCTATATGTTCCCATGCCCAAACTTGAAGCAGGGAACATCTGATGGCCATGCTCCTCCCTCTATAATATACTATTTGATGTAGCTCATGGTATAAATGAGTGAGCATGCATGATCCACATGCATATTTTGTACCCTACATAACCATACTCTCAAGTACTCAACCCCATCGAACAACCAACCCCTTTGACCTATGGTTGGGACATAAGAATCCACCAATGAATCCTGCTAGTACACAAGGCAATGGTGCATACGTCTTAGCCATCTCAGCCCATGGAATCTTATATTCGATAGTATGGTCATCTACAAAAACTCTCCTCAAGGCGTCAGTGCCCCCTGCTCTCTAGTATCATATGTCACAATCTCACCCATCACTGGAATCCGTAGAATCCTATAAACATCCTTAGGAGTGATCGTCATCTCTCCTATCACTAGGTTAAAGGTGTTTGTATCACTGTGCCACCTCTCAACAAGTGCACTCAACAAACCCCTGTTGAGATGCATCTCTGGCATCTCAAGTAATGAAATCAACCCATTAGCATCAATGCCATCTTGATTTGCCTGAAAAAGAAGTGGAATCAAGCTCCAAGTCTTCAAGAATCACTCCCACACCTGACAAATCACTAATCTCTCCTATCCATTCGAAACATATCAAATCAGTCTTTGTGATCAAAGCAACCAATCAAATCACTCAATGCAATCAATGCAATCAATCAAAGCAATTATCTTACTATTTGTTTCTCATCAATCATGAGGAGAAATTTATCTATCTTACTATTTGTTTCTCATCAATCATCAGGACAAATTTATCTATCTTACTATTTGTTTTCTCATACATCATGAGGACAAATTTATCAATTATCCTATCAGACCTATGAGTTATACTATTAGACCAATTAGTTATCATCAGTTGAACATCAAAACTTCACCATCACATGTTAAATTAATCGAAAATCATCCGTCAAGGAGCAAAATAATGCAAACTAGCATAGCTTTAGGAAAATGCACTACAAGATTTATCACATGTGCTATAGTTTTCATTGTATGTGTTGCTACATTAAATGTGCTATACTTTTTATCATATGCGCTACATTTTTCTTCAAATGTGCTATAGTTTTATAGGCATTACAAAACTTATCAAATGTGTTGTAGGATTCATCAAAAGTTCTATAGAATCATATGTGCTGTAAAATTTATCCTATGTGCTACAGAAAGTTTCAAATGCGCTATTATGTGCAAAAACGTGTGAAAAGTAAGAAAAAACATGCCAAAAACACTTAAATTTTGACGAATCAAATTATAAGGAGGTTTATGCAATACATACTTGGGCTCTATAATGTGTCGGGCACTGGTGTCATCAAATCCGCTCAAATCTATGTTGGTGGATAGGAAGTGCCAATTTTCTCACTCTAGAGCTTAAATTTTTTCAAATTCACTAAGGTCACAATGCACAAATGATCTTCAAAATTTACTTTTT
This sequence comes from Sequoiadendron giganteum, assembly GCA_007115665.2. Lineage (NCBI taxonomy): Eukaryota > Viridiplantae > Streptophyta > Pinopsida > Cupressales > Cupressaceae > Sequoiadendron > Sequoiadendron giganteum. Next base: position 475,760,672 of record CM021101.1, on the reverse strand, counting down.
TGCCTATTTAAGGGTGAATGGAGGTTAATTTTATGACATTGTTTTATCCATGGGGAATAATCAAAGATATTCATCTTCATATCAATCTTTCCATAGAGAATTCTATAAAATCATCTTATCGGTTGATGAATCGGACAACCAATCAATGCACATTTTCAAAAATTTCAAAAATTTCAAAAATTTCCAAAATATCAAAAATCTGAAAAAATTCAAAATTTTATCTGATTCATCACCCGAGGGGGCATTCAGGCGTCATTTTTCCAAAATTTACATCTAGGGAAAACTTTTTAATTATTTGAAGCAATGCATAAAACACATCACTTCAAAGAGGGGAAAAATGTATACACCTAAAAATGGTCACATTATAATAAGTTTGGTAATTAATTAAATACAAGTTATTTAATTAATCTTCTAATTAAATCTACATATAAATGAATTTAATTATTTATTTATGTTGTTTATTTTCTAATTCTTCTATTCTAATTAAATAAATAAGTTTATTTAATTATTATCACTTTTTTGTTTCTTCTTAATTAATTAAATAAGTTTCATAGTTTATTTAATTTAATTATCACATTGCTTTATTTTAAATAAAGTAAATATTCTTCTTTTTCCCAAATCATAAAATCATCTTTAAATCTTCTAAAAAGTCATCTCACATTTAATTAAATATTTAAATATTTAATTAGAAACTTCTTATCCATATTCCACATATAATTAAATATTTTTCAATATTTAATTAGAAGCTTCCAAATCCACATGTCACATGAAATTAAATAATTTTATTATTTAATTATTGAATTATCTTCAACCAACAAAACTAGCTCATAACTAAACTTGACAAATGGCAAGTTTCTTCTATTTTTGAGTGAAATGTTTTTGTGGGAAGGAAACATTGTTCTTATTTTTCTCTAGCTTCCATCTTTCTCTCCAACTTCTTCATCTCTCACCATTCATCTTACCAAACTGAATCTCAACTATTGATCTTTTCCAACTAAGCTTTTTCCTTCAAAAATCTATAAATAAGACCTCTTGGCTCTTTGAAAATCTTGGAAAACTATTTGCATAGTGTGAGCATTATAGTTGAATAATCAAGCATTGAGCATCTTAAAACATCATAGCACAACATCTTAGATTTCATCATCTTAGCATAAATAATCATGGTAGAATAGCTTACATAATCTATTCTTATTTTTATTATCATAGTTTTAGCATCTTAGCATAGCTTTATCTCACATCATTCAACATAAAAATTCATTTTGCATATCATCTCATTCTCTAGGTTTTCATTCTATTGAGCTTCTTCTTACACAATTTGAGAGAAAGCAACTTAAAATGAATCCTTGGAGATAGAGGACAATGGGATGGTTTTGAAGAATATGCTAGGTTTGAAGTTTGTTTAGCTTTAAATTAGATTCTTTGATATAATGTTTCATTGGTTTGTTGTTTAACTTATTTTTTATTTCCACATATTTACACACACACAAATTTTAGTGATTAGAACCCAAACGAAGTGTGCAACTACTTAATAAAAAATAAAGAATCTTGCCCCAAATTCGTTAGTAGTTTTCTTTTTACCTTGTTTTCTCTCAACAGTTTCCAATCTACATAGCTTTATTAGTTCCAAAATATCATGTTAATGTTAGGTTAAAAATCAAATTGACAAAATTAGAAGTATGACTATAACTATCAAATGTATTAAACTAACTAAAATTTCCAATATAATTTTCAAATACACCATTGTACTTTTTAAAAGCATCATTCTTATCATATGAACTGAAAAATAGTCAAAATTTCCATTATATTATCAAACTTTTCATTATGGTAAATTACACTTGTAAACATAAACCAAAAATACACCAGAAGCATGAAGACATAGATCATAAGTGCCACTATGCTAATCAAATGCATTATTCTACTGTCAAAAGTCTAGATACACTGTCAGATACACTATTTGGGATCAGATATGATACTCTTCACTTGTGACCTAAAAAACATGGAAACTCAATGAAAATTATTAAATCTAGTGACATGGGTCCCACTAGGCATGGCAACATGTAGAGGAAAATTATTAATTACTGCATTTTGAAATAGAGATGTGGATGATGAAAATATGAATTAAAAATAGTAACACAATGTAATGAAAGTAAAAAATTCACACTTCAACAATCATTCAATGAAGCTCAAGATCTTGGCTAAAAAATGAATAATAAGCAAATTCACCATAGGAAAAGACCTTGATTTGGTTCATTGTGGGCTGCTATTCAAAATAACAATAACTATGAAAGAATAATAACGATATACTAATGATAATGATAAATGCTCAAATATGAATGATACCTATGCTTGATAATGATAATGATAACTTGACTACTTGATAATGCTATATAATTCTCTTGATAGTAATCCTAATCTAGTTCTCTAAGGATATGAATGAAAGATTTGTATTTATATGCTTTACTTGATATTTGATCAATGGTGGAGATTAATTAGAAAGATCAATGGATGAGAAATAGGATAGGACCCAAATTTGAATTTTTATGGAGGGAAAGTTAAGAAAAATAACTGAATAAATTTATTTAATTCAAAATGATAGTGGGGAAATAAATGAATATTAATTATTTTATTTATTTTAGAGGAAATATTTAATTTAAATAAATTATTTTTTATTTATTTAAAAGAGGGGTGATAATTAAATATTTTTTATAAATTATTTAATTATAGAGGTCCAAAGATAAATTTAATTTAATTAATGTTGTAGGGAAAATGATTAATTAATTAAATAATTAAAAATTATTTAATTATCATGGATGAAGAGAGGAAAATGTTAGCTTAATTAAATAATTAGAAATTATTTAATTAATATAGATAGGAGAAACGATAAGTATAATAATGAAATCACAAGATGAAAAGACATGTCATTTTTAAGTGTTTATATTTTCCCTATATTTGAGACAATACATTTTATTGCATTGTTTCAAAGAAATAATAATTGGTGATATTCTTAAGTATGCCCTAGTGGACCATGGGATGGAGGCTATGATGGCCCATTGAGAGATTTTCCAAAGAAAAATATTTTATGGTCATGCTCATAACAAGATGGGTTAGCTAGGCTAAGCATGATAGGACAAACACAAAATCTAAATAAAAATACATTAGGATAAAAAGACATAGCTAAGGAGGGTAAGGGATGAAACCTTAAGGTTGGAAGGGTTATATATAGGGTTGGGAAGGTAAAAATAGCTCATTTTCACTCTCAAACTCTCATGAATCTAGAGTCTCTAGAGCATCCTAGAGCAGAGAAATAGAGACTATGGTAGGAATTCTAAGGGACACACACCAAATAGAGTGTGTATGATATTTAGGTGACTATTCAATGCAAGAAAAGTGGTAAGTGACTATCCCTGCAGAATCTAAGGGTAGATTTAGGGTCATTTATTAGGCCTAGAATTAGGTTAAACCAAAAAAACATTGTAGATGACATTCATATGGTGTGTTGTTGCACAAATGACTTGGAATTATGTATTTATGAAGAAATACAACACATTTGGATAGCTATACAAATGGTATACATCATTATGAAAATGGATGACAAAAATATATTATTGGTATCAGTGCATAATATATAGAAAATGCAACATAGCTGGAAGGACACATTACTTAACTATTAATACTATACAAATTCAAGAAAATTTGATTTAAATGACTTAAAGCATTGCACAATTGTTAAAATTTGACAAAAGAAAGAAAATGTGATGTGAATGGTTGAAATCAATGTACAATTGGTAAAATTACACAAATGGTGAGCTAACCTGCATAATTTGTAAAAAGATAAGGGTAGACTAGGAGAATGAATTTTTGTTTTCATGCAAAGGCTAATAATGGGCAACTAATAGATGAAGGAGGATGTAGACCTATTGATATCCCAAGAGTGGAACCCCATGATGTAGTTGTGACCATAAATGACATAGATGGAGGAGGAATTCCTATAAGTAGTGATCCTCTAGAATGTGACACAATTTTTTGAAATTTGATCCCACCTAGAAATGATGATATTTTGGTAGAGCGATGATGCAAAATCCTAGAAATTTAACGCTACTAATTGGTGAGGGGATGATAACACTCAAGGATGTCTATAGTATTCCCCAAATTTAAATCTATGGAGAGAGACTAATCAATGACATAGATCATGGTAAGAGTGCACTTCACCAAGTATTCATGAAAAATGATGGGATTGAGGAAAATAAGATGGATCTTCAATGGGTCATAAGTCGATTCAACCCACTACCACTAGTAGTAGTTGGGGTCATCATAGAGGTATTGGTTTTAGACAAGAGGTCAAAAGGCTTCTCAACTAGTTGGGGGATGGTATTGGAGATGATATTGGAGGAAGGATTTGTATATGAATGGGGACCTTATGTCCTCACACACCTATACCGTGACATGCACTAGGTGGTCTACAAGTATGGAGAGATCTTGGTTTGTGAAGTGATACTACTACACATATGGTCTTGGGAGCATATACAAAGGATAGATCTAGTGACCTAAAAATTTTAGGGCATAGGATAGCCCTATGTCTACATCTATGTGTGCATGGTGACATATAGACAACTAGGAGACATATGGTATTGGTGTGATGAGATGGATTATCTATAAAAAATCATCTAGAGATATTGGAGGGACTAAAATATGTGGGAGGAAGACATGGATAAAATATGATAATGTAGGAACCCTTTGTATCTAATTTGGAGGACAATTCATATCATTTATAGATAAATTCTAGAGTAGGTATGAAGACAATTTGGTCACAAGTAGGGTGTAACCATAGGAGAGGTTGTGTTTGGCTACAGAAGAAGGGAGGTAGTGTATTATGGGCTAATGATCTCCATGAACATAACTAGCATAGAGCCAGAGTCCCTAAGTCATGTGTCATGAGATCTACATGTAGATGTGATAGACATAAGGACCAAATTAGATTATGATGAATGGTGGGGAAAACATAGGCCCACTAGATTTATAGGTATTAAATAGAGGGTGGGGTAGCCACCGGCTAGAGGAGAGGGAGGATAGTGGGTGAAGCAGTAGAGATGACCTAGTGCAATAGTGGTAGGAGAGAGGGGAGATAGATATGGAGATGGTGGATGGGGAGAGAGATGGTGGAGAGGGAGGATGGGGAGACCAACCAATGGGGTAGCCACAAGGATGATATAGACTAGCACAAGTAGTGAGATAGATACAGGTTTAGGGATAGGCTAAGGGAGGATTATAGGATGAGGATTTGCAAGAATGGGTTGTCATAGCTTTATCCAAGAGGGGTGAGGCCCAAAGGTAGATAGAGAGATCAAGAGAGTATATAGATCAAGATCAATCCAAGAGGGATAGCCTTCAAACATAGTTATCATGTAACCAAGAACAATTATCCCATGTCACAATAGAGAGACTCTGAGAGAGCTCAAAGTTAGTAGGTTAAGGCTCAACTTACCTAGGTGAAAGTTGAGGAATCTGAGAGAGCCTAGAGACAATATGTATAGACTACTATGGGTATACCGACACAATAGGTTATTAAAGAGGCTATTTGGATTACAAGATAGGCCACATATTATCACTCTCTACAAGATGATAGTGCCTAAGGACAAGTAGGATCCACCCTACTCCTTGAGGAAACACAACCAAAAACAATTAGGATAAGATAGATCAAGAGGATATAGGAGCTAGGAGATCATGATTCTTCCACCACCATGTCCACCACAAAGAAAGGGAGAGGTCAGAGGGAGATCCAATTAGGGGCACACATGTACACATGTATGTTTTGATCTTATATGTATTATTTTATTATTATATAGACAATATTACTATGGGCTATGTATATTTGTATTGACATAGCTCATGTATCTCATGTATAGCCATTGCATATTTTATGTTTATATATGATTATACTTTTGTTTCATGTGATGATTATATGATCCATGATGTAGCGTATCTTTTAAGGCCCTAGTTTATTTTTATAGTTCCTATTATAGGAATAATATTTTTATTAAGGCATTAAAAATGATAATAACAATGAAAGGTAGGAAAAAATATATGTAAGCCATAGACTTAGTTCAATATTTGAACTTTTTTCTCATGGTTTTCATGAAATTCCAATGCTTTTGGTGATGTGTAAATATGTATGTGATCTCAAGATATCAAAATCCAACTTTAAAACCAAGGTTAAAGGAAAAATGGCCCCAATTAAGTAAAAAAAGTTTACATGGATAAAGGACATGATGGGTAGCCAAATAAAATGAGAGATACCAACAACCAAGAATGGTAGACAAGGAAAGTATATGCAGATGGTTAAAGATAGCGAATGAAAATGTAATGTAATAATAAAAAATAAATATACAAACTACTATAATACCTCAAAGGTCATGCATAAAAATTCTTAAGATCAAAGTTTTTTATTATATAAGCAACATTTACAAGGTGTTGTACCCTTTACATGGAGAGCCGATAGGGCCAAAAAGGAACTAGCTCAAAAAATTATCAAAAAGTCTATAACTAAAAACAACAAAAATAGGACACAAACACAATACAATGACAATAGAACACTAGCACCACCCAGACCAAAACATTAACTATCAACATTTTCCCATTTTTGGACTAGGAGATTTAGAACATCATCCCCAATCTAGTTGGGTCCTTCTCCCTTAGAATTATTATCTGCTTCCCCTTTGATGACATCAGATAGAGCGATAGTATATCTATGAATCATTTTAACAATGAATCGAGTGAGACAAAATAATTTTTGCTCCAATTTATCAACCCGTTCTTGCAACACACTAGGTTCCTTGTTCTTCCCCTTCCTACTCAAGATCTCCTCTTCCCCTCCATCTCTAGAATTAGAGGAGTGAGTGGAATCATCCTTAAGCCTCTAGTTCATGTTAGAAAAATTACTTGTGCCTTCCACAAACCTTTCATTCATCTCTTCAAAGATGCCTTTTTTCCTTCAATCCTTTCACCAGTCTACCTTGAATCACTAGAAATCTCACCAACAATGGCACCTTTGTATTCTTCTTTAGTCTATGGGACCTCCTCACACTAGTTTGTTCCATCCCCATTTCAAAGCTCACAACAACCATGGTGTCACCCTTGGAGTATTTATCCTCAACACTCCTCCCTTTGTTGTTGGAGGCCAACAAGTCTACTTGGCCCTAAGAAACTATTTTCCCATTATTATTAGCATTGGGTCTGATATCCTTCTTAATAGGTTTATTTTTTAGTTCACATAACCTAATTGTTGCATTAGACTGGGCAAAACCAGTCGTTCTTTTCTTATTTTTAGAAGGGTGTTTGGACTTATGTATAGAAATGGGTTTAATTTCAAGCATGGGGGTTTCCCTCTTAGAACCCTCAGAGGTGGCAAGGGAAGGATTAATAGGGGCCACATTAGGGGGGTACAGTTCCTTAACATGCATAGTAGATATGGGTTTGGGTAGGAATAGAGAAATACAAAATTGGTAGAGCCTAAGGATTAGGCCTTGATGTAGCGGTAAGGGGGGCAAGTCATCTAGGTTGAGAGAAACAAACTTAAGGGTTTCTTTAACTGAAGTTTCCAAAGAAGTAAGCACAAAAAATAGAAAGTTGAGGGTCATCTTGTGCCTAAAGTGGTTTAACAAAAAAAAATGGTAAAAATAAAACACCTTGAACCGACCTTCTAAAGTAACATATTTCATTATTGCAAGACCCACCTTGTCCCAAGGTTTTGGTAGCGCCTTGCGGTCGAAACTGGATTGATTCCAAACTGGCTTCTCATCACCTTTAAAGAAGGCATTGAGACTCTCCAAGTCTTACATTTTAGTGTGTATTTTGTATTTCTTTCCATCACAGGAAAAACTCATCACCTTGCCAATAACCTCTTCATTCACCTCAAATGAAATACCACCCATGGTGACCCTCCTATCCTTCCATGAACCAACAAACTAGGTCAGAAACCACTCATCATGGCCCATAAGATTCTCTAAATGTGGTTCCAGACCACCCTCATTACAAATGTGCCAAGTAATGGGGTCCCTATGAAACTCCTCACAATTGTCAGGCCACCGCAACCCACAATACATAGTAGCAAACCCAGAGATACAAAGATAGTTGTAAAAGTGACTGTCTGTCGGTGAATTTTTCCTTTTTAAAACTATCATTCCCCTGCCATTTGGTATAGCAAGGAGTAATGAAAGAAACCTGACTTTTACATGCTTTAGTGGTTATTTCTAATGATTCTAGCTTCGTGGGGCTATGATTATCATGAAAGATCCATAGGATAAGTCATTTTATAATTGAATCTAGATAATTAATATGTGTTATGTCAAGGGTCAATTTAAAGTGACACATTTCCCCATGTCAACAAGCTATAGGAGGAAATTTGAAATTTTTAAGTACAAGTCAAAGGATCTTATGAAAATCATAAGATAGCCTAAATCATAATTATTAAAAAGATAGGAAATAAATAACTCATTACATGAATCCTAAGAAATTTGATAGGATGTGTAGTACAATTGAGAAGACAACCCATAAAATCCAAAGGCCCCACCGTAAGTAGTGTTGAAGTAAAAAGGCCACACGACACCCCTCTTTAACCTTGCCACCTCACCCAATCAAATCCACATCACCAAAGGACCCATCAACTAGAGCCACCTATACCCATTTATAAAGACATTGTTAACCATCATTGAATATTATATTCCTTTGTCCCACAAGGATTAATCCTTGTATAGTACTGGGTAACACCTCAAGCCTCTTCCAACACTTGTATAAATTCCAATTTGACCCCAAGTTAGCCAAGCTATTGAAAACTTTATTACCTTCTCGATATATGTGATTCAAATATTTTATATCCAATTTAGAGACCAAAAGGTTTATGTCAAGAAGAATTTCCCTGATATTCCAGCTTAGCAACCAACCATGATTAAGAGAGTTAGTCACCAATAAAGATTCCCATTGAATATGCAAATTTTTCATATCCAAAGTGATAGGAATCTTGATTCCCTTGAGAAATGCATGTGACTCAGCCATCATTGAAGAGTGAATACCAATTCCTACATCAAACCCAACAACCAAATTTCCCTTTCAATCCCTAATGATGTCCCCAATTCTATCAAAACTTGGATTCCCTTTAGTCACACAATCAAGATTTAGTTTAAACCAATTCACATTTGGGGATTTCCGAACAATGTTTCATCTAGCAGTATCTTGGAAGCATGAAATGAGTTGGTCCCAAGATTTAAATTCCAATAATTTTCCATTTTAATCTCCCACTTCGTTGGGTCTTTATCTGGAGGTTTCCATTTGTACAGGGAGATACTTGGAATTAGTGCCAAAGACTTCCTTAGGGATCCTTTCAATGTCTCTAAAGATCTAATTGTTCCTTTCCTTCAAGAGGAGCTAGCATATGATAGGGGGAGTTTGTCTCCAAATTTCCATGGGAAGGGGATGTTGGAAGGGACTATTCCAACCAACAATAAATGAAATCAAATCCTTATTCAAGGTCCAGTTAGTGGCCAACCTTTGAAAATATAGGTCCAAAACCTCAACAATAAATGGACAATGTAGCAATAGGTGATCAATATATTCTTCATTTCATTTTCATAATATGCACCTATTCGTGATCATAAAGCCCCTTCTTTTAGGTTGTCTTGGGTTAGAATCCTGTTATGACAAGTCATCCACTAGGAAAAAAAATATTTTTGGAGTTAAGTATTAGTTCTAGACCTATTTCCAAAACTTGCTTTGAGTGCCCTTGTCCAATAGAAGATTGCAAGTCATCTTAACAGATAGGTTTCCCTTGCTTTCCAAAGACCAAAAGAAATTATTTTTAATATTAGATAAGGGGATTCTAGAAAAGGATAGATTAACCTGTAATGAGTTAGCTAGGTTTTTCAAGTCAAGGGAGAGAGGGCATCATAATCCAATGTATTTCCAGCTCTTGACACCAAGGAGACCAATACGGTAGTTACAAACACTCAAGCCAAAAAAACAAGTCACAAATTCCAAGAGGGTTTCAAGAAGCCAGGGGTCTTCCTAGAAGTGAATATAATTTCCTCTACCAAGCTTCCAATAGAGACGAGTTAGAAGTCACTTCCTCATTTTGCAAATATTATTCTAGGCTAGGGACCTACAAGGGTGACCATTCTCAATAAACTGGATGAGGGGGTTATTATCAAGATATTTGGCACACATTATCCTCCACCAATCCTTTTTGTTTCTTAACTGGTCCCATCCAAACTTGGCCAACAAAGCTTTATTTGTAGATTGGACCCTTCTAATTCCCAACCCTCCCCTAGATTTGGGGAGGCACACTTTCTCCCAATTGATAAGAGACATTTTCTTCTTATCCTCGATGCCAGACCAAAGGAAAAATCTTTGAGTATTTTTGAACTTCTCAACTATGTAATTGGGAGTTTTTAACATGGATAGAAAATAGACTAAAGGGCAGCAGTGAGGAGTTGTGGTTTACTAGAATGAATCAAATGGGAACCTTTCCATCCAACAAGTTTTATCTATATATTTTCAAGAATAGTATTCCAGAAAGTGGGAGTGACTTCCTTAATAGTGAGAGGGAGGCCCGAGTACACCAAAGGAAGTGAGATCACTCACATAACCTAAAACAATAGTCACACGGTCTTGCAAACTAGGAGTACAATTAAAAAATAGATCATACTTTTAATATAATTAATTCACTGACCTGAATAAGATGCATAAATATTGAGGCAACTTTTCCATTTCCTAACTTCCACCATCGAGGCCTTCCCAAATAACATAATTTCATCAACGAATTATTGAATGGAAGCAAATTCAAGGGTGGGGGCCAGTTTGATACCTTTGATGGAGCCTACCAACAACATATGAGTATCATTCCTACTTAGGACATCAACCACCATTATAAAAAGATACGAGGAGAGGGGATCCCCTAATGAATGCCCCTTCCAGCCGCAAAGAATCCATGAGGCACTCCATTGACCAAGAAAGAGTACCAAACCATGGTAACACATTGCACAATGATTTTGATCACTTTTTGATTGAAACTAAACCTATCAAGGACTTTGGGAAGAAAGTCCCATAAAAAATTATCATAAACTTTATAAATGTTAAGCTTTAGAGCCATACTAGCATTGTTACACCTATCCATAGAATTTAATATTTTACAAGTGGATATAGTTGCATCCAAGATATGGTGACCAGGGATGAAGCCTTTTTTACTTGGATTTATCATTTTATCTAGGAGATGCTTCAAGTGATTCACTAGGATTTTAGAAAAAAATCTTATAAACAGTGTTACAAAGGCTAATGGTCTGGAAATCCTCCATGGTTTGAGGCTCATCAATTTTAGGCACAAGGGAAACAAAGGTATGGTTAAGTTGTTTGAGAAACTTACTAGAGTTGAAAAATACTAAGCCATTTGAGTAAGGTCCTCACCCACAATGTCCCAAAAGATTTGAAAGAAGGCTGAGGGGTAGCCATTGGGTCCAAGGGCTTTAAAAAATCCCATACTAAACACAATAGACCTCACCTCCTCCAGAGTAACAACCCTCATTATAGAATAATTGTCCTCAATGGATATGGAGTTAGGAAGGGGTTCCAATATTAGAGCATCCAACGTCAGGGTGGGAGCCTCAATAGGAGTAGAGAAGGTCCTATTGAAGTGGCCAGCAGCCAACAACCCAATCTATAAGGGATATGACACCTCATCCCCTACCTCATTTTTTAACTTTTTAATTTTATTTATTTTCCTATGTTTGAGGGTTGATACATGAAAGAAATAAGTATTTTGGTCCCCCTCAATCAACCATTGTATTTTTCATTTCTACTTCCAAAATATTTCTTCTTTCTTCAAATTTTTTTCCCATTCCAAACATTCAATCTTCTCCTATTGAAAATTCAAAATATAGGTATTACCTTCCTCCATCCTCTTTTGTAACATGTCGAGCTTGTCAGACACAACTATTTTTTTGTGGAACACATCCCCAAAAAACCTCTTGTTCCATCCTTTAACCATATTTTTTATGTTTTTGAGCCTATGGAAGATCTAGAACATAGGGGAACCATGCAACAAGATATTCCACCAAGTAGAAATCTTCTTCTTGAAGTCAAGATGGGAGTTCCACATGATCTCAAATTGAAAGGGGAAAGAACCAACAATAGAGTGTTTATTTAGGGTCATAAAAAGAGGGTTGTGGTCAGAAATAGTTTGGGGTAGGGCTATAATATTATCGTGAGGTAAGGCAATCCAACTAGGAGAAAAATGGAATCTATCTAGATGGACCTAGATCAAACCAGCCCCAATGTATCTATTGGACCAAGTAAAATATTGGCCCTACAAATCAACATCCACTAGTCCAATATAGTTCAAGAAGTTAGTTAGGTCAGACATGTTGTCAGGGTAATCCATTAGGCCACCATTCTTCTTTGAGGAGTAAAGAGGGGAGTTGAAATCACCAATCACCATCCATCGGTCTCCTCTATTAGTAAAAATATAGTTAGATATTTCCTACTAGAGGTTTTTCCTCACATTCCTACTATTGGGAGCATAAATTTTGATCAAAGACCAAGAGCTTCTAGTATTGGAAAACTTGACCCCCACACTGTTCTTACAATAGAATAGTTTGGAACTACAGATCCTCATGGGATTTCACATTATAGAAAGACCACCTAAAGCCCCATCCACACCACTATAAGAAAAGAGAGCATTCAACCAAATATAATTTTCTATAGGTTAAAAAATGGTTTCCTTCATCTTGGTTTCTTATAGAGTTATAACATCTTTTTTTCGTTCCAACACATAGTTCTTTAGGGCCAAATGTTTTTGGGGCCTATTCGCCACTCTCACATTCCATGAAAGGACTTTCATGTTGAAGATTTATTTGAGGACACTTCTAGTGTCCTCTGCTTGCCTATCACAATTTCCTTTTTTGTTTCTCTATTCCCAGTCAACCACTGGCTGGGTCAACTAGGCTTAGACTCACCACCCACATTTTCTTTCTTTTTTTTTACTCTTCCTCTTAGGGGTTGACCAAAACTCTTCTTCCATAGCTTGAGAGTGAGTCAACTCAATAGTCTCAATCAATCCAAGACAATACCTAACTAACAATGCTCCATCCTCCTAGATCTCACCATCCTCCACACCCATAGTAAGTGAGGGAGGCTTTTCCAAGGATACGTCTAAATCCCAAGTCACTCCAAAGTTAGGACTTGGGGGTTTACACAACAAGAAACTTGTGGGGGAAAGACCATAGGGCACAATAGTAGAGTCATCCAAGATCCCAACCATATCTATCACAGTCACAAGGTTAGTAGGCCATGTCTTGGTTGGGGACTCAATGATTTTAAGAATGTCAACTTCGAAAGGGAATTCATTAGAAGGTACCTCTTCACTTGGAGCACTAGGTTTGGAGATAGGTCTAATCATGGAATTGCAATCTGAAATAAGGTGGCCCAACTTAGCACATTTTTGGTAGTAAATCAAAACATTTTGATAGAAAACTAGTTGAGTCTAAGATCTGAAGACAAAAAAAGTTTCACAAAGTTGGGTAAAGTCTTGTTAACATCGATATTAACAAAAAAGTGAGAAAAAACTAGCCTAGACATGGATTTGGTGATAGAGTCTAAGGTGATGAACTGACCCAAAATATCACCAATGCTCCTAAAAACTGATCCATCCCAGTATTCCAAGGGAAGACCAGGGAGATGCACCTAGATAGGAGCTGACCTATTGAGATCAATAGTAGGATCAAACCCTAGTTTCCAAAGGAACAAAAATAACCCGTGCTTCCAATAGACCTAGGGGCCCAAAGAAAGCATTGCGACCACATCCTCCTCTGCTATGAACATAAAGAGTAAAATTCCACTAGGCATTGCACAAACACTCACACTACCCTTCAAACAATATTTTGTAGAAACCAATCTTCAAACCATATCAATAGAGGGTCGAAAGGACAAGAACTTTCCAACCACAACATGCTCCATGCAAGAAAAAATCCTATTGCTAATAGCTTTAGGGATAGAAAAATTGGTGTCCAATACTGAGATTACCTCTTTAGGACCAAGAAAAGGACATTTTGAAGTCAAGATCATGTTGGTCAACACCTCTTTCCATCCTTTAATCGGTGATAAATAAATCTTAGGCACTTCATCAGCAATATTTCCAAGAATCAAGGGATCCCCAACAACAAACAACACATTGGAAGCCTCCAAGGACAACACCACATATGTAGAAGAAATAATCTAGTTAGAAGGGGACAGGGGGGACCATGGGGTACCCCCGACACAGGCTCAACCATGCACGTAGATAATTCAAAACAAGGGAGAGCGGTAATGATTCAAGGTTAGAATGATGCAACCTATATATTATTAAGATGGATGTTGTAAATAAACTCTTCTAAAGGTTCTCCTTTAGGTGTAGGAGGTTTATAAGCTCCAAACTATAGTTTTCTATAATGATAAAAGGTCCCAAAAATTAGGTTAAAATTTCCTTTATTATCTCTATCTTGTTGATTTTTTTGACTCTCTTTTAGGATAATATCTCCAATTTCAAACTTTTGAGTTTTAATATTTTTTTTGTAATTATGATGAAAGTGGTTTTGATAATCTTGTAGTGATTTATTTTATTAATATGTATCTTGTATAATAACTTAATATCATCCAACTTGGATTTTTGATACTCTTCCTCATTAATTACATGCTTTAAAGACACCCTTAAGGAGGGGATCTCAAACTCAATAGAAAAAATGGATTCTATTTAAAATACTAGGAAATATGGAGTGGCTCATGCAGGTATGTGGATGCTAGTGTGATATGCTCGTACATCAAGATTAAGCTATAAATTCCAATCATGACCAACCTCAGTGACTATTTTTTTAAGGATTTTAAATATAGTTTTGTTTGAGGCCTCAATCTTACCATTACCTTATGGATAATATGGAGTGGAAAAGTGGTGTTGGATATGGAATTGGTGACAAAGATCACAAACATCTTGATTTTTGAATTTTTTCATTATTTTAATGATAGTATGAGGAATACCATATCAAAAAATAATATAGTTTAGGATAAACTTGGCTATTTTCTTTCCAGTAATATTGGATAATGGAATGACTTCAACCCAATTTTTAAAATACTCAGTGGAGGTGATAATGAACTTATGATCATTGGATGAGGGGTGATGTATTTTTCCTACAAGGTCAAGTCCCCATTATGAAAAAATGCAAGGAGTAGTTATCGATTGTAACTCTTGGGTGAGTGCACGAATCAAATCTCCATGCTTATATCGATAACATTTCTTAGAAAATTATTATGCATCTTGTTCCTTGGTTGGCCAATAATATCAAATTATTAGTAAAATTTTGACAAGGGTAGATCCATCAGAATGAGCCCCATAAATATCTTTGTGCACCTCATGCAAGGAATTTTCTTCTTCTTCTAAGTTAAGACACCTAAGGAGGACACCATCAAGAATATTTTGATACAATGTATCACTAAGGATGAAAAAAAATGAATATTGGAAAATAAATGTTAGGTGAAGGTGTGCTATCATGGATATGAAGGTAAAAATATTGATGCCAAGGGAAATTATGACCAAAAATCTCCAACACTAGTTCATATCCAGGAACATGAAGATCTAGAATTAAAATATTTATCTACCATGAACTCACAATGATGAGTATTATGAGGTATATCCAAGATAGATCCAATAGTAGCCATAGAATTTGTAGCTTTATTATTCAACCTAGGTATTTATTCAAAGGTGATAATTGAAAAGTATTGTTTAAAATCGTCCACCATCCTGTTGTAGGGGAGAATTTTTTCATCCTTTGCTTAATAACAATAATTTACTTACCTTATAAAAAAATAGGAATCTCCATAAACTTGAAGTTAATTTATTTTCCATTAGATAGCCATTTTAAGTCTAATGATCATAGCTTCATACTCTGCAATATTGTGTGTGCAAGGGAAAGATAGTCTATATGATTTTAGGATACTATCACCTTGTGGAGTGATGAAAATAGTTCAATCTTGGATCCATGTTGAGGTTGAGATCTATCAAAATATAACTTCCACAAGAATTAAGGGCTAATGTTAAAAATTATCTCATTTGAGAATTCTGAAATAAGGAGATGATCCACATATAAAGGAGAATATACTAGTTGATCTACAATAGTTTTTCCTTTGATAGATTTACAATATACATACTAAATATCAAAATCATTAAGATCATGGCCCATTTCAACATTCAACCAATTAGATAAACCTTAGATAAAATGTACTGTAAATGATCCACCTTACAGATGAGCTTTGTTTTATGATTAAGCATACACTATCTCTATTTTTGTGATGCAAAGACAACATATAGACATGCTATTTCTATTGGAGTTTAATTAAGATCATATTTGAGCAATGTACAACTAATATAATAAATTACCATCTATTTTATTGTATTATCATGTTGTGCAAGGAGAGAACCAAATGTAGCTATAGTAGCCAAGATGTATAATAACAAAGGTTTCCCTTGAATGGGTGGCATCAAAATTGGCAGTGAAGCGAAATTATATTTTAGTTGTTGAAAGTCTTGTTGACACTTATCATTCCATTTGAATGAGAAATTTTTGTGTAGAATATGTGTAAATGGATGACACTTGTCTGCTAGTTGAGATGTTAAATGCTTAATTTCTTGAATTTTTCCCTCAAAGGGCACACAATTATTTTAGGTTAGTGGGAGGAGGCATGTCAACTATGGCATTTAATTTAGTGGTATCCACTTCAATGCCCTATACGAGATAATATATTCAAGGAATTTACTAGAAGTGACACCAATGACACATTTTTGGGTTTTTATCTCACTCAATATTCTTCTAATCTATCCAAAATTATTGCAAGGATAGCCAAGTGAGAATATCTTGTGACCAAATTTTATAATAAATCATCAACATAATCTTCCATGATACTATGAAAATGATTGTAAAATATTGTTTTCATTTCTCTTTGATGAGTAGCCCCTACATTATTTAAATCAAAAGGCATAGCATTTCACAAAAAAAAATTTCTAAGGGTAGTTGAAATTTGTTTTATGTTGATCTTCAATGGCGATACATATTTTATTATAACTTGAAAATACATTTGTAAAAGCTAGCATTCCATGTATAGCTATTAAATCCACAATCATTTATATGTTGGGTAGGGGAAAAACACCTTTAGGACAATATTTTTTATGTAAATTTTAAATTTATACATATGTGGATGCCCCTAGTGGGTTTGTTAACTAGAACTAGGTTGAAAACCCACTTAGGATAATTAAATGTTTAGCCCTCCTTCTAGCGCCAAAATTTGAATTCCCTTCCTAGACCTACTCAAACATGAACAAACAAGTGATCATTAGTCAAGAAACAAGTAGGAATTAAGCATTCCATATGAAATTCATCTAAGCATAATAACATTTTAAAAAATTAGAATATCAAATAAACTACTAATGAAATACTATTCTAATACTCAAACCAACATCCCATAGAGGGGCTATTGCTCCTTTGATGTGAAAAGAAGCCCTTTCCTAACCCCTTGATAAGCTTGATGATGGATTTGTGATGAACGAAATTTGAAATTGCCTGTAATCTAGCTAAATTACTTGAAAATGATGAAAACTATGGAATGAAGTGCCTATAGTGATTATGCTCTTAGTTGTGGATCCTCATTGTGAGAATGATGCCTCTATTTATAGAAGCCAAGGACTAAAGAGTAAAGAATGGGGAGGATATAGGATTAAAAAATGGACCAATAGCATGGTGCCACTTGTCAACATGCTAATGAATCTTGGAGGAGATGTGCTCACACATGTGTGAGAACATCTTGTGAGATAGGATGTGTAAGAGGAATGAATGACAAGGTGGCTTGTGTAAGAGGAGGTGTAAGACTATTTAAAGCCAAGGTGGCTTGTGTGTAAGAGCTCTTTAATGCCAAGATGGCTCAAGAAAGGTGACAAAAGTCCTTTGGGAGGGAAAAGTCAAGTGGGTGGAATATTTTAAGAATATGCATTTTTTAAAGAAAATAAGGAAATTAGTAAATCAAAAAAATTGTTTTACATGTGCAACTTTGTTAGTTGACCAAGGTTGACTTACCCTACGGTGGAGTTAAAAACTAGAGGGATCGGGGATTAGTGTTAGGAGCTAATTAATTTAGGATTAATTAACTTAGATGAGATTCATTGATTTATGACATTTAATTTAAATGTTTGAGTTTATTTAACTAAAATGAGAGGATGTTGGAACATTAGGATTTTAATTAAATAAATTGATTTATATAATTAAAAGAACATTATGATTTTATTTTTTAATCAAAAGTGGTAGACCACAATATATATATTATATTGAATAATAGTTATTATAAAATATTGGTTCAAGCAAGCATATCGACAGGAAAGAACCAGGAGAAGAAAACCTCCAGTTATAGCTCGACAATGGACCTAAAGAACCTAAGATGAACTGACCCCCCCTAGAACTTACCCACTTTATATTCAAAGCCCCATTACAAGACCATCACCAAACCCTTTTTAGATACAATTTGCACACCTTTACACATAAAGCCCAATTTACAAAAATCAATCCCCATTACATGACCGTGAGTTAGCCCATCCTAACTCCACATTGAACACCTTTACATATAAGGCCCACTTTACAAAAACTCAAACCCCATTACATGAACATGAATTATCCCATCCTAGAAACACATTGTACACCTTTACATTCTCATTACATAAAAGATACAAATATCCCAATAAATTCCAAAACTCAGAACCTTCTGATAGTTGATGCTTAACACCCAAAACTTGCATACAAAAAATACCCTACAAAATTGAAGCAAATGATTAGAAAGAAGATGAATTGTTTCCTACACCTCTTGGGTCGTTCACCAAGCATTCCTCATGTACTTGATACCTTTTAAAATAATATTCCTAAGAAGGAACTATTACATTAATATCCAGAACATAACGGTAACAATATTTTCCTTTGGCAACCTGAGGATGGACTTTTAATTGAAAATCATGTACACAAGTATGAACCCTCAAAAGGGAAATTGCATGAAAAATTACTCTTAATTTGATCAATGTCTTCCATGAAAAAAGTAGACCAATACTTGGCCAGAACTTGGTATAGATGAGATGAGGCATCATGCATATTTGACAAAAACATACCTTGGAACACTTCTTCATACTTCTTTTTGTAGTGAATTAAATGCTTGGGAAAAAAACCTCCTATGAGGCCATCCCCTTTGTCAAAATCATATTGCTCCACAATCATAAGAAAAGAATCATTTTCTAGATACCTTCTAACTTCGAATTTAGTAGCTATAGCTTTTAACACATTATAATTCTGAACCAAATCAAAAATATTCGACAAGAAAATAGACAAAA
Organism: Sequoiadendron giganteum; assembly: GCA_007115665.2. Taxonomy (NCBI): domain Eukaryota; kingdom Viridiplantae; phylum Streptophyta; class Pinopsida; order Cupressales; family Cupressaceae; genus Sequoiadendron; species Sequoiadendron giganteum. Next base: position 475,741,249 of record CM021101.1, on the reverse strand, counting down.
TATTTGTTGGAAATATGACCCTTTGAATATTTTTGTGCAACACATCTTCCCCGATAATGGTTGAAACACAATTAAACACATACTTACAATATACCTTGAAGACTTTATGTAGTTCCTTCTTACCAATACTTGATGAAAACAACTCTTCCCATAGTTTCACTGCAATCAACACTCTAGTTTTTCACATAACACTCATTAATCTATGTAACCTTGCACAATACCATTAACCACACAAAAAACTAGGCAACTTTGCTAATTAGCAAACCTTTCAATATTCTAAAACCAACAAACAACTAACATGAGCCAAGTGAATAGACTCAAGCCTTTTTAAAGCTGAATTTCACATCTTCTTGTATGCAGCATCTTACAAGTATGACACACTTAGATTACCTCGATATGATGCCCACCTTAATTGATAATTTTTGACATATGAATGATCAAGCCAGATCAGTATTGGTTTGAGCATTAACACAAAAATGACTAATGTGCAATCATTTAAATGATATTCTTGTCCATAGCAACTCATGCCAACCAACTTGGCAAAAATATAAACAAAAAACCACTTTCTACATAATTGTACATTCGCAAGACATATTTCACACTTGGCAGTGAGATAAGTCCAAGTATGTCATCCTTGCAGATCCTACTGATTTTCCACATCAACAACCAATCGTAGCTCTGTACTATTGACAGCGTCGACACAAATTAACATACAAATCAAAAATCAAGTAATTGAAATGTTTACCCACATTAACGTATGCTAACTATAATGCCACAACCCTTTCTAATTTAGCAATGTACTTCATTTGATCTATTCCAAACTACCATCTAGATAACACCACATATGTCGACCTTGAAAATCCTATAGATTTACCATATCAACAACCATTTATTGATTCTCTAGATTGTATGTGACCACATTGTACTGCAAGTACCACCAAATGACAACTTACAGTACACATGTGTTAAAATATATGCATTGAGAGCCCTACTTTCATAAGTCTTACACACAACTCCATGTGCTTAAATTGCATATTGAGAACCCTGCACTTACAATGCTAACACAATTATTACTTTCATAAGAATAAAACATGAAGAAACAAAGCACTTGGCATAAGGATAATACACAATTCACACTTTCCTAAGGATAAAACATGGAATACCACAAGCACTTGACATATGGAAAGAAACACACTATAACCCCAACCCCTTTGACGAGTAAACTCCCAACCCCTTTGAAGAGTATGATTAAAAACATAACCTTGTACACATTAAATCCTTCTTAAGTAGTTCAATCATATTAGGGAAATCATTTAATCCATTGTTATCATTAATGATCCTAATCTCAACATTATCATTTTCTAGACCTACCAACAAATCCACTACCCTATTGCCTTCCCTATAAGTATGAGAAATAACTGATGATTCTAACTTGTCTAGTAACTCCCAAAATTTGTGTATTAAATAGCTTAGATTCCAATTATGACCTTTCCTTTCCCTTAATGCATTAATAGTTAATAATGAATCATCTTCAATATGAAGATTTAAATATCCTAACTAGATAGTTGATTCCAACCCCAATAATAGAGCTTGAGCTTCTACGCCGTTACTTGTGCCATGTTGAAGATGATAAGAAGAGGCTACCAAGACTAATCCTGATGCATTTCTTATGCAGATTCTTGCACCTGAAGAACCTGAGACACCCCATCAAAATTTAAATTAACAAACTCTGGCACGGGTGGTTTCTATTTAATAAGTGCTTTGTCAATTTTTGAATTACCATTTTTAAGCATGCTACCATCAAATGACAACTTGATATCTTTCCACTTTGTTAAAATATAACTATCCCAATTTGTAAATATTGAATTGATAAATTATCTTTCTGGACACAAGCATTAACCCCTTCAGATATAGCTTTTTCTATCTTTCCTAGAATTAACTCTAATGAAGACTTCATTTTTCTAAATATTCACAAATTCCTCTCCCACCAAAGATTCCATAAGACAATTGTCGGAACTATGAACCAAATGCATGCGTAGAATGAAGACTAAAATAAAATTGGCCAACTCTAAAATAAATCCCAAATCCCATTTGGAAAAGGAATCAAGATTTTCAACTTATTTATAATAAAACTCCAAACCTGATTGGAAAATATACACTGCAAAAATAAGTGATCTATAGTTTCAAATTCCACTTCACATAGCAGACATTTGAAAAGATCAACAATCTTCAATTTAGACAAATGATCACTTGTTAATATTCTATTAACTAAAGCAAGCCATGCAAAGCTTCTAGCCTTTGGAAGAACTTTATTGTTCCAATATACATGAAATATGCTCATTAGGGTTGAGACAAGAATTTAGAGCTTGCCAAAGCCGCATATCCTTCCTTCACTGAGTACCTTTGAACCTACCCATATAATTTTTTTTGGCTTTGTAGACAAATAAACAATTCTCTCCTTTAGACACTTACTGAAAAGATCTATCTAGCATGCATTTAAAGAACTATTAGATGGGCATTTCCAAATTACCTTCCCAGTCAAAGAATTTGTTGATTGTACATAATCTAATAGATTTTCTCCCCAAGATTGAGATAATATTAGTTATACCTCATTCAAATCCTGATTTGTTGACAACATGACCTTTCCATTCCATGATTCTACCCAAAACTTCACACTCTAACCATAATTTACCTTCCAAGATGCATAATTAGTAATGAGGATCCTACTATTCACAATGAAATTCCAAATGTTTGAACCCTTAAGGGGGTCTACAAATATGAGAATTATTGAAGGAATTCCATTGTCTAAGTACTTTTCTTGTAATATTTTGGCCCACTTAGCTTGAGGTTTAGTGTACATATTCCAAGCAAGTTTGGCCCCAAAAGCCTTGTTACACAACAAGAGATTTTGAATGCCTGCTCCTCCATGTTTCTTTACTTTTGGAAAACCTTCTAAGGAAATCAAACGAAGGATCTTATAACCTTCTCAATTTCTGAAATTACTGAAACAAGAGCTTTAAGAAGTGCAAGAAAATAATTTGGAATTGAAGCTAGCACTGAGTTAATTAAGAGAATTCTACCTGGAAATGAAATCCATCTAGCTTTCCAAAGAAAAATTCTTGACTTAATTCTATCAATAACCTTCACCCAATAGGAAGACTTATTTGAACCTTGAAAAAAAGGAATCCCTAGATAAGAACAAGGCAAAACAGCTTCTTGGAAGCCTAATGTAGTAACAATTTTCTCTTTTAGATCATCAGGAGTGTTTAGGGCATATATCTTTGATTTTTGTGCATTTATTTTCTCTCCCAAAGCTGATGAATATTTATCAAGAACTTTTTTAACTTGCTTAGCTTCCAACAAAGATGATTTATTGAATAAAAGAGTATCATCAGAAAAAAGAGAATGAGTGATAGATATGCTCAAATTTGGGATTTGCACACCTTGCCATAGATACAAATTATGCTTAAAATAGATATATCTGCTTAGGGATTCTGCCCTAATTATGAATAAGAAAGTGGAAAGAAGATCCCCTGCCTTACTCCTTGCGTAGAGCTAAAGAAGCTAACTAGAGTCCCATTTATAATTATTGATAACTTAGACCTAGACAAAAAAGACATAATCCATATATTCCATTGTGTGCAAACCCAAATTTTGTCAGAACCTTATTAAGAAATTGCTAGTCTACCTTATCATACACTTTCATCATGTCCAATTTGACAATGAAAGCAGACAATTTTGACATTACTATTGTATGCAACACTTAATGTGCAAAAATTTCTCCTTCATGTGTTTCCCTTCCGGGAACAAAACCTCCTTTCTCAGGAGAAATCATCTTTGGAATGAAATGTGTTAACCTTAGATAAATCACTTTTGTAAAGATTTTATAGATTGTATTGCATAATGAAATAGGCCTAAACTCAGCAAAAGTTTTGGGGTCTTTGAATTTTAGAAAAAATTATAATATTTGTTACATTAAACTGTTTGAATATAAACCCAATTCTCCTAGATTCTTCAAATGCCCATAAGAGCTCAAAGCATAAAAATTTCCAACCTTTCTAAAAAAAAGGCTATAATTCCATCAGGCCCGGGTGCCTTTTCTAGATGAAAAAAGAAAACTACATATCACAATTCCTCTAAAGTAAAAGAACTCATCAAAAATTTATTGTCCTTAGAGGAGACAAGATGAGGGATTGTACCCAGTATTTCCAATTCATCTCTAATTCTATTATCATCTGTAGATTGTGGAGCTAAAAGTAGTTCAAAAAAAAACTTAATTCCTTCCTTATTGATATCCTCTTCTTGTGTTAACCCTTTACTTGTATAAAACTCCTGAATTGTTTGGATCGACTTAGTAGCCATTTTAAATTGAGTTGAAGCATGAAAAAACTTTGTATTATGATCGCCATATTTTAACCAAAGCTCTCTAGACTTTTTCCTCTAGTAAATTTCTTCCATAGAACATAATTCTTCCCATTTTGACTATAACAACTTCTACTTATCATAAAGGTCAAAATCTAACCCACTTTGAATTATTTTCTCTTGAACTTAAGTAAGATCTTTAAAGACTACCTCTTTTTGTTGAAAAATATTTATGAAAACCTATTTGTTCCAAACTTTTAGTTGTTGCTTCACATGAACCAATTTACAATGGAATTGAAACATTTTAGTCCCTTAATCATAAGGATAATTAACCCACCATTGTTTCAAAAGATCCATGAACTGGGGGTGGTGAAGCCACATTCTTTCAAACTTGAAGGATGGTTTTTCTCTTGGCAAGGAAATGTTTGAGATATCCAGACCAATTGCAAAATGATCAGACCCTGGATAAGGAAAGGTTTGAGATGTTAATTTATGTTTAGAGATAATCCAATTTGGGAGACTAAAAACCTATCTAATCTCTATGCAATTTGAAGGAAACCTTTCCTCTTATTCATCCAGGTGAATTTCCCAGAAATTGGCTTTACATCTCTCAATGCATTCATTAAAATAAAGTGGGTAAAATCTGCCATCACTCTAGGTTGGGGACTAATCCCACCACTTTTCTCTTGTAGAGAAGATATTGCTTTAAAATCCCCTACTATGATAAATTTATTATCATGTAGCAGTCCAATTTTCCTAGAAATATCATCCCATAGATTTTTCTTGTCCAATATGGATGTAGGACCATAAATATTTATTAACCAAAACTGGAGGTCAAACTTTGATACTTCTATAAGCTACTAGGAATTCTCATTTCTATGATATGACATTGATTTAGGGTCTCAAATGATCATTAGACCTCCAAATTCCCCTTGGGTTGGAGAATTAGTAGATTCCCACTTGTTCTATTTCTTTATAAATGAATCAAATACTTCTACTGAGGTTTTTGTCTCCTACAATAGGAAAATATCTTATCCACAAGCATCTATTAGATGCTTGATAGAAGAACACTTGTCAGAGGAATTAATACCCCTAACATTCCATGAAGAGATCCTCATTGATCCCGAAGAGATCAACATGCTCTCCTCAGCCTCTTGCTTAACATGGATTCAATAATTGTCTTTTGAACCCATGCTTCAATTTGTTCCTTCATTTTGGTAAGGTTTGATTTCCTACCTCTCTTCCCAGGTGAATTTACTAAATTTTGAAGAGGCATTTGTGATATCATAGCAGTGTTATTAAAAAATGGTGGTTCCTCAAAAACCTTGACCATATGCATGTTTTGAGAAGATTGAATTTCGTGAAAAGCTCTTCCCTGAGAAACTTGAGTTCCCTTCTCAATCAACTTTTGTTCTTCCATAAATAAGTTAGCTCATTTTTTTTCCCTTCAATCCAACTTCCTATTGTGGTATCTTAGCTATATCTGCTAAGAGCTCTATTTGAGACAAGCTGCCCATTTCCTAAAATTCTTCCTCTTCTACTATTTCATCAAACATGTCAGACCCTACTAATACCAATATTTTTTCTGCTAGGAACTCAAGTTCAGCATCCGAAGATCTACTAGTTGAAACTAATGCTAAATTATTTACATTGTGAAAGGTCCCTAATTGTCCATGCATGTCCAAATTCATTTTACCCCTCTTTTCACATGTCCCGGATAAAACCTCTCGAGTACCTTGAAACATTAATTTCCTCACTATTTCAGTTATATGGGGTTCATAAATTGGAATTTCCATTGGAGAGTATAAATTGAGCAATAATCTATGTAGGCCTTGCATTAATCTCCACATGTTTATAGACAATTTAAATTCCAATGTCGCTTTTCTAGATGATTTACTATTTACAACCCTACCCATTAGAGAACCTTCCTCTTCTCGCATACTTTTGTGAGATTGGGTCTCTTGACTACTACACCCTTGGTCTTGACTTGGTTTGGACCAACTTATTTGTTCACCCATTCTATTTAAAAAAAAACCTTGTTCATTCTTTTTTAAAAATGCATTGTTGACCCCCTCTTTTAGCATTACTCATGTGGATATGATGCAAAGAGGAAGCCCCTAGCATGCACTGGGAACAAGAATGACCTATAGTATGACATTGAAAGCAAGTAGTTTCAAAGAATTCAAAGTAGATTTTCTATTTCCAACTACCAAACTTTGACGAGAACAAAACCTATTATGGAAAGTGTTTTCTCATATCCATTAGAACACATGTTCTAGTGGATTTTGATGTTATTTTAAAGAATTTTGAATCATGCATAAGGTGTACTCCTAAATGATTTGTAATTGACTCAACCAAATTCAATTCCCCATACTCTAAAGGTAGAGCAGGCATTTGAAACCAAATTGGGAAAAAATTAAAAGGAGCATTTTCTTCATTAAAATTTGGAATCCAAGGTTGCATGCACAACCCTGATCCTTGGAATACCCAAGATTTGATTCAAAATATTGCATCCTTATTTTCTTTCTTATCAAAAATAACTACAAAATAACCCTTTTAAAGATTTAAATAAAAGACTTGTTGAACCCCATCCCAATCATCGTAAATTAAATCTTTTAAGTCATTCAATGGTAGTGTGAGTTTCCAAAACTTACAAATTAGGGCTTTCTCTTGTAAATCTTTGGTTTGAGGCAACAACATAAATTCTGGAAAAGAAATCTTTAAAACATTACTGCCTTCTGAGGGAAGGTTTGGAGATTCTTGTTGAATTTTTGTAGCATGCAAGTCAACACCCTCCAACTTAGAATCCTTCAACCTCCAAGCTTTCTTTGAAACCACTCTACCAGATTTCTTTTTTCCCTTGCCTATTTTCTTCTTTTTCCACAACTTCCCCTTTCAAAGCTACATTTTGCACTAATTCTTAACCTCGCCATTCTCAAAAATTTCTTTTTGTGCCTTCTCCTTCTCTTTAATTTTTGGATTAAAGGAAGTTCCTTGCTGCCGAGGAAACAGTGCTAGATTATTTAACAGAATCCCTTGCTTAGCTCCATTCATCAAGCGCACACTATCAAAACCCTTTCTTGCCAATTCTTGAAACCCTCTTTATGAACCCTTTGAATCCCTTCTTGCAAAATACTTAAGGTCTACTTTAGCTTGCTGGTATGACCTCTGCAAAAAAAATGAATCCTTATCATGACACCTACTCTAAAACTCTCTATTGTAAAGGGTATCTTGCACACAAATGTCAATAACCTACTTCTCATTCTTGTTTACAACCCTATGAATCGACAACGAAGCCCAATTCAAATATGTATAATGATGTTGCCTTTCCCAATACTACCTATTATGGTTGTCTCTATGACCTGTATTATGATGTGCTTGGTTACTGTGCATAGATTTGCCATGAGACTGCCATTGTCGGTTCACCATTCTTCCATTTATCTAACATTAGGATTTTAATTAAAAAAAAATTATTTGTTTAATTAAAGGAAGAACATTAGGATTTTATTTAAATAAAATTAATTTATTTAATTAAAGGAAGAACATTGGGAGATGATGAAATAATCTAATAAAATGTATTATCCGATTTTAGGAGGAAACTCAATTAATTAAATAAGCATTATTCAATTAATTGGTTAGTGTGGAAATTATTAAGGAAGAATTGGTGTTAGTTAATTAGGATCAAGTGCATGATATGGATCAAGATATTTTGAGTGTCTATACTATTAAATCCACAATCATTTATATGTTGGGTAGGGGAAAACCATCTTTAGGACAATATTTGTTTATGTACATTTTAAATTTATACATATGTGGATTCCCCTAGTGGGTTTGTTAACTAGAACTAGGTTGGAAACCCACTTAGGATAATTGATAGGTCTAATAAATCCAACATCAAAGAAACTTTAAAGCTCCACTTTGACCACAAAGGCTACTTGGGGATGCATCTTACGATTATTTTATTGAGTTTGCTTTGAGAAAAAATGTCAAATGGTGAACCACTAATGCAGGGTCAAGACCCAACATATTTGTATAAGATCACACAAAATTTATTGTTCTCTTTTAAATAATGTCATAAACTTTATTATTCTCTTGTGTTGATAATGACGCTACAAAATATGTGGTCTTAGGGTTTTTAGTTGTTCCTAAGTTTTCTTCTTATGTTTTTCTATGATGATATAGGGTTTTTCTTGATACTTAGACATGATGGGAATATTGAGATTCCCCTTTTCCTCCTCAGATAATGATAGATCATATTTTTCCTTAGGGTATCATCTCACTATGTTTAATTATTTATTTCTACAAGTGGGGAGTTTTGAACTATCACCAAAATAACCTTTTGCATCTAGATTAATGACAAAACCAAATTTATAGTATTCTAAAGGTATAGTTTCTCTTAATCCCATAAATTCCACAATGTCATAATTGTGGAATGTGTTGAAATGAACAAGATAATTGAGAGGTAGGGGTGAATCAGTTGTAGAAAATTAAACCTTAAAAATCCCCCAATAGTAATCAGATACATAAGCACTCATTAATCCCTTATTTTGTTAGAATGATTAAACATGAAATGTAGATGACAAAAATTAAAATCATAGCTTCATACACATGAGAACACCATATTTATGTGGAAAACCCAATGAGCGAAAAACCACGGTGAGGATTAGGTCACAATAAAATTAATAGAAAAATCGATACAAAAGGACTCACTACCAGAATAGGACACACTATCCAAAAAGGCTCATAGCCAAGGCTCACTTCCATAGAAAGAAAAAAAGAAGATAGAAGAAAACATTTATATAGAAAAAACACTTATCAATGCAACAAGGAGTCCACCATAATTTCTCACACACTTTCGTAGTCTCACATGAAAGATATCAAATGCCTTCAGCTCATTGCCTTCAAGAACCCTAACATGAAGTTCACACTTCTCTTCTCAATTTCACATCACACATCACTTGCAATAATCTCACATCTATCTTGATTCTTACTCTTTCCACACACTCTCTTTACATCAAAACCATACATATTTATATAAGGATTTAGCTTAAAAACTTTCTCCAATGTCACCCACTAGTTGTTATACATTCAAATTCAAAATAGGTCGGCACCTAAACACTCCTACGATGGAAAGGAACAAAATTCAACCTACATAAATCCTTAATTAGGACCCAAATAGATCCCAACACACTTCAGGACACTTTTACAAGCCTCAAATGTAGTGTTAAATATAAGGTCAGCCAACACCCATGCAAAACACCAAAGACATTAAGTATACACTTCCTTAAATCAAGCCAAAAGTTCCAAATAGAATAATTCACTTGAAATCAATCTAAAACAATCCCAAAACTTCTTAAAGTTCATTGAACACTTCATCCAAGCTCCCATCAACAAATAATTTAACTTGAGACAACTAATAACCCTTATTTTCATACTAATAAATGAAACTCCCACTATACTACACCAAATCAAGTAAAAAATTGAACACAAAAATATAAAAAAATTATAATCATCTTCTCAAATTTGAACAACCTTAAACCAAATAGCAAAGAAAAAAAGAGCAAATACATTTCTCCCAGACCATAGAAACCATCACTAAACAACTAGTTCACACATTGGTGAAAATATCTCACACTGTACAATGATCCAAAAACCCAAATTATGAATATAGCAACCTCTTTCAACCTTAAATAGCCTATAAGATCCACACAAGAATCACATACATAGAAATAATGCGGAGCACAATACTAGAGCACAATATGAACATTTTCACAACACGGTTTACTTTTTTTATTAAATATTCTCAAAAGAACTTGGAAAGCAAGTACCAAAAACATCATCTCAGCTCATTACTTCATACCAAATCATCTTAAGACTCTACAACAAAATAATAGCTCCATGTACTCACAACACTTCCTCAAGGTCTCAACTAAACATGCATAACTTGAAATCTTTTTTTCCTCAACTTTCTCAATATCCTCAACATCTTCATCCCATAGTTGACATCAATGACAACACTAGTCAATAGACTTCCTATTGACATCAAGGAAAACAACATCATTCTTGCAACAATCTCCCCCTTTTTCATTGATGGAAACACATGATGTGAAAATCCACCAAAGACCACACAACAACTCTGAACACTTTCTCCCTTTTTTCAAGATTAGATAGTGTACACAACATTCCTCTTTTTCACATGATTCTCTCTCCCTAAGTAGATAATTTATTTTTCACATGATTCTCTCTCCCCCTTTGACATCAATGGAAAAGGATTTTTTTTGCATTGTTCTCCCTCTTTGACACTAAACCAAAATTACCTGCTTTGAATAATCCCCCCTAGGATTACACCCAACTAAATCAACAACATAATGACAACACATGACACTACCTACTCCCCTTGAGAGGTAACCACAAACATCATTCTAGAAAAGAGATATATTCATAGATCCACTGGATTGATGCACCTCTATATGCATCTAGTTCAAGAAAGAAGGGGAAATAACCCCCAGCTTATCTCATAGATACTCAAAATTATCCTTAAGAAGAGCCATAGTAAATATATCAACAATATCATCCTTTGTAGGAACATGCTCAAGCTTCACTTCATTCTCCATAACCTTCTCTCTCAAAAATTTGTACCTGATAGATATGTGATTTGTCCTTGAATGCATCACTATATTATTTGAAATGTTTATTTCACTTGTATTATCACAAAAGATAGATATAGGTTTTTCAAATACAACTTTGATATCCTTCAGTACTTATATCATCCATAATACATGTGTACAACATGATTTTGTTGCAATATACTCAACCTATACAGTGGATAAAGAAACTAAATCATGTTTCTTAATCAACCATGACACCAATCTACATCCAAGAAAGAATGCGCCATCAATTGTACTTTTTCTGTCATCAACGCAACAAGCCCAATCTACATTTGTATAAGAATTTAATGTGAAATTAGTATCCTTAGGATACCAAAAACCATAATCTAGTGTGCCTCTTAAATATCTGAATATTACTTTCACTACTGCAATATGTGTTTCTTTAGGATCTTCTTCAAATCAGGCAACAAGACAAATTACATGCATGATATCCAGTCTAGTAGCAGTTAAATATAATAGTCCACCAATCATAGATCTATACATGCTCTACTCAACCTGAGGTGAATCGTCATCTTTTCTTAATTTACAGCCAGTCACCATAGGATTATATATTGGTTTGGAGTCATCTATTCCAAAATTCTTCAACATCTTTTTGACATACTTAGACTGTGAAATGAAAATCCCTTTATCAGTTTGATTGATTTGTAGACAAAGAAATAAATTCCTCCCCAAATACTGACATCTCAAATTCTTTATGCATTTCTTCAATAAATTTCTTACACATAGCCTCATTTCCACCAAAGATAATATCATCCACATATACAACTACTATTAAGATTTTGTCCTCAATTTTAAAGTAAGTATTACTATCAATGAAGCCCTTGTTGAATCCTTGATGTATCAAGTACTTTTCCAATCTTTCATACCAAGCTCTAGGAGCTTTCCTCAAACCATATAGTGACTTATTCAACTTACATACCATATTTGGTTGATCTGACAACTGAAAACCTTCCAGTTGTTCCATGTAAACCTCTTCTTCCAATTCACCATTTAGAAAACTAGACTTCACATCCATCTAATAGACCTTAAAATATTTATATTTTACAAATTCCAAAAAAATTGTTATAGCTTCCATTCTAGCCCCAAGACAAAAATCCTCCTCAAAATCTATACCTTCTACTTGTGAGTAACCCTTACACACAAGTTTTTCCTTGTTTCTTACTACTTCTCTATTCTCATCCATCTTGTTCCTGAATACCCATTTAGTTCCAATTATGTTTTTATTTTCCAGTCTCTGGAAAAATTCCCAAGTCTGATTTTTCTCTATCTATGCAAGTTATTCTTCCATTGCCTTCATCCAATGCCCATCCTTACATGCTTCACTCACTGATTTAGGTTCAAAGTTAGAAAGTAAACACAAATTTACCTCAACTTCAGTAGGTTTGCTTCTTGTCAATACACCTTACCTCTTATCTCCAATGATCTAATCTTTAGAATGATTCTTTTGCACATACTTAGGGGTTTTAGGGGTCTTCTCTAGAGCTTATTCCTCTTCAATTTGTACTTATTTTTCATTAACTATTTCTTCTACTTCTCTCAAATCAAGTTTATTTGACACATATCCATATATTGCAATAGAATTATGCAAGATTTCATCAACTTTAGCATTTCCACTTTCAACTATCTTTCTCAATATTTTGTTGTAACATCTATAAGCTTTGTTTATAATAGAATATCCAAGGAATTTTTCTTCATCAAAACTTGCATCAAACTTTCCTAAGTCTTCTTCTTCTCTTTGGTGTAACATTTTCTTCCAAACACTCTGAAGTACTTTAGAGTAGGAATCCTTCCATACCATAGTCCATAAGGAGTCTTTATGTTGTTATCTTTACCTTTAACTCTATTAAGTATGTAAATAATAGTATGAATAACTTCTCTCTAGTAGACTTGCGGTAGATTTTCCTCTTTCATCATAGTCCTTGTAGCTTCTTGAATAGTTTTTTTTTCCTTTCAACAACTCCATTGTGCTAAGGAGTTCTAGGGGCAGATAAATGCCTCTTTATTCCATGAAATTCATAAAACATGTTAAACTAATTGGAGGTGAATTCACCACCTCTATCAAACCTCAAGAGTTTTATTTTTAAATCCATTTCATTATCAACCATAACTTTAAACCCTTAAATTTATCTAATGCAACAATTTTTTGTCTAAGAAAAGTAACCCATGTCATTCTAGAGTAATCATCAATCAAAAGAATAAAGTATCTATCACCTTGTAGAATTCTCACCCTTGTAGGACCACAAAGATCTATATGCTCTAAGTCTAGTATCAAATTGTTCCTTTCCCTTAAAGCTACTCCTTGCTTGTTTTCCAAATTGACAACTCTCACAAAGAACATTGATAGGCTTTGTGATTCTAGGTAAATCTCCCATAGTGTGAACTGAACTAATTCTTGGCAAATTATCAAAAATTCATGTGAGAAATCCTCTAGTTCCATAACCAACTATCATTAATCTATAACATAAAGCAATGGACATCAACACGCTTAAGCCGATATATGTTTCCACCTATTCTCTTTCTAGTAGAAATCATAGCTTTGAACCCTTTCCGGATCTCACATGCTTCATCCTTAAACATAATATTATACCCTTTGCTACACATTTTTCTAACACTTAAGAGATTATGTCTTAAGCCCTTAACATAGTAAATATTTTAAGTATTATGCTTTCCATCAAAATTGATTGAACCTATTCCAAAAAAACTAGCTCTTGAATCATCTACAAATTTAACTAGTACTCCATCATACTTTTCAAGTTTATCAAACTTACTTTTTTTTTTGTGGTCATATGATTAGAGTAGCCATTGTCAGCAACCTAGAAATTCTTATCTACTTTGATATTAAAAGTAGATATCAGAGTACCTTCAACCTTATCCTTCATCTCTGGAGCACTCTTCTTTCACATAGTAATCTTTCTTAATCATCTTTCATTTATTTTCCTTGTTCTTATTGTTTAAAGCTCTTTTCAAACATCTAGAAGCATAATGACCTATACCACCACAACTAAAATGTTTGAAAGGTAATTTACCTTTATACTTATCGATGCCTTTTTTCACCCTTCTCATAAATTTAACTTCCAAATTATCAAGATCTTCATCACCTAAATATTCAACCCTCTTTGGTTTACCATCCTTGAAAGCAGTTTCTTTTTTTGTATTTTTCTTTAGTTTTCTCCTCTCAAATGCAATCAGATTACCAATCAACTGATCTCTAGAATAATTATCAAAATTAACTATTTCCTTAGTAGAAAATACCCTTTCACTGTAGCAATTCAAAAGAGATCTAGTAACTTTCTTCACTACTTTAGATTCTTTAACTATTGCACCAAGGCCTCTCATATTACTTACCTATTCATCAACTCTCTATATGTAGCCTTTTGTTGTTTCATCTTCAAACATATGCACCATTTCAAACTGTGGCGTCAAGTTCTACAATTTTTCTATCTTGACCTTCAAATCTCCTTCGTAAATTTTTTCTAACTTATCCCAAACTTCTTTAGCAAACTTCAAACTCATAAAAACTATTTCCATATTTGAAATACTATCCACAATAATGTACCTTGCTCTAGCATTGATCTCATGTGCTTTGATTTTTGCACTTGTACTAGAACCACTTAGAGGTGGAGTGTATGTATTCAGATAAGCCTTCTCAGTCTCATATCCCTGATCACATAAATATCCTTCCATATTTGTCTTACAGAATGCATAATCTGATCCATCGAATCTAGGATATTCCAAAGGAATCTTGTTCACCATCTTTAATCTACCTCAAGTGGTTAAGCTCTTCTTCAAAGAACCAAGCTCTGATACCAATTGTTGAAATGAACAAGACAACTAAGAGGGGGGTGAATCAACTATATCAAATTAAACCTTCAAAAACCATAAACAATAATCACAACTCCATACACATGAGAACACTATATTTACATGGAAAACACAATGAGTGAAAAACCACAATGAGGATTTATCTCACAATATAAGTAATAGAAAAATTGGTACAAATGGTCTTGTTTCCACAAGAGGTCGCACTATCCAAAAAGGCTCACAACCAAGGCTCATTTCCACATAAAGAAAACAAGAAGATAGAAGAAGAATGTTACAAAGATAAAACACTTAATGCAACAAGGAGTCCACCACAATTACTTTCACACTTTTTCAATCTCACATGAAAGATATTGGATGCCTTCAAGAACCCTAACATGAAGTTTACACTACTCTTATCAATATCACATCACACACATCACTTACAATAATCTCACATATATCTTTCTTCCTACTCTTTCCACGCACTATCTTTGCATCAACACTATACATATTTATATCAATTTTTACCTTAAAAACTTTTTCCAATATCGTCCACTAGCCATTATACATTCAAATTCAAAATAGGTCGGAACCTAAAAAATCCTATGGTGAAAGAAATGAAAGGAAATCTACATAAATCCTTAATTAGGACCCACATAGATCCCAACACACTTCAAAATTCTTCTACAAGCCTCACATATAGTGTTAAACACAAGGTTAGACAATACCCATGCAAAGCACCAAAGACATTAAGCAAACACTTCCTTAAATCAATCCAAATTTTTTTGAGAGCATAATTCACTTGAAATCAATCTATAAAAATCAAAAAACTTCTTAAGATTCATCAAACAATTTATCCAAGCTCACATAAAAAAATACTTTAACTCAGCACAATTGATAACCCTTATTTGCACACTGATAAATGAAACTCTCATTGTATTGCACCAAATCAAGTAAAAAATTGAAAACATAAATATAAAAAAATTATAATCATCTTCTCAAATATACACAACCTAAAGCCAAATAGTGGATAAATGTGGAGAAAATACATTTCTCCCATACCATAGAAAGCATCACTAAAAAACTGGTTCACACACTAGTGAAAAAAATTTGCACTATATAATGATCCAAAAATACAAATTCTAAATATAGAAACCTATGCCAACCTTAAATAACCTGTAAGATTCACAAAGGTATAGCATCAAAATATAAAGAACATGGAGCATAATACTAGAGAAAACTATGAACATTTGCATAATATAGTTACTCTATTTATTAAATTTTTCTCAAAAGCACTTGGAAACCAAGTAACAAAAACATCATCTAAACTCATTACTTTATTCCAACTCATCTTCATAATCTATAGAAAAATAATAGCTCCATGTACTCACACCACTTCCTTAAGGTCTCAACTACACATGCACAACCTATTTTCCTCTTTTCCTCAATTTTGTCAATATCCTCAACATCTTCATCCCATAGTTGACATCAATGACAACACCAGTAAAAGAACTTTTTGTTGACATCAATGACAACACCAGTAAAAAAACTTTTTGTTGACATCAATGACAACACCAGTAAAAAAACTTTTTGTTGACATCAATGAAAACACCATCATTCTTAAAACATAATGTATGTAGAATAGGTGGACCTTGTTGATCCCAATCTATAAGCTAAGGATAAAAAAGTGAAATCTCTTTAGATTGTTGTGTAGAGAGGAATGATACAATTGATAAGGTGAAAATGGAATATTCTTGAAATAGATTAGTGATATCCATAGAGTCTTGAAAGGAACCTTATTAGGAGAGCTATATATAATTCCTTCATCGTTATGTCTTTTTTTATAGATATACATTATATGATTCCTTATTATTGATGACCTAAGCCTTTATCTTGGTAACCCATGTTTTTAATTATGTGAAGACCTTTAGGATAGTTTTCCATTGTTAGGATAGGTAAATAATCTTTATCATCCTTATATAGCCAAGTTGAGACATACACTTCAATTTTTTCATTTCCCAACTCACCCCAATGTAAGAATATGGTAGGTTTATATGTGAACCACATTTTATAGGTCTTGTTTAGGTTTAGGTCTACCACATGTTTTATGTGAAAGTGGAAGTTAGACCACATAAAAATATTGTTTCATGTTGTACTCTCCAAACTAATTCTCATTACCTTGAATCTTGATCTTGAGAATCGTAGTGTGTGGATCAGATAATGAGAATAAGGAGGATGGGTCTATGTAATATGATGAAGGTGAAGTTTCCTGATTGTTAGCTATTTGGATGGGTTTATGGTATTTTTATTCCAAGTTTTTGCAATATTAAAAAGGGTGAGGTTCTCAAAATATATTAACTTAAACACCCTCATAGGGGAATTTTAGGAATTAATGATGTATAGATGGAACATCTTGTAAGGAATTTATCCATGGATGAACAAGAGGGATGTTATATGAGAGATCAAGATCTAGGACTTGGGAAATGTTATCCATCATACCGGGGCTAGCTTAAATTAGGAATTTTATTATTCCTATAAACCCATACTCAACATCATCATAGTGTAGATACCTAAAATTGGTCTAGGCCTGTGAGTACACATTCGACATAATTTTCTATAGTCCATGGTCATGATTAAATAATGTCAATTATTTAATTACCCTTTCTAACACATATTTCCTCTATTAATTAAATGCCCCTTTTTAATTAATTCATTAAGTCATTATTAATCTTTATTCAACTTGATTAATTAAATAAATAATATTTATTTAATTATGTCGCTAACTTATTAAATCCTCTTTCATAATTAAATAATTTATTATTTAATTACCCCTTGGTCATATTTAAACTATAATTAAATATCTTTATTTAATTATTCATTTAACCCCCTTTATCTATAATTAAATATTTATTATTTAATTATTCATTTAATCCTTTTCAAAAGTCAAATTAAATAAATGATCTTTATTTATTTAATTAAATCTTCTATTTTCGAATGTTGAATTAAATTAACATTTAATTCATATTTAATTATTTATGTCACATTCCTCTGTCAACCAATTATCTAATCGTCCACTCACCTTCTGACTCGAGATCTATTTTTAGTTCTCCAATTATCTCTGAATTCAACTGCTGATCATCTCTGTAGGAAGACTCTCCGTCACAACTAGTCGATTAACTAGTTCTAACTCATATGCATGTATGCGTTTATTAATTAAATATCTTTGTTTAATTAATTAACTCAACTTTGCATTGGAATGCATTATTCTTCAACTTCTAACTTTGTCTTTTGCATACAAAGTCTATTTCTTTTATTTTTGAAGATGAAGATTGGAACTCATGTTCTAACTCACATTCTATCTATCACATAACTCGTCACATGGCATTCATCAATCTCATTCGTCAATCTCTCTTTCAATATGAGCCGATCATTAGAAAACACACAATCTATAAAATGGCCTGTCATAATCATTATTCCTCCTCTCCCGAAATCATTATACATTTTTGAGAAGAAAGAATCTTCGATATTTTGCTAAGACACTCGACACAGCTATACTTGCATTCAAACACAAAAATATGAGTTACATTTGGTGAACCTAATGTGAGCACGCTTCAAATTTCATCTTTCCATTTTCTAT
The DNA here is from genome assembly GCA_007115665.2 of Sequoiadendron giganteum. Classification (NCBI taxonomy): domain Eukaryota; kingdom Viridiplantae; phylum Streptophyta; class Pinopsida; order Cupressales; family Cupressaceae; genus Sequoiadendron; species Sequoiadendron giganteum. Next base: position 475,722,781 of record CM021101.1, on the reverse strand, counting down.
TTTTCATTTTTCACAAGTTTTCCATCCAGAACACCTCATCTGTCAAAAACAGGGACGCAACTATCATTACGAACTGCATATGATACGCCATAAGCCACATCCACCTATCAATCGCCACATCTGCCTGTCAATCGATTCATTTTCCTGTCAATCACCGCATCCGCCTATCAACAAATTATAGAACTGCATCTGATACTCCATTAACCACATCCACCAATCACCAGTCAAACCGCATCTATGGCTTCAAAAGCTGCATTCGCCTGGTAAACTCTTTCTTTTTTTTCATTTCCGTACATCCATATTTCACTTTTTCGCTTTTTGGGTTATTTGGATTTTCGCTAATGTTTGTATGAGTTGTGTTTAGGAGGAATAACATAGTGTTTGCGGGGCGAAGCTTTGAAGACAATTAAAACCAAACACAAATTTTTTGCAAGATGAAAGCTGAAGAACATTGAACTACTAATAAATTTGCATGCAGGACCTAATGCCTTTGTGTTGATTTATTCATTTATGCAAGCTTTTGTTTGGTAGATAGATAATCGTTGTGTGGGTTTAAAATGAATTTTCTGTTTGATAGATAGAAAATTGTCATTTGGATTAAAAAGAACCACTGTCTTCATTGTTTGGTGCGAAAGCACAATTTTGTAAACCCTCATGATTCAATAATCGAAGTATCCTCTCCCCTTGCGCAGTCATGCAATCCTGGGTGTAAGAGAAACAGTTATTGACTCTAGAACTTGGGCCTATCTTGGTGGGAAAAAGTACTCACCCCAAGATGACTCAGACCGGTAGCATGCTAAAGCCAAGCGACTTCTAGCCAGTATATAAAAGAGGATTCTTGGGGAAACCCCATGAATCATGCGCACTATTCTAACAAGATGGATAGAAATGGACTCTCACCAATGTTGGATAGTGTCCCATGAACGGAATTCCCTTATTAAACACCTTGTTGTAGAGTTACCAAAATCCTATCTATTTGCTGGCGTAGCAGGTGTATAACCTGTGAAGCCGTCTTACAAATTTATGGTTCTTGTATTGAGGTGACATGTATGCCATGGGAGTTTCATGGGTACAGTAGCTTGGCTGCCCCATATAAGTGAGTGTCGTGGAAGGGAGCCAGTGGGGTCAAGCTACTAGTCATCTGCCTTGAATGGGCATAGCTGGAGAAATCCAAGTAAGAATTCAGCAAATAATATCCAAAAAGCCTAGGTTGTAATTGTTTTCGAGTCTTAAACAGTCCTTCCATCACAAAATTGAAAATAAATTGATTGTTATGTTTGTTGTTTACTGTATTCATCAAAATATTGATCAAACCAACAAAGTCAGTCAATAACTTTTGGGAAAATTTTAACTTTCAAGAAAAAATTCAACTGTCAGAAAATCGAGTCACATTTGTCAGTTTAATCGCCACATGTGTCATAGAGAGTTGCATCTGTTAGGGGAAATGCCGCATCTGGCTGTCAAAATTTTCACTTTTCACATTCTGCATATCACGAGTCGCAACTGTCACATCCTGAGTCGCATGTGTGCATGCAAGCCACATCTGTCCTTGTGAACCGCATCTATCAATTGTTAAACTGCATATGTCTTAGTAAACCACAATTGTCATAGGAAAAACCGCAATTGTCCAAAACATTGCATGCACTATAAAAAGCCGCATTTGTCAAACTATGAACAACAACTGTTAGGTGAACCGCATTTGTCTGTCAACAGAAAACATCAAAAACCGTGAGCTGAGTCTGAAACATTACTATCACTATTTGCTTTAGGTTCTTAAGATCAATCTTGGACACAAAACTGTCAAAATTTTGCTTAAAAATCTTGCATCCATTAGGTATCATATAGGTCTCAGTTACACTCCACATCTTAGTCATAGTCATCCTAAGTTGCATGCATATAGATACTTCCTAGGATATTAATATCACAGAATAGATAACTTTCCTTGTCTTTGGAAATGTCCATATTCCAGTTTGTCATAGTTATTCAACCTAGTTGCATGCATTTATCCCATAGGTAGGTAGGTTATAGCCATCTTAGAACCATCTTATCGTCATAATCTACTAGATATTTTTGCATAGTGTACGTCTTACCATTCATCATCTTAGAAACGTCATTTATCATCGAAAAATCCAAAAAAACATAGAAATAGGTCATATCAGTTTTAGACATAGTCTGCATTCCCCATTTTGAGAAACCTCTTTCATGGTCGAAACAAGATCCCAAAAGAAACACAAAGCAATGACAGACCCCAACGAATTCATCAATCCGTTCGGAAACCAACCATCAAGAAGTAAACAACCACACTAGCCTTTGCTAGAAAAACATGTCACTAGAGACACGCATGGTCAGATTTACATAGAAGACATAGATGTAGCAGTACAAGATCCCAAATTCGCATCCTTTATGGATGAATGTTTGCTAAATGATCCTCAACGCTATCTAGCAAAATTGTTAGCAAACGGTGCTAAACTACCCATAGGATTTGATATTCGTACCTTGAAAACATAGTCAACCCAACCATCCCAAACTGCAACGTCAACTATCTCAATTCCCCAAATAACCGCAGCAATACCAATAGGTATACCAACTCAAACATCATCAATTGTAAACACAAGTCCTTTTAACATAACACAAGGTTTACAATTCACTGCGAGCGCAACTTCCTCCAACCCCTTTGGCACCAACACGACTGCTAAGAGATCCAAAGTTGGCAAGAATATACCTATACCAAACCAAATCATTCAAATAGGAAGCATCCCTATACCAAATCAAACAATCCAGACAGGAAGCATTCCGATACCAACTCTGACCATTCAGACAGGAAATATCCCTATCCCGAATGAGAACATTTTTGCAGGATATATTCCCTCGCCCAATCATAACCCATCACAAAAACATGGCGTATTAGAACAACTACATTGACCCAAATAACACGAACACCATGTCTTTGACACAAGTCGATGTCCTTCAAAACAGAATGCAAGCACTTCAATAGCAGATGGAAATGTCTATGTCCGGAAAATGAACTATCTCAACACAAGACCTATGTCCATGTCCATTTGATAAAGCAATCTATATGACACCTTTTCCCCATGGATGCAATATACCGGTTTTGCCTAAGTATAATGGAAAAAAGAATCCTATAGAACACATTAGAGAGTTCTCAACCACATGCATGGAAATATCGTACAACCCCACATACTTGATGAGACTATTTCCACGAACCCTTATCGGGATCAGACTGGAATGGTTCTCTAAGTTACCATATGGTATACGATCTTGGGGTGAATTAGCTGAGAATTTTATCATACATTTCGCCTTTAACATAGACAATGAGGTAACAATTGCAACCTTGTGCCATATGACACAAGAAGATGGCAAAAATTTCACCACTTTATTTCAAAGATGGCGAAGTCTAGCTAGTAGGTGTCCAGTTGAAATACCGGAAAAACAAAAGGTCACAATATTCCTAGAGAATATCAACCCCAAATTGCGAAGTGATCTAAGGGTACATTGTTGTATGCCATTCTCAAACTTAGTACAAAAAGGAATCATCCTTGAGAAAGGCCTTATAGACAAAGGGGAAATGAAAGTACCAAGCAGAAATTAGGTTGTCCAACATCAAAATGCGCCAAATGATAGAAATAAGATCTAGTCTAGGAACAAGAATGTTACAAATGATGGCATTGTCGATGCTAAACACATACATATAGGACCATTTATCACTCTTAGGAGTTACAGTCCCAATCAAGACACAATGAACAGTCCAGATCAACAAGCTAACTATGTCCAAAATTCACAACAACAAAGACCGCAACAAAGGAGATTTCCTACACGTGAATTTACACCTTTGGGACAACCAATCGAGACTATCTTCAAAGAATTGATTAAGCATAATTTCATCAAACCTTTGGAACCGAGAGAGTATGATCCTGGACAGTTCAAACCTTCATGGTGGGACAATAACTCTTTTTGTGAATATCATCGAACCAAAGGTCACAACCTCCAACAATGTCGTCAACTCAAGAACATCATACAAGACTTTGTTGAAAATGGAACCATAGAGGTTGGTGGGCAGAAAAACACTAAGAACAGTGATCATAAGGTCTTCATGGACTCGTTACATGACCATACAAAGGGAAAAGCCTCTAGTTCGAGACCCCCGAATAATCCATCTACCAACTATAACAATACCAACTATGACTATAGTAAAGGAAAGACCATAAACCACCTTTGAGCCGCCAATGAGAATGTCAATACCTTCACCATTAAGAAGCATCCAGAATGTAATGTAAATACACGCAAAACTAAGATTACTATTCTTGGTCCTTCTTTAGAGCCATCTACTCAAGCCTCCAAGTTCAAGTACAACCTTCTCGATCAATTGAGTAAAACCCCTGCCCAAATATCTATCTTGGAATTGTTGACCTTATCACCTCAGCATCAATCCATCCTTGACAAAGCTCTACAAAATACAACTATTCCTACAGACTTGGATGTCAATCATTTCAAGGAAATGGTGGGATATTTGACCAATTCACATCATGCAACATTTTCTCAACAAGACTACTCAACTGAAAAGTCAGATCATAATGACCCCTTACATCTTGAAGTCTTAGTCCATCAAAACAAAGTCCGACGAGTCTTGGTAGATGGAGGAGTAGGTTTGAACCTATGTACCCTTAAATTGGTTAAGGCATTAGGATTCTCAGAAGACTGTGTGGACACTTCCAAGAGTATAGTCATCAAGGCTTATGATGATGAAGAAAGGTCATCCAAAGGAGTTGTAACGCTCCCTATCAGAATTGGCCCAGCGATCTTGAACACCAGCTTCCAAGTCTTGGATCTCACCCTTCCATACAACTTGTTATTAGGTAGACCTTGGATACATGCAATGAGAGCCATCCCTTCAACATACCATCAATGTCTCAAGTTCCCCTATAATGGCACTGAGGTCACTATTGATGGTGATCCAGATCCCTTCCAATATTGTACAAGCCTAAGGGACCTTCCACTACGACAAGTACCCATTAATCAAGAGGCCTCATCATCCAATTTATCCCAATACGTTGACCCATCACATCTCACTATGTCCACTTCATTCCAACCACCATCATCCATTCCTAAACTTAAGATCCAAGACAAGGGTTGCAGTGAATATACTATAAAGGCCTCATATTGTGTTACCAAACTGATTCCACCTAAGGCATATGGTCTACCCATGGCGGATAGAAGACAGTCAATGGTCACATTTCATGTTCCCCCTATAATGACATTAACCAAATGGGGAGAGTTAAGTGAAGAAATTGTGGATCAAGGTGATTCCTAGTTGTATCAAGAAGAACATGAATACCCCTCCCCGTCTATTCAAATAGCCAAGGACCAATATGGAAAAGGATGTAAGATAATACAAAAGGAAGGCTATGATGGGCACAATGGGTTAGGACTCTATCAGAATGGAAGGACAGAACCAATTACTGTCTAACCACGACCAAAATATCTAGGGCTAGGGTGTCAACTGCTTAGAATTGGGTTTCCTGGTACTTTGTCATCATTTCAAGAGGAAGTGAATGATTACATAGGCATTGAGACATCTCATGAACCACTACCCCCAATTTTCGACAAACCCCCAATCTACGACAAACCTCCAATTTATGATGAATCCCCTTACTCTAGCGATGATGAATGGGACTCCCTTTCATCTACTAGCACCATGAATATTGATGCCCTATTTGGAGAATTGGACCTCAATGTGAAACCTGTACCAAAAAAATCTAGTCCTCGTCCTAAGAAACACTTGTCAAAGGCAGAATGGCAAGAGAACTATTATTGGGAAACCCTTGATCATTCATCTTGGTCACCTAATCAACCATCTTCTGACGAATCTTCCCTCACTATAGTTCCACAACAAAGTATACCTACCCCTAAGAAGAAGAATAAGGAGTTAGTCCAAAACTTCTGTGACCATGTCAACCATTCCATATTCACCTTGTTAGCAGCTACCCTTACAAACTCTGATGATGAAATTCCCCTTATCTATCCCAAACTTATCGATTGGGATCAACAAGGTACACCTATCATAGATACATTCAAGAATGACAAAGCAATTGCTGAGTTCATGGGACTTAGAGAAGGTATACCAAGAGGGGATCATAAGGCAGGTTTTACCATAGACTTGGATGATAAAGCATATTTTGGGGAGTCTATTTACACCTCTAGTCGTAAAAATGAGAATGAAAAGAAAAAAGAAAATGAAAATAAAAACGATGAGTCCCTAGGTGAAAACCGAAAGGCGCCTTTGGACGATGAAAAAGTCAAAAGAAAGGATGTATCTAAGGGAAAAAACCTCTCCGAGGCACCCAAGGATAGAGGTTTAAATATTCTCCCCTTTGAACAAGAAAAGTCACCAATGCTAGTAGAAGAATCTGTTGAAGTCAACATAGGTACAAAACAGAATCCTCAAAAGGTATATTTTGCAGCTTCTTTAACAAAGACAGCAAAACTTGAGTTTAAAGACTTCTTCACAAAGAGAAAAATTAACTTTGTATGGTCTTATGTTGACATGCCTAGGCTAGATCCAGACCTAATATTGCATCATTTACCATTGCAGCCAGGTATTAAACCAGTCAAGAAGAAATTGAGGAAAATGCATCCGCAAATTGCTCTATTGGTCAAGATAGAACTTAAGAAACTCTTGGATGTAGGGTTCATAAGGACAATAGACTATGTAGATTGGATATCAAATCTTGTACTAGTGACTAAGCCAACTAGGGGCATTCACATTTGCACTGACTTTAGAGACATCAACAAGGCATGTCCTAAGAATGACTTTCCTTTTCCAAATATCGACATGATCATGGATCTGACAACAGGATACAAGATGCTATCCCTTATGGATGGTTTCTCTAGATACAACCAGATTAAAATAGCACCTAAAGACCAACACAAAACAACTTTCATGTGTCCATGGGGCACATATTGTTGGAATATTATGCCATTTGGCCTTAAGAATGCAGGAGCCACCTATCAATGGGCCATGACTACAATTTTCCATGATTTTGTACATACTTTTATGGAAGATTATGTCGATGACATTATAGAAAAATCAGAAATGAGAGAGGATCATTTGAAAGTCTTAGACAAGATATTCCAAAGGCTGGAGAGTTACAATGTCAGGCTAAATCCAAAGAAGTGTGCCTTTGAGGTGAAGTTAGGAAAACTGATAGGTTATATCATCTCTCGAAGAGGCATTGAAGTGGATCCAGAGAAGGTAAGAGCTATCATAGAAATCCCTCCTCCAACTAGCATTGGCCAACTCAAAACTCTACAAGGAATATTATAGTCAATTAGGAATTTCATAGTACAACTGGCGGATAATCTACATCCATTTCAGCATCTACTCAAGAAAGGAGTACCGTTTGTGTGGACACCTAAATGCCAAGAGGCAATCCAGCAAATCAAGGACTATTTGCTTACTCCACCAATCTTAATGCCACCTACAGAGGGAAAACCATTGATGTTGTACATCTCAACAACTCAGTCGGCATTAGGGGCTCTTCTCACACAACACGATGATCAAGGTCATGAGAGAGCGGTTTATTATATCAGTCGTACCTTAGTGGGTTATGAATTGAATTACAGCAACATAGAACGTGCTTGCCTTGCGGTAGTTTTTGCTACCCAAAAACTTTGGCACTATATGCTCAATCAACAAACAATGTTGATTGCAAAAATTGATCCACTTAAATACCTCCTAAGTAAGGCAGCTTTAACAGGTCGATTGGCTAAATGGGTTATGATACTTAGCGAGTATGACATTCAGTATGTCGAAAGGAAGGATATAAAAGGATAGGCGATTGCAGATCAACTAGGTGATGCACCTATAAAGGCAGACCATCCATTCATGGTAGACTTTCCAGATGAATTCCTCTTCAACCTTAACACTAAAACTGAATGGAAACTCTACTTTGATGGGTCACATACAAATCGTGGTTCAGGAGCGGGTATCTTATTTGTCACACCTCAAGGTGATATCATTCCCAAATCATTCAGGATTGCATTCCCTTGTACAAACAATATAGCAGAATACGAAGCCTTAGTGACAAGGTTAAAAATGGTAGCTCAGTGGAACATCAAGAGCCTACATGTCTTTGGTGACTCTCAATTGGTAATCCAATAGGTGAATGATGATTACAAGACTAAGGATGAAAAACTTGCACCGTACAAGAGGATGGCTGACAGTTTCAAATAGTATTTCAAAGATATAACTTTTCAACAGATACCACGTATCTAGAATAGAACTGCAGATACTATGGAAACTATGGCTTCCTTGTTGGATATTCCAAGTAATGTGCCTAAGTTCGAGTTTCTAGTTGAATAGCTATTGGTCCCCACTTATGATGTCCCTAATACTGTGATGGTGTGTACCATTGTTGGTCCTACATCTCCTTGGTATAAAGACATTCGATTACCTCACTGACCAAACCCTACCTCAAGACTTGTCGAATAACCAACATCGAACCTTCATCCGAAAGTTAGCCAAGTACACCATCATCAGAGAAACCCTGTATAGATGCACCTTAGAGATGTCTCGATGCTAAGGAAGCACAAACAACTTTTGAGCGGTACACGAGGGTATATGTGGATCTTATTCAAGTGGTCCCACTCTAGCCCACAAGATTATGAGACTGGGTTACTATTGGCCTACAATGGAGAAAGACTCATAAGTCTTTGTAAAGAAATGTAGACAATGTCAAATACATGGAGACTTGATAAGAGCGCCAAAGTAGGAACTTCGTCCAATTACTTCACCATGGCCCTTCACCCAATGGAGACTCGACCTCATAGGTAGGATACACCCTCCATCCTCCAATGGCCATAAATTCATCATCACCACCACCGAATACTTCACCAAATGGATTGAAGCTATTCCCATGACATACATAACCGGCACACAAATATCTAAGTTTATCCTAAACTATATCATTTGTTGGTATGGTGTACCTCAATCCATAATCATAGACAATGGCCGCCCATTCAAGAACCAAGAAGTACGCCATTTATGTGAAGAATTCCACATCAAACACCATTTCTCCAACCCATATTGCCCACAAGGTAATGGCCAAGCTGAGGCATCTAATAAGACAATTGTTAGAATCCTTAAGAATACTGTCAATGACGCTGGTCGTGACTAGCACCTATAGCTTAATCCTGCCTTATGGGCTTACCAAATAAGCATCTGTACTCCCACCGAAACCACTCCATATTCCCTCGTATTTGGGTCCGAAGCTATCTTACCTATTGAGGTTGAAATACCTTCTCTACAGTTATCCTTGAAGGGTCATGTCAATGATGAAGAATATCGTGTCTCTAGGTTACAAGAGCTAGAGCTGTTGGATGAAAGAAGATAGAAAGCATTAGATCATTTGCAAGCATATCAAAATTGTCTTCGTCGTAGCTACAATAGAAAGGTCCTCAATAGACATTTTGACATTGGTGACCTGGTATTAATGGAGAATCCTAAGAAGCAAGCTGAAAGAGAGAAACTAGGTAAGTTTGAGCCTAACTAGTTGGGGCCTTACATTGTCATAGAAGCCTTTGGATCAGGAGTGTACCAACTCTCTACTCCCGAAGGAGAGCCGCTTTTGTCCCCTATCAACAGTCTACATCTAAAAAAGTTCTATGCTTAGTCTCTGAGAATTCGTGTCTTAATCTGGAAAAATACAAAAAAAATGAAAAAACTAAAAAATCCTGGCAAACAGGCATCTTTGTAACACCAAAAAAATTGAGAAAATCAAAAAAGTAAAGAGAAATAAATCTGTCCATTAGTGAAAACCGCTTCAGTGGTGCTATGGATAAGTACCATGGTGAAAACCTGGAAAACATGCACCATGTGTAGTCAAGCTCGCTCTTTCGTCTATCGTCATTCTAATCAAACTTTTTCACCATCACTCATAATAAATGGTTGTCCTATCCATCATTTGGGAACGATTGACATCTAAACGTCCATTCCGTCACATTATCCACTCCATTTTCCAAACATCTTCCCGACTGGGGGAAAATCCTTGTTCAAATGTCCTAACACCTTTCACATAACATCACACCATAAAAAATGTCCTGAAAAATCCCAAAAACATTAGAAAACATCAAAAATCCAAAAAATCAAAACAATCAAAAAATCCCAAAAAAAAAAAGTCAATCATGTCAAGTCCATCATGTCAAGTCAATCATGTCAAGTCAATCATGTTAAGCTAGTCGTAGACATAGTCGAACTACATTGCCTCTACGACTGGGACGTAGGCAAGGCCATCAATCGATGTGCCCTCGAAGCATTAGGTCATTCAGTCTAGGTTTGTCATATATCATACACTTTGAATCATGACTCTTTGTATATTCAAAGTCATTGCTCATGTCGAACTATGAGGTCTCTGTGTGTACAACGTAGGCAAGGCTAATCAATTGATGAGCTCTCGAGACCACAGTAGGCCAATCCAATAGAGTTCATTCACAAACATTATCACACAAGTTACGTATCATAGTTTAAGGCATCATCTCATGTCATTCTCTGTCTACACGCACACACTTTTATCAGTCAAAGAATCAAAACAAGTCATGCAACAACAAGGCAAAACATCTCAAATAGTTATCAAGTCAATATCAAACACATGGTCAAAGCGATCAACCTATGTCTTATGCAAGATATGTCTTTCTTGTCAACAAACGTCATCAAATTGTCATTGTCTCATGTGGCTTGTCACTTCAATGTCATCAGACTCCAATGTCTTATACGACACGTGTCTTTCTGAAACCAGGCTTTGTCATGCCTTATACAGAAGTCACTAGGTCGAAACCAGACTCAACATCTTATGCAGTATGTGTCATTCTCTCACATTATGCTATGTCAAACATCATACATCACATTGTCATAGTCTCATGTAGCTTGTCACATCAACATCATCAGACTCCAACGTCTTATACGACACATGTCTTTCTGAAACCAGGCTTTGTCATGCCTTATACAGAAGTCACCAGGTCAAAACCAGACTCAACATCTTATGCGGTATGTGTCATTCTCTCACATTACGCTATTTCAAACATCATACATCACATTGTCATAGTCTCATGTAGCTTGTCACATTAACATCATCAAACTCCAACATCTTATATGACACGTGTCTTTTTGAAGCCAGGCTTTGTCATGCCTTATACAGAAGTCACCAGGTCGAAACCAGACTCAATGTCTTATGCGATATGTGTCATTCTCTCACATTATGCTATGTCAAACATCAACATTAAACAATCCCACAAGATCAAGTTTTGGCGAATACATTTATTTGGCTTTATGACTTTATATCTTATTTTGTCTTATCTTTTTATTGATTTGTGCAAGATCTTGTTACTAGCTTTCTCAAGGATGTCCCTTGAAGGATTTAGAGAAGCAACAATGTCTCAGGACTCTTTTTCTTTGGTTGTTGTCTGTCAACTGTCTTTTTAACATTGGTTTTTGAGTCATGTTACTAGTTTCCTCAAGTATGTCCTATCAAGGATTTAGAGGAGCAATGATGTCTCATGACCCATCTTTTATTTGTCTTCTGTTTGTGGTTTGCCTTGACCAAACGACTGGGGCATCTTGTCCTTAGTTTGAGTTAAGACACTCCTTGTCTACGACTGTCTATTTTTCTCAGGTGGATAACTTTGTACACTATGGTCTATCTCATATCATAGTTTGTACTATTCATCTATGTCATGTCCTGCCCAATGATGATAACAAGCAAGTATAGTGTATTTGTCAATATATCGAAGATTATATATTTTTCTCAATCAATCAACTTTCATTCTATCATTTTCTCTATCAATCACACTTTAATTATTTCTTATTAACATTCAGAATTAATTTCATCCTAACATTTCTCTTCTTTGACATAAAGATAAGGTCCTGTGACACAATAATAACATTAGATCATTTGCATTATCATACATTTCACATAGTTGCATTGCATTTCACATCATTACATAATAGGCATTGCATCATCATATAAGGTAAACATTGCATGTACATATTTCCATCACATATAAATAAACATCATATAGAACATTGCATCCATTATCATAAGTAAATAGAATCATCCATAACATCATTGTAAATTCATAACTCATAAACATGTAGAAACATTTCATTCATAACACATGTATATACATCATCTAAGAGACATAATCATGTAGAAATAAAGCATCATCCATCACATAGAATTGCATATCATGTAGAAGCTGCCAAAATCATATATATATATATATATATATATATATATATATATATATATATATATCACTCAAAAAGTGTGTCACAATACAATGTTTGAATGTATCAATAAATAAAACATGAGCTCGTAGGATCTTTGATCAAAATACAACTGTCTACGTAAGTCCCTATCATCGTGTCCTGCTACCCCTGCTGTCATGAGGTGATGGTGTGGGAAACTAGTTGAAGGTAGCCTCTGTGAGGTGGAAGGCCTATCATATGGACTTGCCCTGGGTGGTCCTACCACCCCCTCTGTACTCTATGTCCTCTAACTCCGAGTATGACTCCTACCCTGACTACACACCTCTGAAAATGTAGGAGCCTGTCTCTCTGCTGGAACTGCAGCCTCATAAAAATCCCTATAGTATGACGCTCTCTCAACTGATCTGACTAGCTCACGAGCAAAACCCTCAGACGAAGAACCACTGCAAAGGCGTCTGATCTCTGAAAACTGCTGCTCTACCTCCTGCCATTGAGCTATCGCCTGGTCTCTCTCCATGAGAGCATTGTCCCTCTCTATACAAGCACTGTCCCTCTCTGCATAGGCATTGTCCCTCTTTGTGAAGGCACTATCTCTCTCTAATCTCATCACCTCAAACTCTGTAGTCATAAGTTTGAGTCTCTCCTCTAAAGCCTCCTTGTCACTATCTCTCGGTGCATCCTCATCCTGTCTCCCCTCCACTATCCAATCTCTGAGCTGTCTCTTCTACTCCTCCATCGGTGCCTCCTCCTCAATATCATCCTTAATGTCATCCTCTCCATATCCTGCCAACACACCAAGAGGGTCTACATCCATGTCTGCATCAGAATCCTCTGCAACATCCGCTACTTCGACATCTACCTCTACACGCTCCTCAACCACTACCTCCACTACAACGTGCTCATCCCTAGCCGGTACATCCACTCTACCTCCGATATCTATCATCGGTACATCAACTGTTGCTGCCTCCTATATAGGTTCATCTCCACCTGCCTAACCCCCTCTCCATCCTCTCCATCCTCGTCTCCTGCCTCTACCTCTACCACCTACTCTACCCAGTCTGGCACCCCCACCTCTCCAACGTCCTATAGGCCCTGTGCCTCATCTCTCTACTAGTGCTAGCTAGTCAGGATCTGTATACAGAATCGGTCGATGAACCACCCACCATGCATCATATACGACCGTGGTCCCTGGATCTACTAATCCACTTCTCCATCCCCACTGTATTGGCTGAAGTGCCTATATATCTACCTCCGCAGTAGCCACTAGAATCATGGGTCCCCACCATGGAACCTCTCCGGACGAATGAGAAAACTCTGCTCTGCTCCGAGGCACATCCTGAACCTCTCCAAACTGTCTCAGAACTCTGTCTGGAAGATGTCACTCGATGATGTGAACACTAGAAACAGTCCTCCCAATAAGGTACTGTGTCTTTCTGCAGAATGGAAAATGTATATCATCATCCGCCCACACCTCACAATCCATGTAAGGTCTCCATATAAACTGATCAAGTGTATCCAATGCATGTCTAGTATCCTGTGTCTCCAACATGTGTCTGCGTAATCTGTCCTATATATTAGAACACATATGGAAGTCTCTCATCTCTCTCTACTGTCACTAGAGGACGAAATACAACTATCCTCTCAAAACCCCATATCATCAGCAGTGTCGTCCCACAACTCAATGACTGTGCATCTCTGTACGCAATGTCATGTAGATGAAAATACAATATCCCGAGTAGACATGGACCCCATGCATATCTCATCTCACTCTCCAACATCCCAACCAACATAGCTCCCCATCCCACTGGAAAGCCATGACCTCATCTGTCTAGAAGCACGATACCCCCAATCAATGTCCATAGGATACAATCAATCCTATCATATCTATTTGCTAACACTATCCATCTAATCTCATAGTGCTCAATGTCGAGCCTACTGATGTCATCAACTTGATAGAATCCACCAACTCAGTCAACCCTCGCTGGGGATCATATGTAACCCGCTCTCCTCTAATGGGTAGCCTCAAAATCCTTTACACATCCTCTAATGTGACAGTGGCCTCCCCAGTCGGCAAATGAAATGACGATGTCTCAGAATGCCATCACTCATAAAGTGTTGTCAACATCCCCCTGTTTAGCCGAATGACAGGCATCGACAAACAATGTCATAGACCTAGAACCCATAGCAATCGAATCTCTGCAGAAGTCAAATTCTCTCTCAGATCAAATGTATTTGGTCATGACTCCCATGTATAAATCGGATCTAAAACCACCTGCATTTAAACCATGATGTCAGAAAATTTTAAAGTTTTACTTAGCAATTTTTTTTGAAAATTTCACCAGCCAAATGCGGCTCACATCCACAGATGCGGTGCATTTTTTTCAAATGTATTGCACAATGCCTCATATGCGGTGCATATTACATATGCACTACATTTTTCTCCATAAACCCATTTCTGGCTATTGCACATGTTGTTCACAAAAACCACATGCAGTGCATTTTCGCACATGCGGTTCACAAAAACCACATGCGGTGCACATGCGGTCCTTTCTCTACTTTTCTATTGCATATGCATTGCATTTAAACAAAAGCAGTGCCTTTCTATTCATATGCGGTTCACGACCTCACATGCGTCTAACCCTCATTCAGATGCGTTGCATGTATACACATGCGGTGCACTAATCTTCAAATGCGTGCATTTCTCTAAATCTTATTCGAGACTATGCATGAAGTTGCACATGCGTCGTTTCGCAGTCAAATGTGGCAAATACGACGGCATATGCATCGTTCACGATGCACCGCATTTGCAAAACTAATTTTCTACGCCTAAAAAAAGTGCCAAAAATACATTTCAAGTTCTCGTTTTTGCGTACATACCAGTGGTCCTACATCGGTTGGCCGCTAGAAGGTCGAGATCCAATATCCTCTATGCCTGGTGTACAGAATAGGCGCCATTTCATCCATCAATCAAAGCAAATTCTCAAGTTTTTTTATCTCCTTTGGGTGCAAATGAATTCATTTTAGCCCTAATTTCTATTTATAGGAGGATTTCAAATGGCATTTTCTCACTCCTAATCTATTGGCCGCATAATATTTCAACTTCTAACGACCCGTATTCATCCGTATTAACTCCAAATTCAATTCCATCGACTCCATAGCATTTCTGACTATCATCTTGACTTATCGGGAATATTTCTTGATTTTTTTGAAACTTTTCAAAAATTGTCAATTTTCCCGAGGGGGCATACCTTACCCTGTTTCATGCTGGGGCACGATCAGGGCATATTTTCTTTGACACAACGTTGTACCAACATTGTATCAAAGAGGGGCAAACTATAGATACCTAAAATTGGTCTAGGCCTGCGAGTACACATTCGACATAATTTTCTATAGTCCATGGTCATGATTAAATAATGTCAATTATTTAATTACCCTTTCTAACAACATATTTCCTCTATTAATTAAATACCCCTTTTTAATTAATTCATTAAGTCATTATTAATCTTTATTCAACTTGATTAATTAAATAAATCATATTTATTTAATTATGTCGCTAGCTTATTAAATCCTCTTTCATAATTAAATATTTATTATTTAATTACCCCTTGGTCATATTTCAACTATAATTAAATATCTTTATTTAATTATTCATTTAACCCCCTTTATCTATAATTAAATATTTATTATTTAATTATTCATTTAATCCTTTTCAAAAGTCAAATTAAATAAATGATCTTTATTTATTTAATTAAATCTTCTATTTTCGAATGTTGAATTAAATTAACATTTAATTCATATTTAATTATTTATGCCACATTCCTCTATCAACCAGTTATCTAATCATCCACTCACCTTCTGACTCGAGATCTATTTTTAGTTCTCCAGTTATCTCTGAATTCAACTGCTGATCATCTCTGCAGGAAGACTCTCTGTCACAACTAGTCGATTAACTAGTTCTAACTCATATGCATGTATGCGTTTATTAATTAAATATCTTTGTTTAATTAATTAACTCAAGTTTGCATTGGAATGCATTATTCTTCAACTTCTAACTTTGTCTTTTGCATACAAAGTCTATTTCTTTTATTTTTGAAGATGAAGATTGGAACTCATGTTCTAAAATTAGTCTTTATCCTGCAGTTGAACTCATGTTCTAACTCACATTCTATCTATCACATAACTCATCACATGGCATTCATCAATCTCGTCCATTGATCTCTCTGTCAATTTGAGCTAATCGTTCAAAAACACACAATCTATAAAATGGCATGTCATAATCCTTATTCCTCCTCTCCCGAAATCATTATACATTTTTGAGAAGAAACAATCTTCAATATTTTGCTGAGACACTCGACACAGCTATACTTGCATTCAAACACAAAAATCTGAGGTACACATAGGATTTTATGGTAATTCACTTTTGGGAATAAACGACGCCATTAGAGTATCCAAATTATTTTACTAGATGGAGGGTACAAATGTTTACTCTTGAGTCTATCCTTATGAATGAATACCTCTAGGTATAAACCCTAATTATAAGATGGATTAGTGAAAGGAAGGATTTTTTAGAAAACACCAAATGATGGGGAATTAAAATGTGTCCTACTATGGTTTGAAATTGAAAAATATCCATGTTATTGGGTACAAAATACTCTTGAAGGGCATTCTCTAGGATTTCCATTTGTGTAGGAGATATTTTTAGGACCTCTAGGATGGATATTTATGCTAGGATTTGTTGTGCCTTGCACACACCCCTTGTGAAAATGAGGACACCCTTTTTTTTGCATTTTCTTACTTTGGTTTGGTTATTCTTTTGCTATCACTTTTTCCCCCTTGCTTGGTTTGGGTTTGAAATTATGATATTTTTGGCTAAGTATTTTATAAAATTGTGGAAATACTACCTTTGTGGGGATCTCTCTATTGAAGGGAAGTGAACTTTTGGATCTTAACCTTCCAATCCCCATAGTTTTAATATTCGCACATTCCCTTGAGTTATGTATGGATTTCCTTCCCACAATGTGATCATTTGCAGAGATCTATTTTTCGAATGACTAATATTTTTTCCTGTAGTGGCATCATGGTTTCTAATTCATGTGTCTTTTCCACCTGTGCATACCTCCAATCGGCATAGTATTTTTATCCATGCAAACCTTATATTCCTGCATCCTTTAGTTTTTTTTATTCCTCCAAAAACCTAATTAAGGAATTTCAATGCACAATAGGCTTATGAATATTTATTGCACCATAAATGAGGAAGTATAAATAGGGGTTTGGATTTTATTTTTTCACCTTTAATGCACTAATTTAAATGGGAGTGGCTTATTGTTCAATATTTGTAGCACTTGGACATGATTCCATTGTAGCTCTAATCATGCCTTCCCATTTAGGTTGAATCTTTTTGATCGAGGTAGGTATCATTTGGATCCTCTTTTGAAATTTCATGCATTTTGATGTTGTTTTGAGTTGGAGTTTGGTAGGTTTTAATACTTAGCTTTTTATATAAAATTTTCATGCAGGGAACCTTTTCATGGACTCCCATGGACATCTTACCAAGTTTTGGTTTTGGTTAGCCTTTGACATGCTCTTTCTTAGAATCTATAGGGTTCTTATCTGAGAATTCCCTTGCAAGATTCTTGTTGCAGGATTCCCTTTATGGGAATCTACCTCCCCGACACCCCCTATCTTTCATCCTACAATTCTTCAATTCTCATACTTCGTAGATTTCTACAAAGTATTCACTTGCAAAAATCCTTTTGTGTATTTCCATACTCGGGTTGTCAAAGGAAGGTTAACTTAGATTTTTTCAAAGACTTTAATCCCTATGCAATTCAAACCTTAAATATTCATTTGAAATTACACTAAAATGTTAACATCTCAAACTTTTGTACGAAAATCTTGCGGGTTTTCCATTGCAGAATTTTATTTGTGGAAATTTGTCCCTTCACCATCGTTGAGTCCCTAGCCTGCAAATATTCCTGGCCCACAAACCTTCCATCCCTACAAAATGACAAAACCAGCAAATGATTACAATGAGCTTAATTTTGATATTTTTCTCTAATGTAAATGATTGTATTCATGCATAATCTGATTTTAATATGATATGAACCCATAATTCAGGTATATATATGCATGATTTACGAGGTAATTGATTTTATTAACTTATAGAGCTAGGTTTTTCATGTTTCTAATTATGTGTTATCTTTTTTAGATTTTATGGATAAAAATGATAGAGTGACAAAGATAAAGTTCAAATTCCGTGGCATTGAAACCACTTCTAAGATTGCACCAACTTGGGATAACATCTCCGACACCAATCTTGGGCACATGGATATAGAGCAATTCAAGGAAATCATTTTTGGATCTCCAAAAATATATTTGGCATCAAAGATCAAATGAAGAGAAATTTCCCAAGCATCGAAATTCCTGCCTTCCCTAGTTTTTCCCTAGTTAATAATGGGATCTAGAGAGTATTATCATAAAGAAAATGTTGGATTTTTGGAGATATTGTTGGATTTTTTCATTGATGATGTTTGGCAACATGAGCATGGAATGTACACAATAGTGTGATACAGTGTTTTCATTGATGTAAACATTTTTGTGGATCATTTTGATTAGTTCTAATAGGTTTTTGAGATATTAAGGAATAAATTTTTGTAAGCTGTTTTGGTTCAAAAGTTTAGATGTGTAGAAATTTGAATAAGTGTCAAATCTACCAGTTTAGTGTAACAATGCATTAATTTTTGGGTATGCACCACTCTACAAATAAATATATCACTCTATGCTTCTAACATATTTTTTGGATGTTAGATGCACCTAAATACAAGATTTCATCTTGTTTGGACAAGTAGTTTGAGAGATATGAGTAACAAAGTTCGACCTAGCATACTACAGTCATTTTTTTGTATAGTGTGTTTGTGTAGGAGAATCCACACTTCTCCATGGATGAATTTTTGGCCTTGTGGTTTTGAAGATAAGTTTCCAGATGTTAGTTGAGAATGGATTCTAGATGGCATTGAGTTTTGAGGTCCACGTGTTGAGATGTGGATACAAAAATGATTTTTTTTTGCATTTAGGTCTTATGCAAAGTCGACCTAATATCTTTGAAGATATACAAAGGTTAATTATGTGTTTCTAGCTTATGTGGGATCTATTATAGGTCCATTCTAACCTATATTTAGGTTTTTTGAGTTTTAAATTATGAAGGATTGTGTGGATGAAAAGTTTTGGAGCTGACAAGTTACATTCTGGGTATTACATCTAATTAGGTTGATCTAATTGATGTTATGTTGATGCAGATATATATGTTGGATTGTTTTTAGAGTCTTGATAAATTTATGTAACATGTATTGTGTGTGATGTAAATTTGAGTATAGAAATGTGAAGTTAAGTTGTGAATGTTAAGTTGAAGATCATAATTGTGTGAATGAAGAGAGAAGTAGAGTGTTGAATCACAACCAGGTAAAGTTTGTTATTGTGCTTCAATGGAATTGTAATTCATGCACACATAAGATGTAATTGTAATAGCTAAAAAATAGGTTGTGGCCACCATCTCTCTTTTTTATTTTTCTTTGTGGACAGTGAGTCCACCTATAGTGAGCACTTCTATAATATACTATAATAGTTTATAATATATTGTGAGCTAACCCTCACCATGGTTTTTCTCATTTTAGGTTTTCCACATAAAAATCCAAGTGTTCATGTGTTATGTAATGTTGTGAATTTTTAATTTTTCTTTCCTTACTGTAGTTGAGTATGTATTAGTAATTGGATTTTTAATTTTTGAATGGTTTAAGAGAATACTGATTCACCCCCCTCTCATTATTTTGGGTGTTCAATTGAAACCTAAAGAATTATTGTTTTTGAGGAAAGGGTGATGGATGATTTGTCTCGCCCTTCAATCTCAAGAATTTTTAGGATCCCATCCTTTTCCAAAATAGAGGTCACAGACTAGGGATATGTAACTAATGTATTCAAAGTTAATCCTATTAGTTTCTTGTAGCTTATTAACAAGAATTGGATGAAGAAGCCTAAAGAAAGTGCAACAAAGTTACAAAATACATATATAAGTGATTTTACTAAGAAGTCAATGACTTGGTCATGCTTCTTAGTAGGCTTATAGGATTGGCCTCTACATCCACCTTTGAGGAATGGAAGTATTTATTCATTGAGAAGATCTTGAGAGGAAAGTTAAATTTGGCTGGGCTAAGATCATAAGTGATAACATTCATGAACAATTTTCAGCAATGAAGAAGACCTCCACCTTCTATATGACTATTTATGTAGTATACTTATTTGATGAGAAATTTAGGTAATGCATACACCTAAAAATAGTCAGGATAATCAATTAATTAAATACAAATTATTTAATTAATAAACCTTTTAGTTTGTCTACTTATAAATAAATAGAAATATTTATTTATATAGTTCATTTCTTTAATTCTTCTATTTTTATCACATTATTCCATCTTAATTAAATAAACAAATTCAATATTTTGTTTCATTTAATTATCACATTCTTCTAATCTTAATTAAATAAGAAAATGTTAATAGTTTGTTTTATTTAATTAATATCTCCTCATTAAATATGAATAATTCCAAAATTTAAATTTAGTCACATGTCTCCAACATTTCCTCTTGCCACATCATCAAGTGTCTCATGAATTTGAATATGCCTAATATTTAAATTGGAATTATCCTCAACCAATTTTGAAACAACCTTGGACACTTGGCTCTTCTATTTCACCTCTTTTCCTCTACACTTGGTAAGATTGTTTCATGCATGGGAGCACTCTCCTTATTTCTCTCCAACTTCTCCATCCTCCACCCTTCATCTTTCCATCTAAAATCTTGACCATTGGTTGCTGCCACATCACAATATGCCTTGGAAATCTTATAAATACAACATCATTCTCCAACATTTCACAATCCCATATTTGAGCAAACTTACTTTGTAGAAATTATCCTTGAGCATTTGAGAGCATTTTAGAGCATTAGCATTTAGCATAGTAGAGGCATATTAATTTAGAATCATGGCTTAGTTTATTAGTTGCATTTCCATTATCATAGTAGTTTTATACATCATTTGCATCATAGTATTTAGCATCATATCCATTATCATTTACAACATATCACATAGTTTTTCATCATGTACAGATAGATTTATTGTATCTTTCAGAATTTTGTTCCTCAAGTTACCATTCTAACAGTCATAGTGCATACCCAAATCTAAGAGCCAACATGATTTAATGAATCCCTAAAGATGGGAAACAATGGAACAATTTCATAGAGTTTTTTGTTTTTTAATTAGATTAGTTTATGATTTAATTCTCTAATATAATATGTTTCATTGATTGTGTGTTGTTATTTACGTATTTGAACAATTCACATGATACATTTTGGCACCCACCATGGGGCCTAGCCCCATTTTTATTAATATTTTCTAGAAAGTGTGTTTACAGTTTCTAATGTGAATTCTTTTGGTGTGATTGTGAGTTCTTTCAGCACATACGAAACATCTTCTGGCACATCCAATTCCTATTACAACACATACAACACATATTTCAGTGCATCTAACTCATCTTTTAGTGCATAAAGGGGGTTTTCTATAACATTTAGTCTAATTTTAGTGCATTTAGTAGTTTCTATAGTGCATTTGGTAGTTCTTTTAGCATATAGGAGTGATCTTTTAGCACATCTAATGTATATTTTAGCGCATCTAGGTTATTTTGCAAAAATTCAAAATTTTGTGAGCTAATTTACATTTTATGTTTTGCAGGTGCTTAATACGCTAGTCAAAGACAATTATATCAAACTACTGATGATGTTTGTAGGGGTTGGAGTCATTTTTTTCTTTCTTTTGATTAAATTAAGCACCTAGTTTAATTAGAAGGTTAACAAACCCCTTTGTCTATTGTGCTTGTAAGGTGATAGGCTTGTGCTCTCCCCTTCACTGGGTGACCAAAATGCCAGACTCACTATTTTATTCCTTTTTAACACCTTTAGAAGGCCTGCAATAGTGGGAAAAATTACTCACCCTATGGGAATGACCTAAGTGGGAACAACTAAAGCCAAGTTTTTTCACACACTATAATCAAAAGCGAATTCGAGGAAACCCGTAATTCGATGGTAGTGTGCAAGATAACCATCCCCAAAGCCTTTGTTCTAAAGGTTGGGAGGTATCCTAAGGGATTTTATCTATTGTAGTTGATGAGCCTAGTTTTTGGTCCAAATCTGGGTAGAATCTATAATTTATTTGTTGAAGTTGACATGGACTTTGATATTAAATGTTGATATTTTCATAATTTTTCCCTCAAATCATAGACATTGGGCTTAATTCCATTTCTATCAGTTTTAATGATATTAGCTTATTATGTGGAATACCTATATTAATTTTGCATGTGGTTAATGAATGTTCTTTAAGGTGGTTTAGATGTGCAATTATTATGCGTACTAAAATTTCCATGTAGACATACTTAAGGATGCTAATTTAAGAAATGCATCCACCAATTGGTCATGCAGAGGAATCATTCAAAGGTCAACTGAAGGATGACGACAAATATTTCCCATGTCAACCACATGTAGCTGCCTTGTATTGATCTTTCATGATGTTGAGTAGTCACGAGCATTAATGCAGTGTTGAGTCTGTGGTTGGACTTGCATGTCTGATCGGATTCCCTGCATGTGAAGCTGCCCTTTCATTATTTTCTCCGCTTCCCCTAAATGGCATCCTCCCAGTTAGTGGGAATTGACTACCCTGTTTAGTTGGTAGGATAAATAAGGTTCCGATTCTCCTTTTTTTGGAGCTCGAAGATTTTTGAGTTGTTGAGTTATTGATGTTGTATATGATAATATACTAGCATTTCCAAACATGCTACTCTTTTGTATTTTCATTTCCCAATGAATAAGATTAATTCTTGAGTTGAGAATTTGAGTTTACATTATTTTTAGAGGATACTCATCCAAGGGGGCCCACTTGGTGAGAAATTTGTCCTTTAGTTTAGTTAGATTAGTTATTAGTTTATGTTTAGTACTTAGTTCATAATCTAGCACTGACTGTTCCAGTAGCCACTAGAATTCCATTCTGTGACTATTCCTATAGCCAAAGCAAAAAAAATAGTCCCTTGTTTTTTGTTCAGATCTTCATTCTTGTCATGCATGTTCATCTTAGTTTAATTTTTGAGTGATGTTCATCATTTACTTGGTTACTTTCCATGCAATTTACTTTTAGTATTGAATCTTTCTTAGTTGTAGAATGAAGATGACTACTTTGAAGTTCCTAGTGCACATATTGTACTGACCCATTTTAAGTTCACCTCCCTGGGTTGACAGTTTAAATGTACCTTCATGATGGTTAAAATGGCTATTCAGGTTAGATGTACAATCTCTGATTCATGACTATAAAGGCTTAGTTATTAAAATCATTGTAGGAGGCTGACATTTTTGGTGTCATTGTCAGGGATAGTGCCAAACTAGGGAGTTCTTTGGATCCATTGCTAGTTTTTTTGTTGTAGAATTTTTTGGAGTTTTCTCTTAGTGTTTATAATTTATGATCCACTATTCATTCACCAATTATTTGTGTGAGTTGGTTGATGCTAAGTAATACCACATGCATAGAAGAAGAGATTCTTATGGGACATTCCTTCCTAATAATCCAGAACCATTTCAGCTAGTAGAGCTTCCAAATATGCCCATAAACGAAGAGGAAGAAGAGCCACCCATTTGTTGATACATTTCCTGACTTAACCAATTTTGAAGTTTCCCTTGAAGATCAAAATCCAATTGAAGAACCCTTTAATTTGGAACTTCATCAAGTAGGAATGGCTGATGCAAATGGAAATAGGCCTAACAGATAGAACCAACCATGTTTTCCTTTTCCCATTGCTCAAAAACATGAAGTAGACAACCTCAAAAATATCCCTACTTCAGTCCTTCATAAGTTCTATGGAATTTTCACAGAAGATCCTAATACATTCTTGTTTGAGTTTGATATACTCTACAAAAGTTATGACTATACCACTAACACCCACAGGCTTAAGCTATTTCCTACCACTTTGAAAAAAGTTGCACTGAGATGGTTTATGAGCCTTGGTAGAGATAGTGTGGATACTTGGGAGGACATGAAGACAAAGTTCCTTGAGAAATACAAGGAGTATTGCAGGTTCAGTGATATGAGAGGAGGAGACATTTTTAGAATACAGAAAAAGGAAGATGAAAGCCTTGAGGATTTCATTTCAAGATTTATGTTTTTTTTGCAAAAATATCCACACCATACACTCAATGAAGACTCATAGAAGCTTCTTTTCTTGAGAGGAATTAATGAAATTTGCACTGATGCCTTGGACCTGATGGTAGGAGGATATGCCACTCAAGTTCCTTGGGAGGATATCAAGAAGATATGCCAAAACTATTCTAGGGAAGCCTCAAAGAAAGGGAGAGCTTACCAATCATCTTTGGGTAAGTCATCCACCAGTGGAGTTTCAAGGATGGAGATTACTCACTTACTATCTGATTTCAAGTGGGATATTATAAATAATCTAGTAACTCAATTGGATACACTTCATGCCAAGAAGAAACATGAGGAGATAAAGTAAACGTTGGTAGAATATTGCCCTCATTGTAGAAAAAAGAAGAATTATTGTAGATGCAAGATGGTAGCTAACATTGATAGCAAAAAGATTCCACCCGAGTTCAAACCAATTTAGACTGAGGAAGATCAAGTCTACTTTGTTGCACAGAAAAGGCCACGGGCTCCAAGACAAGGTATGCCACCATATCCACTATCTTTTGTTGGGCCATATTTGAATTCCTAATCATCTGGTAACCAGTGGAAGTCTCCATGTCCATCCAACTATAGCGGATATCCACCACAATCTTGGGATAACCCTCCAAATACTTGGCTCAATTATAAAAATTCTTCACCTCAATGGCAAGAACCTCAGGAAAATTGTTGCCTTGGCAGCCACCTTCAAGAAACTGGCAACAAGCATCCCAATGAAGAGGTGGAAAACAATGGCCAAACCAGAAAACCGGTTACATGCAACCAAATTCTCAACCCCAACAACCTATTATCATGCCCCCCCATACTAATCCCAACCCATTTGCACCTAAAACCACTTAGTTACCAACTCATCCCACACCTAACCCGAATAGTAAACCACAGTATCAGCCTGTATACTCTGCTGATCCAAATCAATTTTTTGCATATTCTATGAGTTTAAGTAGCATACATTTACATTCAAGAACTAATATATCAACTCCTTCCACACCCATCATCATTGAGCTTCTTGTGGGAGAAGAAGAACCTCTGGATGTTCCCATTCAGCCTGGTGCACCTACAAATCCTGAACCAATTCCAACTAAACATATGACACAAGAACCACCATTCCCCTAGAGATTGGAAGTTTCCAAAAAAAAGAAAGATAAAGACACCACTTTTGACATTATAGACTAGTTGAAGCATATATGTTTCTAAATACCCCTATTCCAGGTCATAAAAGATGTTCCTATATGTGGCAAGGCAATCAGAGAAGCATACCTCAAGAATTCGAGCAAGAAAAAGAAAGACCCAACTACAATTCATGTAGTGGGATAGTTGGCTAACATCATGCTTGTAAAAGTCACTATCCCCAAGTATAATGATTCAGGTAGTCTTGTGGTTGAAGTTATTATAAATAGGATACACATAAAGAATGCTTTGATTGACTTACGTGCAACAATAAATGTGATGACTAAAGACATCCTATAACAACTATACATTGTCAGTATGAGATCCACTCCTATCCTACAACTTGCCGATAGTTCCACTATTAAGCCTGATGGCATAGTAAAGGACCTTGTGGTGATTCTAGATTCTTGGAAGTATCTTGTCAACTTCATCATTATTTCTCCTAAAGCTACACTAGGTGGGTATCCTATCATCCTTGGAAGGCCATAGTTAGCAAAAAAGACACTTATATTGGATGTTGGTCAAGTGACATGACCATTTCTAATGGTAGGAGCACCAAAAATCTTGTTCTTTATCCTCCTTCTTAACCAACCCATGTTGAGGATAATCTTGTATGGCCACATGTAGGTGAAGAGGCTAAGGAAGATAACTTTGTGACATAGCTTATGATGTTAGGTAGAAGCCCTTTCTTGCAGCTTCAAGATGAAGATGAAGTGTTATCTAATATAATTCAGAACCATTGCAAGATAGAGAAGGTGCCACCCTCTCATGTGTCTTGTTCTTCTGATCCCATTAAGACACTTATGTCTGCTCTACCTAATTTTACAACCACTATTTCTGCAGACAAACTTCATGTAACCACTCATCCTGCAGCTACTCTTCCTGTAGAGAAACTTCTTGTATTAACAAGTATGTTCCACACAATGCTACCATATGAAATTAAGGTATTATGTATTAATGAAACAACTATGATAGATTTAACTATGCAAGTACAGGTGTCTGAGGGAAAATATTTGACTATTAACAACAAATTGGGAGAAAAACAACTATCATTGACAAATTTTATGAAGGCCTACCAAAATGCATTTGCATGGGATTATCATGATATGAAAGGCCTAGACCCCAAGCTTTGCACCCATACAATATATATCAAAGATGATTGTCAGTTGGTCAGGCAGCCACAAAGAAGAATCAGCCTTGCATTGAGAGAAATTGTCAAAATAGAGCTGCAAAAGTTGCTAGATGTAGGCTTTATCTATCCTATTTCAGACAGCTAGTGGGTGTCCCCATTAGTGATTGTTCCCAAGAAGGGAGGAAAATGGTGAGTCTATATTTATTAGAGGAACTCAATGCTACTACTAAGAAGGACCATTTCCCCTTGCCCTTTAGAGATCAAGTGCTAGACTCACTTGTAGGAAAGTAGTACTTCTCTTTCCTTGAAAGATTCAATGGCTACAATTAGATTGAAATTGCACCTAAGGATCAGGAGAAGAAAAATTTCACATGTCCATGGGGGACATATGCCTATTAAGTACTCCCCTTTGGTGTATGCAACACACCTGCAAATTTTCAGACATCTCTCTTGACTACATGGAAATCTATATGGATGACTTTACCATTTATGGTGCTGATTTTGATGAAGCATTGGAGAATCTCAAGAAATTCTTACAAACATGTGAAGACCAAAATCTTTCTTTAAACAGTGAGAAGTGGTTCATGATGATGTAGGAAGGTGTAGTTCTTGGCCACCACATTTCCCACCAAAGAATTCAAGTAAATCCTACAAAAATTGACATAATTACTAATCTACCTACACCTACAAAATAAAAGGATGTTAGGATTTTCTTGGGACATGCAAGATATTACAGGAGTTTTATCAAAAGTTTCAGTAAAATAGCAGCACCCTTGTATACTCTCTTAACTAAAGATGTTGAATTCCAATGGACAAAATATTGTACCACAACATTTTATGACTTGAAGGCACCTTTGACTCATGCTTCTATACTTAAGGGGCCTAATTGAGAAATTCCTTTTCACATCCATACTGATGCATCAAAATATGCTATAGGAGAAGTCTTAGGATATAAAGGAGGAGCCATTGAAAATGCCATTTATTTTTTCAGCAAAAACTTACAAGGAGTTGAATTCAGTTATTTAGTAATAAGGAAAGAAATGTTGGTAGTAATCTACACCTTGAACAAATTCAGGCACTACGTAATAGGCTACCAAATATTTGTGCACACTGATCATGAAACCATTAGATATCTCATGAATAAACCTTGATCTCAAGAAGGTTAGCTAGATGGTTATTATTCATGCAAGAGTTTGACATAACCATTGTGGACAAACTATAGAAAGCCAATGTTGTTGCAGATTTTGTTTCAAGATTGACCATATCAGAAGATAATCAAGCCATAGATGACTCCTTTCCTAATGATCATCTATTCTCCATTAGTGTGCACACACCTTGGTATGTTGACATAGATAATTACCTTGTGATAGGGAGAGTTCCTCCCCACTTCTCTCCAAAAGAGAGAAGAGTGCTCATTGAAAAATATTTTCCTTTTACATGGATTATTGGATGCTTGTTTTATACTAAACCAGATCAAGTTATGAGAAGATGTGTGAGGGAAGATGACACATATGACATTTTGTATGCATGCCATAATGAACCCTGTGGAGGGAATTTTGCAGCCAAGAGGATAACAATGAAGATTTTGAACATAGGATAATATTAGCCTACACTTCACAAGGATGTAGGAAGATATACAAGGAAATTTTATAGGTGCCAAAGAATGGGCTAGCAAACCAAATTAGATGAGATTCCACTCTACCCTCAAGTATTAGTCACTCCATTTCACAAATGAGGATTTGATTTTGTGGGACCCATTGATCCCCTATCAAATGGTAAGTCGTATATCCTGGTATGCACTAATTATGTAACTAAATGGGTAGAAGTCAAGGCCATGAAACATGTCAGAGATAACAAAGTTGCATAATTTCTTTATAAATAAATTTTCACCTAATATGAAGTGCCAAGAGAAATAGTGACTGATCAAGGAACTCAATTTACCCCAACACTTGTTACAACACTAGTCATTAAATATAACATAAGGAACATAAAGTCTACTCCTTATCACCCTCAAGCCAATGGACAAGCTGAGGTGACCAACAAAGAAATTGAATTCTAATCAAAACAGTGGCTATTCATAGAAAGGATTGGGAAAACATATTATTAGAAGCAGTTTGGGCCTACAAAACCACTTGGAAAACTACTATAGGCTTCACTCCATTTGAGCTACTGTATGGGAAGCAAACTATGATTCCCATTGAATTCAAGCACAAAACTCTTAGAACTGCAATAAACTTAGGGATGAATATTTTTTAGGCACAAAAAGGAAGAATCATGCAACTAAGTGCTTTAGATGAGATGAGGAAGAAAACCTTACACCATACTGACATTATGTAGAATCAAAGAATCAAATGGCATGAAAAATTTATCAAAGAGAATAAATTTCAGCTAAGTGACTGGGAATTGCTTTAATACTCACGATATTAGGACAACACAAGAAAATTAGAAATAAGGTGGCTAGGACCATATGAAGTTGTTGAGGTCTTTCCTAATGGAGTTGTTCAGCTCACCACCATTGACCTTGTTAGATTCAAGCTACTATTCAATGGTCACCATCTCAGATTGTATCACAAGATAACTTCCAAACAATATTTCCTAGAACAATTCATCCAACTTGCAACACTCGAGCTTCCTGTAGTTGAAGGCAGTGGACCTAGTGCCCCTCCTTCTAGCTAATTAAGGTACGTACTTGTCATAATAAAGACTTCTACTTTTTTAGAATTCAATTTCTTCACCCATCCACTCATCTGTCAATCCATACCAACTTTCTCTCTCTTCCATCACTTCATTCCACCTCACATCATTCCATTTCATCATTATTGATTGCTTAATTTATTTCCTAAAAAGGTGAATGACACTTTCTCCATGATCTTTGTAGTGTATACTCCACAAATTCAAGTATGTACACATTAATTGCTCTCTTAATTATCTTTTTAGTGCATTCATTTAATCATTGTACGATTAGTATTGATGTTCGCATAATTTTCATACCCCTTATCAAATCACTGTTGTCATCCTACATGTGTGGACACATTTCAAAATTTAGGTTGGGGGGGAAGGAAAGATGCAGGTACATTTCCCACATGTCATTCCATTTTTTTTCTACATCAGTAAATCTAGCTGAGCTAATTTAAAACTTGAAATGAGGGATGGCTCGCATCTGTGATGTGACACTAAATTACCACCGCCATTTCCTTTCATCATAAATACTTTTTATTACCTTGTATTTTCCATTATTGACCCCATCATAATCTTGAATTGAAAAAGAAGAAAATGGAAAAGGAAATTCAGCTGACATTGGTGCAGGACAATTCAACTAACAAGTGTTGAAGAAAGGAATTTGTTTCTAGACAAGGATTATAGGAAAGGAATTTTGTAGAGTGATAGTGATTGCAAAAATGGGAGGCAGACTAATTCAAAATGAGCCTTCGGCTCATGATACCTTATTGTAGGATGCACAATGCCTTCATGAATTTAGAAACTATGGCTAGTTGGACTACTTCCTAAAGTTGGACGGTTTTGATGAAGGCATTGCACTAGAGTTCACTTGAACATTTTCTGAAGGAAAATCCACAATAAAAGGACCAGTGGTTGTGACAAATGAGAAGACAATTGTAGAAGTTATGAGGCTACATGTTGACGATGAGCATTACCCTATTTCTAGAGATGCCAAGTCAGCAATGGCCATATTCACAATACATGGTGACCCTCCAATAAGTATAGACAAGTAGGGTGCCAAAAGAACCTCTCTACCTAAGCCATGGAAGCAGGAAGCCATCTACATTATCACCTCACTTGTGAAGGTCGAATATCAAACTAACATTCAATGCATTTCAAACTTTTGAGTGACATGAGGCATGGAAGAAGGATGAATGTGCCTAACATCTTATACAACCTTCTCTCCATCATGGTGGTTGAAACTCAAAAAGGTAGGGACAACTCTATCTCACACCATTACCTCATCAAATAGCTGGTTGAAAAATATTTGCATGATATAGCACCTGAGATGACCTAGGAGGAATTTATAAATGTTAATCAATTTAGACCTGAACAGTTGCAATCTAGGGCTTTACCTTAGACACGTAGGTCTAGCAAGAGACTAAGCATGGTTGAAGCCAGCCCTGGTGCTTCAACATTTAGTGTTGTCTTTAGTATGAGTACTCCTACATCAAAAGGGGTCATAGACATTAGTTCCTCTAAAATAGGGCACTCTAAAAAATAAATTTCTTTATCAGACTCTTATGATTATGTTCCACTTGAAACCCTAGTAAGAACTAGGGCACAAAAGAAGAAGGTAGAGGCAGGAAAAGGAAAATCCAAAACACAGCCTATAGAAAAAGAGGTGTCGAGTCCTAAGAAGAGAAAGGATGACACTATTCATCTTGTAGCCAAAGGAAAATGTGAGAGCCCTCTTAAGAAATCAAAACTAGTTGTTGATATTCCTTCCCAAGGAAACCCTAAGCATGGAAGGACATCACATAAGAAAATAGAAGCCCCAATTGGGCAAAAAAATTCAAAGAAAAGGATGTATTCGAAGAGGCAAGAAAAGTGACCCTGGTGGATCTTGCTACCATTGTAGAGGAAGTTGAAATTCAATAGAATGAGGAAAATCTAGAGTTCCTACAACAACACTGAGAATTAGATCAGGAGTTCCTAAAACAGCTATAGGAACAAGAACAAGAGGCCATGTAGCATAAGTGGGAGAAGAAACTGTACCTCTATAGCTTGAGCTGGTAGTATAGCATGAATCTATGTAAATAGTGCTATATGGGGTGCAACCATCAAAAAAAAACTTGGTAGGAATTCATAATCCTCCTGATTTTTAGTGCATACAAAAATTTTAAATTTATGGAAAGAGATACAATGGCGAGAGGAAGAATGGAAAAAGGAAAAGTGAATATTGAAAAAGGAAATTCAAGAGAGGGATGAAATTATTGAAGATAAGAATGAAGAGATTGCCTCTCTAAAAGAGAGAGTGGGCAACATTACAACCATGGTACCACATATTTTTGAATGTATAACCCCTCCAATATTTTATGCTCTGCACCTGAAGGAAAAATATCTCTCTTTTCAGCTATCACAACACATCCATTAATTGAGACCCCACTGAATGGTTCAATGCTTATAGGATTGCCTCACCTAAAATGAAGAATTTGTTATGTGAGTTTTATTTACATAATTTTGCGGTAACTCAAGACCAAGACTGGAACCCATTGCTATATGTTGGAGATATTCAACTAAGAGCATTCATGTCCTGGGTGCAAAATGATATTAGTTGGGGAGAAGAATATAATGCTTATAGGAAGAGGGAATCCAATATCCCTTTGGCCATTAGAGCACAATCAAGAAACCCCACAGATATTTATAGAGACTGGAACAAAATGCTTTTTAGGCCTAGTTATGGTAAAAAAAATTATGCCTTGGATTGAGGTAGTTTATAGTGAATATGAGGTAAAGACAACAACAAAAGAGGACACAATGAAAGGATATCTATCACAAAGATGGAAAACTTTAACTGATGAGCTGAAATAGGCTGAAGTTCATTCCATCCACAACTATCATGCAACAATAAAGAGGATTGAAAGGTACATTTATCTTGGGAGAGAAAAGGGCCAAGAGTGGCTTCCCTTAACTTTTCAGCCACCTATCCTCTTATGGCCTGTTCCAAATTTTAGCTTCTACCACTATGACATTGTTGAAGAAAAACAAAGATATAAAAAACTTGACAGAATGGGAGGAGTCTACTAGGACCCTAACTCGCACTCAGTAGACTTGCACTCAGTAGACACTAATATTGGGCAGTTATTAGTTGCAAATTTTAGAGCCTTGACTAGGCAGAAAAATAGTTCTTCCCATGCTGGAGGACCAACAAGATGTTAAGTTGGGGGGAGTGATGAGCCTAATTTTCTATCTAAATTTGGGTAGAATCTATAGTTTATTTTTTGAATTTGATATGGACTTTGATATTTTCATAATGTTTCCCTAAAACCATAGACATTAGGCTTAATTCCATTTTTTCTAGTTTTAATGATATTAGCCTATTATGTGGACTACCTATATTAATTTTTCATTTGGTTTATGAATTTTCTTTAAGGTGGTTATAGATGTGCAATTATTATGCGTTCTAATATTTCCATGCAAACATACTTGAGGATGCTAATTTGAGAAATGTGACCGCTAGCTAGTCATGTAGAGGAATCATTCAAAGGTCAACTAAAGGACGACAATGGAGATTCCCCATGTCAGCCGCATGTAACCACCTTGTATTGATATTTCACGATGTTGAGCAGCCATGAGCATTATTGCAATGTTGAGTCTGTGGTTGGACCTACATCTCTAACTAGATTCCCTACATGTGTAGCCACCCTTTCATTCTTTTCTTTGCTTTCCCTAAATGGTATCCTCCCAATTAGAGGGATTTGATTGCCCTCTTTAGTTGGTAGGATAAATAAGGTTTGGATTCTCCTTCTTTGGGAGTTCAAAGATTGCCGAGTTATTGAGTTACTATGTTGTATCTGATAATATACTAGCATTTCTAGATATGCTACTCTTTTATATTTGCATTTTCCAATGAATAAGATGAAGTTTTGAGTTGAGCATTTGATTTTACATTATTTTTAGAGGATACTCATCCAAGGGGGGCCACTTGGTGAGTAATCTATCCTTTAGTTTATTTAGATTAGTTATTAGTTTATGTTTAGTACTTAGTTCAAAATTTGGCACTAATTGTTCTTCCAGCCACTAGAATTCCATTCTAAGATTGTTCCTATAGCCAAAGCAGATAGAGTAGTCCCCTATATTTTATCCACATCTCCATTCTTGTCATGCATGCTCAACTTAGTTTAATTTTTGAGCAATCTTCAACATTTACTTTATTCCTTTCCATGCAATTTACTTTCAGTATTGCATCTTTCTTAGTTGTAGAATAAAGATGACTACTTTGAATTTCCTAGTGCACATACTGTGCTGACCCATTTCAAGTTCACCTCCCTGGGTTGACAATTTAAATGTACCTTCATGATGGTTAAAATGGATATTTAGGTTATATTTCCAATCTATGAATCACTTTTGTAAAGGCTTAGTTATTAAAATCATTGTAGGAGGTCAACAACCACACCGAATGAAAACTCTTATTATGAACCTTAGTGTAGAAGCTAGCCGATTCAATAACCGAACACTTCCACTATCACAGTGCAAGGAGAGGGAAGAATCTTCCCCCAAGACACTCACCATATAACCATTAAGGATTACTATCCAAAAGTGGATGATTTGACTTTGGTTAAGAACCGGGAAAGGCAAAAACACGAGCGCCCTCTATAGGGTGACATGGCTAGGTGAGCTGACTTGATTTCAAGATGTGGGTTGTGGTAATTTAAGTGACACTTTGACATTAGAAAAGTGATTGATCTATCTTATCTTGTGTTATACTTGTGGAAATCAAAGGAATCAGACTCAATTCTTGAATACACACTCAATGTTTAGTTCCTAGGTGGAAACAATTGTTTTACAAATTCATGTTGTGTTTGAAGTCGTTATTCAAGAAATCCTCCATTTAGAACACTCAACTCCAAAATTCACAAATAAGGAAACCAAGCAAAATTTAGTGTTCATAAGCATACCCTAGAAAAATTTAGATTCACTGATTTAAATAGAAAATTAACCAAATAGACTATAAAAAACAGAGAACATTTTCCAAATTACCACATGCATTCCCTATTTCAAAAAATATTGCCAATTTTCTAGTGCATATAAGGAATATTTTAGTGCATATAGTCCCTATTTCGGTGCATGTAGCCTATTTTATGGCACATTTGTTCCACTTTCCAACACATCTGGAAATCCTTTTAGTGCATCCACCAACAAAGAATTCAATTGAAATCACATCTAGGGGTAGTCTAACACATTGTTGGCATTCTTTGGTGCATACATCCCATTCTCTGGTGCAGTTGAGTCATTTTATGGTACACATAACCCATATTTTAGTGCACCTATACCATGTTTTGGCGCATTTCACCTATATTTTAGTGCATTGATTCAATTATCTGGCGCATCTAGGGAACAATCTGGCATATTCAGGTCATCTTTTAGTGCATATGTACCCTATTTTAGCGCATACTATTAATTCAAAACTAGAGAGAAAAATTCACTATCTTTCCAAAAATTAAACTCATATTTCAAGATCCTTTTCAACACTTAATCATTCCTTAGATACCATAGAGTTCTAAACTTATTGAAACTGGCATTTACAAGTGAAATTCTTCAAACTAAACCAATATATAACACCTTAAAGTGCATAAACATCCATCATACCTCTTATTATTAAGCTAAGTTTCCTCATCAAGATCCATCATCCTTTATCATGAAAAAATATATATAATCATATTTAACTTAGTCTTATCAATAGAATTTTTCATTCTATTTGACTTAGTTATTATCCTTGGCACTCCTTCAAAAATATATCAAAGTTTTGTCAAATTACAACACTTGTATGCTCGTTTTAACAAGAACCCAAAAGAAAAAAATTGAGGAAAAATAAATTGAGATTCAAAACACCATGGTTGAAGGTGAATACAATCCATTTCATAGATTACACACACCTAATGGTGACGAAATAACTAAGGAAGATGTCCAAAATGCACAACAAGATCCCAACTTCCATAAATTCATGGAGAAAGTTTTGAAGAAAGATGGAGAAAAATACCTTTTAATGTTGGGTAAACAAGGTGTAAAATTACCTAATGAATTTGATGCTACTCAAATAAAAGGAGCACCCAAAAGGACTGAAACTAATCCACCAAACATAGATTGAGTGGTTTCTTTGACTAATCAAATGCAAAATCTCCAACAATAATTTCTTAACATGCAAAGAGGAACCATAAAAAGATATTTGTTGCAAGACATTTTCTCATATCCTTTTGATCCGGTTGTGAATATGATACCCTTTCCTAAGCATTGTGAATTTCCAAAGTATGATAAATACAATGGTAAAACAGATCCTATAGATCATGTAAGGTAATTTTGAACCACGAGCTTAGAGTTTGCACATGAGGAAACTTACATGATGAGATTGTTCCCATGAAGCTTGGGTGGACAAAGTAGCAATGGTTTTCACAACTTCCACCCAAAATAAGATCCTTTGAAGAGTTGGTTATAAAATCCATCACTCAATACTCTTACAACATCCAACATAAAATTACCATGAAAGATCTTTGCAATACCAAACAAAAAAAGGGTGAATCATTTCTCATATTTTTACAAAGATGGAGGAATTTTTTTGCAAGATATGTTCATCCAATACCTAAAAAGGAAAAGATGGAAATCTTCATTAACAATCTAAATGATGTTATGAACTATAGAATTGAATTACAATTCCCACCTACCTTTGAAAAAATTATTGAAAACATAATTAAAATTGAAGAAGCCTTGGTCAAGAGAGGATTTTTAAAAATCTACAATGAAGGATCAAATAACACACTCTTCCAATCATTAAAATGACAATGATAAACCAAAATTTTGAAAAAGAAATAAAAATTTTGGTCATAATAAAAAACCAGTATTTAACTTGACAGCAGATAGCTCCAAAACCAATCAAAACACGAATCAAAATTCCAATCAAAGCAAAAATCAGAAAAATGTTGAATCCAAACCATTCCCATTTAAAAAATCATCAAATCAAAGAAGGTTCACACCTTTTGGAAAGTCACTTGAATCAACATTAAGAGAGCTTCTTGCAAATAGACTTGTAACATTACCAGATGCAAGAGATTGAGAACCAAGGGTTAAACCATCTTGGTGGAATGATGCATACTTTTGTGATTTTATTGGAACAAAGGACACAAAACAAATGACTGCATGCAATTGAAACATTTGGTACAATATTTGATTGATAACAAGATAATATTTGTGGAAGGACCTCAAATGAACAATGATCATGGAGTATTCAAGAATCCTTTGCCAAATTATGAGAAGGGAGAATCTTCTTCTACAAACAGAAAAGGAAAAAATGTGAACTATTTTTATGACACCACTATCCACAATATTTTTGTAGTTGAAGATCAAACCAAGGATATCAAAATCAAGGGAAAAAAAGACATTATTGCAACTTGAAATCAAATTGATGATATCAATATCAACCTTAAATCAAATAAAATCAATGATATCATACCATTAAATCTGATCACAAATGTTGTTGCAACTGATAATCAAATTAATGCCATTAAAATTAGAGAAAAATAAGACCATCAATCAGTCAATGTAACCATAAGAGGGAAGGCCAAAGAAATATTGAAAGGGGCTACATCTAAGAAAAATATTGTCCCTTCAACTCAATACAACATAGTTGATCAATTGCGAAAAATCCCAGCTCAAATATTCATATTGGAACTTCTCAAAATTTCACCAGCTCACAAAGAAATTCCAGAACAAGCTCTAGCAACCACCACAATACCAAATAATCTAGAAGTTTGTCAATTCTAGGCTATGGTGGAACACTTGACCACACCTCATTTCCTATCATTTTTTTAAAATGATGACGTATCACTTACCCATCCACACAATCTTGCCCTCCACATTGAGGTTTTAATTCACAAACACCGGGTCAAATGTGTTCTAATAGATGGTGGATTTGGTTTAAATATATGTACTCTAGATCTTGTCCATGTACTAGGATATTTGGAAAATACCATTGGTGCTAGAAGAAATATCACAATAAAATCCTATGATGATGAAGAGAGATTCTCCCATGAATTGATTGTACTACCAATTCAAGTGGGGCCTATTGTGAGAGATATAATCTGTCAAGTGTTAGACAAGGGGTTGACATACAATATACTCTTGGGACATCCTTGGATTCATGAAATTCAATCAATGTTATCAACATATCACCAATGCTTGAAATTTCCTTTCAATGGACAAAAAATCATCGTTTCAACTAATTCTAACAATTCTCAATATTGCAATACACTCAAAATAGTCCAAGATTCTTTTGTGCCACATAACATAGAAGCTCACACTCCTAGTTCATCAAACAATGAAATACAACTAAATTCTATGTCAAAGTGGATTGAGAAAAAGGGGAAATCAAAGGATAAGGGTATCAATGATTCTACTCCATTAGGTAACAAAAGTAAATCAAATTCTTCATCAAATCAACCTGAGGAAAAGGTTCAGTCAAAAGACAAAGGAATTGGTGATTCTACTCCATCAAATCAAGAAAGTCAACTGAATTTATTATCAAAAAAAATTGAGAAGAAGATCCAATTAAAAGACAAAGGCATGGGGGAATATTCAGTTAAGCAATTATTATGTCTTTCATGGTTACTACCTCCACCAAGTTCCAATGGAAAACCATCAAAATAAAGACAAACATCTTCACAACCAATCACACTCTTTGATGGTAGATTTATAAAAGCAAGCACTCAAGCTGATGAATCTGAGGATAAATAAATTTTAAATTGGCTGTACAAAGATGAAGAAAAACCATAAGCATCAAATTCCAATGTCCAAATAGAACAATATGGTAAAGGAAAAACAATCTTAGAGAAGATGGGGTATGAAGGAAAAGGACATATCAGCAAAAGAAAAGAAGGAATTGTAGAACCAATCCAGCCTCTCACACTCCATGCAAAAGACAAGACAGGGCTAGGCTATAAAGAAGAAATAAAGGATGACATAAAAGAGAAGGTTGTTGAGAAAAAGCTACAAATACAAGCTAGTTCTGAGACCGATTCAAATGAGTATGAGTGGGATTCACTGTCAGAGGAATCTTGCAAAGATAAGGAAGTTGATGTAATACAAAGATATACACCCCCATATGGATGAAGGGACAAGGCGTAGGGTCTAGACCTCTTGAATTTGGATCACAACATATCAATGACTCAAGTGAGGATGAACAGACATCGAGCGAGATATACAATCTAGAGGAGAGTAACATCATAGACCTCAAAATTTCTATCGAAAACCTTGACGACATTGTTATTCTAACACTTACTAACTTTGACTCAAACCAATCCAATGACTCTCTACCATTATTACCTTCTGAACTCATCAACTGGGAATCAATCGAGCCACTTAATGTACCTATCTTCTCGAATGATGATGCCATTGTTAACTTCCTTTGCTCTAATAATCCTGAAACATGTTCCGCCATCGAATCTCATAACAAAGTTTCAGAAAAGGGGAGTGCCAAGTCTCTCAGCTATAAAATGAATATTAAAAATAGATATAATGGTGAAACCCATTTAATGGTAGTATTAGATCAGGAAAAAGTAAAAATAAAGAGTGCATCTAATGATGAAAACCTCTCTGAGGCACTGAACACTATCATAAAAGATCATCAATGTTGATTGAACCCACTCAGTCCATCAACATCAACACAATAGAATTAGTGAAGACCCTACATCTAGCAGAATCCCTAACAGATCAAGAAATACCAAACTTCACCAAATTATTTGAAGAGAGACAAGTCAGATTTGCTTGGTCATAAGCTGATGTGCTAGGCATAGATCTAGATTTGATAATGAATCACTTATCTCTACCATCTGGAGTGAAACCTATCAAACAAAAACTTAGGAAAATGCATCCACATATCACCTTGTTGGTAAAAGAAAATTTTTAAAAATTATAAGATGTCGGATTCATTCAATCAATCAATTATATCGAGTGGATTTCAAAAGTAGTCCCTATTTCTAAACCAGATGGTAGCATCAAGATATGTACTAATTTTAGAGATCTCAACAAATAATGTCCAAAGGATGATTTTCCTCTGCCCAACATTGATATCATTGTGGATTTGACAACAAGACATGTCATGTTATCACTCATGGATGGATTTTTAGGATACAATCAGATAAAAATAACAACAAAATATCAAGAGAAAACAATGTTCACATGTCCATGGGCTACCTTCTGCCAGAACATCATGCCTTTTGGTTTGAAAAATGCAAGAGCCACATATCAATGAGCAATGACCATCATTTTTCATGACATGATGCACACCTTTATGGAGGATAATGTAGATGACCTTTTGGAAAAATAATTCACTAGAGAGGGACACCTAGAAATCTTAGACAAAATATTCACTCGACCAGAGAAATTCAATGTAAGATTAAACCCAAAGAAGTGTTTATTTGGTGTGACATCGATAAAACTATTGGGTACATAGTCTCAGAAAAGGGCATCAAAGCGGATCCTACCAAAATCAAAGCCATCATGGAAATGCCTCCACCAAATAACATCATCCAACTAAGATCTCTACAGGGACGTTTCCAATCTATCAGGAGGTTCATTGCACAACTGGTAGATAAAACTCATCCTTTTAATCATCTATTGCCTAAAAATGTTTCCTTCAGATGGGATGAAAAATTTGAAGTAGCTTTCAATCAACTAAAACAATATCTAATGTCTCATCCCATACTAGTGCCACCTACAGAATGGAAATCATTATTACTCTATATAACAACGACTGAAGTATCTTTGGGTGCTCTATTAGCACAAGAGGATTCTACAAGAAAAGAAAGGGATATTTATTATATCATTAGGACATTGAATGGCTACAAAATCAACTACACCTTCATTGAAAAATCTTGTCTGGCGGTAGTAGTTGCTACTCAATAACTATGGCATTACATGTTAACTCATACAGTCAAAATCATAGCTAAAATTGATCCATTGAAGTATTTACTTAGTAAAGCTACCCTAACAAGAAGACTCACCAAGTGGGTAATTATTTTGAGAGAATTTGACATCTAATATGTAGACCGAAGGGCCATCAAGGGTTAGGTGATAGCTAATCATTTAGCCGAAGCACCACTACAAGATGATCAACCAGTGCATATTGAGTTTCTTGATGTAGATGTCCTTACCATATCCTCACAATAATGGATGTTATATTTTGATGGGTCTTACACGCAACACAGATCAAGTGTTGGAATCTCGTTTGACATGCCTCAAGGACATACCATCCCAAAATCTTATAGGCTCATGTTTCCTTGCACAAATAACATTGCTGAGTATGAAGCACTCATCATCTAAATCAAGGTGGTAGTCAAATGGAAGATCACAAATTTGAAAGTCTATGGAGATTCAAAGCTATTCATAAACCAAGTGAACAATGATTATTAGAAAAAGGATGACAGGCTAATATCATATAAGAGATTTGTGGATGATTTTAAAAATTATTTTGTTGAAATCAGATTTGAGAATATTCCAAGAGCAGATAATTTTTTTTTTGATGCAATGGAAACAATTTCTTCTCTCCTTCTATACCTAAAAAACAAATCTGTTATGAGTTCATGGTGAAACAAGTGCTTAACCCTACCTACAACAACCCTGAATCCCAAGTCATATGTCATCTAGTTGATGTTGAGTCCTTAATTTATGGGAAGATCTATACCTATTTAAGATGTAATACTTTTCCACTCGATCTATCTTGAAATCATAAACATAACTTTATCTACCAAGCTACCCGACATAGCCTGATAGCAGATGTACTCTATCGACAAGGTCTTGATGGAACTCTCCTTCATTTTCTTGAATGTAACGAGTCTGAAATGGCCTTACATGAAGTTCATGAAGGTATCTATGGAACTAATTCAAGTGGACTAAATCTCACTAAGAAACTCTTATGTTTGGGGTATTATTGGTTGAATATGGAAAAGGAGTCTTTTCAATTTTTCAAGAAGTGCCAAAAATGTCAAATCCATGGAAATCTAGTACATGCACTAGCTCAAGAGCTACAACCATTTGCATCAACATGGCCTTTCTTTCAGTGGGGA
The DNA here is from genome assembly GCA_007115665.2 of Sequoiadendron giganteum. NCBI lineage: Eukaryota > Viridiplantae > Streptophyta > Pinopsida > Cupressales > Cupressaceae > Sequoiadendron > Sequoiadendron giganteum. Next base: position 475,681,151 of record CM021101.1, on the reverse strand, counting down.
CTAGATCTTGTAGGTAAAATTCATCCACCTTCATCAAATGGACATAAATTCATCATCACAACCATGAAGTATTTTACAAAGTGGATTGAAGTTGTTCCCCTAACTGTAATCATTGGAAAATAAATTGTAATCTTCATCCAAAATTACATCATATGTTGGTATGACATTCCTCACTCCATTGTTACTAACAATGGTATACCTTTCAAGAACTAGGAAGTCCAAGAAATTTGTGAAAGGTTCCATATCTAGCATTGGTTTTCTACACCATACTACCCTCAAGGAAATGGCTAGGAAGAGGCCTCAAAAAAACCCATTTTAAAGATCCTAAATAAAACCATCAATGATGATGGACATGATTGGCACATTCAATTGAACCTTTCTCTATGGGAATATCGAACTAATATTCACACCCCAACAAGAGCCACACCATACACTTTAGTCTATGGATCAAAGGCCATTTTACCTATTGAGGTTGAGATACCATCACTCTATGTGTCATTAAAGGGGATCATTTTAGATGAAGATTATCGGGTGTCTATGCTACAAGAGTTGGAAATATTGGATGAACGTTGTCGAAAATATATGGATCACCTAAAATCTTATCAATAGAGGATGTCCATAAGTTATAATCACAGAGTAAAACCAAGAACATTTCAAGTTGGTAATTTGGTCCTAAAAGAAAACCCTCACAATCAATAGGATAGACAGAAGAAAGGAAAATTTGAACCAAACTGGCTAGGTCCCTTCTTCATTGTATCAGTCTATGGATTGTTGGAATTTGAGAACACTAAGAGGGGGGTGAATAAGTATTTTGCAATCTTCAATTTTAGTAATCTAATATTTAAACCATTTACAACTTTGAACTGAAAGGAAGATGCAAGCACATAAATTAATCATCCACAACACCATAACACAAGGATTTTTATATGGAAACCCTATTAGGGGAAAAACCACAATGGAGGTCAATCCATAATTTGAGTACTCAAATATAAGTTTTACAAAATGGAGATGCACTTTAGAGCTCACTGCTCAAATGGGAAGTCTCATTTCGTTACAAAATTTTTAGATTAAATCCATCTAAGAAATTGAACTGAAGGAATAGAATCTTCTAATGCCAGGTTACAATTTCGGTTAAGCTCGTCAATCAGTTTCTTGACCTTTTGTTAGATTTTGCTCTTCTTCTCTACTCTGTTGCAACTCACATCACAAATATTATATGCACAAATGAGACTGCACAACTGCCCTTCTAAATTTCACATCACACAACAACACACTTTGAATCCATCATGCTTTGATACCAAAATGATATAAAAAATTGATCTTATATATCTGCATCAAAGGATAATATTATCTTCATGTTGGCTTTAACAAAACATATAATATTTTCCAAGCGTCAGCTAAATCCACAAATGATTCTTAATCCGTACCATCCAAATTCAGCCATGGCACAGTAAGGACCTAAATAAACATGTTCAAACACAAAAAAAACATTTAATCAATTACTCCTTAAACATCCACAATGACTATATCCACCAAGTCATCCTTTTAGCATTGATAAACAAAAAATCACTACACTAGAACTCCTAACTCATACATTGATTTATGCACCAACAAAAAACTTGAGGATAAGGTATTCCATATATCCAAAAAAATTTTGTGAGATGCGCAACATAAACTGATAAACTAATAATGCATATTGATCGACAGACTCAAATTTAACCAGATACCTAGTTCATCACTCTTACTTCTGGTAATACTCTTCTCTTTACTTCTTTCTGTCGGTATGGATTAGGTTTCCATTAATGACAATAGTAGATTCCAACAATCTCCAAAAGCCATATTCCAACATGGATCTGAAGCCTATTAGTTGTCTATGCCTGAAGGAGATTTTTTTGATGAGCCTATTAACACTCTACATCTCAAGAAGTTCTACACTTGATTCATCTAGTGCACAATAAAAAGTCCTGAAAAAATATTAAAAAATCAGAAAATATCCTAAAACATTGGTTCCCTTGATAAAAACCTAGCAAACAGGTGTCTTGGTGACAACAAAAAAAAAATTAAAAAGATCAAAAATACAAAAATATCAAAAAGTGCAAAATCAGAAAAGTCAAAAAAAATTGAAAATATGAAAAAGTGCAATAAAAACAAGTAGTGAAAACCTAGCAACATGCACTATTTGTGATATATTATCTTTTCCATCTATTTGAGCATGTGTCAACCATTCACTTTTTCCATCATTCTACTTGTCATCGAAAAACCTCATGTACATATCTTGGCATTGCAGTCGTGTCTCACCCTAGCCTAGGGGCAATAAAATTTGAGCTTAAATCAGCAAACAAGAAAATAGTATTATGAAAATGCAACAAATACAATGATCATTGTACAACTCAACATTGAACATCAATCATCGCATTTCCAAGCAATGAAAAAACATCCACATGAAACAACCAAATCAATCAAATCAAAGAAAAATCTAAATGGATGATGTGCTTTTGAATTATGGCTTTATCATGTTAGCATGAATGTTCAACTATTGTACTTTGATTTTTTTTATCATTTCTCTAGAGTACCTCGATGATGTCCTGAACTAGAGGAGCTAGGAAGGAGAATGATATTTTATTTGTTTGTTGTTTGTGAGTTTATCATTACTACTATGCAAATTGTTGTGGGACATGTTCTACAAAGTATCATTGATGACATTATTAATTTGCATAGAAAAATGATTAAATCTTGTTTGTTTACATGAGGAATGCTCAGGTCATCTCGGCTCAATTATGCCTAGATGCTTGTGTTAACTTGCAATATCAAAAATCACGGAAGTAGTACTTAGGTCATCATGGTATAATTATACCATTGATGCTTATACTCACTTAAAATATTTTAAAGGCTCACTAATGATAAAAGCATGAAAAATCGACTGACAAAATGACAACATTACATATTTATATTTGCATGGTTAGATTAGATTACATTCATATTAGTTTTGCATCTGTATTTCAGGATTTTCCAAGGCTAGAACAATTTTTAAATGATGTAATCTCTATCATTAAATGGATTGAGTATATTTGACATTAACAAAAATATAACATTCTCATGTAGTTTCATAATCATTTGCATATCACACATCCATCCATACATTACATCATAATATTTGTATTAGAAAAAAAAAAGTGCATTGCATCACATTTGCATAATTAAATTCATCTCATATAGTGTAGCAATATCATATATTTGCATCAGGAAAATACAAAAATAAATTGCATCACATTTCATTTGCAGCCATCTCATAGCATAAAACATCATCCATAAAACATTAAAAATCATAATCTATGCATTATCATATCATCATTTCATCTATACATAATCATGTCATAATCATATAAGCAACATATAAACATCAGATAAGCATTATAAAATAGAAATTAAATGCATCCATCATAAAAATATATGTAGACATCATATGGATCACTAAATCATCATTGTATATCATATATAATCTCAAAATAACAATGTCGAGTGTACAAGGATGTCCAAACATGTAGATAAATACAACAAAAAAAATGCGGTAGTATATCATAATGTCTCAGCTAAATCAATGTATACAAGTCAAAATTATATCTAGCATCACACATCAAATCTATGTCATGATCCCCTAGATGTTGTTGACATCACTAGACCTATGCCTCCCCCACCAGATGGACCTACACCAGCTTATCTCTGAAGCAGTTGTGTAACACCCTTGCTAGCGGTTTGAAACTTGCTCCTGCCTGATCTGGACTGTGTATAACTAACCCTTTTCTCAGGAGGAATTTCCTCATGGTTTCTCAGTTTTTAATAATCATCCTCCTTGGTCAAAATTTGAACCTCCCTAAGATAGTCAGCACTGGAAATACCCTCTGCAACTCTCTATAACCCATTTGTTATGGCCTGTGCTTGCTCACACTATTGTATCACAACATCCCTCTTACCCGTCAGTGTGGCAATATGTCCTTATTCCTATGTAAGATGCCCCTATGCCTGGGCCAACTATGTCTATAACTATCCCAGCTACCCCTATATGCCATGTACATGTGTCTATAGAGCAGCTATTTGAGCCTACTGCTACTATGACAACAATCTAATCTGTACATGTTTTTTCACTACAACCACTAGGGATCACCTCTTCTAAAGCACTTTGAGGTCTAACATTGGATGACCTCCATGTCTGCCTCCTCCATCCCCATTGTCATCTCCTCCACCTCCTCCATCTCCTTTGTCTCCACCATCTCCCCTATCTCTCCTCATCGTCCTCCAAAGCTAGCATTGGCTTGTCAAAGCTAGATATCCTAGGAAAGGGATGCATATAAAATTAATGTGTGTAATCTTTTGTCATGTATCCCTTTGCAATTTATAGATGATAAGCCCACATCAATGATTGTAATCTATGGTACTCATCATAAGATACATCATATGATAGGATGGGTCCCCACTCTATGGTATCCTGATGTCTTCGTGCATATGTAGCTACTTCCTAGGGCATGCACTGCACTCTACCATACTGTTAGAGTACTCTCGTCAACAAGAACCTCTCAATCGCAAATTGTGTCCACCCAATCAAGTATCTAGATATACACACATAAAGCATCTCTAGATGATCCTTTTCCCACTGCTCATAGTTCAAGTATGGTCACCATGTCACAAAGTCTAGGTCATCAAGCACTCATCTCCAATGCTCTAGTTTTCCTAGCTTATGCTACACAACTAGGCTTATATATCCATACCCATATGGTCTTCCAATCATTCGATATGTGTTTTCCACTAGTTGTGTCACCACTATGTGCTCCCATGCCTAGGTATGTAACAATGTCACCCCTACGGATAGAATGGCAACTCCAAGATAGACTACCTAATGAAGATCATGATATAAATGTGTGAGCATGAATGAAACCCAAGCATATCAAGTCCCATGTAGAATCATCTACTCAAGTATCCAACCCCAACCAACAGATAGTCCCTTTTACCTCCTATTAAGACATAAGAAGGCACCAACAAAACCAACAAGCACATAAGGTAAAGGGGCATAACTCTCATACATCTCCTGCCAAGGTATCTCATACCTGTTGATCTAGTCATCATGGAAGATCTTGTGTAAAGCATCTATTCCTCCCTACTCGGCTTGATTATAAACAACTATATCCCCCATCATTGGAATCTGCAAAATCTGATACACATCCTTTGGTGTCACAGTAATCTCACCAATGGCTAGGTGAAAAGTGTTGTGGTCGTTGTACCACCTCTCTGCTAAAGTTGTCAGAAGTCCCTGGTTAATCCTAACTTGAGGAATGTCAATCAATGATGATAACTAAATAATATCCCAATCAACCTGACTCAAGTAGGGAATCAACTCCCAAGTCCATGGGAAGCACTCTCGAGACATGAGGACTCCTAAATCACTCTCCTCTCATCATAACACATCACAAAATCAGTAATATTGTCAATCAATCAAACATCAATTAACCTATCAATCAATCATTATATCAGTGAACCTTGCCTATCATGAGTTCAATCAATCAATCTATCAATGAAACTAACCTATCATGAGGTAAATCAATCAATCTATCAATGAACCTCACCTATCATGAGGTCAATCAATCAATCTATCAATGAACCTCACCTATCATGAGGTCAATCAATCAACCTATCATTAATCCTCACCTATGATGAGGTCAATCATCATCAATCAATCATTGAGTCTCACCTATCATAAGATCAATCATCATCTAATCTATCAGGATCATCAATCAATATCAAATCAAAGGCTGACATGATAAAAAAACATCGAATACAAGGAGAAAACTCAAAATTCCTCAATTTTGGCATGGATGCACTAAAATAGTGTTTTTATGCACCAAAAACATGGATGCGCTAGAAAATTTCTTCTATGTGCTAGAACACTTAACAAATGCACTAAATTAATGAATGTGTTGAAACATTTAATCAATGTGCTAGAACATCTCATGTATACAATAATTCATCTGATGTGATACTTCATTAACCTAATGCACTAGATCATTCAAGCTATATGCTAGAAATCCAATGCGCTAAAACTCTAAACCTTTGTGTTAAAACACCTAATCTATGCACTACATTAGGTTATTCATGCGCTAAAATGCATAAACACAAAATTTAAAATCTAAAAATGTAGGAAAACCATTTCGAAATTCACAAAAAGGGGTTTTTTGGAAATTCATACCAGAGGTTCGTACGTTGTTGGGTGTTTGTGAAATCACAGATGGTTGAATCGATGAGTCTCATAGGGGATCACCATTCTGCTAGAAGTGCTAAAATTTTCTCAATCACTCCAAATTTTCAAAATCAAAATCACACAAATGAGTTTCTTTTTCACTTTTTACCTATCAAAGGGGTAATTGAAGTGAAATTTAAGGTGGGTTTTTATTTTAGGGATCAATTAATCAAATGGAAGGTTAATTCTTGTATGTTATGAGATAAATCATTGAAACATCCTAAAATTAGAAGATCATCATCAAATCATCAGAAAATCATAAAAAAATAAACTCAAAAAATTCATTGATTTTTCTCTCGAGGGGGCATATATCCATCATCACTTGAAAATTTAGTATCTGGGGCATATTGGAAATTTTTTTGTTAGCATCACCAACAAATTTTTCTTTGAAGCAATTTGTAAACACAACACTTCAATGAGGGGAAAAATGTATACACCTAAAAATGGTCAGGATAATCAATTAATTAAATACAAGTTATTTGAATAATAAACTTCTTAGTTCGTCTACTTATAAATAGATAGAAATATTTATTTATATAGTTCACTTCTTTAATTCTTCTATCTTTATCACATTATTCGATCTAAATTAAATTAAAAAACTCAATACTTTGTTTCATTTAATTATCACATTCTTATAATCTTAATTAAATAAGCAAATGCCAATAGTTTGTTTTATTTAATTAATATCTCCTCACTAAATATGAATAATTCCAAAATTCAAATTTAGTCACATGTCTCCAACTTTTTCTCTTGCCACATCATCAAGTGTCTCATGAATTTGAATGTACCTAATATTTAAATTGGAATTATCTTCAACCAATTTTGAAACAACCTTGGACACTTGGCTCTTCTATTTCACCTCTTCTCCTCTACACTTTGCAAGATTGTTTCATGCATGGGAACACTCTCCTTATTTCTCTCCAACTTATCCATCCTCCACCTTTCATCTTTCTAGTTGAAATCTTGACTGTTGGTTGTTGCCACATCACAATATGCCTTGGAAATATTATAAATACAACATCATTCTCTAGCATTTCACCATCCCATCTTTGAGAAAACTTACTCTGTAGAAATTATCCTTGAGCATTTGAGAGCATTAGAGCATTAACATTTAGCATAGTAGAGGCATATTAATTTAGAATCATGGATTAGTTTATTAGCTACATTTCCATTATCGTAGTAGTTTTATACAACTTTTGCATCATAGTCTTTAGCATCATATCACCATTATCATTTACAACATATCACATAGTTTATCATCATGTATGGATAGATTTCTTGTATCTTTCAGCATTTTGTTCCTCAAGTTGCCATTATAACAGTCATAGTGCATACCCAAATCTGAGAGCCGACATGATTTAATTAATCCCTGAAGATAGGAAATAATGGAATGATTTTAGGGAATTTGTTGTGTTTTAATTAGATTAGTTTATTATTTCAATTCTCTAATATAATACATTTCATTGATTGTGTGTTTTTATTTATGTATTTGAACAATTCACATGATATGGGTACATAGGCCTTACCTTCAAGGGAAACATTGGAACATAACTAGATGAGCATATTGTGTATGACTGTTATCCACAATTGTAGTACCAAAATTCCAAGCATCATTACAAATGAGTCAACGATGCATTCACCATGCACATTTTCTAGGTGTTGCGAGGAAATATTAGAGAAAGGATGTCCCACTCAGCCATGGGGATGGTTCATCTAATTCTTGAAGAGATCTGAATTAGGGGGAGCATTAATGTATATCTTTTATCCCTCACCAAAAAAGATATGTTGATACCACAATATGAAGATATGTGATGCAGATCAATATGCTTGATCTATTGGTGAATATTATTGAAGAAAATATGATGATGCAAAAGTTTTTGGAGCTTTAGAAGTGATCTGTGCATTCAAAAAAGGGTTTCCATTTTTACCAATTGAAGCATTAAATACAAAATTAGGTCAAATTTAAGGGTTATAAACAAATTCACTAAGGAAAATTAATTTCACAAAATAATTTGAGGAGTAGAGCTATGAGAATAAAATTTGAAGTGCATAAGGCAATTTAAGATTTAGAGCATCAAAACCCTAGTTCAAAAAATAAAGGTATTTTTCAAAAACTTGCATGTCCTAGTTTTCAAAAATATTTGTTTGAAAGAATTTTAAATATATATTGCAATGGCTACACCAAGGGTCATAGAGGTTATAGAAAAACCACAACCAAAATTTAAGAGGTACCCTATGAAAGCCATAATTGATGACCTATTAGGCACATTATCACATATTCCATATGGGGTTTTACCAACTAAGAATATTAGGGCTTACATTTGTGGTAAAATGGAATAGTATTATCCCACTAACTTGAGTGATATATGGGAAAATGAGTAAACTGGCGAGGATTTCACCCTAAAGCCAAAATACAAAAACCTAGTTGAGAAGAAACCAGATGTATGAAAGTGGTTTCCCAATTTGTTTTATGATGTCAAGTGGATTAAAATGGACATATTTATAATTCATGATTAGCTTGTCTAAACTGATATGCCTCACAAGATAACAAAGGAATTGATAAGAGAGGTCACCAGCCTATGCTCCACAAGATCGTTTCTTGTATTGAAATCCATAAAAAAGGAAGTAGTTATGGAGAAAACTAGTGCTACTTATGATAATAGAGCTCTTGTTGTCAATCCCATTAGAAACCCAACTGTTAGATATGTTGCTATGTTTATTGGCTACAAAATATATTATACAAACATACATAATTCTATATCTACCACTGCAATCAATGTGGCACATGAGATGGTAGAAAATGGTTCAGATAATGACCTCTATGAGTTTCTTAGGTAATGACTAATGGAGAATCTGAAGTAGACAAAGGAAAAGAAATATGTGTTTAAGTATGGAACCTTTGTTATGTGCTTACTCTTCTATTTCTTGAAGGAGCTTCCCAAAGTTGGAAAGGTAAAATGGATAAGTGGAAGACCTATTACACATCAAATTGCAGATCATATGAGGAACCTTGGAGATTTCAAAGCACGGGATGATGCCCTTACTACTTTCTTTGTAGTATTCCAAAAAAATCATCCATGAAAGAGAGAGGATTCCAAGGAGTATGGTTAAAAAATACAAAGATTATATCACTTTTCTAGTATCCACAGATGAATGTGTGATGAAATCAATTGAACCAAGGAATATATAGATCCCTACACTGGGATATCAGGTGAGTGAACAAGAGATAACAAGTTATGCTGAAATTTTTTTGAAGATCCCAAAGGATACCACAAAGAAAAGATATGAGACTTATGAAGAAAAGTCCATTGGAGTACACTTGAAGAAAAAAGATCCTATCATTAGGAAAAATGTTGATGCTATGGTGGATGTATATGCAAAATAAATAGGTATTTCTAAGGAAAAAGTGTAGTATGCAAGATAAAGAGCTAGAGAAGATATGAGTATTGGAGAAGCATCTGGGAGTGCAAGGAGATCTAGTAGAACAACTACCACGCCACCATCTATTCAGAAGTCCTTTGGGGATTTTCCTTTTGTTGGAGAGAAAAGGAAGACAATTTATAGTCCTTTGGTAAGAGAGAAATCCCCTCTGGTTGCACATGCTACAAGGGTTGAAAAGAAGAAAACGACCTATGTTGCACCACCTACTTCCCCAACCAAGAGAAGAGTGAAATAAAAAACTACAAGAGAGAAGGACATAGGGATTAATGTTGTTGAAGAAGAGGAAGAGTTGGAAGAAGAAGTATCCCCATTGTTCTACAGAAGGAGTGATGCTTCACAAGGTGAAGCTATCACCAAAAGGAGAAGATTTGATATAACTGATACTGAGAGTGAAGAGGATATAGAAAAAGAGAAAGAAGCATTCAAGTTTCTTGTAAGAGAAAATTATAAGGAAGCGAAGAATGATTATTCAGTGAATAAAAAGAATGAAAAAGAAAAGAAGACTCTGTGTAAAGGCAAGGAAAATGAATAAAAGAAACTAGTAATGCCTCATTCCCCCATGAAGTTAGAGGCATTATTTAATAACACTTTGCAAAATGATGTTAGCAGAGACTGAAGCTTTATAATGATGCAAATGAGGTAGACAAGGCTACCATCATTGAATCCATAATAAAATATATTGTTGTACTAGAAGTTGACATGAATAATATCAATAAGGATATTCCTAAGAATATTTTGTTAGAAATAATACAAGAAGCAATAAAATCACATGAAAGGCTAAAAGATCAAGCCTTGAAAAGAATTGGTGCTGCACAATGATAAAGTAGAGGAAATTGTGCAAAAGCTAGGTTTTCTTCTAATGGCTGAAGAAGAGATGAATGTTGAAATCAATTCTCTAGAACAAAAAATAGAAGAAGTGTAGATAGATTTTTCTCAACATGAGAACGATACTAATTATGAAGTTGCAATAGACAAAACTCCTTCGGAAGTGAGGACATGATAAGGATGTAATGATTGGAAAAGACAATAAAAAGGAAAAAAATTTCACTCCTCCAACACAAGAAGAAGTAACTCCTCTGGTAAACAAAGAGAAATGGTGCAGAGGATGAAAACAAGAATGTAAATGCAGATGCAAAAGAATAAGGAGATCGAGAAAAGAAAGATGAAATGAAGGCTGGTGAGGAGAAAGAAGAAGAGGATAATGAGGAATATGAAGATACAAACAAGGATGCATCTAGAGATGTATAAAAAGACAAACTAGATTACTCTAGTATTGCAAAGGACAAGGGAAAGTCTATGGAAGTTACTAAGGATTTTGGTGAATCTTTCAACTGCTCTAGAGATTCTCTAAAAAATATATTGAGAATACAACATAGTTTTCAACCAATTGTATCTTCCCAATTGCTACAATTTCCAATGCATCAAGGGAATGTTGATATGGAGAAGATATCTCCCTTCCACAAGCTTCAACTAGGAGGCATCTTCTATGCATCTGAGAGGAAGGAAATCATTGAATCACATCAAAGGAGTGGAGAATTAATGGATTAAGTAGTTAAGGTATTTCAAGAGATCATACCTAGATCAAACATTGACACTACACTATCTAGTATGGAAAACTTCAAATTTTTTAATTGATTCATTTAAGACTTATGCATCTGAATTAAAGAAATAAGCTAATAAAGAAGTTGAGAAAAAGGATTAATGAAAAGAGAATGTTGGATATTTTTTAGAAATGTGCTATTGCACATAATAAGTTCTTTGAATTGTTAAAGGATGTAGAAGCATGTGTTGATGAGGCTAAGGCATTATAACAATATGGAATGAAGTGCCCCATAGCCACATAAAATATAAGGAAGAATATGGACTCTATTGAGTCTCAAATTAATGTTGCCTCTAGTCCATATGACCCAGTTATTGACCTCATTGGATTAACAATGAACACAATAGAAGATATATACAAGTTCTTCAAACTACAATCATGGAGAGAACATATCATCTTATATTTTGGAGAGGTAATAGATCTAGTCAATCCAAAACCTGTACTTATTTCAAAATCTCTTCTCAGTTGTGATAAAGCAAAGAAAATGAATTTGGTACCTGTTACTCTAGAAGAAGGAGAAGAACTTTATTAGAATTTGAAACTCATAGTAGGTTGCTTGTGGAGGCTAAGTGTGAATGGGAAAATGGAAGGAATTCCTAGGATGATCATTTAAAGAAGTTTTAGACATCAAACACCTATAGTTGACTCATTCTTTATAATTTTTATGCATTCATGTTCAGATTCTTTGTATATATGTGAACAATATAAAGAAAATTTGCAATGCCTTTTTGGTTTTTTCTCCAATACATGACTCAAGGGGATTCAATTAATTTTTTTCCAACTATATATAAGACAAAATCATTTAGGGGAGTTCTAGTAAGAGTCAGAGCAGTCTATAGAGGTTCCCTTTTCCCTTGATTTCAAAGGGGGAGAGTATTTTTGGAGATTTTTGGCATGCTTCTATCAATGACAAAGGGGGAGATTGTTAGAATTTAGGAGAGATTGTTGGATATTTTCATTGATGATGTTGTTTGGAAACATGAGCATATAAGGTACAAAACAGCATGATATAGTGTTGTGATTGATGTTGAAATTGTTACAGATTATTTTGATTATTTCTAAAAAAAATTGAGATGTTAAGAAAGACATTTGTGCAAATTGCTTTGGTTTAGAAAGTTCAAATGTGTAGAAATTTGACTAAGTGTCAAATCTTCCAGTTCAATGTAATAGTGCATCATTTTTTGGGCCCGAACCACTCTATAAATAAATATATCACTCTTCACTTCTGACATATTTTTTTTGGATGTTAGATGCACATAAATCCAATATTTCATCATATTTGGGCAAGTAGTTTGAGAGATATGAGTAATAGAGTTCAGCCTAGCACACTATAGTCATTTTTCTCTATAGTGTGTTTGTGTGGGAGAATCCACACTTCTCCATAGATGAGGTTTTGGCCTTGTGTTTTTGAAGATAAGATTATAGATGTTAGTTGAGTATGGATTTGAGATGTAATCAAGTTTTGAGGTCCACGTGTTGATATTTTGATACACATATGAAGCTTTTTGTATTTAGGTCTTATGTGAAGACGACCTAATATGTTTGAAAGTATGTGAAGGTTAAATAAGTGTTGCTAGCTTATGTGGGATCTATCATAGGTCCATTTTGACCTATTTTAAGGTTTTTTGAGTTTTGAATTATGGCACATTTTGTGGATGAAAATTTTTAGAGCCAACAAGTTACATTTTGGGTATTGCATCTAATTAGGCTGACCTAGTTGATGTTATGTTCATGTGGATATATATGTTGGATTTTTTTCGGTGTCTTGATGAATGTATGCAGCATGTATTGTATGTGATGAAAATTTAAGCAAAGAAGTGTGATGTTAAGTTATGAATGTTAAGGTGAGTATCAAAATTGTGCAAATGAAGAGTGAAGCAGAGTGTAGAATCATAATGAGATAAATTTTGTTATTTTGATTCAATGGAACTGTAATTCATGCATATATAAGATGCAATTTTAATATTTAAAATTGGTTGTAAGCCACAATATATCTTTTATCATTTTCTCTATGGATAGTGAGTCCACCTATAGTGAGAATTTCTCTAATATACTATAACCAGATATAATCTATTATGAGATAACCCTCACCGTGGTTTTTCCCATTTTTGGTTTTCCACATAATAATCTTGGTGTTCATGTGTTATGTGATGTATTGAATGTTTCATGCTTTATTTCCTTACTATAGTTGAATATGCATTAGTAATTGGGTGTTTAATGTTTGAATGATTTAAGAGAATACTGATTCAACCCCCCCTCTCAATATTCTGGTTGTTCAATAGAAACTAGAAGAATCATTATTACTAAGGGAAGGGTGATGGATGATCCATCTCCCCCTTCAATCTCAAGAATTTTTGAGATCCCGTCCTTTTTCCAAAATGAAGGTCATAGACTGGGGATATGCAATTAATGTATTCAAAGTTTATCCTAATAGTTTCTTGTAGCTTATTAACAAGAATTGAATGAAGAAGCCTAGAGAAAGTGGAGGAAAGTTGTCAAAGACCTTATATAAGTGATTTTACTAAATAATTCAATGACTTGGTTATGCATCTTAGTAGGATTATAGGATTGGCCTCTACACCCACCTTTGAGGAATGGATGTATTTATTCATTGAGGAGATCTTGAGAGGAAAATTTAAGTTTGACTAGGCTAAGATCTTAAGTGATAACATTCATGAACAAATTTAAAAAGTGAAGAATACCTCCACCTTCTATATGACTTCTTATGTAATATACTTATTGGTTGTAAAATCCAGGTATAGAAGCCTAACTTGCAAGGAAATGTTGAGACATGCCCAAATGAGTATATTGTGTATGACTACTATCCACAATTTTAGTACAAAAATGCCAAGAATCATTACGAACAAGTTAATGATGTATTCACCATGCACATTGTCCAAGCACTAAAAGGAAATATCAGAGATAGGATGTCCCACTCAACCATGAGAATGATTCAATGCTTCAAGTATTGGTTCATCCAATTCTTGAAGTTTACGTATTTCATAATTGAAGGTTTCTTGAGGGCACCCTGTCAATTGCCTAAGTATCCCATAGACATAATTGTATTATTGGAGCTGACTAGATATTTGTGCACCTCACACCATCTACTTCATGTGAAGCATCAAGCTGGGGCCCCTTACCCCATGAACTTAGGAAGAGGAATATATTCATGTCCCTCAAAACCCTTGGCTGAACATTCTAATATGGAAATCCAAAGTTATATGTCTCATTTTCATAGAAGAAGGGGAAATATTAATCCTCTTGGTAAATTGAGGAAGCAAGTGGGAAGACAATATGACCACTAATTACATATCAAGGATTTCTTGGAAAATTTTAGAAATGACTATGAAGTTTACAAAAGGGTTTATAGGAGAGTAACTTTGGAGTTTATTCACACCCTCAATCTCTTTAGGGTGTTGGATCAATTGCAGGAGGATAAAATAATCCTTGATGAAGAATAATATAGTAAGGTTTCTGCTCAACCCCTCCTCTTGCTAGATTATATAGAAGAAGAGGAAATAGATATTGATTTGATCACTCATCTAGTTTTTGGGAGAACTAGAGAATAAATTGATACTTAGATTACTCTCCTTGAGGCACAAAATATTGAACTGACATATGGGGAAATGGTAAAAGAGGATGCCCAAGTCAGTGGAGGTGAAGAAAAATGGATGATGAGGAGACCAATGAAAAAGAAGCTTTTGAAACAAGCTCAGAAAGTAAAGAAGATGATTCTCCCCCAAGAACAAGAGGAAAAAGAAGAAAATATGTACAAGAAAGATGTCCAAAAAAAATCAATGGGTGTAGAAGAGGAAGAATGCAAAGGGCAGTAAGCCACCACCCAAGAGGACCAAGCATTTTGGAATTTTTCCCATGGAGATAATCCTTGAGGATTCTTCTCCTCCCTCTCCATAACTAGTCATGAATCCTCTTCCAACAACACAACCTCCTTTCCCTCTTCCAAATTATCCTTCACCACCTTTGGTTTTGTTTCCTCCAACACCATCATCTCCATTTTCTCCCACTTCTTTTTCTCCTATTCTTCCTCCCATCCTTTCATCTCCACCTTCCATTGACATCCCATTCCATCTCCCCTCATCCACTCCTATCACTTCTAGTATCTTGGTAGAATCTTATTCTTGTACCTCAACCACTTCTTCCCCTTCTTCCCCTTCTTCCTCAACTCTTTCCACCCCAAAATTCACTAATTATACCTTTCCACCTACCATCCCTTCCATTTTTTATCCCACTTTCTTGAGCCTACCAAAGAATTTTATGGATCACTTCAACAACCTTCCAAATCAATTAATAGATATCCTTCTTTTTCCCATAAATCAAGCTATAATTATCAAGTTGTATTCACTTCTCATCCCCCTTATTCCTAGTAGATTCTAGATCCACCCTCCATGGAAAATGATGATAAAATATTTGAGGAAATGCAAAAGAAAGAATGGGATATTTTGGATTGGGTGTCTATAGTAGAGGAGACTTTTGTTTCTCCCGAGCACAAAATAAAGGATTTCAGGGGAGAGGAGAGAATAAAGATTATGGAGACACAAGAAGATAAGGCAGTAGAAATTAAAGAAGAGAAATAAATTAAATAAGAGAAGGAGGAAGGAGTTCATACAAATCAACAAATAGATCAGGAGACTACATAAGATAAGTTTATAAAAATTCCAGATTCTTCAACTTAGATAACAGTTCCAGTATGGATCGAAGAGAAATTAAATGATAAATCACTCATCATTAAGGATACTAAGGTAATATTTGAGGCAATTATTGCACTTATGGGGCAGCTTAAAGAGAAGAAATAAAATGTAAGATCCCACATGACCAAGAATTCCTTAGGTTATCAGACTATTGATATAGCTATGCCTTCAGTGGATAAAGAATCCACCATATTTTTTTTGGTAGAATACAATATTTCTTCATTTGATATTGGCCCAACTAATTGAGCATAAGAAACAAATGAGTTTTAAGGTTCTATCTCCAATATTTTGAAAATGTTGGGTAAAGATCAAGCTACAAATAAGGAGTTGAAAGCACAAGTTGTAAAGGCCTGCCAAGTAACCCTAAAGGAAGTTGTAATTAACAAATTAAGCGAACCAATTTTATTTTTTTAAAGTGAAATTAACATACACATTCACTTACTAATTACAACAACCTCTAAGACTACATGGTTGGGATTACTTAAACCCACACAAACATCTACATATAATCATAGCATTAAATACTTTATGAAATAAGCATCATGCAACATAAGGATACAACATACATAATAAGATAAACATTCAAGATACAATTTCATAATCATTTACTTAATCAAATAGTTACATCACTCATTCCCAAAATGAGGTAATAGTACATAAGTGTAATAATTACATAATTTCACCTCATAAACATAAGAGGGATAAAATAACTTATACAAATTAAAATATTACAATGCAAGAATAAAACACAAGAACTGCGAAATGTCCATCTGGATGTCTCGCCACCAAGTACTAAAGATAAATGGGGACCCAATGGTATATGGAGACATCTGATAAAATTGGAACGATACAAAGAAGATTAGCATGGCCCCTATGCAAGGATGACATGCATAAATCGAGAAATGGTCCAAATTTTTATGAATGTGTATGTTAATTACATTTTAAGAAAAAAAAATTGGTTCGCTTAAGTTGTTAATTACAACTTCCTTTAGGGTTACTTGGTGGGGCTTTACACAAGTTTTTGAGTTGAAAACCTTTATATAACAACTGGTGACTCAAATTCAATGTGTCCTAGGGAAGGTTATTGCTGTTGTGCTATTGTCCAAAGAAGGTGTAAATAAAATGGAGCCACATTATTTCCACCTAGGATAAGGGAATTATTATTGTAGTAGAATGCACAACATTTTTTTGTTTGAAGGAGGAAATAGACAAGATGATTGAAGATTGTATAGACTACTCCAAATATTATGAAATGACATATCCAAAATTATAGGCTATTAAGAATTTTTCTATAGATGTGATAGAGAAAGAGGGTATTTTTCCTAAAGATAAGATCAAGGAACCAACATTTTGGATACATGCATTGAATTTTTCTAAGGAGATCATGTCTCAAGTTTTACCAAAGATGAATTTCTATATTAGTAGAACAAATGAATTGCTAGCTAACTATTATCAATATCTCAAAGCTATGGCCAAATCTCCTATTGGTGTTGTAGAAAAGTTAGATGATGTGGTGTTGAATCCAAATTGGTAGACAATTATATAGAAAAATCCTACGGATGATTTAGATAAGGAGTTTTTGAATGTTTTTGCACAGTTCCTAGTGTGATCAGAAGAGGTGATTCAACAAATAAAATCTTGCATTGATCTACATAGGCAACTGATGGAGGAATATGAGGTTTTTTCTTACAAAATTCATGCTACACAACCTCCTCCCAATGATGAATTGATATTTGTACTTATAACTTTTTTTAAATATTCTATTAAAGAAAAAGAAGCTAGGAATATTGTAATAGATGATATTTTTTTATAAAATTCCAGCCAAATATAGTTAGTTACCTCAAAGTGTATGCACTCAAATTTTGTAGGATTTTGTAATATGTATTTACTATAAAGTTATATTAATATATTTTTCATTCTCCTAGGTTCTCATGTGATATAATTTTAAATTGGGGATCTTTATAAATATTTCATGCACCCCAACTATTAAGTGAAAATATAATCTTGGACATTGGTGTTGAGTTGATCTCCACCATTGATTTTGTAAACCTTCTCTTTAAAAGGAATCCTCTCCTCATTCGTGAAGGGCTGATCTAGAATTGTTGTAACAATATTTTGAGATTAATACAAGCAAAGGAATCAAATTGTTGGTGACTTTTCTTTTTATTTATGAATGCATGCATGATTCCTTCTTCTAGCTTTATTTCTAGTTTTTAATTTCATTTTAGCTATGATTAAAATAAAGTGTTAAAGGTATTTGATGAATTTTTTTCTTATACCATTTGTAATTTTTTGATTCTAAATTGTATTGTATGGTTAGTTTGAGATTTTTATTACACTTGGTTCAACTATGAATGTTTTTCCATATTATGCTAGAAATTGGATATATGTTTGAATATTTATAGTCTAAAATTCGTTAAGATTTCCTTTTAATATTGCACTATTTTTGCAACATTGTGGGTTTAGCTTGACTAACTAGAAATTGGTTTTTTGGGATTTATTTACTTGCAACATTAGCCATTGTTGTGATTGTCCTTAGATTTTCAGAATTAGGATCTTTAAACCCTCATATTTTGAACTTTATTTTTAAAATATGGGTTATTTCAGGAAGGAAAGCATCACTTAAAACTACCATATTGTATGTTAAAATTCATTTCCAAATTGTAGATATAAACAATATATTTATGGTTTCAACCAATATTCATATTTTATAAACCTTTATCCTCAAAATTTCTAGTTGAGCCATAAAGGTCCCTTGTGAAATCGACAAAAAATTAACCATTGAGTTATTTATGCAACTCAAGACCTAACAATAGAACCCTTGGGGTCATCTTTATAATTATTTTTGAAGTAAGATTTACTTTTAAGACATAAGGTACTCTGCTACTTTGTGTTGTGAATGTGCAAAAACACTCATCATTAGGATTTTATTTTTATGATCTAAGAGGTTATAATCAGGTTTAGAAGACTATATGGATTCATCACCTTGAAGCGTTAGTTTACCCCTACTTATAGTTACTACACATTCAAGATTTTTCTCTAGGGGAATTACTCCCTTAGGTGAGCTATGGTATAATCAAAAGGAACAACAACATAATTGGATTCTTTTGTATTGCTATATTTATTTGAAGGTTCCCATTTTCCATGTTTTGGGATAGGAACTTTCAATATCTTAAAATAATTATTGGTTGAAGGCTAATTTTCTATATCAATGTCACCTTTATCTATAAGGTCTTAGATCATATTTTTTCAATTTAAAATAATCAAAAAAATTATGTCCTTGAATTCTATGGTACTCACAATATGCATTTTCCTTATATCATGGAAGTTTGATTGCTACTTCTTGATTTCTAACTTCATGTACCAGCTTTACTTGGATCTATTTTTGTAAGGCAGATTCAAGAGATTCCCCTAAAGGAGTGTACATTCTTTTAGGAGGATTATTTTTTCTAGGTTTTCTTCTAAGAATAATAACACCTCGATTTTTTTGTGAATTATTTTCTACCAGTTACAAGGTATGTTGTGGTTGAATATTTTGGAAATTTTTTGCATCTAACACACCATAATTGACAATATTCTTGTTTTTGGTACAAATTCTAGGTTTATTAGTAGACATTGAATGGTTATCCTTATTGTCTTTAAATTTTTTCACAAGGACCTTAGAAATTAGATATTTTTCAATAGACATTCCCTTTTCTATTATCTCATCAAATGTACTAGCACATTGGATTTGTGAAAATCTGATTCATGATTTAGATTATGGTAAATATGTGGATTTTTTTTTTTTTTAGGAATACAATAGGGAAATTTACTTGCCATGTTTCTCCACCTTTGTGAAAAATAAAGGCTTCTATATCCATTTATTTTTCATTACATAGATTAGTCATGGAGATTTTATGTTCAATGTTATATACTAAATATGCAGTAAATTTTTTTACTAATTCATGAAAGGACTTGATCAAATGAGGAAAATGTGAAAACCACTCAATAGTTTGACCTCCTAGGCTTACAATAAATACACATTAGATATGTATCGTTATGAGCCATTCTCTTATATATTCTCTTGGATCACCTTTTCCTTTGTATTTGTCAAATTTAGGAATTTAAAAGTTTTGAGGAAAGGATATTATATTTAAAGACTTTTCAAAAGGATAGGGGCATATGTCCTATAGTGTATATATTTTCTTAGTGCATGAACCATTTCCATATTTTCCATCTTTTGTTCTAGATTTTAAAATTTTGTTGCCAAATAATTTATAGGTGTCAATGGAGGTACACTTATGAAAATGTAATGATGTTGTTGATGCTAATTAAGGGGAGCATAATGTTGTTGGGATTAGCTTCGTGGGATGAAATTTTTTTGAGGTTGTCTTGGAGAAATGTAATGTTGTTGAAGTTGGCTTGGTGAGATTAAATGTTGTTGAGGTTGGTTTGGTGGGATAATTTTTTTTTAGGTTGGCTTGATGGGATAAAATATTGTTGAGGTTGGCTTGGTGGGATAAAATATTTTTGATGTTGATTTAGAGGAATAAAAACATCTTGCATGTTTAATGTACCCATGTTTGGATTGGATTTGGAAAAGGTAGGTGATATTTCAAGTTTAAATTGATCATTAAACATCTCTTTATATGTTTTCCATTGAAATTTTGATGTTATAGTTGGAGGTTGTGATGTATATGTGAAGGTGGTGGGCATGCTTTCCAATTATGTTTGAGGTATGTTGACTTGACTTGTTTCTCCCCAAATTTTTTGTGTGGTCATATCTACATCTTTGATGAGATGAGTGGGTATTTTAGCACCTTGTTGAGATAAAATTTGAAATTAATGATTGAGGTTATACTTGAATAAATGCTCCATTATTTTCATTGCTTTAGGTTCTTTATCAAATTATTGTAAGTCCTCTAATGTGGGGTCTTCATTTTCATCTTCATCCTCCATTTAAGGTATCCTCAATGGATCTCTATGTAAAATGTATGGATTTGAAGTTTTTCCTTTATCATATTGACCAAAACCCATGCTTGTTAGAATTTTTGACTCATCTTGATAAGATTCCATGTTTTTCTTTGAAATGTAGGAAAAGAGGGAAGGGAAAGAAGATCCAAAATAGAATGGAGAAAAATATGGGTGATGGAATGATCCAACACACTTCAAATTTTCCTAATTTAATTAGAAAAAGAGATCTCCCAAGGATATTATTGAATTTCAACCTTGAGGTGAGTCAACCCTATCAGGATGGTATGTTGTTTTCTTATGACATAAATGACTGATTTTCTATTATGGGAGATAAATTTAAATGCATTAACTAACTCAATTGTATGACCTAATACTTGAGATGCAAAATATTATGATAGTAGAAATAGAAACAAGTTACAAGAAGGTCTAAGAAGGACAAAATGGTATGTACCTAGCCTAAAAATTGGGTTTTGTAGTCTATAACAGAACTTATTTTCCCAAGGGAGAATGGGTCCCTATGTCCTTTTTTGAAACTGTAAAATTTGAATCTATAGCCCTTGGTCTGCACTTTGCTCATGTACCTTCAAATCTTGACTTCTAAATTTGGACCTATAGAAAATCTATAAAATAAAATGTTTTTTTGTTTTTATAGGGGTTTGCCTCAATCAAACCCCAAGTTTGGTAATCAAACCTTGATGAATGATATAGATATGATAAATGGCAATGTGTGCAATCCCTAACCTTAAGTGCATATAAGGTTGTTATGAGCTAATATGAAAAGAAACCCTACTCAATTGCATTAGAGCATGATTCTTATGTGACAATGAAAAATGATAAAATTCCAATTAGGGACAAGTCAAAACACCCTAATAGATCTAAAATATGATAATACCTTATTGTAGGTTGCTAGTAGAATGAAGCTTGAAGATGGTATCACTAGGAAATAATTCATTAGGTCAAGTAAAATGGCCAAATGCATCTCCCAAACCTAGAATCTATCATGATCCATCATAGGCATCAACCTTCAATCATGAAGAATGATTGATCAAATCTTTGACAAAATAAGCTTGAAGACCTATAAATACAACTCCAAGACTTCAACTTTGATTGTTTGAATGTTATCCAAAATTTCTCCTTTTCTCCTTGATCTCTCAAACTTGTTATCTAGCTTGAAATGGTGAAAAGGACTAGGCTTTATAAGGTTCTTCTCTAATTTCTCAAATATTAGATCCAAATAGCCAAAATTTGAAACTTGGATCTAGGACTTTAAAATACTACAAAAAACATATTTAAAATTTAGTTTTGGAACTTGAAGGGGACCCATTCGCCTAAGTTTGAATGGGTCTTGGCCTAAAAATCCAGGACTAACATTTTTTAGGGTCATTAATTAATTAAATGTATTTATTTAATGCATGTTGGAATGTCAGAAAATAATAAAAATATGCCTTGGGATGAATAATAAAGGGGATTAGGGGCCTATTTATGAAGGGTGAAAATGCATAAATGTAAGGTCACTAAAATAGGTCCAAATTAAATGTGAAATTGTACTATCACATAGAAATGAGTACATTTTTTTACACTACATTTAGCCTCCACTTTAGTGACCATATGACACTATGTGCATATGCAAGCTAAACTACTAAAAGTAAATTATGCTTCATTAAATGACACTCATATGGATATTGTAATTCATTTGTGAATGGGGAGAATGAAGCCCCAAATGTAGTCATATACAAAACCACAATGTGAGGAATCACATCCTACAAAATTGATTCATTAGATATTCAAGATGATCTTAAAACAAGTCCAACTTATACGAGGAATTAGATTTGAGGGTATATATATGTCCCCTAATTCTGCTTGCTTAATGGAGGTGGACTCAGGGTAGCAATCTAGCCTCATTGAATTGTTTTACTTGGTGATGGTAATGCTTACAATATGTTATTTAGGTTACAATACCACATATATATAAACATTAAATAAGATCAAAGATGAAACCATGAATCCAATGCAATACACGACATCAAAATAAAAGTTCACTAACCCCCATTATGATGTTTTAAATGAAACAAACTATTAAAAGTCTTTTTTGACCATCATTTTGACATATACCTTTTTGAAATTTATTTGGTGTAGAGAATTTATGATGTCGAGCTAATGACTATACAATCCCCCTAGATTGGACATTCTATGAGACAAGGTGGCACACGGTGGGCTCCAATGTATGGTGACTCCATTGTAACTTGCTTTATGATTACCTTTTTATTTTGTAACAATTTTTTATGTATTTTTAGCAAATTCTAGAACCCCATCCAAAATTGGAACACCTGTCCCATTTTGGCCCATGTGTCCTAGAATGGCCAAATTATTCAAGACCCCCAGTCCAAATATGGCTCAAGTGTCTAGTTTTGGCCAAATCATTTGAGAAAAACTTTGTTTCAATTATAATTGATTGTTTAATGCTTTCAAAAAATTTATTGATGAATTCTTTCATCTCTTTTAGGTTTTACCATGCACTCAACAATGTTTAGGAGGTAGAAAATTCACCCTTCTTTGGGAGTAGATTACCTGAATTACCAAGGAGGTTGACACCTTATGTGATATTGGTCTATTATGGATCTACTTCATGCCACCCATGAGGTATCATGATACTATGCTAATAAAATTGGTGGAGAGATGGAGTGTAGACACATGCATATTCCATCTTCCTACAGGAGAGATGACAATCACCCTTGAGGATATGCACTATATTTTGAGATTAACCATCTAGGGCAAGAACATCCACCTAGAGGAGGATCACACATGTAGGTAGATGAGAAGATATATTGAGTATTGCATGGACCACCTTATTCCACCAGAGGACAATAAAGCTCATGTCAAACTATAGTGGCTACTATATGCTCGCTCACCATTATTATGGAATATTATGTTTGTTATTATTGCCTTAGAACTTGTATTGGATGAATGAGTCAGACACCTAGATAGGAGCCTCATTCACACCATTCACTAGATGGAGCAACATTATACCATTTATGCTCGGGGTCATAGTATGTTGGCTCATCTCTATTATGATCTTGGGCAGTTTGTATCGAGAGCTACACAACATAGTACATTGTACACTATTACAAGTTTGGGTCTTTGAGCATAACATGTGTATTAGGCCTACAAATTATCCTATAGTAATGGCCATGAGTTATCCATGAGCATTCAACATGTTGGAATCAAGGAACACTAAGAGGGGGGTGAATCAGTGTTCTAAAATTTTTAACTTTATTAATCTGACCCTTCAAGCATTTATAATATTTAATCAAAATAAATATGCATGAACATAAAACACACAACCATAACACCATAACACAAGCATTTTTATGTGGAAACCCTATTAGGGGAAAAACCATGGTGGAAGGCCAGTCCACAATATTATCTGAGAATACTCAAAAATCTTTTATAGAATGGGAATACACTTTCATTCAAGAACACTGCCTAGAGCTCACTACTCAAAGGAAGACTCAATGTCTTACAAAGATAATCATATTAAATCCATCTAATAAATTGAACTGAGAGATTAGCATCTACATATGCCTGATCACAGTTCTAGTTAGGCTCAACAATCGAATTTTTGACCTTTTGTTTGATTCTAATCTTTTTCTCTACTCTGCTCTGATTCGCAACACAAATCCTTTATGCACAAGTGAAATTTTGCATTATCGCTCTTTTTAAATTATGATATTTGCAACTTGCATTAACACACTTCACACACACATCAAAATGATATAATCAATCACTTATATATATTCGCAACTAAAGATTAATCACCCATATGTCAGCTTCAACAAGATATGAAAATATTTGCAAATTATCGGCTCAATCTATGGATAATCCTTAATGTGCACCAACCAAAGTTAGATATAGCATAAAAATTATCAACATCAACATGTACGAACACAAAAATATTTAAACAATTACTTCTCAAGTATCTGCAACATATTACATTCACCAAGACAGCTTTTGTACTGATAATCAAAGAATGAATCAACCAGATCTTCTAACTCGTACATAGATCAATATGAGCCACTAAGATTCAATAGCAATAGAGATCATATACCAAAAAATATTTCTTGAGATATGCAACACAAAATGATAACAAAAAATTTGCATATGAATCATTGAACATAATTATCTCGGATGCTCTATTATGCCTAATAGTTAATCACAAAACTTCAATCTAACTTCCAATATGAGCAATTTCTAAAGTGTGGATTGATCCACTTACTAGGGTTACCATCAATGACAACACTAAATAAAAAATTTAGTGTCTCTTTCCAACAATCTCCCCCTTTGGCATTGATGGCAACACTTAGAGAAAAATGACTAAGTGTCGGATCAGTACCAACATGAATTACACTGCCAACCTTCAAAACTTCAAAGACATAACTCTTCCCCTGAGATGATTAAGAAATTTTTCATTGACTCATTCTCCCCCTTTGACATCAATGGAAAAGGCAAGAATCCACATATCAAAAATCAAACAAAATTGTTTTGAACAAACTTCATATGTACAAACAGGCTTCTTCAACTTACATAAGCTTGAATAAATCTGAAAAAAAAAATATTCAATAGATTCAAACTTGTGCCCCAAACCTTCTTGAGACTTTCCAAGATAACCACGTGACCAAAAAATTAGTAAGATTGCATTTCTATAGATTCAAGGTTTGATGGATCATTGACCACCATAGCATCTTGTGCTTCTTTTAGTGCGCTTAACATTATTTCCATCTTAGGACCAATTAGTCCTTTTTGCTCACAAACTCTTTCAACCATTTTTATTTCTTCATGCTTCAAGTTTTTGATCTTGTCAAGCAGGGATATTACTTGACCTTCTTATTTTCCAACAAAGACAGTTAGAGGATCGAATGCTTGAGTGATGTCTGCTAACTATTTTTCACATTCTTTTATTTTCTTTCCAAAATCCTCAAAAAACTTAGATAAAGATAGACATGATTTGTAAATGTTTCCACCTTCAAACAAATCACTTTGAATATTCTTTATGCAGGTAGCTACCAAATATTTATCCCTAGCTATCATCCCTTTCAATTTACCAAACCTTTTATTATCAAATTCCTTCTGAACTTTATCCTCAATTGATTTCTCAAAAGACTCAAAATGAGTACTTACAACATTAATAAGTTTCTTCAGCTCATCGAAGGGAGTACCAAATGGATCCTTAACATATGTAGGAATTATTTTCTCTAGAACACCAGATGCAAGATTTAACAACTCACTATCTTCAATATGAGATTTGAGAATTTCTTCCCTTGCCTTGTTCTGAGAAAATGAAGCTACCTTCATCTTCTAAATGGGAGATAAAGTGTCCAAGTTGATAGGACCTTTTAGTAGTTCAAAATCAAATTCTTCATGTTGTTCTTCCAAAAACTCTTTTACTACCTTGGAAGTGTCTCTTTCTTTAACCAAAACTTCCTTTATATAAACTTCCTTTTCCTCAACCATTGTTTCCTTAGCTATAGATTCTTGCTTATCTTTTTCAACCGATACAATTTTAGGAGGTTCAATCTCCATAGGAATTTTTGTATTATCCACATCAAGAGGAATTTGAGTATCCTCAACTGTATCTTCTTTTTATTTTTCTTCTGTCAAACTAGATGAGACATCTTTATCATGTGTTTCTTTAGAGACAACATCAATTATGTTTCTTAACTTGAATTCCTTTAAGATTTTCTCTTTTTATTTTTTCACTTCTTTAGTTTGACCAATCATGAGCTTGTTTACTCTTATTTTTCTCTTGAAATATTTCTTAGAGCTATTCAAAATTGTCCTCATTTCCTCAATGGACATCATCAGAAACAAATCTTCAAGAATTCTTTCTCTCATCTACTCATCTTTAGTTCTTGCATTTATTCTTCTCATTTCCAGAACTTCATAAAGACTTTTAGGTAAAGCAGACATTATTTCAATAAGTTCCTTATTGAAATTGCTCAAGTACTTAATTGAGGCTTCCTCAAGAAACATTTGATCGACACTGCCAAAGGTGTCATACCATTCATGAAGAGGCCTAAGATTTCCATCCTTAATCAATGCATTCTCTACTTCTTTTACATACATACCTACTTTGACAGATTTCATCTTCTTCTTTGCTTTTACTTATTCACCAGAGGAATTTTCCTTCGAGATTGTTGTTGCTTTTGTACCCTAATGTTTAATTTCTCTCACTCCATCAAATTTTGTTTCATCTTTAGAGACAACAACATAGACTCTTTTTATTTTCCTTCTTCCTTTTTCCTTCCTTACCGGATGACTTCACTTGATTTTTCACAAGACTTGATTCCTTTGCAAGACCGGAAGGGAGAGTGGAGCTTCTTGTAGATCTAGTTCAGGCAGAGGGTGCTATCGGACTAGCAGTTTCAATTCTAGCTAGCTCTCCTACTTCATCTTTTTCTCTCTTCCTTTTAGCTTCTCTCATAGATTTATTGGATATACTCATGCTTTCTACAAATATCTCTACTTATTTTATTACTCTTCTAACTATCACAGTGTAAGATAGGGGGACCACCCACAGCAAGGTCCTACGTCATGAAAATCCAAGAGCAGAAAGGCTGCCCTAACTTAAATCAACTTAAAGAATAGTTAGGATAGGAGGGATGAGAATGATGAGGACTATGTGCCCTTTGACCACTCTGTAAACCTGAATTTCAAAAAGGGACTAGATGAGTCGGTCTTTAGAGTCAATTATGTTTCTCAGGCAACTCTTTGTCTGAGGATGAAAGTGCAATTTTGGGATGAAATTGCAACACGTTGGCACCTCATAGGTGCACTGGTGTCTGTATGGCCAAAGGACTAGGAAGACGAGATTCCAACTCATAAGGGGAGACTATCAACCTAGTCTAGAGGTGTCTGAAGTGATAGAATGAGATTAAGAAGAGAGAAAAGTGAATACATAAGTGATAAAAGAGGTATATTACCGAGAGGGTGACAAAGATGATCTCGTAGAATATCCTCCTCGCCATCTTTCTTCAAACTCTCTCCACCTTCACATAATAAAGGGAGAAATTGTTGGGGTTGTATAGGGGCCTACCTCAGTCAAACCCCTGTCTTGGTGTTTCCACCTCCACAGACAACCAATTTTGGAATAGTAGAGATAATGATAAAGGAAAGAAACTATGAGTTACATAAAAACAACACACTTTAGGCAGTACGTGCTTACTCAATCGAAAAAAAATAGGAGAGGTTAGAGGAGCTTACCTTCTCC
This sequence comes from Sequoiadendron giganteum, assembly GCA_007115665.2. Taxonomy (NCBI): domain Eukaryota; kingdom Viridiplantae; phylum Streptophyta; class Pinopsida; order Cupressales; family Cupressaceae; genus Sequoiadendron; species Sequoiadendron giganteum. The sequence continues at coordinate 475,652,898 of CM021101.1, read as the reverse complement.
ATCCAAAGGGCTCAAGGCTTGTGGAGGAGAGAACGAGAGGGACTCAAGCCTCTTTTGTTGTGGTGTTTGTCATGTTCTCACCTTGTTGGAGTGAAGGGTGTTTCTGCAAAGCATGGAAGTGGATGCTCAAAGCATGGGAAGAGTGTGCCAAGTTGTTTAAAACTTGAGAATGGAAGAATGGAGTGAGAATATGAAGGAGAAGGTGAAAAATGATTGTATTCTGGTCGTTCAGCTGAAGAGGGACATTACTCTTTGACTTCCAATCAAAAATGTAATGCCTCTACTGTCCCCAACTGCAAGAATCTGCTAGGGACATAAGTGCGTTGCACAAAAGTCTACATGTCATGAAGGAATCCCTAACAGAAACTCTCCCACCGACACACAAACAAGATGCCAAGTGGAATGCAAGCAACAAGATTAAGTGGAATTAAACCCTTGCTTTTAGTTTTCTAAAGTGTAAGGGGCTAAAAGGGAATTTGCATTAGGGGTGCAAATTCATGTTCATACATTTTTCCCCCATTTTTGCGAGCATGAGTATTGATGAGTTCTTTGGTAAAGTAGAGTAGTAAGGAAATAATAGAGTAAGAGATGTATACCTGAACTGAAAAGGAAGCAGAGCATGGTTTGGCGAACTCGGGAGTGCAGGAGAGGACTTCATAGTTCTACAAAACTACAAAGTTGAAGTACTAAAATGCCTCACAGGCTCACTGTCTTGTAAGGGGGGTATCCTTCAAGAAATCTCACATGAAGGAAACCAATAAAATCACCTTACTGATCCAAAAAACTGCAAAGAAGGTATCCCTTAAGAACTCTCACATGAGGGAGACCGAGAAAAGCACCTTACAAACTCATAGACCTACAAGGAAGGTATCCCCCAAGAACTCTCACATGAGGGAAACCAAGTAAAGGGGACTCCGTAGAGTCAGAGATGGTGACATGTTCACCCATAGATATAACACATCAGGAAGCGGCCTTGTAGGCCAGCAAATGGACAGTCATGTAGACTATTGCTAATTTGCAAGACTTTCAAAGGGGTCCGTCAGGAACCCTTCAAAAGGAAGGAGGGTCCACTCAAGGGATGCGTTGTTTGAAAGGTACGGTCTAGTCAGGTTGCCCCCAAGCTAGACACAAGGATGTGAAGCAGGTCTAGTTGGGCTATCCCCGGACTAGACACGAAGATGCAAAACAGGCCTAGTCGAGCTACCCCCAAGCTAGATGCCATAGAACTTGCTAAGAGTTTTTGAAGGGGTCCACTCAAGGGACACGCTATTCAAAAATCTTAACATCTTCCTTCTTGAATTGATTCATCACCAAGGAATCCTTTTGAAAGATGTTCACTTCATCAAGGAATTTGAAAGGAAGGAGATGTGCTCATGCGAGGGGAAGACTAAGACTGTTCCCACTTTGGAGGAGGATTTCCAAGTCCATTCTTTATGAACCCATGATGAAGGAAACACATTCCACTAGGGTTTCAAGTTGAGAATGCATTTATAACAAGGAAGTGTGTGGAGGGTCTTCGAGAAAAGATTCATTTGGAAACGAATGTCTTTTATAAAGACCAAGTCATGTAGAAGATGCATTGTCACACACAAAAGGGACAACTCAAGCAAAGATGAGAGAAAGATAAAGTGAAAAGTAAAAGAAAACAAATCACAGAAAGAGGGAATAGGGGGATCTCGTTTCGTGGGGTCAGATCTACCTTTATTTATATATATGTAGGTAATCGCAGCAAGAGGTGAAAGATCATCAATCCCCAACCAGATTAGGAAGAATGTATGAAAGAAAAAATAAAAATTGGGTCAACATGGAAGGAGGTATAAATGCTCCCAACACTTTGCATCATCCCCAATTTACCAAAATTCAATCACAAACATGGAATAATGATGACACATACAAAGGAAGGTTTACAACACAAACACCATGCTTGTATCCATGCACTAATAGGGGTGATGAGGGTCATCCAGGAACATGTAGCATGATCACAAGGAAGCATATCTCATGAAACACACACATCTAATCTAAAGATCAAGGAGAGAGTCTCCCCTTAACACTGGTCGACCAACAGGTTGTCAACTTCCCACTCTAGATCATTAAAGGAAGGATGACGAGCATGCAATGGTATAATTTCAAGGGGAGGAGATTTTGATCCTCCTGTGATAAGGGCCAAGGCATAGGGACTTGTAAGGTCTCTGTCACTTAACTCTTGTGGGTTCAGGGTCAATGACCTAACGAAGATCATTGACAGAGTCGAAAATTTGTCCACCAAGTTAAACATGCACTTAATAGGAGTGCCATGTTTCACCTCAGTGGACAGAGGAGTTTGCACCTGAGGCTCACCACTAGGCTCTCCGAGAGACTCGGGAGTAGTGAAAAACTCAAGGGAGGCTGGGACTAGTTATGTTACTAAGATAGAACAAGTCAATTTGGGGCCACCTTTTGTAGAAGGTGGGCTCTTCTTATGTCCTCCATTGCTGGAGGGGCCACATTCTACCTTTTTCTTCATCAAAGGAGGTGAAATACCCACAGATTAAATAAGGAGGGTCACGAGAGAGGAGGAAATAATCACAGTGGACACAACTGAAGTGTTCACCATGTCCACAAGCTTTGGGAAAGGCAAGAAATCTAGGATGAAAGTCAACAAGGGCAGCTTCGCCAAAAGAGCGATGAACACTTGCACCCTTTCGAGCAAATGTGCGCTCACAATGGGAGCCAAAAGAGATTTAGAGACAAAAGGAGGGAAAAATGAGTACATAGAAGGAGATGTGGTCTTCTCTTCCTCCTTCTTCTATAAGGATGCTTTCTCGGCTAGGAGAGCCTTTCACTCATGCTTACACTCGTGCACAAGGAGGCTTCTATGACTCTTTGAACCAAGAGCCAAAACTTGCAAAGGGACAAAAGGATCTTGTTCATCCATGGGAGTTCCATCCATGACTGTCTCCAGTGGAAGGGTAGACTCTTGAATGGGAGAAGGAGGGGCAAGCTCAGAATTGGTGGGAGGAGTTGAATCTACCACCTTAGAGGCAGGTCCTTTCTTGTTCGGGGGAACAAGAATAGGTCGAGGGGAAAACACTCTCTGTGAGACTTTCTTTCTACTATACAAATAGTACCAAGGTTTTGGGGACCTGTTAGGGAGATCTGATATCCTAACCTTGGGATTTCACCAAGGTGGCATCATCGGACTTAACGGGTAGAACCCGAGCTTGTTCATCAAGTATTCTTTCCATGAAAGGGGAGTGGATGAGTTAGCTCGAGAGGGAGCGAGCTTCTCCTTTCCTTTTCAAGAGGAGGAGGTAGCTGGATTCTCTACCACAGGAAGGGTCAACTTTGGCTATCCCTTGTCCCCAATTTTATACTTCACATACTTCCTGTAAAGTAGGTTCGTTCTCTATGGGAGTGGAATGACTGGAGTGGGCCAAAAGTGATCCAATGAATACCCTCCATAGGATACTATAGGCTGATATCCAATGTCATGTACCACATGCATGACACCTTCATGGGAAAACTTAGGGCACTTATGAATCATGGAGGCAATCCCATTCATGAAAGCTAGCCAAGGTATTCCTAGCTTCACTTTGAATAGGTCCAACTCAGGGATGACATCAAAGATCGTGTCTACACTCCTAGGTCCAACTAGGACAGACAACATTATCGATCCATAAGGTTTAAGAGAAATTCCATCATGTGTGTGGATGATGGAATTTTTTTTTTCATATTCGTCCCTCTGTAGGGAGTTTAAGAGTAACATCTCCTCTGTGATGACATTCACTCTACTCGCAAGGTCGGCTAAGACCCCTATCACAATGTTGCCATTGAGGCGAGTGATCATATAGAGTGGAGAAGGCTTGTGAGATAAATGTTACATCCGATGAGCTAGTCGCAAGATAAGAAGATGGAGTAATAGTAACCATGTTGACATATTCCTCCAAATGAGAAATAGAATCGGTGGGATCGATAATCATGTTAGCAAAATGTGACGGAAATGGGTCCGTGAATATCTGCAATTCATTGTTAGCTTTCACCATTGATTTGTTCATGTTTTATTTTCCTCCATCAAGATGGATACTACCATCCTCGATGTGATCATGTATCTCATGACACAAGCGCATATAGCATTCGGTATCATGTACGTTAACTCGATGGTACTGACAATAAGTGTTTTCTTCATACTAGCTAGGGTATGGTTCTCTAATCAATTTAGGAGGTGGTAGGGTAAGGATCTTATCCTTCACCAACTTTTGCAAGATGGAAGAATAAGATTCTGATAGCTTTGTAAACTTTCGGTCACGTCTAAGGCCATTGTTATCCACAGTGGCTACTACATCCGCAATAATTTTACCTCTTCCCGAGATTGATATGATAGATCTTCCTTCAAAATGGGAGCGTGAGGGAGGACCCTCAAACTAAACCACCATTTTCTATTATTCTCTTAAAGCCACACACAAGTGTGAGAAAGAAGGATACTTCATGAGGGCAAAATTCTCTTGCTAAGGCCTTTGTAAGTTTCCTATGAAGACCTTTTGTACATGAAAATCGGGTAATGGATATGAGATCTATGAGAAGAGTGCTTGGTACCATGTTATAAAGTTTGTAATCTTTTCATTATCCCCTTGTTTGCATCTAACAAGGTCTGAGAAGGTCATCTTTAGTCTGATGTTGGCTTGGAACTGTCACAAGAACTGGTTCACAAGCTAATCGAATGTGAAGATGGAATTATTGGGCAAAGAATAGTACCAGTCTAGTGATGTATCTTTGAGGGATCGAGGAAAAAATTTAGCCATCAATGCGTCATGATGGAATAAATCCATGCACAGGGCATTAAAGGTAGACAAGTGTGTTTGCACGTCCCCCTTACCACTGTATTTCTCAAATTTTGGAATCTCCATCCCTTGTAGGAAAGGAGTGTTTGGGATTGCAACTAACAATGGGTTGTGTCAGAAGAAGGTCTAGAAGATAGGCCGGCCTGAGGCCTAGGACAGGTTCGCTAGTTGATTATGCATATTCCCCATATTTTGAAGAAGGGTATTCATAATAGGGTCATTAGAAGACACAGGACCACTAGAACCACCGCCAGAGCCACCACCACCGGTGTGACTTCCACCAGCGCCACCATCATGACCACCACCAAAGCCACTATTGATGTCACTACCACCAGTGTGACTTCCACCAGAGCCACCGCCAAAGCTGAGGCCACCACCATGACTTCCAATGGTATCGCCTCCACCAATGCCACCCCCACTTTCAAAAAAAAATTTGCCAAAGCTGCTGCCCATCATTCGAAAAAATCCTCCACCATAGGAGGTGACAAAGGGGGTGAAGTGGAAACCCAAAGGGTTTCTATTTAATTTGACAGTATCCAAAATTTTGGAAGTAGAGGGTATATTGATCGAGGGGACCATGTCAGCCGTATACATAGATATAGGAGGCATCGACATCTCCAACTACCTCTCACATTCCTCAAAGAGGCCACCTTGTATCATGTGACCAAGGCTAAAGGGGGCACATGCTTCGGCTAGACCAAGGAGACTAGCCAAGAGTTCTACATCTGTCTGATATTTTTCCACCATGTATCTTATTTCACTAATCACCTTAGCTGCCCTAGCCAACTTTGGGTTGCCTTCCAAGTGATTTTCCAATGCACCTAACCCTTTATCGAGACTAATGACATACTCAGAAGGGATACAGATGAACTCATAATTGTCCATGAATGAAGAGGTCAGTGACTTAGGAGGAGTAGGGATGTGATCAGTTTCATCAAGAAACCTACATTCGCCTCATGCTACATGCTCCTGTGTGGATAGACCAACCACAAAACTAGAGAAAAGGTCGGTAGTGAAGCTAGAGGATACGTTCATCTTGTCCATCATAATGTTTCATAGACTTCTTCTAACAATACGACCAGAGGTTGTAGACTGGGTCATGAAGCTCATAAACTTTCACAACACACTAGGGTACAATGACCAAGAGGTATATGATAAAAATTTCAGGATGTCAATGAATGAATAGATGTTGGTTCACATCAGGTTCACCAAAGTGTAAGATAGAGGGACCACCCACTGCAAGGCCCCAGGTCACAAAAGGCTAAGAGTGGAAAGGCTTCCCTAACTTACCTCAGCTTAAGGAATAGTTAGTTTAGGAGGGATGAGAATGATGAGGACTATGTGCCCTTTGACCACTCTGCAAACTTGAATGTCAGAAAGGGACTAGACAAATCGGTCTTTAGAACCAGTTCTGTTTCTCAGGCAGCTCTCTGTCTGAGGACGGAAGCACAATTTTGGGATGATATCATAGTGTGCTGGCATATCATAGGTGCATTGAGGTCTGTATGACCAAAGGAATAGGAAGATGAGATTCCAAATCAGAAGGGGAGACTACATCCTAGTCCAGAGGTGTTTGAAGTGATAGAATGAGATTAAGAAGAGAGAAAAGTGAATACAAAAGTGATAAAAGAGGTATATTACCGAGAGGGTGACGAAGATGATCTCATAGAATATCCTCCTCGCTAGCTTTCTTCAAACTCTCTCCACCTACATACAATAAAGGGAGAAATTGTTGGGGTTGTATAGGGGCCTACCTTAGTTAGATCTCCGTCTTGGTGTTTCCACCTCCACAAACAACCAAGTTTCGAATAGTAGAGATAATGATAAAGGAAAGAAACTACAAGCTATGTAAACACAAAACACTTCAAGAAGTGCATTCTTACTCAATCAAAAATAATAGGAGAGGTTAGATGAGCTTACCACCTCTATCCAAAGAGCTCAAGGCTTGTGGAGGAGAGAATGAGAGGGACTCAAATCTTTTTTGTCACGGTGTTTGTCTTGTGCTCGCCTTGTTGGAGTGACGGAGTAACAGATTGCTACAATGGAGTGAAGGGTGTTTCTACAAAGCTTGGAAGTGGATGCTCAAAGCATGGGGAGAGTGTGCTAAATTTTTCAAAACTTGAGAATGCAAGAATGGAGTGAGAATATGAAGGAGAAGTTGAAAAATGGCCATATTCGGATCAGCCAACTGAAGAGGGACGTTACTCTTTGACTTAAAATAAAAATGTAACACCTATGTTGTTTCCAACTATAGGAATCTGCATGGGATGTAAGCATGTTGTGTAGACGTTTGTGCATCGTGTGGGTGTGCCCTACAGAAACACCCCCACCAACAAACAAACAAGGCACCAAGTGGAATTAAACCTCCACTTTCGGTTTTCTAAAGTGTAAGGGGGTAAAAGGGAATTTGTGTTAGGGGTGAAAATTCATGTTCATACACACAGGTTTCCTTAGTTCATTGTGAACCTGTATATCTTTTTTTTGAAAAAGTACCAAATATTTCTTCTGATGGATCTCCAGGTTCACTCAATAAATTTTCAACATACATTTCCAAAATGTGTTCCTCAACCTCATATCCCATTGGCATAATCCAGACTGTTCTAGGATTTGTTGCTTCCATCAGGCATTGATCAATGTCAACCATAAAACATATAGTATCTTTGTACTTCTCCATAATAGATGTGGGAATTCTTTCTCTAACATGCATCATACTCTAATTTTTTTTGAAATATCCCTAGATTGTAGTATTCTTTGTCTTATTGTTAGTAAATCTATGCAAGAGATCTCTGATTTGAGTGGCTACAGGTCTATCTCTTTTCCATTGTACCTTTCCAAATCTTGAAACTTCATTCATGAAATAAAAGAACAAACATAACATCAAATTACCATCATAACATCAAATTACCATACTTAAAGGAATTCTACTTATCCTTCTTGATTTTACCAATATTTTCCATCATTTGACTTCTAAGCAACTCACATAGATCATAATCTGCATTCTTCTTTACCATCCAATACGTTACATAAATAGTTGTGCTAGATATAGAATTGTCTGAGCTGGAATGATAGATTTTGTAACCAATGACCATATATGCAAATCTGACATCTACATCAATGATATCATCAATTTTCATAGCTCTTCTATCATACTTTGAACCAGTTGCATCAGTAACTATTTGATTCTTTACGGACTTCAAAATCGGTAACCCATCAGAGGAATTTAAACCTATAACAATTCTTATAGCTTCTTTTGTAATCTTGAAGGGTTGATTCAACCACATAAATTCTACATGAACTCAGCTTAAGATATATCAGACCCATTTGCTCTCTTCAAACATGGGAAATTTAACAATCTATATAAATTTCTTCTCCTCTAGGGTTTTGAATTCGGGTTTCACACAAAAATCTTCTCCTATAATGTGATTGTTGTACAAATTCAATAATTGTGAGATCCCTAACTCCTCAATGCTTGCATGAATATATGCCCTAATATCTTTAGTATGCAAGACATCATATGAAACAAATGAAAATGCACCTAAGGGCTTTGTCTCAACATATTTGAAAGGATGCCACTTGAATTTTGGACAGGGTTTGTCCTTTATATCAACCAACAATGGAGTATCCATTTTCACAAATTCACAAGCTCACAATATTTTTTGATATAACCTTTTCACCAGTTTGAGTGTTTGATCGTTGAATCGCCTTCACACTGAATCTTCACCAAATATCACCAAAGTTGCTTCAGATCTCTCCAAACTTATTTTTCTTCTCAAAATGCAAGGTGATGAATGAAGATTACAAATGAACTTTCATCATTTGCACAACTTGACTTTTTGTCAAAATAAATTATTTTTCCCTAACTTATTTGGATACCTTGTTTTCATGCTTTGTGAAGGATAACCCTTATGTGGACCTTCAATTTTGTACAAATACTTTATGTTAGAATCAAACATGATCTGATACCATGTTAGAATTGGCTATGGATGCCAAGATCTATGGACCAAATAGAAAGCACAAAGAAGAGAGAAAATAATGTGACAAGAATAAAGTGTATTCAATGTCAAATGATATGATATGAATGTGTGTGTGTAAATGTAGTAGAGACCCCTTGGTTATATAGCCAAGGTGAGAACATAGGAGTGAATAATATTATGACATGTGTTGTAATCTTATGACATGAGACAACAATGAAAAGCTATCACTCCACCTAAAGTGGAAAGTGATAATGTGATAACCACCACAAATAGTGGATCACCCACAAAAGGTGGAGAGGTAATCACATGATATGTCCATGAAAGGTGGAGATGATAAAGTAATAAGAAGATAAGTCCACCAAAGGTGGAAAATCTCCAACAACTCCTATGTGGTCCCTAAGTAAACTTAACTAGGGTGTAATTATGACCTAGGACAAGGTACAACACATTTAATTACACCATCACTTTCTCCAACTATTTCAGTAGCATATGTAGATCATCAGTGTACTCACTGTACCCATCCACATCCTGATATCAACTTCAAATAAGGGGTTTGAATAATTTCATTGAAAACTCCCCATAGGCCAGAGGCCATGAACTAATTCTTAGATGAATTAGTAGAACTAAATTCTAGTGCTAGCTCATTTTCTGCAACAAAGGGACTCTTCTTCACCCATGTATTCTTCATTTGATTCCTGATCTCACCTATAGTGAATTTTGTCTTTTCCCTTTCCATTCTTCTGCATGTTTCTCCTTTGATTTATCAGACCCTTTTTGCTTCTACAAAATCTAGCAATGTGACTGGATTTGTTGCAATTGTCGTACACCACATTTCTTTGTCTAGACCAATTGTTCCATTGGTTTTCTCTTGATCTACACTATTTATCAATATAGCCAAATCTATTTCATATATAACATTTGACATCTTTATAAGAGTTGTTCATCATATTTATGCATTCATTTGATTTATGACCATACTTATTGCAGTTGAAATAGTGGCCAAAAAATGTTGGACCACTTGAGTTCATTCTAATTCTACATTGATTAGCCATGTATCCAAATTTATTGCAACTAAAAAAGTAACCATTGAATCTTTGAGCATTAGGTTGTCTTACCAGATACCTTCCAGATTTTTTCATCTAATTTCCTTGCCTAAATATCCTTTGTCCATATTTTGAACTTTCTCCTTCCTCATATCCAAGACCTCTCTTTTCACCATCATTCCTCTAAATTTTAATCAGTTCATCAAGCTTAGTTGAGCTAAGCTTGAAATTTTATTTGTATTCATTAGTAGTAGAAAGTTTATCTAGGAGGGTAACAATCTATCTTTCAAGTTCTCCTTCATTGTCTCTGGATTGTTGTAATTCAAGCGCTAGATGAATGAATCCATCATTAATTATGTTGCATTCTTCAAATTTCTCTTTCAAGGGCTGATAAAGTTTCTCTTCATTCTTCTTTATTTCTTCAATCTCCTTGGTCATCCTCATCATGATAGATTCCATCTCATGTTTTAGGACTGTATTATCTCTGGTAAGCTTTTCACATTCTTCTTTCTTTTCCTTTAGAGCTTGACTCTATTGTTCATATTTCATGCTCTTACTGTCATTTTGCTTAATCTAATCATATATTTCCTTTCTTTTCTCCCTGGACTTATTGATTTTATCTTTCAATGACTCAATGAATTTTTTAGCATCCATGAGGTTTTATTACAATTTTTGAACTTCAGATTTTGACTAATCAAGCTCATCTAGGGCCACCAAAAATTGTTGTTGAAGACTATTTGAATCCATTTAATTTCTTTCCCAGATCTTCCCCAAGTTGTTCAACTTCTTCCAAGGAACTTAGCTCTGACACCAATTGTTGGAATCAAGGAACACTAAGAGGGGGGGTGAATCAGTGTTCTACAGTTTTTAACTTTATTAATCTGACCCTTCAAGCATTTATAACATTCAATCAAAATAAATATGCATGAACATAAAACAAAGAACCATAACACCATAACACAAGGATTTTTAAGTGGAAACTTGGTTAGGGGAAAAACAATAGTGGAAGGCCAGTCAACAATATTACTTGAGTATACTCAAAAATGTTTAATAGAATGGGAATCCACTTGCATTCAGGAACATTGTCTAGAGCTCACTGCTCAAAGGAAGACTCACTGTCTTATAGAGATAATCAGATTAAATCCATCTAATAAATTGAATTGAGAGATTAGGATTTACATATGCCTGATCATAGTTCCGAGTAGGCTCAACAATCGAATTTTTGACCTTCTATCTAATTCTACTCTTCTACTCTTATTGCAACACAAATCCTTTATGGACAAGTGAAACTATGCATTATCACTCTTCTACACTTCTGATATTCACAACTCGCATTAACACACTTCACACACACATCAAAATGATATAATCAGTCACCTATATATATTTGCAACTAAAGATTAATTTCCCATATGTTGGCTTCAACAAGATATGAAAATATTTGCAAAATGTTAGCTCAATCCATGGATAATCCTTAATGTGCACCAAGCAAAGTTGGTTATAGCATATAAATCATCAACATCAACATGTACGAACACAAAAATACTTCAACAATTACTTCTCAATTATCCACAACATATTACATTCACCAAGCTGGCTTTTGTACTGATAATCAAAGAATTAATCAACCAAATCTTCTAACTCGCACATGGATCAATACGAGCCACTAAGATTCAATAGAAATGGAGATCATATACCAAACAAAATTTCCTAAGATACACAACACAAAATGATAATAGAAAATTCACATATGAATCATTGAACACAATTTTGTTGGATGCTCTATTACGCCTGACAGTTAATCACAAAACTTCAATCTGACTTTCGGTATGATCAATTTCTAAAGTGTTGATCTATCCACTGACTAGGGTTTCCATCAATGACAAAACCAAATAACATTTATAGTGTCTCTTGCTAACACTACACACTAAGACAAGTTTGGTAGTTTGGGAATCTATTGTACTGGAGGGTCTAGTTTGATCATCTGGAGGAGGATGAGATAGTATGGAGACCTTACTGCACCATACCCTAGTGGCCAGATCTCACATGATAGCTTTCCAAGATGTAGCAGGATAGATTATTTCTTGGAATACATGACTACATGATTATTCCATTTTATTATGATTGAGTCATGCAATAGTTCAGAAAATTTTATATACCTCCTAGGACACAACCTACATACCTAAGAGTAGCATGAATTGGCTCTAGGCTAGGAGACATATGATGTCCCATGATAGATGATGTCATTTTTAGCAATTCAAATGATGAGGATGACGATATGCCCCCAAAATCAAACTTGGATAATGTAGGTGTCATGATAGCCTATGAGCATTGGTGGATGGGGGCATGGTCTACACATGTCTTCCCTGTAATCACCTTGTAGGTGAAATTGGACCTCTTCCAGGTTGTGGAGATGAGACAAAGGATGGAGTAATATATGGAGACACAGATAATGATGATAGGGTAGAGAACTTAGAGGAGGATGAGTAGGATGATGGAGATGATGAAGATGATCCTCATCCTATGAGTGATGATCATGATGAGCTAGATGATTCCATAGATTCCTCCAAGGAGAGACCATCTCACCTACAAGTCACCCCAACATAGTTAGAAACTACAATAGGAATTACCCTTCATGAGCATGGGGAGGGTAGTGGTGTTGGACCTTCCACGTTTCCTTCTTATGATGGACCTATTATCTCACATTGAGATCTTAATTCGAAGGCTAGTGATCTAGGTGATGATTTGCTATGATAACTTTATTAGTCTTTTGTCTATTACATTTATATATCTTGTATTTTTCTAATATTATTTATGATTTCCATCTTGTAGTGTGTACATGAGAGTGGTGAGACCTATTATATTGAGTCACTAGAGAGGATCAACTTAGAGTTGAGCTTATAGAGCTTTGGGATGCATATGAGGAGATTTGATCCATCTAGGTTCCAACTAAGAGCAAGTCATAGGTTTTCATGCAATCAAAACTCAACAAGTTGTAGGGGGAGCTCATGAGAGTTAAGGTGAATCTAGCTATAGTATAGGGTGATAGGAACTAGATAGATTAGGAGAATATCACAACACTCATATGGGAGGGGATGTCTTTAGGTGACGTATGGGGCCTACAGAATCATATGAGCTCCATGAGTAGATCATGATCGATTGTCTCACGATGAGCACCACCACCAAGCCCATAGGAACCTGGAAACCATATGCCACATTAGATGTATTATGTTGTATTACACCACATGTGGTGATTATGTACATAAAATTTCATAATTGTTATATATATGAGAGTTTTATGTTTATTTCTATGAGTTGTTTGGATTATATGTCAATGTGATCTATTAAATAATATTTATAAGATTATTTAATAAATCTCTCCATGATCTAATTTATGTGATCACCTAAATACCTATTTTTGGATTACATACTACATTTTGATCAAGCATTCTGTGTTAAATCAAATATGTTTATGATCTAATTATAAAATTAAATGCATGTAATGATCTAATTTAACATAACACACATGAGTTTGAATAGCATGTAAAGGAAAGTAATGATTCAACATAATGAAAAAATACTCTACATAATTCAATACATGGAAAGTTTGTCAAGAATGAACAAATGCAAGATAAAATAGACAACCATCTCCTTAATCTAACAACATGATTTAACATACATACTATTCAAATAGAAATGTTAAGTTTAATATCTATGCAAATGTGTAGCATTGATAGGTTCTTTGAAAGGTGTACCATCTATTTCTATTAATTTGAATGCTCCAAACCCATAGCTTTTATCAATGACATAGGGTCCTAACCAATTCAAACTAAATTTTCTTTTTTGCCCAGGGCAACATTGACATTACATTAATTTTCATATAACACTAAATCACCTTTATTAAATAATGAGGGATGGAATTATCATTGTAACTTTGTTGCATTCTTTTAGAATAGGCTTGAAGGTTCATGAGAGTGTTGATGAGTTTTCCATCAAGAATTTCAAGTTGTTGTAATTGTTTCTCTTTATAGGTGGTGTTGTCAATAAGCCCTCTAAGATTAATTCTCAATGAAGGAATTTCAATTCTAAAGGCATTAATTTTTTGTAATAATTTATAAAGAGCCAACCTCCCATTGATAATACATATAACAATGACAAATTTAGAATAAAATAAAATAAAATTGATTGACAACATCAAGATCTCAACATTTATAACAATACATCCATCGAGTAAGGCTTTCTCACCACCCAACTGTATTGGCATCGTGAAGCCATGTGGGCTCTAGCCAAACCCCTGAGGAAGTAAAATAATATCAATAACACTTAGATGTTAATTGATAATCTATTAAATGAATTAATGGGTATGCAACCCTTTCTAGGGTCTAGCCCCCCAAGATAGTTCCTCTTCGGTTGCTACCCACTCAGGTACCAACATCCATTAAAGAGATCTTCCATATTACTTGGTTAATAATTTTAAAAATAAGTAACATAATTTTCTCATTTTCTAGATTAATATCAAATAAGGACACACCTAATGATCATAGCATTCTTAAGACTAGACTATAACCACAAAAAATAGAATAGTGAGATAAGAACATAAGATTCAAAGGAAGAATAAAATATAAGGTGTGCAACATCTACTTTTCATATCACATTATAAATTAATGGATCAAGAAATAAATTTTGGATAACAATTCATCTTGGTATCCCACTTGTGATGTCCTAGATTAATTTCTCACCCTCATTATAATGTTTGAAAGTATGGCACCAGATATCTTATTATACTAAAATAAAATCCCCAAGTGGTTAACATCTAAATAAGTTTGTTAATAATTTAAAACTCTTAATAAAGCACTTACATTCCCCAAAGTTTCCATGAATTCATAACAATGCTAATCCTATAGGATTTAATAATTTGGCATCATTGTGCAAATACTAACTAGTATATCTATTCTAACCCAACAATTTAATATCCATAATTTAATATTCATTAACATATTTTACTATTCCAATAAAATTGATAGTATTTTTCAATTATAAAACATACAATATATACCTCATCATTGATATTACCAAACATTTATCATAACCATCATTTTGAATATAGATATTTTCATACTTATATGGATTACTATATTCTTAGCTAGATTACAAATATAAATGCTTATAAGTGAACACATCATAATGTAATACTTCATTGATACCATTACATCCTAGTCTACAAGAGAAATATTACAACATAATTCTTGATTTAAAGAAAACTAATCAATAGAACCATATTATATTTTATCCATTGATTGAGTCATCTTTATATTGTACGAGTAAGTTATCAAAATATGATTTATACCAATATAAGATCCTTGATTCAAGTATCATTAATAAAGAAGGAATACATTGTTATTTTATTCATTTCACCTAGTGACTACACAATACTAACAATTTAACAGTTCTAATTCAATAGTGATTATCTATTTCTTAATATATATTTAAAACTAAATATGTAATACCTAATAAGTTTAAGTTTTGTTTTTCCAAGTAGACATTCATGATAACTATCATAACTATATTTTCTAAATATTACTTTCTTAATTCATGTATTCATAGAGTCTTTTTTAAAACCAAAATGATACATAATGGGATTGTCCTTTTTGCAACTAACCTAAAGAATAATACATGATTAGCTATTTATATTAGGTATTTGCATTCCTATCTTCATCAGAATTCTCTACTTACATTTATTAAGATGAAATCAATTAAATCTGAAATAGTTCAATAACATAGAGACCATGAACTAGCGATTTCTTATACTTCATTCAGATGAAGGTTCATATTCAAGAAGTAATAGAGTTACCTGATGCATGGATAGATCGCACCCTTGCATCTGAATTCGAGAGATTCTTCATATAAAAGGATGACCCTTGAGGTATGTATTTTATTATCTATGTGCTTTCAATTGAAAAGAAAAGGAAGAGGAAGCAATACTAGGAAATCACCCTTAAAGAAGGGTGAACCGATAACTTGAGCATTACTCAACATCGTTGTGAGTCTAGAATAGTGTATTATTTCCTCTCTATGTTATGATTCCTCTAATAGATGCAATTACAGAGTTCACAATATGTATGCAAGATCTTCAGAGATTAGGAACCCATAGTTTAGGCAATTGTATACTAGCAGGTCCACAAAACATTTCTACGGACTACATAAACAAAATCAAAGATAGGTTGTTGGAAAACACATATAGGGAAAAGTGAATCCTAAGATTGTCATACAAGAATATTTAAAATATTAACAAGGTATATGGAAATACAATCAAATCAAATTCATACCTTAATGTATGATTGGAGTCCTCTATGCAATCCTCTAGTAATCCATACAATGCTACAAAATATTTCTTTTTCCTTGACTTATCCTTGTTTCTATAGCCTTATGTTTGGCTCGAGTAGGACATATCAAAATAAAATATAGCTCACACAAGAATTACAAATTTTGATAGACCAACATCGATAAGCATTACAATGGTTAGAATCTGCAACATGATACCCATTTCATAGCTAACTACAACATAGTGATTAAGAATTCATGATTGCATGTTATGATACTATCATTTTTAGTAAAATTGCAATAAAAAATTTTGAGCTACTAATTAAAGCCAACAATATGAGATCTTACCTTACTTAATGTTTGAAACTTCAGCCTTCTCCTCTCATGTCCCTCTTCCTTTCCCCTAACTTAGTTTTATTACATTTTTTCTTATTATAGAGCCCTAATGTGAATCCACGCCAAATTTTTCAAATGCAAAAGACCCTACTAGTCTAATGTCGGTGAAGAGGAAAATATTAGACAGTTGGAACTTTTGAAGTAATTCTTCCTATAAAGCTCTTGGTTCATGTTCAAAGTGTTAGCAAGTAGGGTGCATCCACATAGTCATAGTTGTAACTGGGCGATGGACAGAACAAACAATAACCAAAAAATGCACAGAGGCAACACAAAAGAAAATATGACGGACAAAATATTATATTTTCATATATTCTTTTTTTCTTCAAAACAGAAAAATTATAGAGGAAATTCTCTGTTTTCCATTAACAAAATACAACTTAAACTATTTGGACAGGTTTCCAATACAAGTGGTGCTACATTCACACCTAAAACTAAAACTTGCTACAATATTGTAGCTGCAGCTATCACTAGGCTGTGTCTAATAACATTACTTTCTATATTGTTGTTGTCTCATGTTCTGGGTTGAACATTCCTTCATTTGCTACTGTAGGGTCTCTACACAATACCAAAAAACTTACTTCATCTACAAAAACCAATGAACATATTCTTTTTGTCATGCTTGTTTTCTTTCTCAAAAATGAGTGCTTAGATTCAAATTTCAAATTAACTTACCACATTAAATGTTGGCAGGTTGCAGGTCAGCTGGCTGCACGTTTACATTGGGGGTAGCTTGAAGTAATCCCCAAAAATATTACATGGGGGTAGACATCCTCTGATGGAGGATTACATATTTCCAACACTCCCCCTTAATCTGAAGTCGGATGTCAATCTTTAATTTCCTTATGGAGCAGATCTCTGAAGCTATCCACAATGTCAATTCTATCTCTTAGGCATTCAAAACTATCTTTAGATAATGCTTTGGTGAAGATTTCAGCAAGCTGCTAATCGGATTTGCAATATTGAATCTTAATCTCACCTTGTTCTACCAACTCCCTTATGAAGTGATAACAAATCTCAATGTGCTTGCTTCATCCATGGAAAATTGGATTCTTTGTCAAATCTATTGGCACATTGTCACAATGTATGATTGTGTTGTGTTCTTGTTGTTGCTGTAAATCTGCAAGGATCCTTCTTAACTAAATAGCATGAAATGCTGATGCATTTGTTGTTATATACTCAACTTCTTCTATGCTAAGAGAGACAATAGGCTACTTCTTGGATGCCAATGATACTGCACTTAGTCCCATGTTGAATACATATCCCGATGTACTCTTCCTATTATCTAGAATTCCTACCCAATCACTATCTGTGAAACCATTCAACTTAAATTCATTGGATGCACCATACATGATGCCATAACCTATTGTTCCATTGGCATACCATAAAATCCTCTTCCCTACTAACCAATGTGTGTCCTTAGGTTTCTCCATGAACCTAGATATCAAACTTACTACATCCATCAAATCAGGCCTAGTTGATGTAAAATACATCAAACTTCCAACCATACTCTTGTAGAGGGTTGGGTTCACTTCCTTGCTATTGTCCTCCTTCTGTAGTTTCAGACCTATTGTTGTTGGTGTGGGAGAAAGTTTGTTGTTATGCATTTTAAACCTTCTTAAAATCTGTTTGGAATAGCTAGCTTGTGAAATGAATATGCCATGTTGTGTTTTTGTCACTATTACTAGTAAAAATTAGATCATCTACATACAAAACAGCAATTAAAATATCACCTTATGTTTCTTTGATGTAGAGTGTGGGCTTGTTGTTGCTTTTGCTAAAGCCATTGCTCAACAAATAAGTGTCTATTCTAATTTACCACACTTGAGATGCTTGTTTCATCCCATAAAGATCTTTTTAGAGCCTATACACTTTATCCTCTTGCCCTAGGACTTCATAGCTAGATGGATGCTCCACATACACTTCCTCTTTTAGCACTCCATTCAAGAAGGCTGACTTTACATCCATCTAAAACACCTTCCACTGATGTTGTGCTACAACTGCTATGACTGTCCACACTATTTCCAACCTTGCAACTTTGTGCATATGTCTCATCATAGTCTATTCTGGGTTGTTTTTTGTACCCTTTGATAACTAGTGTTGCTTTGTGTCTTTCAATTTTCCTTCAGTTGTACACTTGGTATTGTAGACCCACTTCACTCCAATCACTTGTTTACCTTTGGTTAAATCAGTCAGCTCCCATGTTTGGTTCCTCTTAATAGCTTCCAACTCTTCATCTATGGCTTTACACCACTTCTCTTCTTTCACTACTTCCTCAAAATATGTTGAATCACTATAAGATAATAGTACAAAATCTAAATTCTTATCAAAATTAGCATGTTGTGTGATTTCATAAATCTCCCTCACACTCTTTGTCCTTCTTGGCATCAATGATGTGAATGTAGGGTCTGAATTAACTTATGAGTTGTTGTTACCCTAACCTTTGGAGCTATTTTACTACTGACTATTAGAGCTACCACTCTTTTGAATCCTAGAGCTTCTACTTTGTTTCCTCTATCTAGAGCTATTGTTCTATTGAACACTTGTAGAGTTAATGTTCTGCTACAAATCACTGGAGTTTCTTTTTTCTAATGCTCTATGATAGTTTCTTCCTTAGTTGTTTCTCTCTTGAGCTCCCCCTAAGTTGATATCTTCTAGAGCTTCTTCATCTTCAAGGGGTATTTTGACTTAAATACCCATGGTTTCATCCACCATTCCATCCCATGCTTCATTCTCAATAAACACAACACCTCTACTAATCACAACCTTCTTAGTGATGGGATTGTACAACTTGTAGGCTTTTGGCTCCTCACTATAGCCTATGAAAATGCATTTTTCTCCTTTGTCATCAAATTTCTGCCTCTTCTCTTTTGGCATAATTGCATATGCCACACACCCAAATATCCTTAAATGCTCAACACTCCATTTCCTATTTATCCATGTAATGCCCCGCCAAGTAACCCTAAAGGAAGTTGTAATTAACATCTTAAGCAAACCAATTTTTTTTTTTATAAAGTGCATTTAACATACACATTCATTTACTAATTAAGAACAACCTCTAAAGCTACAAGGTTAGGATTACTTAAACCCACACATACATATTACATATAACCATAGCATTATGAACTTTATGAAATAAACATCATACATCATAAGAATACCACATAACCTAATAAGATAATCAACCAAGATACAATCTCATAAACATTATCTTAATCCAATAGTTACATCACTCATTCCCAGAATGAGGCAATAATACATAAGGTTACAATTACAGAATTCCACCTCATAAACATAAGAGGGATAAAATAACTTATACAAACTGAAATATTACAAAGCAAGAATAACACAAGAACTCAAGCCGTCCATCTAGATGTCTCACTACCAAGTACTGAAGATAGATGGGGACCCAACGGTTTTGGTGCATGTTCCACCCAACCAATGTGGTACCCGAAGGCCCACCCCCCATGCTAGGAGATAGTAACAATGTAACATCGACAAAGATCTACAACCACTAACCAAAGGTAGACTCATACTGACCCATGTTGATATAACCAAACAAATGAACTAAACAAGTACATCTCAAATACAATACAAGTACAAATCAAGTACAACATTCACATCACTGACATAGGTCACATTGCTTCCAGACATAAAGTAGATCAAGTATGTTCACAGAACCATACATATAAAACAATTAACAACAGTTGTCCTAGATAGAGTGTCATCGCATAGTAGTCATGAGATCTGCTATGGGCATCCTTCATAGGCTCCGGTAATCCTGGTGGCCTTAACCGAATCCCGGCACTCATACTCACTCATGCGGCATCAAATACCTCTCTTACTGACAAGATAAATGACTATGCCATTCCAAGCCTTCTCACTCATCCCAAGTCTATATGAGCCCTTGTGTCTATGAGTGAGGATTAAATTATCTTGATTAGTGTGAACTACATCCTAATCATCTAAGTACATTAATTTAATTATCACTTGATTAACTCACTTCTAAAGGTTACTTGGTTTACCACTTTGGGCTCCGACCCCTAACAAAAGCCACTCTTCTATTCAACAACTCGTACCCAAACAATCCACCAAGGGAAACACAAGTGCATATCAACTAGGCATCAAAATCCACTCCAAAAAAATGAGGAAACAAAAGATAGAATTCACTCCAAACATCTTGGAGGCAACAATCACATAGTCCACTCCTTTCACAGGAGGTACAAAAGATCCCCGTTCAAGGAAACTGAGTAAACTGAAAAGACGTCATGCACTACCCAGGGGAAAACAATTGGATGACATAAAGGTTCAACAACCCTCATCCTTTGAGTTCTCCTGGAAGACTTATAATTTAGGACTAACACTAAATCCCAAAACCAACAATGCAACTTGACGACATAGCAACAAAAGCATTCAAGTCATTAATCAAATCTAATATTTGGATTTTCTGAATCCATACTCATTCAATAGGTAGTGTTGACAAAGTCAAAGACACGATAACTAGATCATCTAAAATAATCACAACACCTATTTCCCCTTTCATTATTGGAAATCTAAAACAATTAAACTTACTTCCCTTTACTGAATACAGAGAATTAAATCCTTTAAGATAATCAAGAGGAAGATACTACTTTTGGATATACTAAATCCATATCTCTTTCATAATCCAATCACAATGATTCAATTAAAATAGAAATTAATAAATAACATAATTGATTGCCTTATCAATAAAACAACTTCTTAATTTACTTTTAAATCGACACAAATCCATGCAAGTAAACTCTTTCCATTTCCTAACCAAATCTTACATTTCATTCAATTTCCTATTTAGAACATGCAATCACTTTAATATAATAAAATATCGTTTGTCTACCCATTTACCCATATACACTAATCAATCCATTTTAAATCTCTATTCAATAATATATTGCATACATCTTATTAAAACGAAATACGATAATGAATTTACCCTTAACATATTTTTATATGCTCCATATATATATACACCAAACATATATATTAATAAACTCAATTATATAGATTCTTTAATATTCCAATCACAACGATTAATTTGCTCTATGGAAATAAAATATAATAACTACTGCCCTTTCAAAATTAATTAAATAAGTGTCTTTATAATAAAGGATAGACTAGTTCAAATAATTTAAGTCGAATCCATTATTTTCCTTTAAAACTAACATAAATCTTCTACAATAATTCTTTTCAATTTCCTAACCCAAATCTTATATTTCTTCTAGTTTTCCAACAACACTCTATGTTAATCTCATCTAAAAGTTTCCCTTTCCAAACTCTAATTACAGACATCCATTTATTCAAACCATAAAATATACATTCTCAACAAATAAATTGTTCAAATAGAAAATGATTAAATTAAAATAATTAATTGTCTCTTCATAATAATCAATTCCTGAATTTACTTTTAAGACAACATGATCCCATGCACTACCAAGAGAATTCACAATAGGTTGACATCACAACGACAACCCTCACAAACAACAGACCATCTGGAAGACTTATAAACTAACAGGTATTCAACTCATTCTCAAAGCATAAACATGAAAGACATAATCATTGAAGGCAATAGAAGAAACTACATTTGGATACTCTACATCCATTTCTCATTTCATTACGTAATTCATTATATCGATAAAACTGAATTAAGAATTCATCTTTTCAAATAGGGGAGAAATTAAACTAATATTTTATTCTCTAATTGTTCTTAACAAAATAAGTATTTTCAACTGTAACTCAAAACATTTCGCTTTAAATTAAATAACCAATTGCCTTTGCAAATTAAATCATTATAAAATTAATCAAATTAACATTTGGTCTCTTCCATAACTTATTGTGTTAAAATAAGATCAATATTTGGACTATAACCCAAAATCATATATATATTTTTCCAATTAAATCAAATTAATAATTGGAACTTTTACACATGAATTTAAATTCCACAATTAAACTTTTAATTATGCATTCTTTAAATCAAATATTTAACTCTTTCAATTAAACTTTAACATGTCATTTTAAAATAAACAATAATTTCCCCATATGTTTATAATTTTAATTCCACTAATCTAATATACAAATTTTATTTAAAATAATATAAATAAATATAATACTTTAATATTATAAATTATAATATAAAATATTATTAAATAATATTTTAATATTATAATAACAATACATAAAATATTAATATTTATAAATATCAATTTATTATTATTTTATTATCAGAGCAGCCATGGGAAAATAACTTAACAGCAATCTCGTGTTTCAAGCATAACTCAAAAACTACGATCTGAGTATTTGCAATTTTTTGAGAGGGATACGAAAATTTCAAGGTGCAGAAACCCTTTAAATTTCCTGACAACCCAGTTTGTGTAAGTGGAGTTATATGCGATGCAACCAGACCATTTTACCATGAAAAATATAACTACCCTGTGGATTTTAAAATCCGATTTTTAATAATAAACAGAGGGTTTCATTTTCTATAAACATTCTAAATGCATTGTTCAATCTCTATATTTGATTTCAATAACAACATAATCGATTTCCCCAAATAATTTAAATTCAACTGAGGTTTTCACAATTTTCACTCGAGAATTTTAGCAAACAATCTTTCCTTCAATCAAATTCTACAATCAAAACTTTCTTCAAAACCTTCTTATGCAATTTTCCAAAATTTCTTCTCTCCTATCAAAATGTTTTTTTTTTTCTAAAACTTTTTCTCTACCCTAAAATTAAAACGTGCATTCATTATAAAACAAAAATACCTAATACAACCCTAATTCACAATACATGCAAATTAGATATTTCCATTTCAATTTCAATTTTCAATTTCAATTTTAATTTCAATTTCAATTTTCGAAAACCTACTTTCAATTTAAAATGCAATTTCAAATAATAAATTAATTTCCAAAGTTGCAACTAATTTCCCAAATAAACATTTAATTACAATTTTTAATTTAATTCCCACACGTTGAAATTAAATTCCAAAATTAATTTTAATTCTTTTATTTCCTTTCATTCTCTTGCATCACGTTTAATTAATTAATTTAATTATTTAATAACTAAATTCAACCCCCTTGGATTAAATTTAATTAATTAAATAAATTAAATATAATTAATTAATTTAAATGTAAACTTTTATCCACATTGCATTATTTAAATTAAATAACCATCAACATGATTTAAATGCAATTATTCTAAATATCTATTTCCAAATCAAGAATTCTTCATAATTAAATAACATTAAAGTAAGACAGACAATGACTCGACACACACGACTGACGACACACTAAGGCTAGGATGTAAACTTGACACATGTTACCTAGCTGCTATCTCCTATTCAACTTAACCGTTGGATCAACACGCTTAAACCTATGAAACCAGGTGGAGTCGATGTCATGTACCTGCAATCCTAAAAAAACAAGTAAACAACATCATACAATATATCTAGCATATAATACACACCGTGAAGAAGAAATTACGGATTCGTAGGGCGCTCGCAAGCGAGTGATGCGAAACCGTCCTCTTCACCAATACACTCATCGAAACTGACACTTCCATCATAATCCAGTAATCTCATAATAACATCTCATGTTAACTCTACAACATCATTAATCCATAATGCATGTGAAACAATAATCAAATAACTACATCCCACAATAATAGTTGTCACTCAATAGTAGCGATCAAAACATCATAACAAAATGTATCCAGTATCAAAGTAACTGCAACCAAACATAGCATAAAGCAACTTGAACAAGAAACAAAACAGAGGGGTATTACAATCCACGCCTCTTTTGGAATCCTATCATAGATTGCCTTTGTGGGGCACCTATTTAGTATATATATTGTTGTTGCTACAACTTCACCCCAAAAAATTTGTGACAACCTTTTTTTCTTTTAGCATGTTTGCTGCCATGTCTTGAATGGTCCTATTTTTCCTTTCGACCACTTTATTTTTTTGTGGAGTATACCTAGTTGTGAATTTTTTGTGAATTCCCTCATTCCTACAAAAATCTATAAATTATTTGGAGATGTACTCTCCCCCTCTATCTATTCTAAGGGATTTGATATAGTGACCACTCTCTTTTTAATCTACTGCCTTAAAGCACTTAAATTTCTCAAATGGTTCCAAATTTTTTTCAAGAAATAGACCCAAATTCTTCTATTGTAATCATCTATGAATGTCATGAAGTAAGTATTTCGACCTAATGTGGGGGTTTTCATGGGTCCACACAAATATGAGTGCACTAACTCAAGAGGTGCTCTTGCTCTCCTACAATACCTGGATTGAAATGGTTTCCTATTTTTTTTTTTCCTAAGATGAAACTCACACTTGCCATTAGATTCTAAAATGGATGGTAAACCCCTAACCATTCCTTTCCTAGACAATAAACTTAAACTAGAAAATATTAAGTTCCCATACCTTAAATACCAAAGTTGGGATGGGTCTTTGATGACTGTCTTGAATGCAGACTGATGTTCCACTGTCGACTATTGTGTAACTGATGTGAGTGTTAGTGAACATAGTTGTTATTGTGTGTCTTTTGTGTCAATTGTAGATAATATGTGCATCTTGAGAGGAAACATTTTGTTTATCATCATTTGCATTGCAACCATCACTTTCTTGCTACCTCCTTTATCAAATATCTTGCATTATCCATTCTCCATCAAGATTTTGTAGCCATTTTAGACCATTTGTCCAATGCTCAATAGATTATGCTTTATGTTAGGGGCATAATAGACATCCTGGATTTGTTGCCTCTCACTATTCTTGGTTTGAATGCTCACAACACATTTTCCAATGATGGGAACTTTCTCATCATTTCTCATTTTGATTTCTATTTTTATATTGTTTTCTATGGAGGAAAATAAATTATTGTTACCACTCATGTGGTTGCTACATCCACTATCCAAGTACCACAGTTCATCACTGCTACATTCAGTAAGGTTACAAACAATTAATACATTTGATTTTTTTTCATTTTCAACCTTGTCCTCATTTTCCACATTATCATTTTGGCCTCCATGGTCATGTTGCTTATTTCTACACTCACTAGCATAGTGTCCATATTTGTGATTGTAATAATACTACACATTGCTTTTGTCATACCTTTGATTTGAACTATTTTTGTTCTTTTGGTTATGGTTTGTTGACTGTGAGTTGCTCGGCTCCTTTGTGTTGTCAAAATCTCCTCTTCCAAAATTACTTCCACCTCTACCTCTTTTACTTTTGCTTATGTTGTTTCTTCCTCTTCCCCGATCTCTTGCATTGGTCTAAGCCTTGAAGGATTTCTCTAGGGAAGGATCAAATATGTTCAACCATTTCTCATGGGTTTGTAGTGAACCCATCAACTCATCTATAGTCATTTTGAACAAATCCTTTGCCTTTAAATGGAAATGACTATAGGATCAAATCTAGAGGGCAAGATTCTTAGGATTTTCTCAATAATCCTTTGCTCTTCCATTGTTTCCCCATTGACTCTCAGTTGATTTATCAAGGTAGACACCTTGGTGTGGAAGTCTAAAATAGATTCACTATCTTTCATTTGTAGAGTCTCAAAATCTCTCCTCAAGAGTTGCAAATTTACTAACCTCACTTTTCCAGTCCCTTTATAATTTTTTTGCAATATTTCCCAAGCTTTCTTTGAGTAATTTGTTGATGCAATACATGGGAAAATATCCTCACTCAAGGTTGCCTCAATAAAATTGAGGGTTTTTGCATCCTTCATTCTTACTTCTTTCAACTAATTCTTTTGAGGATTTGAAAGGGCTGCAAATGTTGTTGGGTCAGTAACATCATTGAACCCATTAGTGACCAAATCCCATAGGTCATTATCAACCAAGATAGTTCTTATCTTCTTATCCCAAATATCATAATTTTGTCCATAAAAATTTGGTGGCTATTGCCAACCTTTTCTCTCACCTCCTGCCATTTTTCTTTCAGGTTTGAGAAAATAAAATAATGCCTAGATAACCTAGGGTTTTACCCAAAATAAACTAACTTCCTAGAAAAATAGGGCTCAGATACCACTTTTCGGAAAGCAGGGGTGTAGCCAAACAAACACAATTGTAAATAGACGATGGACAAAACAAACAATAACTAGAAAATGCACAAAGATAGCACAACAAAAAATATGACAGACAAAATATTATATTTTCATATATTCCTTGTTTGCTTCAAAATACAAAAACTATAGAGGACATGCTCTTTTTTACATTAACAAAATACAACTTAAACTATTTTGATAGATGTCCAATACAAGTGCTGCTACACACACATGTGAAACTAAAACTTGCTACTATCTTGTAGCTACAGCTGTCACTGCACTGCATTTGATAACATTCCTTTATGTGTTGTTGTTGTCTCTTGTTCTTTGCCAAAAATTCCTTACTTCATCTACTATTGCAAGGTCTCCACACAATACCAAAAAACTTACTTCATCTACAAAAACCAACAAACACATTATTTTTGTCTTGCTTGTTTCCTTTCTAAAAAATGAGCACTTAGATTCAAATTTCAAATTAACCTACCACATTAAATGTTGGTAGGCTGTAGGTCAGCTGGCTGGAATTTTATGTTGGGGGCAGCTTGAAGTAATCCCCAAAAATCTGACATGATGGAAGACATCCTCTGATGGGGGATTAAATATTTTCAACACAAAGAAGCAAATCTTCTACATTCGTCCCATCTTGTAAGAAGATGCCTATAAAGCTTTATGAGCTAAACTCCCCTTATATCATCTTTTGATTAGATTTTGTACTAGATGCCTACTCTTTTTCCTCTCATAGTATCCCCTGATGATGGGATCTTCTCTACACTCCTCTTTATCTTTCTTCTAGGTCACCACTCTACAAAGAATCATTAAATCTCATCATTTGGGAAGATAACTAATGCATGTGAGGAGTGGATTCTAAAATATCTTTTTTTTTTGAAGAATAAAATTCTATAGTGGAAAAGATAAATGGTTCTTATCAGTTGCTCCTTACAACCCATGAAACTCTAGAGACAAATAACTTTAACTTCAAGCTCAAGCTTTCTAGAGTACCATGGATATGGAAGAATTACAAACCCTTGAAAATGAGTATATATAGAAGGAATAGAAAATGAAAGAATAGTGGTATACCTGTTTTCAATGTTACACCAAAAGTTAGATATGAAAATAACTCACCAGTGAATGACCAATGATTATAAAAAGACTTATAATATCCTACATCAATCATATGAAAACCTTGCACTCAATCACACATCTACTCTCCAATCTTTGTTCATCTCGCCCCATAGAAAATCTGATTCCTCCATCCTTCTAATAATAGTCTTCCCCCCATCTCCTGACACACCAAATTCTTTATAAAATTAAAGCATAGAACCTATAACTCCCATTCTTTTCTTTTAGAATGTTACAACTCTTCCTTTTGTAATTGTCGTTCAAGAAAATTAAATAAGATAGAATGATTATATATAAATAAATATATTAAAGTAAATGAATAATTATTTATTAACAAACAATTTTAACCATTGTCATTATCAAAATTTAATCTGCATTATCTTTATGTGTATTAATAATCTTGAATTTATTAGGCATAAAGGAGAGGGTTGCGACAAAAGGAATTTCTAATTTTGAAGGCATTATTGTGTTAGTGACATAAACAAGGTTATAAGGTATGTTTCTTGTGGATGTTTGAATACTTGTACGATAGGCCCACAATGTGTACGATAATTGAGTGTGCCAATCCTTATTATGTTTACTTATAATTTTATGCAAGATTTGCTTGAGGTTTTTATTATTTGTTTTCATACTATAGGTAGTAAAATGTTGAAAAATGGTGTTGAATATGAAATGTTTCTAAAAATTTCTTCACATCATTGTTCTTAAATGGTGTACCATTTTCTAAAACTAATGTGGAAGGAAGACCAAAGAAAGCAATAATGTGTTTCAATATGAAATGAAAAATTGCATCAGTAGTTGTAGAACAAAGAGGGATGACCTCTACCCATTTTATGAAATAATCTATAACAGTAATTATAAACATATGTTTAGGAGGGGATGTTTTTCCAATGATATCCAAACCCCAAACTGAAAATGGATAAATAGGAATTTGAGCATGAAGTTTAAAAGAAGGAGTGTGGATCAAATTTTTATGTTCTTGACATTTATAACACTTCTTAATATGATCAAAACAATCCTGTTCCATATGTCGCCAAAAATGTCCCATGCACATTAAGTTTTGAACTAACAACCTTCCCCCAAAATTCCCCCCACAAGCACTATTATGAGCTTCCTCAAGGGATATAGGGATCTCTAATTGTTTAAGGCATCTAATAAAGAGACCATCAAAGGATCACCTATACAAGACATCAGCTAAGATTATGTATCTAGTTGAAATTTTTTAAATACAATCTCTAGTGTTTTTAGTGGTTGGTTTAGGAAAGGTACCTTCCTTTAAGCAATTGAATATTGGTGTGTACATTCACTAGATAATTCAATATTGGTCACTAAGGCTTCTTGTATCTTTTCATCTATCAACAATTTTGTGATTGTATGCACTACAAATGTGAAATCGATAGGAGGATCTTTAGGAGACACAAGGGAAGTATCACTTTCCATTGTATTTGCATGTCAATTATCCTTTTGTAGAATATTATCCATAGTATACAATTCAAATTATTTTACAATTTCATTGGAAGGTCTTTAAATTGGGATAAACTATCATGCTTCACTTGATATGATCCATTTATTTGTTTAATGACCAATTGAGAATCACAAAATATATGAATGTGTTGAACACCTAAGGATAAGGTCCTACGTATTTCAGCAATTAGGGCCTCATATTTTTTAGTGTTATTCATGCATAGGAAGTTTAATGATAGGATAAGGGAATATGATTTCTTAAAGGTGGTATTAATATAACCCCTACTATAGAGCCAATTTGACACTTGGAACCATCAAAATAAAATTCTCATGTTTTCTTTTTAGTTGTCGAAACACTTTCATTAGGGAATGCATCATGAGTAGCTGATGTTAATGGTGAAGGAGCATCAACCAATGGTTAGTTAAGGCTTTTCATTTTATTGTTTTTTGAGGAATAAACTTAAGATCAAACTCATTTAACAACATAACCCATTTAGTTAAGCATCCTGACAAATATGTTTTAGCAAAAAGGTGCTTCAAAGGATCAAACTTTGTAACAACATACATTTCTACATTTAATAAATAGTGTCTCAATTTACTAGTAGCTAACAAAATATCTAAACATTATTTTCTATCATTGTATACGGAGTTTTACAATCAATTAAAGTCTGACTAGTGTAATAAACAAGATGCTCTTTTCCATTTTCATCTTGTTGATTCAATAATGTTGTTAAAGCATGAGTGGATGTTGATATGTAAATAGTGAATGGTTTTCCTTGAATAATAGGTTGTAATATAGGAGGATTAGCTAGATACTCTTTCAAATTTTCAAAAGCTTGTTTACAATCCTCATTCCATTTAAATTTTGACTCCTTAAGAAGTTGGGTAAAGGGGAGAGTCTAATCCACCAATGATGCCACAAAATGATGGGTTGCTTGAATCTTTTCTTGTAAACTAAATAATTGGGATATATTTATAGGAGGTGGAATTTTTATGATAGCTTTAATCTTCTTTGTCTCCACCTCAATTCCTCTATGTGATAGTATAAAACTGAAGAGCTTTCCACTATCCACACCAAAGACACATTTCTTCAGGTTTAACCTCATGTTATACTTATTAATTCTTTTGAAGATCTTATGAAGGATTTTGAAATGATCTTGATCAGTCAAATATTTAACCAAAATATAATCAAAATAATATTCTAAAATGTTGTGGATGAAGTCATGAAATATTAGTGATATCTCTTTGATATGTTCCTCCAATATTCTTCAATCCAAAAGGCATAACGACCCAACAAAATGTTCCCCAATGTGTAGTAAAAGCTATCTTATATTGATCTTGAGAATTGATACAAATTTGATTATATCCTCAAAAACCATCCAGAATGATGATAAATCATGGCCCGCAGTTGAATCCACTATAATGTCAATATTAGGAAGGGGAAAGTCATCTTTTAATGATGCTTTATTCAAATTATGAAAATCCATACATATCCTAATATGATTATTAGGTTTTTCCACTACTATAATGTTGGATATCTAAGGTGAATAATCAATAGGGTGAATGAAACTAGCATCCAAGATTTTTCTAATTTCAACTTTCACCAATAAATCTATCTTAGGATTCATCTTGTGTATATCTTGTATTATGAGTTTAGCATATTTTTCAAGAACAATGTTATGTGTGACTATCTTAAAAATCAATTCTCAACATATCTAAATAAGTCCAAGAAAATATTTCAAGAAATTCATGCAATAATGTTCAATTTTCTTCTTTTTCTTATTCATCAATAAATTTTCCTATTTTAATCACCTTATCTTCATTAGATGTATCCATTGGTATTTTTATTGTATATCTCATGAGTAATGTACTTTGATCTGTAACTTAAGGAATTTTTTCATCATCTTCTTCTTCAATATCACTTGTTTTCTTTTCTTCACCAAAGTATCCCTTATTTTTTAAGGTACAAGTGAATCTTCATTTGTGGTGATGTGTTAGTAAATTATCATAAACTCCCAAAATTTCTTCTAAAGCTTCGTCATGTTGAAAAAAATCCAATGGTTCATCATCACTTGTCATATCTATTAATTCAATATTCTTCAATGTAAGAGTTACTTAGGAGAATCTTGTGTGAAAATGTTGATATTGAGTGAAGGTTTTTTTATTCTTTCGAAGAACAATATTCAAGACCACTTTTTATTTCTTGTGTAGTGGGCTATATAGGGACACAAATTCCTTTTTCATTCATGCCACATCCTTTTCCAGTATAACCAAGTTGTTTCAAGAATTGATGTAAGGAATAAGGTTATTATGGTATTGATGGATGCGTTCTCAAATACGTATGTGATGTACATGGAAGAGTTATTGATGGTATCATCATTAGAAGTATCAATCATAATAAAGACCCCAACTACCTCAATAAGGGAATTCTCAATGTTAGGAGTAACATTATGTAAAAAACCATACCCAATCCCTTGGCATTTATATCATTTCTCTAGAATGATGGGATCTCTTATTCCTTGTTGATGTAGACCAACGCCTCCATGGCCTATGAATCCCAAGTTATTTATGATCTAAAAAAAATTACTATATTGCTCAATTGGTAGGGTTATTTTCTCTTTATCTTCTTGGTATAACCATTTGGAGGTGTCTTCTTCTATACCTCTTTATTTAGCTCTCCCCACTTGGAGAAAACCGTGGGCTCAAATTTTATAATAGAAGAGGTTTTCTATATTTTTTTTGGCTTGCTACATGTCTTAGGAGAGGACGTGAGTTGTCCTACATAAAAAGACCATTTAAGATCTAGTCTTCATAACCCTTGTCTCATATTTGGACATTGATATCTAGAAGGGGTTCATGTGAGGTGGATAATGAATCTAAAGTGGATGAATCAATATAATATGATGAATGTGAAGTGATTTCACTGTTAGTAACTTGGAGTAGTTTTTAATATTTTTCTACCAAGTTTTGTTAATATTGGAAATATTGAGGGTCACCATAAATGGTGACTCCAATTTCATTATAAGGGAATTTAATGTATTTATGATAGGTTGAAGAGATAGCCTATATAGCATGTATGCATGGGCATCCTAGAAAGAATTTATATGGTAAATTAAGGTCTAATACTTGACATGTAGTTTTTGCAATGATGGGACCAACATAGATAGGAAGATTGATTATCCCTTTTGATTCATGCTTATTGTCATCATATGATCTAATTGTGACTCTTATTTCTCTATAACTCCATCAAATTATCCCTAATTTTTATTAATTTTCAAAGTATAAATATTCAAGCCCATCCCACCATATATCAAGACTCTTTTGATCCTATATTTGTGGATGAATACTTCTAGATATAAATCTTGGTTATAATATGTTATCGAAGGAATATCCTTTTTTAATGAATATGAGGTGATGTGTAGATGTGATATATCCTGTAATGGCTTGGGATTACTTAGTATATATGTTAGTATGAATATATGGTTCTAGGAGTAACTTTTATAAGACTTTTTTATGTGTGGGAGATATTCTAAGGAGCTCTAGAATGGAAATTTGAGTTGGATTTTTATTAAGATGATTTATAAGATTATACTTAGCTAGTAACAATGCAATTACGATCTTGGGTTTGGGCAGAACTCCTTGAAGAGTGACTTTCCCTTGTCATGTGGTGACTTGACACTCAAGATTATTGCTAGGTATAGTGACAATAACAATGTGATTATTAGATTCTTGAATGTGTCCTACTATGGAATCATATGAATGGTTGACTTTGTTACAATCCTTTCCATTTCCCAAGTCATTTTCTGTACATTATTATGGATTGGATCCTTGTAAATTCATAGATCATTAATTCTAGAAGTTCCAAGATGTTGTTGAATGTTGACTTCTCCTTGATCAATAAAGTCTAGTATGAGATTCTTGAGTTTCATGAAATTTGGTGTTTTATTACCCTTTATCCTATGGTATTCATAGTAATCATTATTATGTACCAAGATGGTTTAAATTGGGGTTCATCATACTATCTAAGATCTAGAATCTTGATAAGGTTTGCTTGGATTATCTTGTTCAAGACTATCTCAATTGGACTCCCTACGGAAGTGTACTTTCATCTAGTGGTATTGTTTTTTCGTTTGGTCCCTTTGGAGGATTCACATTTTGATTGTTTTATTAAGTTTTTGGTGGGGTTTTCTATTTTATAAAAACTTTATATCCATGAAAATTTCATTGGTAACATTCTTGTTCTCAATCCATAGGTGAGGTTTTTCATTAGAGTTAGATATATGGTCTTTATTGTCTTTGAATATTTTAAAAATTCCCTTAGAAATAAGAGACTTCTCAATGATGATCCCTTTCTATATTACCTCATCAAAGGTATTTTCACATTGTACTCATAGGGAAAAGCCAATTTTGGTGTTAAGAATTTGAAAAAATATGTCCACAAGCTACTTTTCAAGAATAGGATATTTTTATTTGTGAGCCATGTTTCTATAATTGTAGGAATTGAGCGAACGGTTCTCTATTGTTTTAGTGTGTCTTACATAAATCAATCATGTATATCTTATTTTCTATGTTGTAAGAGAAGTTATTGATAAAAAAAATTGTGAGTTTCTTGGAATATCTTAACACCATGTGATAAATGGGAGATACATTCTATTGTTTTCCCTCATAAACTTCAAGGAAAGAGGTGCATCAAGTATGTGTCATTGTAGGAAACCTCTAAGAATGCTATGTAAAATTATTTTATATGTTCTTGTGGATCTCCTTTTCCCTAGTATTTGTCAAATTTAGGAATTTCAAAGTTATGAGAGAAGGGTATCATAGCTATTGTTCTATCAAATGGGTAAGGACAAATTTAAGTAATAATATATCTTTTCTTCATTTGTCCTAATTTCATATCAATAAATTTTGGTTTAAGATTTGGATTTACAATTCCAATTCATCATTTGGGTTATTTGATGGTTGATTATATGGAGTTTGTGTTTGATGTTGAGGAATGGATGAAGAACTATATGAAGGGTTTTGGTTTTGGGGGAATTTTGGAGGTATGTTTTATGCATTGTATAAGATGTTTTGGTCTAAAGGAATAATTTTTTGTTGAGGTATATTTTATGTTTGAGGAATATTATATGAGTTTTATGATGGGTTTTGATTTTGAGGTATGGATTTTTTTTTACAATAAATTATTGTTGGGATATTTATATGCATAGTTTTGAGTTTCAGGGACATGTGTGTGTGCAGGGATAATGAATGGAATGTGTTGAGATTATTTTTTTGGAATGAATTGTTGTTGAGGAGTGTCTATATTTGTGGATATGTTAGATGTGAAGGCTTTTGAAGGATGCAAGATGTTGGAATTTTCAAGTATGCTAGATTTTTTGGGTATGTTGGATGTAGAAGCTTTTATTGAAATGGTAAGTGATGGAATCTATAAAATAGGTGGTTGATATGAATGATTGGGATTATATGTGTTCATTTTTGTGTTTGATTATTTTTTAGCATATGTAATATTGGAAGGCACATGAGATATGGTGGCTTGGGTAGTGAAAGGATATCTTGTCTAGTTTGACATGTTGCATGGTGATGCATGATGAACTTTTTGTGTTTGGTTGATTTGGGATATGTTTGATTGTTTTAATGGTTATATTTGGGTTTTGATAAAGTGGATTTATATATATATTTTTTTAATTATATCAAATTCAGGTCATAAGATGGTATAGATGGTTGAATAAGTGTGTTTGGCATTGAAGGTTGTGGTGTACCTTTTTTAATATCTTGAACAATATGTACACTCTCATTTGATAACATATTATATGATATGGCATATGTGATGGTGTATTACCTAAGAGTAGAAAAATTGCAACAAAAAGGTATATTAGTACCATTTTACATGTATAAGAAATTATGTGTTGGGATTCTAAGCAATGAGGGAATCTAATTCTCTATATAAGGGATCTTGTTGCATTTATAATTGTTTCTCTTTAGTCAATTCATTAGATTCCTCAAATTGGTTTGTAATGTATTCTATGATGATTGGTGGATATTGAGGTTGTAATCATGGCATATTGTATTCACTAGGATTGAATAAATTAAAATTCATTCTCAACTCTATTTTGGTAACCCCATATGTGTGGTGGTGTTTGGTCCACTTGGATTAGACTCCATAATTTTCTTATGTTGTGAGCTTGTAATAAAAATATGAGTTTGATGACCTTGTGAAATATGGATTTAAGTAAAGGTTTGTGATGTGTTATCAATGAGTTTTGGTTTTAAAGTGGACTATATGAGAGACATGTCAGGTATATTTGGACAAAAAGTGAAGTGTTGATGTTGTTTGATTGATGAGAGATGAAAACCTCTAAAAGTTAAACTTAACCTAGATTTTCATTTGGATAAATCTAATGATGGTTTTCACTTGTATTAGGCTAAAGAGTCCAAGAAAAATGATGATGGTGAATTTAGAAACTTAGAAGTATTAAAGAACCCTAAGATAATTATCTCACAAATATTGATTCTAATCCAACTATCTTCTTAAAAAAGATGATTTCGCAAGAAAAAACTAAACTAGACACAAGATGGGAGATCTATACAAGTTTATGACTAATATTGGTTATTGGTTGTCTAATGTTTGCTATTGATGATGATGTGGTTTGTACAAAGATAAGATAGGTAACCCTAAAAATACAAAAATAAATGTATGAAATGGTTGTGAAAATAGGTTTGATATTGAATGATGGTGTTGATTGTAGGTCTATTATACTACAAGTCTCAGATCCTAGTTTTGTGTAATCAATAATTTTAGAAACTAAAAATTGGAGTATTTTGGAAAATGTTCCATAGTCCAAAGTGTCATTTTAAGTTTTAAATATGTTACTATGTGTATTCAATGTACCACAAGAGATATAAAATGTGGAAAACTAATTTTAGATGTGATACATAATATATCAAATGTGTCACTATGTGAAAAGTGGTTTTCAAACTAACAAAGCATGTTTAGTAGGTCTCACATTAGATGTGGAAAAGTATTATAAAATGTGCCACTTTATAGATTATATGTGGTAAAGGATAATCAAATGCATCAAACAATAATCACATGTGCCACTATAGTAGTAGCTGCAACACAATAGCTATCAAATATTCAAGTGTATGATTGTAACTAAAATTTTGTAAGGGTTTAACTAATTTTGACTAATTTTAACAAGTTTTTGGATTGATTATGAGTTTTTTATTAGAAAGAGAAAAAATATGAATTAGAAAATAAATACAAGGTAATAAAATTATTGGTATTCAATGGTCCTCACAATAAAAATGTGGAAAGAAGTATAGCCTAGCTAGTATTAAGGTTGTTTCTCTCTAGTGCAGGCCTAAGCAATAAAATACCATAGGTTTGTGTTGAAGCGCACTTCACTCTTAAGAGTGAATAGCTAGATCTCTAGTGGCACAAGGGCTCACTTTCCTCCTTCCCTTGAAGGTTTTGATACCTTCAAATAAATTATCTCTCATCAGTATAATACATTTTGAGTAACTTCAAACGTGATATTGTACCTTGTACCACAACTATATAACAACTAATAATAATAATACTTTAAAAATAAGGTTTGTAGTGGTTCCAAGAAACATTAACCCATTTAAAATGCCCAATCCCCTCTTGTCCTCACCAAACAAGTATCAACAAAGCAAGGATTGTGAGGCTTGGCTTGAATGATGTTGGCCACACTTTGGGGTACAATATTCATTCTCCCTCTTTATATACCCCATTGGTAAATGTGGTTTAGATTACCCTTGGGGTGATTAAATATTCAAGAAATCCTCCTACTATTAAATAAAAAGAAGATACTAGAATTTTTATTCTCAAGCTTGCACAAAGCACAAGAGAGGAGCATAATTTATTAGCACTCCTTGGGTGTACTAAACATGTGTAAACTAAGAGTTATTTTGAGATTTAGGCTTGGATGAAATGTAAGGAGAGGGAATACACATTAGAAGCTTACAAAACATGGCTTGGAATTTATTAATTAGAGCCTAAACAAAGTGTGAATTAATCTAGAAATAAAAATAATTGAAAATGTTTCCCTATATCATATCCATTAGTATTCTTGTTTTACTAATCTTCTCCCAGTGATTGGCAAGCTACATAGATATTCTAGTTATTGAACTTAGGAAAATTTTATGGTTAGAAAATAAAAAATAGCATAATCAAATGTGTCACTATAGTTTTCAAGAGAATTACTATAAATATAAAAAAGTGTTGATATACCTTAAATTGTGTCAGTTTACTTGTCAGATGCATAACATTAAATTTTAGATGTGTTATTGTGAATATCAAATATGTTGATTCATAGTCAATTATGGTTCAGTAGTATCAAAAGAGTCACTCTATAAAAAATTGTAACTATTGATAAAGAAAACACTAAAAGTTAGATGTGATCATGTAACATCAATATGCCTCTACAACTTCAATTGTATTAATCTATATATCAAATTCATCTATTTGGGTTCAAATGTGTCACTATAACCTATAAAGTTTGAAAACTTCAAGAAACTTAGTATAAACTATCAAACTAGGGATGTAGGTCTCATTGGGTATGCCAGAATATGAATAGGTAAAAATGATTTTAATCAGTTGAATTTAAATAAATGGAAATGAGTACAATATTCAATAACCGACTCAAACGACCAAAATTACTTAGCTTCAATGAAACATGTTTACATCAAAATTAAAGAAATAATAATGTAAATCAAATATATTGAACATCGAAAATACTAAGAGGGGAGGGGTGAATTAGTACTCACTAAAATTAATTAACTTTAACAACTTTAAAAATTCATCCAATGCATCAACTTAAACTTGCAGTAATGGAGAGGAACATAGAAATCATGCATCACATCAAAGAACACAAGAACACCAAATTTACATGGCAACCCCAAAAAGGGAAAAACCATGGTGAGGATTAGCTCACAATATATTATAACCATTTATAAGATACTGCAAAAATGCTCACTACTAGGTGGACTCACTACCTAGGGATTTGAACTAAGATAATGAATCTATAGTATGTTGAAGATAATTCCAATTAATCTTTGTAAACCAATCTAACACACATCATTCTTTACTACTATCATACTCTCATTTGTAACTCTTCACATCACATTTGCATAGCATTCACATAAAAATTTCACTTTGATCTCATACATACATCCTTAAACACCAAAAACATCTTACATTTATATGCATTACATCCACAACCACCTACAAAATTAATTAGGTCAGCCTAATTAGATGAAACGTGCAACCCAACAACTTGTCGACTCAAGATCCAAACATACATGCTTTGAAAACATGTAACACTTTAAAATAGGTTGGTAGGGACCTATAATTACTCCAATAAGTCTAATCCAAACTTACTTTAACTCCGTAGGACTGAGAACCTTTAGGTTGACCCTATTAGTGAAGCAACAAAGAGATGAACCAATTTTTCATCCACATATCAACATGAAAACCTCCAAAGAATGTGCCACTTGAACCCAACACACTTTAGACACTTATAAAAATTCCCACAAAACTACATAGAAAAAAAATCATCCATGGTGGAATGTTGAGCATTCCAAATAGGTACACTACCATATTAACTCTTTCATATCTAAAGCGATACTCTAACATCTCTACCTTTAAATGTGGAGGGCTCCAAGATGTGAAATTTTAGATTTAGATTCCTCCAACAATTACCACAAAACCACATAACCAAATTATTTATAGTGGAGAAATGTAGACCACAAAAATGGTTAACTATACATTAGAAATTATGATTTGGGACTTAGATAATTCTTTTAAATATTTGGTCTACACCAGACCAACAAATCTACATGTAATGCCCCGCCAAGTAACCTTAAAGGAAGTTGCAATTAACATCTTAAGCAAACTAATTTTTTTTTATAAAGTGCATTTAACATACACATTCACTTACTAATTAACAGAAACCTCTAAGGCTACAAGGTTAGGATTACATAAACCCACACATACATATTACATATAACCGTAGCATTATAAACTTTATGCAATAAACATCATACATCATAAGAATACCACATAACATAATAAGATAATCAATCGAGATACAATCTCATAATCATTAACTTAATCCAATAGTTACATCACTCATTCCCAGAATGAGACAATAGTACAAATGTCTTACAATTACAGAATTCCACCTCATAAACATAAGAGGGATAAAATAACTTATACAACTTGAAATATTACAATGCAAGAAATTACCACAAGAACTGCGAGCTATCCATCTAGATGTCTCGCCACCAAGTACTGAAGATAGATGGGGACCCAACGGTTTTGGTGCATGTTCCACCCAACCAAGTGGTACCCAAAGGCCCACCCCCCATGCTAGGAGATACTAACGAAGTAACATGGAAAAAGATCTACAATCCACTAACCAAAGGCAGACTCATACTAATATAACCAAACAAATGAACTAACAAGTACAACTCAATCACCATGCAAGTACAAATCAAGTACAACTCCAACATCACTAACATAGGTCACATTGCTTCCAAACATAATATTAATCAAGTATGTTCACAGAACCATACACATAAAACAATTAACAACAGTTGTCCTAGATAGAGTGTCATCGCATAGTAGTCATGAGATCTCCTCTGGGCATCCTTCATAGGCTTCGGTAATCTTGGTGGCCTCAACTGAATCTCAACCCTCATACTCACTCATGTGGCATCAAATACCTCTCGTACTTACAAGATAAATGACTATACCATTCCAGGCCTTCTCACTCATCCCAAGTCTAAATGAGCCCTTGCGTTTATGAGTGAGGATTAAATTATCTTGATTAGTGTGAATACATCCTAATCATCTAAGTACATTAATTTAATTATCACTTGATTAACTCACTTTTGAAGGTTACCCGGTTTACCACTTTGGGCTCCGGCCCCTAACAAAAGCCACTCTTCTATTCGACAACACACACCCAAACAATCCACCAAGGAAAACACAATTTCATACAAACTAGGCATCAAAACTACTCCAACACAAGGAGGATACAATAATAGAACTCACTCCAAACATCTTGGAGGCAACAAACACATAGTCCACTCCTTTCACAGGAGGTACAAAACATCCCCGTTCATGGAAACCGGGTAAAATTGAAAAGACGCCATGCACTACCCAAGGGAAGACAACTTGATGGCATAAAGATTCAACAACCCTTATCCTCTAAGTTCTTCTGGAAGAATTATAATTTAGGACTAACACTAAATCCCAAAACCCACAATGCAACTTGACGACATATCAACAAAAGCATTCAAGTCAATAATCAAATCTAATATTTGGATTTCCTAAATCCATACTCATTCAATAGGTAACGTTAACAAAGTCAAAGACACACTTACAGGGTTAATTCAAATAATCATATCCCATATTTCTATTTCCATTATAGGAAGTCTTAAACAATTTAAACTTACATCCCTTTATTAAATATAGATAAACTAGAACATTTAAGACAATCGTGAGAAAATTACTATTTTTGGATATACTAAATCCATATCTCTTTCGTATTTCAATCACAATAAATTAATTGCTCTAATTGAAATATAATAAACTAAAATAACTATTCGCCTCATCAATATAAACAACTTCTTAATTTACTTTTAGATCGACACAAATCCATGCAAGTAAACTCTTTCCATTTCCTAACCAAATCTTACATCTCATTCAATTTTCTATTTAAAACATCCAATCACTTTAATATAATAAAATATTGTTTCTCTACCCATTTACCCATATACACTAATCAACCCATTTTAAATCTCTATTCAATAATATATTGCATGCATCTTATAAAAATAAAATACGATATTGAATTTACGCTTAATATATATATATATATATATATATATGCTCCATATTATATATACACCAAATATATATTAATAAATTTAATTATATATATTCTTTAATATTCCATTCACAATGAATAAGTTGCTCTATAGAAATAAATAAAACACAATAACTATTCGCCTTTTTCAATATAGTTAGTTCCTAAATTTACTTCTAATACAGCATAAACTATTGCAAATACTATATTCAATTTTCTATCCAAAATCTATATTTTTTTCAATTTTCTATTTATACATACAATTCCTTCAATGTATGATAAAATGTCTTCTTTCTTACCTAATTTACCTTGCATTCTAATCTTATCTTTTAAAATCCCTATTCACAATAATATAAAACTTTTGCTCTTTCAACTTAATTGAAATAACTAAACAAGTATCTTCAATCTACAAATACAAGAAATACTAATTTGAACAATTTAAAACAATTTCAATGTTTACTTCTAAAACTAACATCAATTCTCTATTAACTGGATTCCTTTCATTTTCCAACTAACTCAAATGATTTAATTATTTAATGTAAAATACCTTTTTCCTATTAAACTGAATTATGCATACTAATCAATTCCAATAAAAATATTTCTTTCAGATACACAACTAACTCTTCTAATTTCTACAATTCATTTAAATTTCTCTATCTCATTCCTCCATGCATGCAAATCAACTCTTTTAAAACCTCCGTTAGAAATTGCATGCATAACTTGAAATAAAATAAAATATCAAATTTACACTTAAATAAATATATCAATGCTCCATATTATATATAAGTATATATACACCAAATATACAGTAATAAATAAATACATTTATTCCTTGTATATATATATTAAATATATCTACCACCCCTTAACAAAATACCCATATTGTAATTCTCAAAATACAATAAATATGTATTAATAACCCCAGAATATATATATACATATAATTAGTCTGAATTTAAAAATATATACAAATGCCATAACTGTAAATATATATATCCTTCCTATCTTATCCAAATTTAGGTCATTGTAAACATATACCAAATATATATAAAAAAGACATAATAATAAAAATTAAAAAATAAAATTAAAAATAAAAGAAAGAAAGAAATTCTGAATACCCCCAATTCGCAGGCGGTTCATGCGCAGGACACAATAAGGTGACCCCAATGCATTAGGGGAGAGGGGGCGGCGGAATAAACCCTGTCGACCCTCTTCCCAAATGCATTGGGCGCAGTAGCGGATAAAGGTAGAGGCTGTGGAGGGGGTCTCCCTCCACACAGCCGCTCCCATATGGGGGCGGCGGTGGGGAGGAAGCTCCTCCCCCATCTCCCTTCACACATGGAAAACAAAACCCCCGCAGGAAAGTTATTACCGCGGACCACAAAACTTGTGCATTTTTTTTTTAATTTTCTTAAAAGGAAAACGAAGAATCTTTACAATGCTTCAGAATTCCGTCCGCTATACGGTGGCGAACAATAAATTAATAACTATATTTTAATCAATATAAAAAGATATGGTATACATATATAATATTATATATATATAAACTCTTATATATATATAATATTATAAAACAGAATGATCATAATAACAAAATTGAGTAAGATTTTATGAAAATATTCACCTACAGGGGAAGTTGTACAATTTTTCCAAAAAATCTCAAAATTCATAGAGATTTTAAAACTAATTCTTTTAAATCATTTTTCTGAATTCTAAAACAATAAAAGAACAATTATATCAAAACGGATCTATATTAAATTTAGAAGTTTCAAATCCTCACGATTTCTCCCAGCTAAATTCCACTTAGATTTTTCAAGGTAAATTTGATTTCCTACAAAGGTTATATTTTCTAAAAACATTCTAAATGTATTGTTCAATCTCTATGTTTGATTCCAATAACAAAATAATCGATTTCCTCAAATAATTTAAATTCAACTGAAGTTTTCACAATTTTCACTCAAGAATTTTCACAAAGCAAAAGCTGTAAATTTAATTAATTATTTTCTTCTAATAACAAATTTATTTTTTAAAACAGATTTAACAAACAAATCTTTAATTGCTACTATTTTAAAAATAGTCAAGAACAATAAACACAAAGAGGAAAACCTGGTTCAAGAAGCTACAGGAAAAGATTAATTTCTGATGCAAGCCTCCTCCAAAGATTTCCTGAATTTTCTTCAATCCTCCAACGAATCCAATCCAAGACCCAACAAATACAAACAATCTTTCCTCCAATCAATTCTACAATCAAAACTTTCTTCAAACCCTTCTTGTGCCAATTTTTCCAAAATTTCTTCTCTGCTGTAAAAATGAATTTTTCTCAAGACTTTTATGCCCTAAAATTAAAACATGCATTCTTTATAAATCAAAAATACCTAATATAACCCTAATTCACATTACATGCAAATTAGATATTAATTTCAATTTCAATTTTTACAACACTAATTCACATTGCTTGCGAATTAGATATTAATTTCAATTTCAATTTTTGAAAACCCACTTTCAATTTAAAATGCAATTTCAAATAATAAATTAATTTCCAAAGTTGAAACTCATTTCCCAAGTAAACATTTAATTACAATTTCTAATTTAATTCCCACAAGTTGAAATTAAGTTCCAAAATTAATTTTAATTCTTTTATTTCCTTTCATTCTCTTGCATCATGTTTAATTAATTAATTCAATTATTTAATAACTAAATCAACCCCCTTGGATTAAATTTAATTAATTAAATAAATTAAATATAATTAATTAATTTAAATATAAACTTTTATCCGCATTGCATTATTTAAATTCAATAACCATCAACATGATTTAAATGCAATTATTCTAAATATCTATTTCCAAATCAAGAATCCTTCAGAATTAAATAACATTAAAGCAAGATAGATAATGACTCGACACACATGACTGACGACACACTAAGGCTAGGGCATAGATTTGACACATGTTACCTAGCTACTATCTCCCGTTCAACTTAACTGTTGGATCGACACACTCAAACCTATGACACCAGGTAGAGTCGATGTCATGTACCTGCAATCTTGCAACCAAGTAAACAACATCATACAATATATCCAGCATATAATACACACCATGAAGAAGGAATTACGGATTCGCAGGGCGCTCGCAAGCGAGTGATGCGAACCCGTCTTCTTCACCAATACACTCATCAAAACTGACACTTCCATCATAATCCAATAATCTCATAATAACATCTCATGTTAACTTTACAACATCATTAATCCATAATGCAAGTGAAACAATAATCAGATAACCACATCCCACAATAATAGTTGTCGTTCAATCGTAGCGATCAAAACATCATAACAAAATGTATCCAATATCAAAGTGACTACAACCAAACATAGCATAAAACAAACTGAACGAGAAGCAAAACGGAGGGGTATTACACTACACTTGTACAATAGATTTCCATCACAACCTTCAATCATACTCATCAAACACCAATATAGATACTACAACAATGTTGACATCAATGACAACACCATAGTAGCATCATTTTCCAAAAATATTCTAATCTTATCAATGACAAACCTTCCAACAATATCCCCGCAAATCTTCCAATAGTTTCCATCTCATCAATGATAAGAAAACTTCCAACAATCTCCTCCTTTGTCATTTATGGAAACATGCCCAAACTAATCTCCAAATTATCCTCCCCCTTTTAAACTAAGGGAAAAGGTATCTTGATGTCAAAACTTGGTAAACCAACCACTTCAAAATAGGTATATACATATATGCATGAAAATAGCTCCCCCTCATAAAGTTATCCATAAAAAATGATCAAAATTGTATTGTAATATTTCCTACTACATCCACATATGTACAA
The DNA here is from genome assembly GCA_007115665.2 of Sequoiadendron giganteum. Classification (NCBI taxonomy): domain Eukaryota; kingdom Viridiplantae; phylum Streptophyta; class Pinopsida; order Cupressales; family Cupressaceae; genus Sequoiadendron; species Sequoiadendron giganteum. Next base: position 475,607,936 of record CM021101.1, on the reverse strand, counting down.
AGAAATCTAAAATGTATGAATAAAATATAAATGTACATAATCAACTAAAGGAGGGTAGAATACTATTGTAATACACCTTCAACTTGGCATGGTGTGCCTCCTAGTCCTTCCTACCAACATCCCAATCCTTATGGGAAAAGATAAGTGTGTTGCTTTGGTTATCAAATTGCATAAGGAGGTCTTTTGTTTCTTTCAATTAACTAGGTACCAGGCTCATTTGTATTAAATTCTCTATAAGTTCTACAACACTAGTCAAAGAGGTAAGTCTTGCACTTACTGGATCCCACAACTAATAGTACTACATAATTATCTTTTCTTTTTTGTTCTTGTAGCTAGAAAGGATATCCATGAAAATTTTATATTTCCACCCTTGTAGCACCATATATGTCATTAACTAGATTATATATTTTGAAGGCTTGTGCAATATGAGACTTAATTGAATCCATCTGATCTTTGATGCTCTTTGTTGAACTGGGTCATTTCAAACAAAATTGAAATAATTTTTTTCTTCACCCAAAAATTTCTGCACATTTTTTAGATTTTCTTGTAATTTTATATATGTAATGCTACTTGTCAAATAATTTACTTAATTTCTTGTCACTAACCTTATTTTTTATCTCTTTTTCCATCCTTCTAAATTAGAGGAACAATCCTTAAAAGAATCCTTTAGTAGCTTCAACTTCTCAACACCAAATAAAGACTAATCAATTATAGCATTGGGAATCCCTTCTTGTAGCACTTTTTCAACTTCTTCAATTAACTTTGCTCTCTTTTGGTGGGTGGGTAAATTTTCTTTCCTTTCAGAAGCATGAAACACATCACCAATTTGAAGCTTCTATAGGGAGAGATTTTTCCATGTCCACTTGGCCTCACTATAGAGGATCTTGTATTGATTGTGTAGAGTCAATAGGTTCAAACTAAAACTGCATGTCCAATAAACCCTTGAGTGAATCACTAGAGGATTCACCAGGAACTTTTGTCTTGTCCTCTTCTTTTTCCTTATTCTTCTTCTTGTATGCACTTTTAGACTCCTCTTCAGTCTTCTTCTCTTCTTCAGATCTCTCATTATCTTTCAGAGGGGGCTTATCTTTAGTGTTCTATTCCTCATATTTCTCTAGGTTGTATTGTATAACCTCTTCTTCTTGATCTACATCTTTTTTTGTGTCTAAAGGAGGTGAATTTTATTCAGCTTGTACATCATCCTTCTAAATTTACTCATCCTTTTATTCTTCTAAATTATCCACTATTAGATGGATATCATTTGTTGCCACATATTCTTGCACCTTCTCTTCTTATTTCTTAATTTCCTGTTCTAGAGAATCTTCAACAAAGACATTCAATTTTTGGACAAAAGTGTCATATTGCATTTCATCTCCACTATCAGGAGTCTCTTTCAATTCTTTTGTAAGTTCTTCTAGCTTTTGCAGTGTTTCTCTTTTCATCCTCTTTATATCATCCCCATCCTTTCTCATTAAGGTTCTAATTCTTCATTTCATTCTGAATTATTTGATATACAATTGTACCAATTTATCTTTATCTTCTTTTAAAAGAGAACCAATCTTATCTAGGGAATCTTCATATATTGCTTCTTGTCTCCTTATGCTTAAAAAATTCTTCAAATTATTTGGTAACTAATCCTCAATTTATGAAAAGCTAGTGCAAAAAATTACCATGTACTTCACAACTACTTCTTCTATAGTATCCTTTTCTTCTTCATCATATTTTAAATACATCTTTACAATCTCTTCCAGTATTCCACACTCTATAATGCCATTAAATATCGAATCCAGCCTTAGAGGGCTATGTTTTATTTTTTGAGGGGACTTGTCCTTTTTCTTCCCCTTAGCCTTGGCTAGCTTTTCTTATTTTTTAGACTCCTCTCTCACATGTATTCTAAATTCTTCCTTCTACTTCTCCACTTCTTCCTCATTATCTGTATTAATAATGTCAACTCTGTTTTTCTTAGCACTTGTCTCTTGAGAGACATTAGATCTCTTTCTTCAAACCAACTGAGGTCTTTCATCATCATCATCATATCCCACATACTATTATTTGATGGCCTTTTCTTTCACTCTTCTTTTCTACAAATAATTATACTCTTTCATTAGGGCACTAATTTATTCTTTTATCTTCATATCAATAGAGAGTTTAGTCCTGAAGGACTTACGAGGAATTGGAGAGGGGTTAGAGGTCCTACCTAATCTTCTAGAATTAGGGAAACCTTAGGGAGGATTGGATATTCCTTTGGCTTTCTCCACAAGGCCCTTGGGTAGTCCCATCATCTCAACTACTTGTGCCTTCATCTTTTCCACATTCCTTATGATCTCCTTTAAGTTCCATATCTTCCTTATTTAGGGTCTCTAGGCATACTCAGCATACTATTTTCCATTTACCAATAATTACATATTTTTCAACCTCATATCCCATTTCATGGATCCATACTGTCCTTGGCTCCATGGATTTCATGATACAATAATCCTTGCTAACCATGAAGATAATGTCATTTTTGTATTTCTCAAAAAACTCTTTGGAATTCTCTCTTTCTTGCATATTATCATGAAATGTTTTAAAGAAACCCCACAAACCAACCTTTTGGGAGTCTGCATTCCCCAATCTCCTCAAATGATCTATGATTTGTGCAACAACTAAAACACCACTCAACCACAGTATGTTCTTCATGCCATGAATTTATCTAAGAAATTAAAATAGTAAGCATATGATGAGGGTACCAAACTAGAAGGGGTACCAAGATTCCTTAGTTTTATGCAACTTATCTAGTAGTTGTTTCCTTAGCAATTCACATAGATCAAAATATGTACCTTTCTTCACCATTTCATAAGCAATATTAATTGCAGTAGAAGAAACATAGTTCTCTCTATGTGTGAAGAAAACCTTATAACCTATCATCATTGATGCATACTTCACGGTTATATCTTCAATGTCTTTTATTGTTAGGGCTCTCTTATCAAATTTTGTGCTAGTTAACTATTGACGATGATTTCACTCACAGCAATAGGGCAAATAAAAATATTCACACACAAACCACAAAGAGCCTATCCTTCTTGAAAGATAAGGAACAAGACAATCTCAAGGAAAAATATGCTTAAACAAAACAAAAGATTGACTCAGTTCAATCCCAAGTCTTCGATAATCAAGTCGTGATCATACTAGGTTCACTCCAAGGTATGATGTGATTTTTCTATTAATCTCAAAGGGAATATGTTCACTTTTTGTTTTATCAAAGATCATAAGATTTTTACACAAGATTTCCAATTAATTCATAAAAATAACATCATTAAATTGAAAGATTTAAAAATAATATTTCATGAACGTCAAAAATTTCATTTTCTATCACTTAAGTAGATTTAGCTTTAAGAATTCAACAATTTTCAATACAAAATGAAATATTTTCAATAAATTTCCATCCATTCATCTATTTTTTGAAACATTTTCAAAATTTAAACATCTATTCTAAAATAAAACATAAAAAATATTGAAAATTAAAATTTCTCCTGGTTATTCTCCATGCATGCCCCAAAGAATTAATTAAATCAAAGAAAACTGCTTTATACTTCACCAGATTCCTTCACAGCTACATATAAAATAGTGTGAGATTTTAAAGAGAGGAGTTTTATTTTGGGCACCAAGTAGGTTCTGCATGCACCCTTAAATGACACAACATACAGTCTTGTTTGGCTGAACTAAGAAAACCAGCTACAAAAGATTCATGAGATAGGTAGCTATCAAATAAACTCTAATATTAATCAATGTCTACGTCCATACAAGTTTTTCGACCGAAATGATTCAGAAAACAAGAAAAAAGAACAAAACATAGAGAAGTTTTGGCTCTTCTGACATCCACAAATTCTAAACTTAAAATGAAAATAAAGCAGTAAATGGCCTTTTATAGGAACAAGGCCCTAGGAGTTTAAACTTAAAGTTTTTCCAAAGAATCAAAAATAGAAAATCAAAAAGTAGCACATGGCATACGCCAGCTGTCATTTAGAATATTCCAGATGAAGTCAAAGATTTGGCTTCGTTAGTAGTAACACCTTTTAATTCTTACTCTGGTACATAATTATCTACATACACTAAGGCTATTGGCATCCTTCCAAATACCAGATAAAATACATCCACCGAGACCGAGAAAAACCTACAAAATTACAAAACAAATATTATTGTAACACCTCTAGTATCTGATATCTTTTATTATTCAAGACTTGGGCTCGAGCTCCTTTCTTTGTCTTTCTTCTCTCGATACTCTCAAAAAGAGCCTAATGTTTGATGCATATGCTTTTTTGAAATCCTTTTTATAGCTTTCCAAGTGAGTTTAAGTTTGGTATATTCTTTTGATACCTAAAGTATTATATCATTTCTTTGCACTCTGTTTGTTTCATATTTATCTATAGTGTTCCTACATTGTATGATCTCATCAATGACCTCCCTAGTTAATAACTTAATAGGGTCTTTGTTTATTATTTCGATCCATTCTTTGAAATATTTAGCTTCTTTACCTTCCTATCCCAATGTTTGGGGATCACAACTTTGATGTGCTAACAATTCATTAAAATATTGATACTTATCAAGTAGTTTTCTACTTTCTTGGCCTCCTCATTGCTGCTTCAAGCAACTTTAGACTTTGTACTGATATCTTTAGTCCTGGATCAAAATTTGGTGTTATTCTAGACCTTAGATTTGCAGACCAAAAAAAATTAGAATCACATAAACCTACTCTCTTCCTTGCTCCACCCATACATGGATAGCTCCTCACCATCTCTTGCACATTTTTCCTTATTGGCTTTGTGATCAGACTTGTATGCCTCTACTTAATTGGTTCTTTTTGTAATGTTCCTAGACCTTCCATGACCCCAGTCTCTTGTACCTTTGCATTAACAACTTTATCCTCCCTTATACTACCAAACTTCACTTTCCTTGCAGCAACACTCATAGTAATAGGACACACCATGGTCCCAACAAAAATTTCACCCTATCCTTCATACTCCTTTGCATACTTAGCTTTTACCTTGATCAAATCAAACTTAGGCCTGAGCTCTCTCTCTCCCCCTTGCAAAAACAAACTCCCAATTGTCTTAACACCATTTGTAGGTAATTTCCCTGTAACACCCCTCCGTTTTGATTTTTGTTCTAGTTGTTTTATGCTATGTTGGTTGCAGTTACTTTGATACTGGATATATTTTGTTATGATGTTTTGATTGTTACTATTGAGTGACAACTATTATTGTGGGATGTAGTTATCTGATTTTGTTTCACATGCATTATGGATTAATGATGTTGTAGAGTTAACATGAGATGTTATTATGAGATTATTGGAATTATGATGGAAGTGTCAGTTTCGATGAGTGTATTGGTGAAGAAGATGGTTTCGCATCACTTGCTTGCGAACGCCCTACGAATCCGTAATTCCTTCTTCACGGTGTGTATTATATGTTGGATATATTGTATGATGTTGTTTACTTGGTTGCAGGATTGCAGGTACATGACATCGACTCCACCTGGTTTCACAGGTTTGAGCGTGTCGATCCAACGGTTAAGTTGAATGGGAGATAGTAGTTAGGTAACATGTGTCAAGTTTACACCCTAGCCTTAGTGTGTCGTCAGTTGTGTGTGTCAAGTTATTGTCTGTCTTGTTTTAATGTTATTTATTTCTGAAGCATTCTTGATTTGGAAATAGATATTTAGAATAATTGCATTTAAATCATGTTGATGGTTATTTAATTTAAATAATGCAATGTGGATAAAAGTTTATATTTAAATTAATTAATTATATTTAGTTTATTTAATTAATTAAATTTAATCCAAGGGGGTTGAATTTAGTTATTAAATAATTAAATTAATTAATTAAACGTGATGCAGGAGAATGAAAGGAAATAAAAGAATTAGAATTAAATTTGGAAATTAATTCCAACGTGTGGGAATTAAATTAGAAATTGTAATTAAATGTTTATTTGGGAAATTGGTTGCATCTTTGGAAATTAATTTATTATTTGAAATTTTATCTTAAATTGAAAGTGGGTTTTGAAAAGTGAAATTGAAAATAAAATTGAAAGTGAAATTGAAATTGAAAATTGAAATTGAAATTGAAATATCTAATTTGCATGTAATGTGAATTAGGGTTGTAAATATTGAAATTGAAATTGAAATTGAAATATCTAATTTGCATGTAATGTGAATTAGGGTTGAATTAGGTATTTTTGAATTATAAGAATATATGTTTTAATTTTAGGGCAAGAAAGTTTTTAGAAAAAAATTTTAGAAAGAAAAAAAAATACATTTTTACAGCAGGGATGAAATTTTGGAAAATTTGCACAAGGGTTTTGAAGAAAGTTTGATTGTAGAATTGATTAAAGGAAAGATTGTTTGCATTTGTTTGGTTTTGGATTGGATTCATTGGAGGATTGAAGAAAATTCAGGAGATCTTGGGAGGAGGCTTGCATCAAAAATTCATCTCTTCCTGTAGCTTCTTGTACCAGGTTTTTCTCTTTGTGTTTTATTGTTCTTGATTGTTTTCTTTAAAATAGTAATGATTAAAGATTTGTTTGTTAAATCTGTTTTAGAAAATAAATTTGATATTAGAAGAAAAGAATTGAACAAAGTTACAGCCCTTGCTTGTGAAAATTCTTGTGTGAAAATTGTGAAAACCTTAGTTGAATTTAAATTATTTGGAGAAATTGATTTTATTGTTATTGAAATCAAACATAGAGATTGAACAATACATTTAGAATGTTTTTAGAAAATGAAACTTTCTGTTTATTATCAAAAAATGGATTTTAAAATTTGCAGTATAGTTATATTTTCATGGTAAAATGGTCTGATTGCATCGCCTTTAACTTTACTTTTAAAAACTGGGTTTTCAGAAAATTTAAAGGGTTTTTGCATTTTGCAATTTTCTAATCCCTGTCCAAAAATCTCAAATACCCAGATCGTATTTTTTAAGTTATGCTTAAAACATGAGACTATTGTTAAATTATTTTCCCATGGCTGTTCTGAAAATAAAATACTAATAAATTGATATTTATAAATATTAATATTTTAGGTATTGTTATTATAATATTAAAATATTATCTAATAATATTTTATATTATAATTTATAATACTAAAGTATTATATTTATTTATATTATTTTAAATAAAATTTGTATATTTGATTAGTAGAATTAATATTATAAACGTATGGGGAAATTATTGTTTATTTTAAAATGGCATGTTAAAGTTTAGTTGAAGGAGTTAAATATTTGATTTAAAGAAATGCATAATTTAAAATTGAATTGTGGAATTTAAATTCATATGTAAAAGGTCCAATTGATTTAATTGGAAAAATATATTTATATTTTGGAATATTGATGATGAAGGATATTTTTATTTTGAATTAATCAATTTGATATTTTGTAAAGGATAGAAGATATGTTAATGATTAAATATATTGAAATATATTAATTTATATTTAGTATATATATAGTGAAGGTATTTATCCATTTGAGAGAATAAATAATATTTTATATTATTTTATTCTTTTGTTTGCAAATTGGGTATTATTAGTGTTCTAAAAGAAATAATTAGTATGTGTAGAAAATATATAGAGAAAGATATTTTTTTAATAGAAGTAATTACTTGATTTAAAAGGAAATGTTTATTTTGTTAATATGATTGAAGAAAATATATTTAGATGTATATATATATATCCATGAGTATTTTCAATCAGTATTTACCTTGTTTTATTTGAGTGCGTGTAATTTAATTTTGCATGAAGGATTTAAATGATAAGTTTTGAATGTATGGTCAAAATTGATAAGGAAAAGGATATTTAAATATATTGAAGAATTATAGAAATATTTATATTTAAATGTTTGTTTTAATTATATGATTTAATTATAAACAATATGAATGCGTGGTCAAATAGACAAGCCAAAAGATATTTTTATTCATTGATGAAATTTCATGTTTTAAATGGATAGTTGATGAAACATAGATTCCGGATAGAAAATTGAAAAGATTGTTTGCAATAGTGTTAGGTTGCATTGGAAGTAAATTTAGGAACTAATTATATTGAAAAAGACAAATAGTTATTATGTTTTATTTCCATAGAACAAATTAATCGTTGTGATTGGAATAGTAAAGAATCTATATAATTGAGTTTATTAATATATATGTTTGGTGTATATATAATATGGAGTATGTAAAATATGTTAAGGGTAAATTCATTATCGTATTTCGTTTTTGTAAGATGTATGCAATGTATTATTGAATAGAGATTTAAAAATGGATTGATTAGTGTATATGGAAAATGGATAGAGAAACAATATGTTATTATATTAAAGTGATTGAATGTGTTAAATAGAAAATTGAATGAGATGTAAGATTTGGTTAGGAAATGGAAAGAGTTTACTTGCATGGATTTGTGTTGATTTAAAAGTAAATTAAGAAGTTTTATTGATGAGGCAATCAATTATATTATTTATTAATTTCTATTTAGATTAATTGAATCATTGTGATTGGATTATGAAAGAGATATGGATTTAGTATATCCAAAAGTAGTATCTTCCTCATGCTTATCTTAAAAGATTTAATTCTTTGTATTCAGTAAAGGGGAGTAAGTTTAATTATTTTAGATTTCCAATAATGAAAAGGGAAATAGGGGTTATAATTATTTTAGATGATTTACTTATCATGTCTTTGACTTTGTCAACACTACCTATTGAATGAGTATGGATTTAGGAAATCCAAATATTAAATTTGATTGATGACTTGAATGCTTTTGTTGCTATATCGTCAAGTTGCATTGTTGGTTTTGGGATTTAGTGTTAGTCCTAAATTATAAGTCTTCCAGAAGAACTAAGAGGATAAGGGTTGTTGAATCTTTATGCCATCCAGTTGTTTCCCTTGGGTAGTGCATGGCGTCTTTTCAGTTTTACCCGATTTTCATGAACGGGGATGTTTGCACCTCCTTGTTTAGGAGCGGATTATGGGATCCGTGTCTCCTTGTATAGAGTGACCTTGTTATGTGGTTTCATCTTGTTGCCTCCTGTGAAAGGAGTGGACTATGTGTTGTTGCCTCCAAGATGTTTGGAGTGAGATATTTTGTACCTCCTGTGAAAGGAGTGGACTATGTGTTATTGCCTCCAAGATGTTTGGAGTGGGATCTTTTGTACCTCCTATGAAAGGAGTGGACTATGTGTTTGTTGCCTCCAAGATGTTGGAGTGAGTTTCTATTATTTGTATCCTCCTTGTGTTGGAGTGGATTTTGATGCCTAGTTGGTATGCACTTGTGGTTCCCTTGGTGGATTGTTTGGATGTGTGTTGTTGAATAGAAGAGTGGCTTCTGTTAGGCGCCAGAGCCCAAAGAGGTAAACTGGATAACCTTCAGGAGTGATTTAATCAAGTGATAATTGAAATAATGTACTTAGAAGATTAGGACTAATTTCTCACATTAATCAAGATAATTTTACCTCACTCATAGACACAAGGGCTTGTTTAGACTTGGGATGAGTGAGAAGGCCTGGAATGGCAAGATCAACTATCTAGCTCTTGCGAGAGGTAGTTGATTCCGCATGAGTGAGTATGAGTGTCGGGATTCAGTTGAGGCCACCAAGATTACTTGTGTCGGAGCCTATGAAGAATGCCCAGAGGAGATCTCGTGACAAACCTTGCGATGACACTCTATCTATGACAACTGTTGTTAATTATGTTATGTGTATGGTTATTTGAACATACTTGATCTACTTTATGTCTGGAAGCAATGTGACCTATGTCAGTGATGTTGGATTTGTACTTGTATTGTACTTGATGTGTACATGTATGGTATTTGATTTGTACTTGTATTGTACTAGATTTGTTCGTGCATTGTATTTGATTCGTACTTGTATGGTGAATGAGTTGTATTTGATTCGTGCTTGTATAGTGAATGAGTTGTACTTGTTAATTCATTTAGTGGGTTATAATAGTATGAGTTAGTATGAGTCTGCCATTGGTTAGAGGTTGTAAATATTTGTCCATGTTACTTGGTTACTATCTCCTAGCATGGGGGGTGGGCCTTCGGGTACCACATTGGTTGGGTGGAACATGCACCAAAACCGTTGGGTCCCCATCGATCTTCAGTACTTGGTGGCGAGACATCTAGATGGACAGCTCGCGGTTCTTGTTGTATTATTTTGCATTGTAATATTTTAACTTGTATAAGTTATTTTATCCCTCTTATGTTTATGAGGTGAAATTTTGTAATTGTAATCTTTTGTACTACTGCCTCATTCTGGGAATGAGTGATGTAACTATTGGTTTAAGATAATGTTTATGAGATTGTATCTCGGTTGATTATCTTTTTATGTTATGTGATATTCTTATGATGTATGATGGTGATTTCATAAAGTTCATAAGGCTATGGTTATATTCTATATGTATATGTTGGTTTAAGTAATCCTAACCTTGTAGCCTTAGAGGTTGTTGTTAACTAGTAAGTGAATGTATATGTTAAATGCACTTTATAAAAAAAAATTGGTTCGCTTATGATGTTAATTGCAACTTCCTTTAGGGTTGCAAGGCGGGGCATTACATTCCCCACTATCGCAACACCACCAATCTGTTCTAAACTTGTAACCATATCAGACTTACTATCCTCGGACCTTAAAGGCTCCTTCTTTCCAAACAACACTACCTTAGACTTACCCTTATCCCTTACACTTGTTTTCAAGGGAAGCAACTTAAAATTTGTGTCCTCCTTCTTGATGGTGTATGTGTTCTCCCAACCATCATATATAGACCTCCTATCAAATTTCCAAGGCCTCCCTAAGAGCACATGACAACAATCCATTGGAAAAATATCACATAGAACCCTATCCTTATACTCTCCAATCTGAAAATCAACATATGCTTGCTCCTTTACCACCAAATTTTGATTATCATTGACCCAAGAAACTCTATAAGGTGTTTCATGAGATAAATTTTTCAAACTCAACTTATCCACCATCTCCCTAGACACTAGATTATCTTGAGAAATGGAATCAATGACAACTTGACACACTTTACCTTTGCTTTTGCATGTAGTTCTAAATAGGCTCCTTCTTTGACTCGAATCTTCCTCCTTGGATACTTGCAACATAGATCTTCTTATCATGAATGCCTCTCCTTCTTCTAATGTAAGGTTGACTATAGGTGAAGTTCCACTCTCTTCATCTTCATGCACTAGTTGATTCCTCCTTTCTCCACCATAAGAGCTTGAGCCATGCTTTTTAGGGCATTTAAAGGTTGGATGTCTAGGCTGGTTACAAGTATAGCATCTCCCTGAGAACTAGTAGGAACCTCTTCCTCCACTAAATCTGCCTCTTGAACCTCTCCATCCACCTCTGGAATCAGATTGCTCTTGGTCCTTCTTGTCACCTCCTTGACTATCATTGTTTTTCTTTGAACTAGGATTGAATCCTCTTCCTCTTGTTTCTTTGTCTTTCCTTCTCTTCATTTTCTCCTCCACCCTGATAGCCATTTGATAGCAGTCCTCTACACTTCTAGGATTAGCCAAAACCAATTCATCCTATTTATTAAGACTTAAACCACCAATGTATCTAGCAATATTTTCATCTTCATTCTCATGATGACTAGATCTTAAACTCAATTTATAAAACTCCTCAATATAAGACTTAATATCCATTTCCCTTTGTCTTAAGTTTTGCAATCTCTTAAACAATTGAACTTGGTGATCCTTGGGTAAGAATTTACCTTTTATTTTTGATATCATCTTATCCCATGATGTGATTTTAGACTTTCCTTACTTCCCCCTCTCAGATTGAAGGTAATCCCACCATACCAAAGCATGACCCTGCAACTTGGTTTTTGCAATCTTGACCCTTTGCTCTTCAGGAACCTCATCACATTCAAAATGGTTATCAATTGCAGCAATCTAATCCAATAGTTTCTCATCATTTAAACTACCACCATACTTAGGAGCATCAAGTTTTACCTTAGGCTTGTCAATCTTCACTGCCTTCAACAACCTTGAAATTCTTTGATCCTCTGGAGTAAGCTCTTCTTCCACATCTTCAAACTCCTCATCCTCCTCTTCTTCAGTCTCAGTCTCTTCCACTTCCATTGTTTTTTTTTGTCTCCAAGGCTATGACTCTCTCTTCTAACTCTTTGAGTTCTCTTGCATGCCTATCTTTCATCTCCTTGTCTCTTTAGCCATATCATTCTTCTTTGGAGGCATTTTGTCAGCCTTGCCTCTTCTTCAACCTGCAAAATGAAAAAAAAATCTACTCCCTGCTCTAATACCACTATGATGCAAAGCCAATGTGAAGATCACTCACAACAATGGGAATGTCAATCCTCAATCAAAGAACTCTTCTTCATAATGATTCAGTCTAATAGGCATCAACTCACCCTCAAGGTTTCAAACCTTTAATCTTGCAAAAATAACAACAGACCTTCACCAGGGCCCTAAAAAGACTCTCAAAATTCTTACAATGACAATTGGATCAATTGAAAATGATCTCTAAGATGAATTCATTGAAATCCCCAAAATTCACCGGTTGGCACAAGCTTCCCTTGTAGCACTAGGAAACTAGTTTTCAGGCCTTAACTCCAAAACTTTCCACAGACCTTAACAAAATTGTGGGAGATTAAGATACCCATTTTTAAGACACACAACATACCCAACAACTACCTTAGACTCCTTCATAAAATTCCCTTCAAAATGATTGTTCTCACTATTTTGAAGCCCCAATTAGCCCTGTTTCTCAAAGGAACCCCTCTACAAACAGACTACCAACCCAATACAACTTAAAAAATTCTTAGGGAAGGTATTAAAACTGATGATTTTCTAGATTCTAAGACTCTAAGGGCTCAAATTAACCCCCAACTCTGAAACCCTCTCTTAAGCCTAGGAAAATAGGGTTTTAAGACACCCCCTATTGAAGATCCATATTCCCAACCTCTCCAAACTACACCAACTACTCAGACATGTCTAAAACGTCCCCCTCAAGCTTAAAATTTCATAAAATGGTCACTCCCAACTTCTCTTTGACTGGACTCAAGACTGTCCTCTTCAATTCACACACTTTCCTAATGACTTACACCCTACAAACACCCCCAGAGCCATGAAAGTCATTTTCCCTTGCACAAAAAATACATAAAAAATATTCATTTAACCTATCTAAGCTTTCCCACTAAGTTGCAGACCTTCACAGTAGGTGGAAGGCTTAGACCTCCATTTTGACGCCCCTCAAACCCTTAATTCAGGAAGACAGAGCAGTTCCTAAAGTTTTGATTGCCCCTACCAAAAAAGATGATTTGAGGCTTCCAAAGAAAATTTTGGGAAGAGTGATAGGCTGTCGTTAGGTCCTACTACTTTAGAATAATTGAATGTCAACTGAATCTTCGACGCATCATCCAGGCATCTAGGAGTGGGTTCATAGCATTACTTTAAGGCACGTGTTGGCTAAAAATTCTGCAATAGCCGCATGATGACCTAATAATCCCTACAAAAATGCTCAAATAAACCCATTAAACTTGCTTTGGACAATTTCCTCAATTGATCAAAAGAAAGAAAGAAAGCATAATTTCCCTAAAAATAAGTAATTACTTCTCCTAAAGTTTAATAAATTGGCACAGGCTTAGGATTGAATTAGCCAAAGTAAGCTTCCCAAATTTTATAATGATGAGGTTATTTTTACCTCATCAAAGAGTATAAACCTTCACAACAAATTCCACAGTCTTAAGCCATGAATTTTTTGTACGGGCATGTGTCAAGGAGAAGAAATTCAGGAAAAACACTATAAAAATGCAGAGATCAACGTATAAAATGTTATATTCTTCTTTCAAAAACTCAACCATCATCCTCTCCATGAGGAATTACATTTTTTATATAATTTTCCCACATCTAACTATCTCTTAGAATCGAAAAACTACTTTAACCACCTTTAGTTAGATCCTAAAATGGCAATTTTGCCAAATTTTCTTCTAAACACTACCCCTTTACAATTTGATTTTATAAATCCCCCATAACTGATCCACTAAGCCTTCAAATACAATTTAAAATGGTCATTGAGACCTTATTTAACATAATTAAGTCCCTACTTCCTATAGCCCTTAAGACTCATGACTCCATATGGCCTGTGCATTATGAACCAAACTGACAAATTCAGCTAAATGACTTAAACCCTTCCAAATTACATTAGGAATGGTCTTTTAGACCTTATTAAGCATAAATGAACACAAGAAAAACTTATACCAACTTAGAATTCACAAGGTGTAAGTGCTCCTGCACCACAATTCTTGGCATAAACCAAGGTTATTGGCATCCTTCCAAATACCGGACAAAACACATCCACCGAGACCAAGAAAAACCTACAAAACTACAAAACAAATATTATTGTAACACCTCTAATATTCGATATCTTTTATTATTCAATACTTAGGCTCAAGCTCCTTTCTTTGTCTTTCTTCTCTCAATACTCTCAAAAAGCGCCTAATGTTTGATGCATATGCTTTTTTGAAATCCTTTTTATAGCTTTCCAAGTGAGTTTAAGCCTGGTATATTCTTCTGATACCTAAAGTATTATATCATTTCTCTGCACTCTGTTTGTTTCATAGTTATCTATAGTGTTCTTGCACTATATGATCTCATCAATGACCTACCTAGTTAATAACTGAATAGGGTCTTTGTCTATTATTTTGATCCATTCTTTGAAATCCTTAGCTTCTTTACCTTCCTATCCTAATGTTTAGGGATCACAACTTTGATATGCTAACAATTCATTAAAATATTGATACTTATCAAGTAGTTTTCTACTTTCCATGGCGACTTTTTCAAATCCTTCAACACATTGTATCAACATGTCACCTTCCCACTTCAATTATTTCTTCCATTTTTCTGGAAATAGAGCTTCTTTCTCTGACATTACATTTCCTTGTATTAAACCTTGGACATCCATTTGTATGAGAATTTCAATATTTTGCTTTTCATTATCAATTTGTTCCTGACGAACCCTGCATTCACTTTCAAAGCTTTTGGATCTTTCAAACCGATGGTATTCCTCCTTATATTTCCCTATTGTATTTGTGATGAATTCTTCTCCTTGTTTTACCCAATACTCAATCCATTCTTCGAATACATTCATTTTATGGCGAACCACTACAATTGCATCCACTTGTTCTTGTGACATTAGTACTGGATGTTGGGGTATCTCAGTCTGTGCTTGACCAGATAGGGTTAGAGATTTTATTAAATTTTCTAAGGTAGCAACTCGTTCTTTCAATTCTCTTTTCTTATTTTTATAATTTTATACTCTAGAAATAGGGGTGTCTAAATTTACTTTTATTTCATCCAACTCTTGCTTCTAGGATGAATGTCCAAGATTAATACTTGTTATCTTATACTCCTTAGGCATTATTTCATGTCTATTTTTATCAACTATTGGAGTAGCTATATGGACGGTTTTGTCACCATCTGCATTCCTTTGTATGACATGTTTTGCTTTAGCTTTGTGCCTAGGCCTTGGAGTATCTATTTATTGTAAAAAACTATTAAGGTCCAGACACAATATTTCTACTTCCATTAGGGAAGCCGATTCCTTGATCAACCAATTAGGTGCATCATTATTTAGCTCTACCTTTGTAGTATTCCTTTGTTCCTTATTTCCACTAGGTTTAGGAATCTCTTCTCTTATTTCTTCAGCTTTATCTGTTACTTCTTCTAAAATGGGAATTAACAATTTCTAACATAGATTCAAGATTACTAATACTTGGCACTATCTCCTCTATTTGGAGACTTACATTTTCCTATCTATCTAGATGTTCAATATTAATTTCCTAAAAATTATCTTCCTTATTCTCTGCTACACCAGGGTTTTCTTTATTTTCAACTTCTTCACTCGGAATCTTTGTAGCTTCCTTTTCAACTTTAGTTTCAACCAAGTCTTCTTCTAATTTTTTGAAGACCTGTGATTGTTCATTATCATTTGGCACATTCCCAAGTGAAGGCTTGGAATCAAAAGTATCTTCAATAATTGTTTCATCAATAGGATCCTGCTATGTAGTCTCCTATGTTACCATCTCAAGAATATCAAGGTTCCCTACTTCTAAGGTGAGTGTTCCTTGCATGAATTCTTCTTCTTCAATATTTATAGGGGAAAACCCTTTATCAAGAATACTTCTACCACTGGTTAAACCATGGGTTTTTCTTTGGATTTCTTTTCTTTTACCTCCTCCTACATGGCACCCCATTTATCCAATTGTTCTTTAATTTTGGCCTCGTCCATCTTAGAAATTTCATCCAAGACCACATGAGTTACTCCTAATGTGTGTTTCACATTAGCCATGTTAACATAGGGAGGAGAAGTAAATAGTGCTACAGCCCTTTGAGATGCAAACCTTGTCGATGTACCAACATTTTCTATTACTCATGTTTCTTCTTCAATTACCAGCTTATTTCTAGGTTTTTTGTAGAGGAAGATGCACCTTTGGTTCTTAATTTTGATTCATCTTTATTTGATTATGCATCCCTCATTTATCAGCTAGTTTCATTGGAACTTCTTGTTTTGAAACCTCAGGGATTTTATCTTCAATAATTATACCAGGATCCAACTTATTAGTTATCCTTTTCTTTCTAGCAGGTTCCCCACTCTCGAATATAGTTTCATTTCTTTGTTTTATTTTCTTGTCTTTTGAGAATGTGGGCTCAATTCCTCTTTCTCTCAAATCTTTACAAAAATCATTTATCCATTGTTGATTGTGTAACAGAACTGGTGTAGAGAGCTAATCAATTGACATAATTTCTTCACCCTCATAATCCATGTTTGGAATAGGTTCATCATACACCCTATCTTCATTGTAGGCTTTATTCAACACTTCTCCATCATCTTCTTCTGACTAGTCTAGAATATCATAAGCATAAGAATCCAAGAAGATTCTAAAGACTATCTTTCATATTTTCTCAACCTTACTTTATGCTCATCTTCACAATGAAGCCAATAATCTTCTACGTGTTGGACATGAGCATGGTAACCAGCAATATTCTTGGAAATATTCCCTTCAGGATCATAGTACATTCTCTGAAGTAGAAAAAACTCAAAATTATATGTTCTCAATTCTTCCTCACATAAGTCAGATAACCTTATTGCATTGCATTTATAATTCCATAATACTATAGAAATTTGAAAGAGGCCTTCTTGTGAGCCTTGTTATAAAGGGCCTGAGATAGTTTTAATTGTCACACCACTTCTAATAAAACAATTTTATCTATTCGGTACTTGGGCAGAATAAATGGATGTCCATCAAATCCTTCCATACTAATGTAGGAATAGGTGGGGAACTGAATATACCAACCTTCTATTGGTCTAATAACACTTTGTGCTTCCAAGGAAAATATTTTGGCTTTATCAGCTTCCATCATTATGACCAGCTTCATGGAAAAAACATCATTAACTCTCCTATAATTCTCTTTATATCCATGGATAATGATCTGGGGTAAATGAGCATATATGAAACTATTTCCAACCTCCCCACCTAGAGTACCAACCCTTGTTTGCTTTCCCTCATGGTGCAAGAATAAATCACATATGAAGACAAATAAAAACATCTCGTTTTGGAAAATTCCTTTATTTTTTCACATAATTTGTCACTAATAAATTCCCCCCAATGCATTTTCATGGGATTATCCATCAATCTGGATATTATTACACACATCCAAGGTTCAAATTTACTGGTGTCTCTTAAACCAGCTATTATGTTTAGCAGAGTGATAATGTCTTGAATTTCTTGATTGAATATAGACCTTTGAAGTACTTTGATCTATGGTGTAATTCGCTCATGGCACCATTGGGTACTCATAATTTCTCTATTGTGAGCTTCAACATTCTGATATGTCTTGGACTTCACCTTCATATCAATATTGTACATCTAAGTGAAAGTAGGAAGCCCAAATGTGTACATAATTCCTTTCAATGTGAGATCTGCATAAATTCTTCCTTCCTTATCAACAACTCTTTGGTCAAGGTTATAATAATTCATACATTGTGTAATCAATTTAGGGGCCTCCATTGCTACCAAAAAACCTCCTATTGAGAATAACCCACTTTCTATAACATTCCCAGTACATTGAGAATCATTTTCCTACCATAATCCAGTGTGGATTTCAACATTAAAAGACCACCCCATATGAGTGTCTATCACTACCATATTGATTGGTATGGCTTGTGAATTGCAATATTCAAATTCATCTTCTGCCCTTGCATTAGAAGTAGTCATTTTTGCTGGTATTTTCTACATTTTCAAATGTGTGCCTTGTGTGCGAGTTAGGGTTAAATTTAACCAAAAATTTCTTACAATTTATAAAACGTTCATTCATCTTTCAGTTAAATTAAAAATTAGAGAATAATCATCATTTCAATTTTTAAAGGGAAAAACATCTTTCAAGATCTTCATACATGAAAACGGCTAACATAAAATCAATTATTTAAAACATACCTAGTTCTAGCTGATAATGATAATCTTGAAATGAAACTCCAAAACCCTTGGTAGTTGTGTTCTTGGTCTCTTGAAATTTACCTTTCCTTGTATGCTAGTATTATTTCATTATTTCAATTTCCTTTGCAAATTTGTAGCATGACGCAAAGTTGGGTGTTATAAAACCAATTGTATGCTTAAGGTGATGCCAAGTACATGAGTAGTGCACCACCTTCATTAATTACCTATTACAATGCATTAATTACTCGAATAAAGGTGCAATCATTATGGATTAGGGTTCAAATTATGAGTGCCTAGATTTTTGTGTAGGCTCACTACTAGAGGAAAAATAAAGTGCGATGATTATACATGGAACTTTGGTGTCACTTTGATCACCCACGAGGAATTGACCATTAAGGATACGTGATCAATTTATGATCACGGGGATCAATACTTTCTAGTATCAACTTTTAGGAGAAATACCGAGATCCGAGAATTTACCTCCTAGCTTCAGAGAGAAAACACAAACCAGAATGAAAGAAAAGATTGAAAATTAAGCTCAAAAAAGATTAAAACATTTCAAAACAAACCTTCCGATTTTTGAGTTACAAATAAAATTATCGGACTCTGATACAAGAATAAAATATATCACCGAGATCGACACTTCTATTTGACAAATTACTGGGTGAGGTTAAGACCAACTAAAGATTCAATCACTTTGATACAATTGTAGAACTCCGAGATTCTGATTTCTAGTGATATATCAAACTTCATAACAAGACCGAAAACTGAATCTGGGAAAGAAAACATAGGGTAAAATAAGGACCAAACAAGATTGAAAAAGAGAGCTAGAACCGACCAAGCTATATAACAACGCCAAAGCAAACGAAAGTGAAAGGGAACAAGGGAAAAAAAGAGGGGGTCCACATTTTTCCAAAGAGAAAAATGGGGCATGTTGTGAAACCACACAACATTTAATTCATTATTACCTCATTCTTCACAACTTTTAGAGTTGAAACAGGTCTGGTTGAACATAAAATTATGAAAATCCTAATAGCTTCCTTGGTTATCATGTATGTTCATTCAAACCAAATGAACCTATCATGAATTCTTCTTAACATATATCTGCCCCATTCATCAGTATAGAAAAAGATGGGAAAATTATTCCAGACATCTAGCTTCTTCTCCGTCAAACTTGCAAATTCATATTTCAACTCAAAATAATCATTGGTAAGCTCATTAACCCACACTTCTCCTAACTTTGAATGGTTTTATTCTTCCATCTAAGAATGAATATAAATGTTTACATCTTTAGTTTTCAAAACATCAAAAGGAATATATGAGAACACACCATCTAGATACACCACCATGGATATATTAGGGTTCCTTAGGTCAAGTTCAACCCACAAAATTAACTAATTGAGGAATGGACATCTTGAAATTCTTTTGAAACTAGTGAAAACTTAGAAACTATAAATACTTTTTAAATCACTATCAGTTAGGGTTTCACACACAAATTTTGAATTGCTTCAATTTTCCTCTTCTTTTCTCTTCACACTTCGAATACTTGATTACAAATGAACTTTTCAAATGAAAAAAAATAATAATAAACACCTTTTAAATGAAATTAAATTCATTGATTCAAAGTCATGTCAAAATTTATTAAACCCTAACTATGATGACATAATCACCTTCAAATATTATGTAAATCCCCACAGCAAAATATTTTTCATCGAAGATTACACTAATAGGTCAATCATGTCAACCTATATCTCCTATCATTGTGTTGAAGGAATCAACACTATATATTTGGTAAGGGTTAAAAGATATTATGTTAAAAATCACCCTAAGCCAAAGCTCTTCATTTATTTTTTAGAGGAAACATCTGCACTAGAGGTTGGCATAGACTTATTCTTAACCTCGCTCACTTCTTTTTCCAGATCTTTCCCATTTCTTTATTCACTTTAGTTGGATCTACCTTCTTTACTAGATCATTCTTCTTCATTCTTCTTTAGTGAAATAGAGTGTTTCACATTCTTTCTTCTATAGAACATAAAAATGTGTCCTAATTCTTCATATTTGTCTTTTAGTTTAGCATTCAGGTAGTCCTCAACTCTTTTACCTTCATTAATTTGCAATTTCAAACTAGTGATAGTATCATTTGATTTCTTGAGCTCCTTGATCCTATCTATATATTTCTTTATTTTCTTTATCAACTTCTTAATACACTCATCTACATCACTAAGATCCTTTTTCAAATCTTTTTTCTCAAAATCTAATTTATCCAAATCATTTAGGGCTGATTTGAGTTCTCATTCCATGTCAACTATACAATATTCTTCAATAAACCCTTCAGGGATAATCTCTTCTAGAGTAATGGGATACTTCCTTGCATCCATGTGTTCAACCTCCAACACCTACCTCAATGATCAAGCCTATTGAAGGAACCAAGCTCTAATACCAATTATTGAACACCCAAAATACTAAGAGTGGGGGTGAATTAGTATTCACTGAAATTCATTAATAACAACTTTAAACATTCATCCAATTCATCGACTTAAAATTTCAGTAATGGAAAGGAACATATAAATAATACATCACATCAAAGAACATAAGAACACCAAATTTACATGGAAAAACCAAAAAGAGAAAAACCATGATGAGGATTACCTCACAATATATTATAACCAATTATAAGATATTAATGAAAGGCTCATTTCTAGGTAGACTCACTATATGGAGGACTCATTGTCCAAAGAATAAATAATAGAAGAGATGGCTCACTACTAGCAAAAAGGGTGGCTTAATACTAGAGATTTGAACTGATGCAATGCATCTACAATATGTTGAAGACAATTCCAATCAAGATTTATAAACTAATATAACACACTTCATGCTTCACTAATAGCATACTCTACTCTATAACTCTTCACATCACATTTGCATCACATTCACACTCTTCTCTCATACATACATCATTAAACCCTAAAATGATCTTACATTTACATGCATTATGTCCACAAACACCTACAACATTAAGTAGGTCAATTTAATTAGATGAAACGTGCAACCCATCAACGTGTTGGATCAAGATCCAACCACACATGCTTCTAAAATATGTAACACTTCAAAATAGGTTGGAAGGGACCTATAATTACTCCCATAAGTATGATCCAAACTTACTTTAACTCCACATGACTACAAACCTTTAGGTCGACCCTATTAGTGAAGCAACAAAGAGATGAACCAACTATTCATCCACATCTCAACATGTGAAAATCTAAGGCGCGTACTACTTCAACCCAACACACTTTGAATACCTATAAAAATTCCCACAAAACTAAATAGAAAAACAATCATCCATGGTGGAATGTAGAGCATTCCAAAAGGTACACTACCACAATAACTCTGTCATATCTAGAGTGATACTCTATAATCTCTAACTTTAAAATTTAGATGGATTCAAGATGTGAAACTTTGGATTTAGATTCCCCTAACAAGTACCAAAATTAGCTCAGAACTACATAACTAAATTCTTCATAATGAAGAAATATGAACCATAGAATCGATTCACTATACATTGGAAACTATACTCTAGGACTTAGATAATTCTACTAGATGTTTGTTCTACATCGGACCAACAAAATTTCAATTGTACAATAGATTTCCATCACAACCTTCAATCATACTCATCAAACATCAATGTAGATAATACAACAATGTTGACATCAATGACAACACCAGAGTAGCATCATCTTCCATACACCTGTCAACCTTCCCAATGGAAAACCTTCCAAAAATGTCCATCTCATCAATGACAAGAAAACTTCCAACAAAATCAATCAAATCTACTTTACCTCCACTAAAAATGCATATCCTTACTCATTTTTAAAGTGTAATATTATGTTGTTATGACAATGTGTGGATTTCTCATGAAACCGTATTATAACCTTGTTAATAAAAAGAGAGATGAATGATGTTTAGTATGGATTGAAGATTTACAAAATTTGAGGAGGGATTGAATGTTCAATTGATAGATATTTTATAGCTTTTAGAGGTATGAGATCAATGGATGAGGATTGATGAGAGATTGGGACAAATGTGCATGAGTTTTCATGGAGAGATGAACTAAAGTAAGTGAGAGTGAATCAAGGTTGAAGTTTAGTCAACTTAGTAATTTTAGCAAAGGTCACTAAATTTAGTTTTGGTCTCTAAATTTAGTGTTGAAAGAATAAAGATTAAATTTTCTATTATTAGAAAATAAATAAAATAATAATTTTATTTATTTATAGACGAATGTGAAAACTAAATAAATTAAATAATTTATTTAATTTTTGAAGAATAATTAGTTAATTAAAAATTATTTAATTATGGATATGGAAGAATAATTGGAAATTAATTAAATACTTAAAAATTATTTAGTGAAAGTGGATAAGGGAAATTATCAATTAATGAAGTAATTATTTAATTAATGGTGATGAACAAAAATGATGATGAACTAAAAAGCTGATGGTGAGTGGGAATAGAAGCAGGAGAGGGATTTTGAATTCCTTTGGTGAATCTAATGATGGCATCTAAGAACCTGAGGATGAGGACAATTCTTTTCATTTGTGGGCGGTTTGGTTGCTCCATCTTGTTGTGGTGGCTTATGGGTTGGTGTTTTTTTGGTAGTTTCCTAGTTTTGCAAGAGTGTTTGTTGTGCTTGGAGGCTAGTTTGTGCATGCTTGACTCCCAATCTTGGTGATTCTTCCCCCTGGCGGTTTGTGATAGATTAGTGTCCCTTCTTGGTTATCTGTTAGGGGATGTCATGCTAGCTGCATTGTTTCTTCTACCTCGATGTTGGTGTTTCTTATTTCTTGCTTCTTTGAGGATTCAGTTGTCTTCTTGCTTAAGTCCTATGTCTTTATGAATTGACATGGTTACTTTAGACCCCTCTTCTTGAGTGGTTGGGGCCTGGTTTTTCTTCTTGGGTTCCAATGTGAGTCTTTGTGGTTTCTAACCCTTTCTGTGGAATGCTTCATTGAGGGGACCTAGCTGCTTGTTCCCACCCTTCCTTCTCTACTTCTTTTCTTTAGACTCAAGGTTCGTTGAGTTCTTTAGGATTGGTTGGATCTGATCTTGTCTCCTTGAGTTGAGTGTTTGGAATCTTTGTTGTGGTTTCCAAGATCTAATTGTTTTTTTTTTGGTCTATGATGTCTCTATTTGTGTGAAGTTAGAGGGTCCTCCAAGATCTTCTAGGGGTGGAGGTTTTTTTTCCTATTTCAAATATTATTACTCCTTTCTTGAGGCCATCAAGTATGGTGTGATTGATAGTTTTTTTTTTTTGTCTTGATGGTTTTTTGATCCTCTGACCCTGGAGGGCTGGAGCTTGGTGAATTAATGGACTATGTTACCTGAGAAAATGGTTGTTCTAGCTCTCGATAGAGTTGTTCTTGATGTTATTTTGGGAAAGCTAAATATGCTCAATAAGGAAGACTTTGATGTTGTTATGGTTGGATTGATTACTCATTTAGTGACTCATTTATTGATGGTTTTCAAAGGTGTTAAGGACTCTTAGGTTTTTATTTTTCCTTTTCCCTTTCTCTTTTTCAAATTTTCTTCTCCGACTCTTGTATTTTGGGGTTCAAGATTTTTGGGGGATGCTCTGTTTAGGGTACTGGCTTTACTATCTCCTATTGGGGTTGTGTTTATTTCTCTTATGGTTAAGCTGAATTTTTTTCCTATTCTCTTAGGCTTGCTTGCTAAGTTTACTCTTTTCATTGGATTATCTACTTTCTTCCTATCTCTACAGTTTGAGCTTATTATTAAGGTGGAGACCACTCCTTTTGAGGTGGAGACCTCCTCTATAGAGGTGGAGATGGGGCTTTGTAGGTGCAGGTGGTGGCTCATACTTTCTTAGCAATTTTTCTCCATTACAGCTCCTATTGAGGTTGTGTCCACTCCTTTTGAGGTGGATTTTGGTTCTGATGGTGATTTCTTATTGTTGTGGTCAAGTTTTTCTTGGAAACTTCTCCTGTAGAGGTGGAGGGGCTAGTGGATTGAATGGGTTTCTCTACCCCATCAGTATTTCATGTGTTTATGGCTTAGTTATTGTATCTACTAGCATTTGGAGTTGGATGAGGGGGGCTCTATGTACCTCCAGTACTACCATTGTTTTTTTCTCTCAAAGTGATTGGTCTACCACAATGTTCAGATTTTAATTTGTTTCTCTTAAAGTTAAGATGGAATTTCAAGTGTTTTTGTTCACCCTTAGGCAGGTTACGGTGCCAGGGTGTTGTGTTGTGGATGGTTGTTTGGAATGTTTTGTTAGCTAAAATGTGGAATCATGTGGTGGAAAAATATGAATATTTCTAATGGAATCATGCATCATGCCATGTTGGGTGTGGCCTCAGGACTTATCTTTTTGCTTTGGTTATATGGTTTCTCTAAATATGTTGGTTCTTAGTTTTATTATCTTAGACTACTATTTCATGATAGCTATGTTATGGTTTTGTACCTACTAGAATTTGGTTAACTTCATAAATGGTTTGTGCACTATTTTGGGGTTTAACTTGGGAATTTTGTTTTTATTATGTTGATGAAGGTTTTGTGGTTGCATTTTTTATTACTTGACTTGCATTCCATTTTGTTTTTTCTTCTAGTGGGGGTTGGTGTTATTCTTCCCAATCTATTTTTCTATTTTCTATTCTAGATTTGTAACCTCGAGATCAGGGCCCTTTCCCTTCTTATCTAATCAAAAACAAAAATGATGAAATAATTAAATAATTAAAAATTATTTAATTAATAGTGATGAAAGGGTGATGAGTGATGATGATGGGAAACTATGAATTTGGAAGTATGCGTTAGAAATTTTTAGGTGTATACAAAAGAATAATTTCAAGAGAAAAATTTATGATCATGCATTATTTCAATACCAAAAACTCAAAAATTCAATAAATGGTCAAAGATATTTAACAAAAATATGAGTGGATAACTAACAATAATGGAGAAAACCAAGAGAGATAATCATACATACATTAGTTTATTTTAGAAAATGTGTATAAGGGATAACTTAAAAAGTTACAAAGAGTTTAATTAATTAAATTACAAAAGAAACAATCAACTACTTTAAAGTATTTAATACAAAAACTTCTCATTTGCAAAGACCACTAGGTAGTTCCACACTTGACATGTTTCTCCTTTTGTCCCTTTAAATGAGGAATGCATTGCCTTATATGGAGAAATACAACCCTTGAAATTAGATTGGCATAAGAACTCCATTTGAAAGAATAGATTTTACATATTTTAGTCGTGACAATAGTGCTAGGGAGATAGAATGTAGGAGATAGTGCTTAGTACACTAAAAAAATCCTCAAAGTTGTTGAAACCTACAATCACATTGAAAGAAAAATGGGCTCTTTTCAATTTTTCCTTTGGTATATTCTTGATATATTATTTTTAACTACTATAGTTATGGATCATTAGTGATGTGGAGGTATTATGCTAGAAAATATTCCAAGTATCATGTTTTAGATGTAGACCTTGTTGGCAGATGGTCAACACTCCCCTCAAGATTCATGGCATGGCTGAACCACCTGCCACAAATCCATTAATTCTGATAGTTATATTGGACATTAATGGGTTGATCTTTTGGTGCAACAGCAATTGTGTTTCCAACAACTAGTATCAAAGCCAAAGATGTCGGGTTTGAATCCCCTCGGGTAATGCTGAGGGGGAGTTTTTTGGTAGATGGTTAGCACTCCCCTCGGGATTCATCACATGGCTTAACCGCATCCCTAGATCCATTAACTCTCACAGTTGTATCGAACATTAACAAGTCGATCTTTTGGTGCAATGACAACTGTGTTTCCAACAGACCCCAACAATGTTGAAGTAAGAATTTTTAAATAATGATGCACCTAGATATATCTATTATATTAATAAAATGTGAAGAGCACAATCTTATCATGTGGTACTAGAAATGAAAATATTTTATTTCTCCAATGATCTCACATCAAGAGTTGAAATGGCCTTTTCAACCAATGGTGCAACAATACAAAGTTGTAAAATTGATAAAATTCATATGTTGCATGCAGTATTGATCTAATAAGTGATCAAAAAATAATTTAATTTTTGAAATACGTAAAATAATATGGAGAAGGGGACCCAAACTTGACAATTATACTCACTATGGACCTCCATAACTAATAACTTTAAAATTTAATATGGTAGTGCTATGAATATTTTGTGATGCCACCAAATTTTCTTCATTAAACATTATTCAATAGTTATTTGAGCTCACTATGAATGCTACACTACATTAGCTTATAAAGTGGCATGATAATATGAAGTTATTAGACTAAAATTACTGATATAGTATGAAATTGCACCATGTGTTCCTTTATATTACATCAACGATGTAGCTAAATTTTTTATTATTATTTGCTTTGGTGTGGGGTATAAGTTGCTAAACACCTAAGTTAGAAATTTCTACCAATTTCATACACTTTTTTGTACCAACCTAACAAGCTCCAAATAATTGTGCAATTAATTGATTTGAAAGAGAATTTAATGATAATGATTAAAATTTGTCCTTTTGAAATAATTTAAATACAATGAAATTGGGAAGGTGAAAAAATATGAACTAAAGAGAATTAAATGATAATGATTAAAAATGGTCCTTTTTGAAATAATTTAAATACAATGAAATTGGAAAGGTGAAAAAATATGAACTAAAAATGAAACAAAATCTAAAAATATCCACCAAAAAAATGTGGTAAATCTAGAAATGAGGTAGTGAAAAATAATACTACATATACAAAAAAAAATGACCATATCTTGAAAGGGTTAATGATAAATAGGCCCTTATAGTTCATGGCGAACTCTCAAGGGATTGTTTTTACAAAGATGAATCAAAGTCCAAAAAATATGCATAGAGTTTGAAAAGAATGTACATTAAAAAGAATGAAATAATTAACTACTAGTTAAATCCTTTCTAGGGTCACCTATAGAAGTGCCCATTTTACATTAGTATGACATCTCTTATTTTTTAAGGTTCGAAAAATATTTTTATAGATCAATTGTATCCTTATGAGATATAATCCTAATCCTATATACCATGGAATTCATTTTAAATTATAATTAGGCAAGCATAATCCTATATACTATAAAATTCATTTTAAATTCCAATTAGGAAAGCAAATGGAGGATGGCCTCAATATGTGCAATACTTGGTGATTGATCCTAGCCACTAAAAATTTCTTTGTATAATAGATTTCTCTCAAGAATTATCTTAAAATATTCCTCCCCTAGTATCTTTTTGCATCCTAAAATGTGGAAGGAATCCCTTATTGAAATAGTGCAATGATGTGTCCTTTCATTTCTTGTATGGATTAGTTCAAGGCGATGGATTGTAAAGTGTATTCTATTTTAGCTATATTTTTTCTCAAAATATCATTTTTTTATTAGGGGTAAACACTTTTGATCTGGAGCTATGAAATAGTGAGATCACAAATGAGGGACCTCATCCCCAATATAATCACTCAACAATACCACCCCAATGGGGTTTGAACCTTGGTGGAAAGAAAAATAACACCACCTTTAAATCATCACACCATGTCAATATTGACACTCCAAATATAATTTAATTTGATCTCAAATGTCCTATTTTTTTCCATACTAGTATAAAGAATAGATTCATATACTATATTATGTAGTTTTCTCACCAAGGATTGAGTTTGGGATAACTTTAAAGAAAAGGAGAGAGGGTGTCATCAATGACTACCTTGATTTTTTATTTAAGACTTGCAAAATTGTAATGAACCTGAGGTAAAACTTGAGTTGTGTATTTCTTGATATGATCTTATCCTAGTGGTAAGTATATAGACCCTTTAATATAGGGGCCACTCAGTATTTTCATTACTATGATTATATATTTGTGTAACTATTAAGTTAGCCAATCCTTAGTTAGGAGCTCTATTTTGAATGAATCTATCAAACTCATGATGTTTTTCACATTGGATTGTAGTTGGGTTTCTTCTTCACATATTTCATTCTTGCACTAATATTACCTTGATTCATCTAGCCTATATCACTCCACCGTGATATTTATTATATCTAGGTATTTTTAAAACATATTTCCCTTAAATTGTTCTATTTGTACCATTTATATTGGAATGAAATTAATATGAGATTTTTAACTTTGATATTCCCTGATCCTAGAATTTTACCTAAATTTGGAGCTAATTTATCATGTCTTTCATCCAACTAATGCCACTTTCTCTTTTATCAACTTTCCAGTTCATCTTTAGGAATTTGAAGGTCACTACCTTTTGAGTTTCCTACATGAGTTATATCATATCTTCAAGATGATCTTTATCTAGGATCATCCGCACACCATGCATGTAGTAGTATTTTATGCACATCAAACCTTGTAGTTTGTTAGTTATTATTTTCATGTGTAATAAAGAGGGATTTTTAGGAAAGGTCCAATATGGATCTTATATGTGTGCATGAAATTTATCTATGTTCTTTTTATCTCCATCATAGGTTGGATTTATGATTAAGATATAATAGTGTAGATATTTCAAAGAATAAATACAACCAATATGAAATAGGATACCTTCATGTATAACTTATTGAAATATAATTTATTGATGTTCTAGTGCAAGAACCACACCAAGTGTAAAATAGGAATGAACTATGAGTGTTGATGAGGTGTTATAGAAGGGAAAATCTATGATATATAAATGGTTGGGGGTGAAATATTTATGAGTGTTGATGATGTATCGATATATTGGATAGAACATGGAGAAGGGTAAGGGACTAGAGTGACTACTACTATGGAGATGGGTCCAATAGTTAGAAAGGGTTTGGAGGAAACCAAAATAGAAGATAGAAGAGAATGAAAAGACATAATTTTATCATGTATTAGTAGGCAAGAGGAAGAAGTAAAAAAAAGAGGAGAAGATGGAGGAGAGGCACATACCTATGTGGATAATATAGCTAGGATATTGTTAGTTGTTGTGAAGTTTATTTAACATGAAACTTTGAATCCAATGGAAATATGGTTCTTCTCACTTTTTATTGTAGGATCCTTAGGTGAAGGTGATCCTTGAGATTGTTCGAGAGGGGCCTATTATAGATTCACCTATTCTACTATTGTAAAAAATAGGGTGTCTGAATTATTGATTCAACTATTATAGATGTCATTGTTAATTTTTATGGTTCTTCCATTATATTAGTAGTGTGACCTATTATTTTACTTTCTCAAATAAATGAATAAAGAAATTTTTTGCCACCCCATAGTCCTATTATAGCTATATTTTCAAGATTCCAAATTCTTATGTTGATTTAATGTGAGGGGTAAGATCTAGTGATGATTACCCATGGGTAACATGAAGGGATTTTTCCCAAGTAGCACAATAAGGATCTAGATAAGAGAATTATTTGATTGAATTTTTTCTAGTATTAATCTCCATGAAGGTTTTTTATATTTATTTATATTTTCTACCCTACTCAATTATTGTTCCTTCTTGTGGGATGTTTCTTGTATTATATTTTGAGGTAAGGGAGCCATGGTCTACACACTATAGTTTTTCTCATATATCATTAATTGGAACTTGATCATATATTTTTCTTTCTCCATAATCTCTTGTTTTTATTTCTCATAGGCCTTGATATTTTCCTTATTACAATTAATATTGTATGATTCCTTCTATAAATAGTTGGTCATGATTCTACAATGATAAACATTACACAAGAAAACTTGGTTGTGGGTGACAGTCTTGAGCTTGTGTAAACATTCTAACTAAGATTCATATACTTTATTTTGATTACCTCTTATAGCGTCATAATTCCTCCTACACATTTGGTTATAAATCCAACAAAGAAATTATAAGTTGAAGTAGCTTAAAAATATCATCTTATTTTTTATCTCTTTGTTAAGGAAATTTATTTGGTTGTTCTTGGTTTGCCATGTGTTTATGAGGTTCTCCTAGTTATAGTGGAGATAAATGTGGTTTTGAGTAAATTACAATACTTCCCTAAAAATATAGTGTTTATCAACACACTAATTGACTTTCCTAGATTACCCTTTGATTGGGATTATAATATTCATAGCATAATGGATCAACTTGGAGCCATAATAGACATGGTAAACCATGTACAACAAAAAAATTTAAGATCCAAATCATAATGTCAATTTTTTTTATTTCCCCCAGCTATAGCCTTTCAATAATTCTTGCATTTACTTCTTATTGAATATTATTTATAGGCTTAACTATAATAGGGTAAAAAATATTGTTAACATTATCAAATACTAGGGATTATTCTATTGAACTTCCTTTATTATCTTTATTTTTTATTTCATGGAGCACTAATTCCTCTAGTTGCATCAAAGTAGAAGCATAATATTTGTAGTGTTCTTTAATCAGCTAGATAACTAGGAATATGAATTCCTCAACTTAGGGATTGGACATCACAACAAGCAGCTATAATCTGTTTAAAGAACCTCATTTACTTATCAACCCAAGGATGTAGACTTGAAATGGGACAGCAAAATATATGCACTAACCACCCTTCCAGACATGCATGATCTTCTAAAATACTAGAACTCTAAATTCTGGAATTACTTTACTGAATAACTTGCTTGGAAATATAACTAAAAGGTAAAACAACTATGTTTCTAGTGGCTGTAGGAACAGTCAACAGCACTATATTTCTGTTGCTGCAAGAATAGACACATTTAACTTCTATAAAAGCAAGTACAGTTATCCTAATCCTACAAAATGAAAGTACAGGAAATTTTCTAAGTGGGCCCCCTCAGGTCATGCCAAAATAAACAACAGATTAGGTGAAAAGCTTCATAAACTTTATTGATCTAAAGTGAACAAGTACATAGCGCAATCTTTCTTTACTGTATTTCTGATCTGAAAAATGTATTACAATAGCAAGTTCTTCTAGCCCATTCTCTGAAGGAGAATGGGCTATTTATTGAAAGCTAATCCTAACTACTAACCAACCTTCCCTTATAAATCAAGAGGTGTTTATTACATCCAACTAACTTAAGTAAAGAGGCGAATGACAATTCAAGGACTAAGTCAAATCGGTTTGGCAGTCTTAAAGCGCCATCACTCTAGATTTGTGCAATAGCAGAATGCCTAGCTTAGATTTCTCGAACATTCTCCCTACTTGGCGGATGAGTGAAAACCGACTCCCCATCTTTTGCTATTGAACCAGTCTTTATAGATTTGGCCTTCTACTTTTCAAGTGGAATTCGAATTCCTTCCTCCAATTGTGGTACCTGCAAAATAACTCGCCATCTTTCCCTAGAGAAGAAGGTTATTTCAACACATTCATCTTTAAGACAATTCATTACTTCATTCATTCATTCATTAAGTATTAACTAAGACAAACATCATTTCGGACATGGCAGCAGGAAGTTTGGTAGTGGAGGCTGTAGGAAGGTTTTATGATCACAAAAAGTCATAAAGTATTTATCAGACTAATAAAACATTAAAGATAATAATCATGGGACTTTTTATCATAATATAATCATCATTTTTGAGTTATAAAAAGGTCTATGTTCTATCCCATAATCAGACTGAATGTTTGATTTAGCATAATAAAAACAGAAAAGTATTTATAAAAATATGATCAAAATGAGCTAAAGTATTGGCTCATCACTCCCCTCAACCAACTACTTGCTGGACCCTTCAGCAAGTCTAGCATTCCTTCTTTTGGCAAACTCTCTCAGATTTGCACTCAGCTACTGTCCACATTCACCAGTTTGGAAACTCCAAAAGTGAGCCCTCATTACCTCCAGTCTTTGCCATCTGTTATCCTCTGAAGTCCTATTGTAAGTGCTATTATCGCCCTGTATAGCCAATAATGGCCATAGGAGAATAGGCGGTTGCATAACCAAGGTCAACCAATCCTCCTTCCTTGTTCTGGCATTTCTCATGTACATCTCTGCTCTTCAGGTTGCAGCATACAAAGTATTGGGGGAATGTGGCTCTACTTTCTTTAACTGAAATGAAAGGTGCTCCCATCTGTTCTAAATATGTAGAGTTGCAGCATTAAAATTACTGTTTATGATCTGAGAATATTGAGAAAATACCTCTTGCCTTAGAAGCTCAATCAATGGTCTAGCTCTCTCATCTCGCCACAATTTTTTTTAGTCAAAATAAATACCCATGCCATTTCGAGATTCATTTCTCACATACAGTGGCATATTCTTTTCATCATGCATATGACTGTCAAATTGTTCCCCTCTACTGATTTCATTGGTGATCCAAGAAATCAAGGCGCTGATATGCATATCACCAACATAACATAAAGGATTCCATTTCTTGTCCTGAGAGACAGCCAAATTGTGCAGATAAAACTCGTACAGGAGGTTCCTGATATGCAAAGCTGAGTCCCTGTATGCTTCATAAAACTCCTTAGCAGTATTCAAAGAAGGATTCTTTCCTTTTCAGACTCTAATTAGCTAGAAGTTCAAATACAGCTCTTGGAGATACATTGCATAGATGGGTGAGGGTGCTCAACATTGCATTAGCTATGGAACGAGCTCTACTACTTGGTTGAGAGTGTCAGTTAGATTGGTGATTTCCAGATTCTTATTCTGAATTACTCTTTGTAGTCTCTCAATTTCTAGTGCAGAAGAAGTCTGGTGTTGTTGAAGTTCCTAAAAACATGTCATTCCTGCAGCAAATTTTGTGATATGGAATGGCAGTCTATGATTATAGCACATTGCAGGTGTTTCCTGCACTTCTTCAAGTACATCCTTCTCTTCTTGTTCTTCTTCTTCTTCAATTACTTCTGCATTATGTGATTCTTCAGGGTCATCCTGTCCCAAATCACCATCCTGTTGTTGACCTTCCTGTAGCTGCTCTTCTTTGGCTAGAAACACAACCAGTTCTTCCTTCTTATCGCATTCCATACCTTCTTGTAACTATTCGGCAATAGCAGCTAACTCACTCAAACCAACCCCTTCAGGTGTACTCGTAATTTCTTCAATATCAGGTTTTTCTTTCCCTAGTTCAGGACTGGAAGGATTTGAAGGTGGTGCGGTAGGAGTAGTATTAGGCGATTGGTAGGCTGCCTGGTTTTGGAGCCTAGAGCTCCTTCTTATGGAAGTAGGAACTGTCTTATGCTTTTTGGAAGATTTTGTTGCAGGAACAGAGAATTTCTCCTTCCACTTCCTTTTCATAGGTTCAAGGGTTGCAACAATAGGTGATTTTCCTTTCCTATTTTTGGAAGAAGACTCAGGGGTTTTAATAGGGCCTTGGGCCAGCTGTGTGGAAGTTCTTTCAGAAATAGAAACATCATCCTGTAAATCGGATGATTCCTCAGGAGAGGACATAGCAAAAGAGGCCCGGCCTTTTGACTGGGAGGTTCGTTGCTTAAAGGTAAGGGGCTCACCCCTAGGTCCTACATTTTGAATTTCAGGGTTGAATGGGACAATGAATTCCTCCCAAGTCATACCTGATGCGTCTTGGACAGATTTCTCAACAAGCAATTTTATGAGGTAATGGTGGGATACAGAATTAACCCTACCTTTTCTATATTCAACGGCACTATTGGAGAACAAGTTATAAAGGAAGTCGGGTACATTCATCAATAAGCCATGACGTAAATGAGACAAAAGCTTAAAGTGATGAGAATGTAGGACTGAGAATCTACCTTCATAGGTTATGTATTTCATTATGTACCCCGCTCGTGGCACCCAGTCCTGAGGCAGACTCATTCTTTGCATACCTTGCTTGTCCACTTGCAGAGGAGGATCATTAAGTCGGGTGAACTCAGCCCTGGCGCTTCTTGCATCTCTTCCTCTGGGATATGGTTCTCCAACCTACGGTAACCTCGTAACCTCAACAATTCTGTCAATTGACGCATTGACTATTATGCTCTTAACTTTTGCTTCCCCATTATGAAATGTTCTTGTAAATTCCTCTGCAATGTCTGCATTGAAAGTCCTGAGCTTCAAGAAGTAATTGAGCCACCCATATTGTCTAAATAATGGTTCATGCAGCACATCCTACAACAGGGTGCTATGGTCTGTAGGTTCATGCCGAATCGACTGACCTCCCATTTCTTTGGTTCTCTGTAATTTAAGTGCGTTGAAGTATTGCTCTCCTGGCTTTTACAATAGAACTTCTTGCAATCCAACTAATGAATCCCTCTACAATTCTTCAGCACTCTGCCCCTCCCCTCAACCAAGACTTTTGAACTACTCTTCAAAAGTTACAAAAAAAAAAAAATAGGGAAAACAATGTGTTTATGCAATGTTGTTGAAGGCGAGAGCAATCATGAATTGAGTGGAATATATTTAGGTCATTTTTGTAGGAAGGAAAGGCTGTAGGATTATTAATTATAGGTTCAAATATTGGGGGTTCTTGACAACTGACAGAACGAGGCTTATGGCAGCGATAATAAGGACGTGGCAGAAATTTGAGTTATGGAAAAATGAGCTCATGCGTGCGGATTAGCCGAAGGAATTGCGACCATATAGGAAACCCGTTTATGCTAATTAATATGAAATTAAATGCAATAAATAAAGCAACTTAAGTGATCTTAAAGTGAAGTGGAGCGTACCTGGAGAGAATCACCACAATTATCTGATGTGACCTCCTTCTTCACTGCAATACGTGACACAAAGAACGTGGATGATATGGAAAATGATAGGTGGATGATGTGGAAGAGAGAGGGTGAGTACGGATTGTGGATGACATGATGAAATGGAATGAAATGGGATGGAATGGGGATCTTAAAAGATAACCCCTTTATTATGATTTGTTATGCACTGTTATGCATGGCCTAGGAATTTGAGCCTAGGCTCAATTTCTTTGGCTGCAGGATCACTCTTTTCCTGCTCAAGTTCAAATTGTCTCAAAAATGTTTCCTTGTCAATGGGCTTAGAATAGAGCTTGAGGCGATGCCCATTGACTAATAGCTTGAACCGGACCTCATCAATGGTTCTTAATTGAATAGCACTGTTGGTGAATACCTCCTCTATCTCATATGGACCCAACCATCTGGTTTGTAGTTTGCCTGGACTGTCCTTATATCGTGAGTCATAAAGCAGAGCCCAATCTCTTGTTGTGAACTTCTTTTCCTTGATGTGTTTATCATGCCACCTTATTCGCTGATTTTGTATCATCTCTATGTGTTGCAAGGCATTCTTTCGGAGCTCATCCAATGCATTGAGCTGCATGACTATATCCCTTTGTGCAGTTGTTAAATCCATGTCCATCTCTAATGCTATTCTCAGAGTCTTATATTCAAATTCTATTGACATCACAGCTATTTTACCATACATCATTTCAAAAGGTGTATATCCTGTAGCAATCTTCCAGGTAGTACGGTAGGCCCATATAGCTTCTGGTAACTTTGCAACCCAGTCCTTCCTATGCAAATCTATAGTTTTAGTCAAAATGGCCTCTATGTCCCTATCGGTGACCTCAACCTGGCCATTGGCTTGGGGATGATAAGGGGTTGATTTCCTGTGCCTGATGTTATATTCATTGACTAAGGCTGTAATCAAAGTAGAGGTAAACTATGTCCCCTAATCTGTTACTATTTCCCTAGGGACACCAAATCTGGTAAAAATTTCCTCATAGAGGAATTCTGCTACTTTATTATCCCTAGCATGTTTCATAGGTTTAGCTTCTACCCATTTGATCACATAATTTGTACATACAAGGATATAGGACTTACCATTTGAAGGTGGATCAATTGGTCCTACAAAATCCAATCCCCATTTGTTGAAGGGTGTAACAACAACTTGTGGAAATAGAGGCATCTCATCAAATCAAGTTGTTCTTCCCATCCTTTGGCATTTGTCACATCTTTTGGTATATTTGGTTGCATCTCTATGCAGAGTTGGCCAATAATAGCCAGTATTTAAAAATTTTATTGTTGTTCTTTTGGCAGCAAAATGTCCACCACACGGCTCATCATGGCTTGCATGCAATATATCATAAGTGTCCTCCTCTTGTACACATCTCCTTATAACTTGATCTAGCCCTATATAAAACATGCAATCTGCAATCCAAGAAAAGTTAAAAAAAATTTCTACCAATAATTTATTTTCCTTAGGGGAGAATTGAGGAGTTCTTCCTGCCGCTAGATAATTTGCTATATCGACATACCATAGATGAATAACCTTGATTGCTAATAGGTGCTCATCAGGAAATGAGTCTTCAATGAGTGCAGAGTCATCTTGCCTTTGAATTCTAGAAAGGAAATCAGCAACCACATTCACCTTACCTGGCTTGTCCACAATTGTAATGTCAAATTCCTGCATCAGCAATAACCATCTTGCCAGTCTTCCGGCTATTGAGCTTTTGTTCATAAGATATCTGATTGTTGCATGATCAGTGTGGACAAATATCTGATAACTTGTGATGTAATGCCTGAATTTATTGAGGGCATAGATTATTGCCAACATTTCTCTTTCTATAACAGTGTAGTTTAATTCAGCCTCTTGTAGATTTTTGCTAATGTAGTAGAGTGCATGTTCTATTGAACCACCCTTCTATCCTAACACAGCTCCAATGGCATAATCTGATGCATCAGTATGAATATGAAATGGAAGTGACCAATCAGATCCTTTCAAAATAGGTGCCTGTATAAGGGCAACTTTTAAATCAAGGAATGCTTTTTCACACTCCTCTATCCAAGAAAAATCTTCATCTTTCTTTAGCAGACTGTATAAGGGGCCTGTTGTTTGGCTGAAGTCCTTGATGAATCTTCTGTAGTATCCATCATGGCCTAGAAAGCTCCTTATTTATTTTTGCTTGGTAGGAAAGGGTAGATTAGAGATGACCTCAATCTTAGCAGGATCAACCTGTATTCCTATAGCAGAAATATAGTGACCAAGCACTATTCCCTCCTGCATCATCATGAAGCACTTTTGACTATTCAGTGATAGGTTGTGATCTTCACATCTCTGTAGTACTTTCTTCAAGTTTTCTTGAGCTTCCTCAAATGTTGCACCATAAGCAGTAAAGTCATCCATATATATTTCCATGCAATCATATGAGATGTCTGAGAAGATGCTTATGACTGCCCTCTGGAAAGTTGCAAGTGCATTACAGAGACCAAAAAGAAAGATTGAGTAGAAAAAATTTCTCCAAGGGCATGTAAAAGTAGTCTTTTCTTGATCCTTAGGAGCAATCTTGATTTGATTGTACCCATTGAAGCCATCTAAAAATAAGAAGTACTTTTTCCCAACTAAATTATCTAGAACTTGATCAATGAATGGAAGAGGAAAGTAATCTTTCTTTGTTGCCAAGTTGAGTTCTCTATAGTCTACACATACCCTCCATTTTCCTCCTTTCTTAGGAACAATAACCAATGGGAAAACCCACTGACTATCTGAGATTGGGTAGATAAAACCAGCATTCAGTATTTTCTGCAACTCCTCTTTAACAATTTCTCTCAAAGCTAGATTTATTCTTCTTTGAGGCTGCCTGACAGGTCTGAACTCACTGTTAATTTATATGCGATGTGTATAGAGTTTGGGGTCTAAACCCTTCATGTCACCATATTCCCAAGCAAAAGCTAACTTATGACTGGTAAGCATTTTAACCATAGATTCTTGTTGCTCACTGGTGAGGTTTTTATTGATGCTCAAAGTTTTTCCTGCTACTACCTCAATTTGGGAGGTTAAATCAACCATAGATACTTCAGGCAGAAATGGCATTTCTACCTCGTGGGGTAGCAAGGTGTGTAAGCAGTCAGTTGCTGCAGGATAATGAGCTGATGTAGGCGAAGGAAGAATGGTCTGCAAGGAACATGGGATTTTTTCACAATCAAAGTATTCGGTACCATACTTATTCAGTGGGATATTGGATAGTATACCTTCTTCTTCTTATTGTGCAATGAAAGGCTCTTTGGTAATCATCATTAATTTGGCCACGGAGTTGACTTCCTCTTCTTTTCCCAAATCAGACCAAGCAGCTTCTCCAGACTCAGGCTGGGCCTGGGCTGGAGAATAGAGGGTAAGCTTCTTTATGTTATACCCATTAGATATTGTCATGTTACCTGATCTACAACCAATGTAAGCATCGGCAGTAGCCAACCAAGGTCTTCCTAGTATGACAGGATATCCCCCTAATGATGCCTTTGGAGATAAGACCATAAAGTCAGTAGGGTACTCCCAGGAATCCAAAGTGACTACAAGGTCTTCAACTACCCCATCAGGTTTGACAGTTGAGCTATCAGCAAACTGCAATATTGTAGGTGTAGCCCTTAGGTCTGAAATACTAAGTTTTACAACCAGGTCCTTTGTCATGACATTGATAGCTGCACCAAGATCTATTAAAGAATTCTTAATTTGCAACCCATTAATATTGATCTCCACAACAGGGCTTCCTGGATCTAAATATTTTGGGATGGTAAGCTTCCCTAGCATTAAGTCAGAGAGTTTGCCTATGACATGGACAGTTTGAGAATCTTTCTTTTTCCTCCCCAGTTTCTTCAAACATGCCTCCTTAATGGCTTTGTTATAGATAGGTACCTCTTTGATTGCTTGGAACAAGGGAATTTCCACATATATATGCTTTAGTTGGTCAAGGATGTCAAAAATAGGTTCTTGTTTTTTCACATTTTCACCTTCCAACCTTTGGGGAAAAGGAGGGGACACTTTATTAGATGCCTTAAGTAATGATGGAATCTGAACTGGCTCATTTGGTTGGGCAAGGTCATTTGTATCCTCATCTTGGTCAACTCCCTCAAATGGAAATTCTGAGATTATGGGAGGAGATGGTGTGGGCAACATAGTTCCTAAATGTAAATTGATATTATTCAGGTTAAAAGCATAGGCAGGCTGATGATTAGGATCAATAAAATAGACTTGTTGTTATTGTTGTTGCGGCTGCTGGTTATTTGGATTGGGTGTTGCTTGAGCAGGTAATTGGGTTGGCTTTGGATTCAAACCTTGATTAGCTGCAGGAGGTGGCATAATGGACTGTTGTTAGGGTTGTTGCAGGAAACCAGTGGGTGGATTTGATCATTGTTGGCCTCCTCTCCATTGGTTAGACTGCTGCCAATTTTCTTGCGGAGGCTACCACTGATTTTGCTATGGTGGTTGCCAATTCCCTTGTGGGGATTGCCAATAGTTTTTTTGGGCATTTGGCCAAGGATTATTCCATTGAGGTTGAGAATATGGGCCATAACTTGGAGGGTATTGGTTATGCCATTGATTATTATATGAACCAAAATTTTGCAAGGGGTCCTGAGGCATACCTTGTCTTGGGGTCCATGGCCTACGCTGAGCAACAAAGAACACTTCCTCCTCTCCTTCAATGGTTTTAAACTCGGTAGGGAGATGTTGCACCTCCAAATTGGCCACTGCTTTGCATCTATAGTCTTTCTTTCTTTGTCGACAGTGGGGGCAATATTCAGCTAACATTGCCTCAACTTCCTCCTTCTTTCTCCTAGCTTGCATAGTATCCAGTTGAGTAGCTACGTCATTGATGATGTCCTACTTGAAGTCAGACAAGAGATTGGTAATCTCCCTTTTAGATACTCCAGAGCCACTCCCTTTTATAGAAGAGGGTCTAAACCCCCTTCCCTTCTTCACAGCTGCTCTGGAATAATTGAGACAAATTTTTTTGATGTCATCCCAATCGCTTTGGGTGACATCACCTCCTGTCGTAAAGTCAAGGGCCTCCATGTAGGTATCATTAGCTCCTCTTAAGAAGAGAAGTTTTTGAGATTCCTCATTCAGCTCATGATGAGTATTCTTCTGCACACTAAACAAGAATCTTGACACATAATCCTCCAGGGTTTCATCCTCCTTTTGTGACATCTTGAAGATGTCATCTCCTCTCATATCATTTCCTCTACAATACTCTTTATATTTACTCCAGAATAGAGTCTTCATTTCATCCCAAGTGTTAGCTACATTGCCTCCCAATCCCATGAACCATCTCAAGGCTACCTATTTTAGAGTAGAGGGAAACAATTTCAGCTTGTGTGCTGAGGTTGTATAATCATAGCTTCTGCAAAGGATGTCAACTTCAAACAAGAAGGTATGAGGGTCCTCAGTAATAATTCTATAGGACTTGGGCAGTAATGAGGCAGAGATGTTCTTGAGGTTATTATTGTCATGTAGGTCAAGGATTGGGAATGGAAAAATAGGATTTGTCATTCTTGGTTGTATCCTTGGATTAGCTCCTGGTTGATGAACTACAAGAGCAAGTGGATTAATTGATTCTATCTCTTCGGATAGGTTAAATCTTTGTTCAAAGGAAGAAGATGAGGTAACTAAGTCTTGGCCAGCATCCAGATATGGGTCATCTTGGAATAGGTTCCGTTCAATCTCTTCAATATATATGCTCCCAGGAAGGAATCTTCCAAATTGGTCTCTTCTTCTATGCATATAGAAAAAGTAAACCAACTATGGGGATGTTGGAATCCAAATTCTAAACTAAAAATACTAAGAATGACATCTTAACTCCTTACTAGCATGCCTGTAACAGTTCCTTAGTTTGACACCATCCCCGACAACGGCACCAAAAATGTAGTGTTCTTTAATCAGCTAGATAACTAGGAATATGAATTCCTCAACTTAGGGATTTGACATCACAACAAGCAGCTATAATCTGTTTAAAGAACCTCATTTACTTATCAACCCGAGGATGTAGACTTGAAATGGGACAGCAAAATATATGCACTAACCACCCTTCCAGACATGCATGATCTTCTAAAATGCTAGAACTCTAAATTCTGGAATTACTTTACTGAATAACTTGCTTGGAAACAGAACTGAAAGGTAAAACTACTCTGTTTATAGTGGCTGCAGTGTTATGCCTTGCATAACCACCCCATCTTTTGCCTTGGTCAAAATGGGTCCCCCTTTGTGTTTTTTGTACTTAGTTATTTTTGGAACAAAGTTTGGAGTCTAGTTTTGCCAATACTTTGCTTTTCTTTGATTTCTCTGTCGGAGTCGGAACCGGAGATGAATCGGGTTCTGAAAGTTCTTTCGAGGCTTGTTTTTAGGTTCTATCCTGACAGTCTTTTCTTTGCCTTTGTTTTTTCTCTTTGGTGGAAGCGGATCCGGAGTGGGAATTGGGATGGGTTTTATCAAAATTTGCAAAATCAAATTCAATTCCAATCCTGCCTCCACTCCCTTTTTAGTGTTTGTTTGTCTCGGTTTTTGTGTTTTGTTTTATTAGGTTGGTCTTTTACTTAACTTTTTGTTTTTGTTTTTGTTTTTGTTTTTTTTTTAGTTGTCAGACGGGGATTCGGAATGGGGATAAGGTTTGGAAATTTTATGATTTTAAGATCCTATTTCCATTTTAGTTCCGACCCCGCCAATTTTTTGTCATTGACTTTTTGACTGAAGTTGCACTGCAGACCAGTGTTCGTTCTCTTACAGTTCTGACTCCGCCTTTACTGAGTTTTAATGCATTAATGGTGGTTGCCAATGTAGGTAGAAATTCACATATTTTTCTTTATTAAGAGTTAAAGTCGATCATTATTGTTATTATCACAAGTCTGAGAGCGTGAAGAGCAACAGCAGAGTTTGTTTGAGCAAATTGATCAAGATAGAGAAGGGATATTGTGTGTGAATCGATTCAGAAAGTTAGCATGGCTTTGTTTGCGTTTGAGGTAGGTCTTTTATCTTTGTTGTTCGTTGTTTATTTCCTTGTTGTGTTTTGCTTTGTATCTGTTCGTGTGTTCAATCATTGTGTTTTAAAGCAATTTTATGATCATCAATGTGATTGAATGAGCAGGTTCTTGTTTTGGCTTGTTTTGTTTTGCTTTAATCTTTGTTGTCTTGTTTTATCATGTCATTTCTTTCTATTTTTGGGCATTGTCTCTTTCACGTCTTAATCGTGATCGCATCATGTTGTTTTCGATTTGCAGTAGATTAGATTAGATTAAAGGTTTTTAT
Organism: Sequoiadendron giganteum; assembly: GCA_007115665.2. NCBI lineage: Eukaryota > Viridiplantae > Streptophyta > Pinopsida > Cupressales > Cupressaceae > Sequoiadendron > Sequoiadendron giganteum. The sequence goes on along the minus strand of CM021101.1, from coordinate 475,565,603 downwards.
TTTGGCGTGAGTTAGATTAAGAATTTACAGTGAGGTAGATTAGAGATTTTACAGTGAGTTAAGGTAGATTAGATTTATTGTTTAAAGTAGGGTTTCGTCGTTTGGGAGAATGGCAGGGTTCGTGCTATGGTTTTATTAAGTTTGTTAGATTAGGGTTTCGTTGGTCTCTGCAATTACTTTAAATAAGATTTAAATAAATGGCTCTAAAATACAATTGTTCCCCACGGTCATATGAGGGTAGAGTTTTTAAGCTCCTTTGCCATTTTATGGCAACCTAGGTTTAATCATGAAGTTAAGATGAAAATGAATAAATTTGATGATGTCATGATTAGCATAGGCGACGGCGAGATTGGAATGGGTATGGGCATAAGAGTTTTTTTTTTACCAAAGTTATCAATTCCATTGCTATCTCGTTTTCGATTCCGAGTTCTAAAAGGGTTTCTTGAAGTATGTGATAATTAGCGGAGGCGGGATCGAAACTGATCTTGAACTTAAGAATTTTGTTTGTAAAGGTTATTAGTTCCATTTTCATCCCGTGTCTGGCTCCGCATATAGTGGGGAGTCTTTTGTCAAAGTAATGATAACCAAATCCGAGGCGGAGGCAGAATGGAAATAGAATATGAAAAGAAGAGAATTCGAAGAAAAACCAAATCCCTTTTTCATTCCGATCCCGGTTCCGATAACTTCCCGACTCCGAATCCAAGCCCGTTTGTTACTAGGTGAAGTTCCTATATCGGTTTTTGCTCCGAGTCCGCCAGTTTTGTAAAAGCGCTTGTTTTGAGCTTCTGTCTGGTTCCGACTCCGATGTATATGTAACAGGTATGTTTTTAAAACATGTTTTATAATGATTTATTTGAAGATCTAATTAAAGGTTTTCTTGCAGGAGATTTGAGAGATGTCAGGAATGTCAGGAGAGGCTACTCGAAGGAATCAACCGGCTGGAAGGTCAAAGACAGCACTGAAAATCAAGAAGGTGAAACCAGAACAGCTACCTTATACATTAAGGTATGATCATAGGAATCCGGTGGTGAAGGCGAGCAAGGTGGAATCAGACTAGTCAGATATCACAGATACTAATCTGGGCCAGTATAGTTTTGAGGAATTACATGAAGAGACCTTTGCAGAAAGGGCAAACTTGACAGGGAGAACTCAAAGGATTGTTGACTCTGGTCTCGCACATATCACTGTGTTTCCTTTGTCAGTTCAGTGTCTGGAGTTGATATGTACAGTGGCCAGTACTTATAATCCAGCTACAAGATTATGCATGGATTCACAGAATAATGTGATTATAGATCTTACTCTGCAGATGTTCCAAAGTATATTTAATGTTCCTGATCCTGAGAATTTAGTGCAGTTACCTGAGGCTGAGGCATTGGAGAAATACAGTAAGCATAAAGACTCCAATAAGTCTCATTTAAACAAAAGATGGTTAAGCACCGAGAAGAAGTCTTTAAGCAAACTGGCAGACCAGCCAAAGAGGGCAGACTTCAAGAAGGAGATATCTGATTTGATATTGATGTTGTCCAGAGTGTTTGGGAAGAGGGATGCCTTCCATTTCAAGGAATGGATGTTTCATTTTATTCAAGTGATCTTTCAGGGTGATTATCAATTTGATTGGTCAATGATTGTTTATGATGCCATACATGATCAGCTCACAAGGGTCAGACAGACCAAATCTTTCTTCATGACTTCATATGTGGTCTATGCTGTGGCAAGAATGGGGATTTTCCCAGGATTAAATAGAGTAGGTATAATGAGAGTCTTGGATGGAAAAAGGAAGGTGTGGGAACACTACGATCAATTATCCCTTCAGGTTGTTGAGACTCACTTCAGGAGAGTCAATGATGGCTTTTTATATGTGGTTATCAACCAGTTGAGTGGAGATGCAGGATACAGGTTAAGCCAAGAAGCTATGGCATTCATTTCTGAATGGGGAAGTTGGTGCATCCAATACCCCAAATTTACATACTTTATATTGTTTGGGTTTGAAGGTCATCCCCATTTACTTCCAAGATGCTGCAGCAATAGAATAGTGCTTATGGAAGTTGTATATCAAGCCATCGGAGTTAATGCTAGATTTGGGATGAAGCACAAGACAGGATGCCATAAGTTTCCTATGACACTGGGGGAATATGGCTATCAACACTTGAAGGAAGCTAAGGTGGTTTGTAATGAGTTGATACAATTAAAATTGGGATTGTATACAGCTCGTAAGTATTTTGATCCAAAGAAGAAGATGTATGCTTTATTACCTTTAGTGTTTACTAGACATTTTAATTTGTTGGAGGATTTTTGGTGTGATAGGTAGGATGAATATGACTTAAGGAAGAAGAATTATGAGAGATTACCAATCTCACTTATGGTAGAGTTGGGTATTAAAGATAATATTCTTGACACTTTGGTGGATGATGGAATTGTATTAGATCCCTCATATGAAGCTTTGAAGATTGGCACCAAAAACTTAGATCCAATAGACTGGAATGAGGAAGAAACTATTGATATTAAGAAACTGGGAAGAACAGTCTTGGATAGAAGTGTGCAATGGTTGATGATGAGAACTCAAGCTCCTCAGGGACCAATCCTCAAGAAAGGTAAAGGGTATAAGAGGATTAAAAGAAATGCACCTTCCAAGGAACCATTAGAATTCTTTCCTCCTGATGTGGAAGAAACAGAGTTGGAGGTAGTTGATGAAGAAGAAGAGACACCCGAGGGAGATATTCCAATTGAATCTGTTGTTCCTATGCCCACATTGGGTGAGTCATCTACACAAGCCCCACTCACAAGAAAACAAAGTAAAGAATTCAAGGAGTACTTTATGCCATGGCTGAAGCTACTAAAGGAAAAGAAGTAGAGGAAGAATTGGTAGAAATTGAGACAGACTCGGATGAAACTCTGTCAGAGAAGAAATTGCAAGAAAATGTACCTCTAGATTATACTATTGAGCAGATTCTTACACAGGAAGAACAATGGAAACAATTTGAAGATGTTACCAGAGAATCTGATGTAAGGATTGCTGCGGAGAAACAAAAGGAAATGGAGGCAATGTTACAAGTTGATACTCTACTTCAACAGCAGCAATCAAAGGTAAAAGAAGTTGAAACAAGGATAGCGACTGATACAATGGAGGAGCAAATGAGGCAATGAGAGCATGAGATCAAGGTCAAGGCAGAAAATGACAAGCTGGAACTGATATAGAAGATCCATGATCTCGAGGAGGAGAAAGCAAGAAACCGAAGGGAAAAGAAAGCCCTGGTTGCTAGATTGAAGCTTGCAGAGGAGGCTCAACAGAAAGAGCAAGAACTCGAAGCTCTAAGAAAAGAAAAAGAGGTTGAAGAGCTAGTAAAGAAATAGCAAGCTGAGGAAGAAAGGGAAAAGGCAGAGAAACTCATAGCCTTGGAAATGGAAAGGATAGAAAAGGAAGAAACTGAAAGGAAGCAAAAAGAAGAAGAGGCCAAAGCTACAAAACTTAAAGCTTTAGAGGCAGAATGGTTGGAAAGAGAGGCCTTAGAGAAAGAAAAGTTAGAGAAGGATCAGATGGAAGAGGAGAGATTGAGAAAGGAAGAAGAAGATAGGAAAATACAGGAACAAAGAGATAGAGAAGAGGCTGAGAAGTTGGTGCAGATGCATGTGCTGCAGGAGCAACAAGAAAAGGCAAAGGTTGATTCTCAACCTGAGGTAGATATTCAGCCATTCTCTACAGTTGTTGCTTCCTCTTCCATGATGATTACTCCTAGTGCTCCTACATGGTTGAAATTAGATTTGTAGAAGAGAGCTAGAACACCTCCTCAACCTCTTAATTGGGAGGACATGATGAAGGAGATTGAATAGGAAAGGCCTAAGGAGAGGGCTAAAGTTTTGCATTCTACCAGACTCACAGATAAAGGGGAGATAGTTGTTGAATGTGTCATGCCTATGATTGAAAAGGAGGTAGGGGATATGCAGCTCATAGACTATCAATTGAGTACGGTTAACTTGGGAAGACCCACTAGAAATCAACAAATGAATCTGATTGATGTGGCGGCTTCAACGAAAAAATCAAGGATGATTAAGGACAAACAAAAGAAAGATGAGCTTAAGGCTCAATTGGATCAGTTACATTCATTCTCGAAGAGTGTCTCCTCTCCAAGGTCACAACAAGTTGCAGCAATTGAGACTCCTATTTTGCTAAGCAAAAAGGAGGTTGATGATTGGTGCAGGTTAGAGGTAAGGCAAAGATGGTTGACAAATGGATAGACAAAGTGAACCGGGAGGTAGGTGAGGTTTTGGAAAAAGGATTTGAAACTTATAAGGAGGCGGAAGGAGTAATAAAAGAGATGCATCAATATATTGAGGCATCCGAGAAGTTAGAAGAAGAGTACAAAGAGTATAGTGAAAAGTTAGAGAAGATAAATACATTGCCTCTAACTACTCTTCTAGAAGAATCTATACTCGAAGATGATAATAAAGATTTTGTAGAAAAGACTTCTCGTATCCTTAAGTTTAGGACTGGCTTTTTGAGCAAGCATAAGGATGAAATTCAGGAAGCAGTTAATAATTTAACTGAGCAGTTGGAAGAGTTGGAAGCAGTTATGGCTATAATAGTAGATGTGAATGTAATGGCTAAAGATGGCATGCCATTGAGTCAGGTTAGAGAGAAATGGAATGAAAGATTCCAAGGACTCATGCAGGAGAAAGATGATGGAGAAGACTTAGTGATAGATCGGCTTGTAGAAGTCAAGGAAGAAATAAAAGTTGCAAGGAGAGAGTTGGTCAAGGTAAAAAGCATGAAAGAATTTGCTGCACTTGAGTTGGATCGCATCAAATTTGAAGATGACTGGATTGATGGGCCAGATATGGATATGCTACAACAAGTCTTCACCAGCTATGATGAGTTCATAGTGGATCCAACTTCACATGCATAAAATCTTGCATGCATGATATTCTTCTTCCATGCATGACGCATGATGATCTTCTTCCTTGCATGTTGCATGCATGTGGCACTGACAGTCTTAAGGACGCATGATCTTCTTTTCTTCTATTTCTATCTTCTATTGCTAGATCAAACTGAATGTATAATGTAAGAACTCAAGATCAAAGTTGATCTGAGTTTCCAAGAAAGTTGATTGTTTCTAAAAAGGTGGAAAGCCTAAGATAGAAGTAAAGTTCGAACTTCTTTTTGTATTCTATAAATACCATATGGGTATTACATTGTAAGGGTCGGCTAATTGAGAATTGGATTGGCTTACCTAGTGCTAAGAGATAGGATTTTATAGAGCTTTTTGCAGAGATACATTGTACCAGATCTTGTTTACAGTTAATAGAAATGCAGGTTTATGAAATATGGAGTTTGCATTGGATTGTGTTGTTTGATAAGGTTAATGAGTTATAATCCACCTGAATGCCAGTGATTGTGCTGAAGCATGATAGTTTCTTATGTGGTGAAAGTCATTAGAAGAAACCAAGTTTAAAGATTATCTTGTTAAATTGTCATTGAATTAAAGTTATTGAAGTTTGTTGATCTATAGTTTGAATGATGAATGAGTGTGTGTTGTTTTGAAATCTTGGAAATACTTGTGATAGGTGAATAGAGGAATTGAATTAAGCACCTAAGATGTATATGATGGTACAATTATACTGTGGGTTGTGTCATGCTATGGTTTTTGTGATCGGTTAACAAAACATTCATTGTTAAAAGTATATGTCTAGATATTAGATAAATTTAATTCATACTTACTGATTTACCCCCTGGATCTATCTTTTTCTTTTATTTTAAACCCATTGATTTACAGGAACTATTTTGACAAAGAGAGTCATAGCTTGAATCCTTTGTTACCAGCACAAGCCCCTTGAATATTACAGTTGCATGAACCAATTGAGTGACATCAGACAGTTGAGAACCAACTACCAAGACCTTGGGAGTTAGGCCACTACATGTAGTCTTTCTTTTTTAGGAGAAATAGAGTAGAAATATTCTATTTTAATGTTGTTTATGTCATTTTAACCATCAACATGCAGGAACAGTCAACAACACTATATTTCTGTTGCTGTAGGAACAGACACATTTAACTTCTATAAAAGCAAGTACAGTTATCCTAATCCTACAAAATGAAGTACAGGAAATTTCCAAAGTGGGCCCCCTCAGGTCATGCCAAAATAAACAACAAATTAGGTGAAAAGCTTCATAAACTTTATTGATCTAAAGTGAACAAGTACATAGCACAATCTTTGTTTACTGTATTTCTGATCTGAAAAATGTATTACAATAGCAAGTTCTTCCAGCCCATTCTCTGAAGGAGAATGGGCTATTTATTGAAAGCTAATCCTAACTACTAACCAACCTTCCCTTATAAATCAAGAGGTATTTATTACATCCAACTAACTTAAGTAAAGAGGTGAATGACAATGCAAGGACTAAGTCAAATCGGTTTGGCGGCCTTAAAGCACCATCACCCTGGATTTGTGCAATAGCAGAACACCTAGCCTGGATTTCTAGAACATTCTCCCTGCTTGACGGATGAGTGAAAACCGACTCCCCATCTTTCGTTGTTGAACCAGTCTTTATAGATTTGGCCTTCTACTTTTCAAGTGGAATTCGAATTCCTTCCTCCAATCGTGGTACCTGCAAAATAACTCGCCATCTTTCCCTAGAGAAGAAGGTTAGCTCAACACATTCATCTTTAAGATAATTCATCACTTCATTCATTCATTCATTAAGTATTAACTAAGGCAAACATCATTTCGGACATGGCTGCAGGAAGTTTGGTAGTGGAGGCTGCAGGAAGGTTTTATGATCACAAAAATTCATAAAGTATTTATCAGACTAATAAAACATTAAAGATAATAATCATGGGACTTTTTATCATAATATAATCATTATTTTTGAGTTATAAAAAGGTCTATGTTCTATCCCATAATTAGACTGAATGTTTGATTTAGCATAATAAAAACAGAAAATTATTTATAAAAATATGATAAAAATGCGCCAAAGTATTGGCTCATCAATATTTGATACCCTTAAATTGGTCAATGGGCTTATAATGCTACGAAGACTTGAGGTCCTCTTCTAGTTTTTCATCTTGTTCTACAAACTAGATCACTCATTATTGGATTCTCTTAACTTTACATTGATCACTCTTTGAATTGAATAGGGAATTTTAAGTAGTTATTTCAATCACATTATGAATGTATTAAATTGATGAATCTAAAACTAGGAATACAATAAAACTCAATCAATAACTAAATAATTACTTCAATGAGAGCATGTACACAAAAAATCAAATCAAATCAAATCAATATTACCTCCAAAAGTATGTCTAATCTTACTCCATTATATTTATATTTCTTTAAATTGGTTTTAATGTGGACTTTTATTAATTTTAGCATAACCTTGATTCAAAAATGACAGAAAAATGGTGCAATGATAGCATGGATTATTAGAAAAAATATGGTTGGATTTCAAGGATTGAATGACAGTGGATTTATAGCTTTCACCTGAGACCTAATAAATATATTAGGATTATTTATAATATAAATGGATGAGGTTGGTTGAGAGATCATGATGAGTGTGCAAATGACATATTCCAAGATGAAGGGATTGATTGGTGAGTTAACTAGCTACATAAATAAGTGAAGTGAAAGTGAGTAGGAGTGAACTCATGTTGATTTTTCAATCAACTCACTAAATTAGGAGATACAATAATATTAACATAATTAATTAAATAAATAAAATTAATTCATGTATATGAGATGAATATATATTTAAAAAATAAATAAAATATTAGTTTTATTTATCTATAGAGGAATTAAAGATAGAAAAATAAAAAAATTAATTAATTAATTTAATTTTATAGGAAATATTAGCTAATTAATAATTATTGAATTAATATTAGTGGATAGATTGAAAATAAATATGATGAATTAGATAAAATGCATTAGTCATTTTTAGGTGTCTATATTTTGTTCCTCTTTGATACAATATGTTCATTATATTTTTTCAAAGACATTTTGCTAGTGTGAAAAATTTAGGTGATCACGTACTTGAGTGTGCCTTAGTGGACCCAAGGATGAAGGTCGGTTGCCCCCTTAAGAGATTGTCTAGAAAAAAATCTAGTTGGACTCACAATAGGAAAATAGGGTAGGTTTAGTCAAATAATGGTGAGAAAATAGCTCGTTTTATGGTAGAAAGTGGAGTTGGTAGGTGGAAGCAACAAGAAAAAGGAATAAGGCAATAAAATAAATGGATGGGGGGAGTTAATTAGTGTTGTGTGACTATATAGAGGCATAAGGGGGTTTTTACCTCATTTTCACTTTCCCATCTTTTGAAATCTAGAGCCTCTAGAGCACAAAGAAGTTAGTGACATGGTGGAGATTTCAAGGTGTATTTGCTAGTTGGAAAGAAGGATAGTGAAGGTATCAGTCAATAAAATACCACATCTTGGCACAAAACACTTTGGACCATAATATTATAATGATATCATCTAGACTAGGGGTAGCATATATGGGTCACATCTCATCCCATAGATATATTTATAAAAGAATATATGAATAATAGAGTGTAATGTATGCATGTATTATATGTATGTAATATATGTGTAAGGAGGAATATATGTAAAAGAGATAAACATGTATGGAAGGACAGATGTATAGAGATTAGATAAGAGCTAGGTAAGAGTATAGGAAAAGATATAACAATTTACTATTTTTTATTTGATTAATACAATGGATACTAGAATTCTATCTACATAATGTTATCTATCATTATATGAATGTATAGTAGTCAATCTTATGTCCAATTATTTTGGTGTTCACCTTTATTTTACCAAGTCCAAGATATTAACTAAAACACTTAGAAAATACTTGGGGCTTAGAACTTTAGTCTATGTTTCCCCAATTTTCTTGCTTACGTTAGTTCCATTTATGGGACCTTGGTTAGGTAATATAAAAGACAATAACACCTAAAATTAAAAAAAATTAGAATTGTACATAAGTAAAAAAATAAAACCAATGAAGATATAAAGATATGTGGAACCTTCCTCTTGGCGCTTACCCTATGAGAGGGGGTTAGGCACCAAGGGGATGGAGAATGGAAAATAGAGATATTCTAGAAGGGATCTACGAAGAGATGTAACTTCTAAGAAAAGATAACAAATAACTACCTTGGGAAATAATAAAAGGATTAATAAAACTCTAAATAAATCACACCTCTAGTAATAGGAGATAAGAAAACTACAAGAGAGATTAGAGATGAAACTGAATTATTAAGAAAATTAAACATGACAAGCCCAAATGGAGAAGAGAAAAGATAACAAAAAATGATTAAAAGAGAATAAGCATACCGTAGAAGGATGGAAATTTCAAAGAAGATGAGAGTGGAGTGTGCTAATAAGGGTGTTGATGAGCATGCCAAAGGGAGTGTTGTCAAAGGAAAATAAAAAGAAGGTAGAGAAGAAGAAGGGAAAACTTTGAAGAAACCAAAATTATTTTAGGAAAAATCAGAAAAACTTCTAACTAGTTTAAGGAAGAATATCAAGGGTTATGGAGATTCTAGAATATTGTTGTTAGAACCCTGCAATAATGCAAAAAAAATAGCATCACCACAACCTTTTAAAAATCTCACAAATAAACTAGATCTAAGAAATTTAACAATTAGCATAGATGATTGATTTATGGAATTTCTAAAAAACTCCAAAGAAGACTCCATCAATTCAAGAAGAGTATTTAGAATAATTAATCAGTAGAAGCATAAGGAAATTAAAAGAAGAAGAAATAAGAAAAAGTGAAGAAAATAGATTGAATGTGGGTAAAGAGTTATGTTTGCAAAAAATAAAATGACATTAACAAATAAGAAAATGAAAAGATACTTTGAAGAGTCACAACCCCACATCCAAGATCCATCCCTTCATCCATATCAGAGTCAAAGAATTCTAAAAGAAGAGATGTTGCAAGACAATGAAAGAACAAAAGAAGAAAGAAAATAAGTATTATTGGAAGAAATATTTGGAAAAGAGTATTTTGATATAAAATTAGCAAGAGACAAAGGTAGAGAACAAAAACCTTATAATATTAGAAAGATAAAGAAATAGAAAGAAGGAAAACCTAATCTATAAATATGGAAAGTTGGAATTAGAGAAAGAAAACACAAGATGGAATCCAAAATCAAGATCACAATATTTGGTAAAGATACAACAAAAGCTGCATAACGCATATTTTTACTATAATCCCTATGGGAAAGGTAGGATACAAATGAAGATAAGCTAAAATTACTTGACTTTGTATCCTCACTCAAAAAATATGTATTATACTAGTATAAGAAGACCTATCCTAAACATGGAAAAATCTAGAACAAGGTAAAACAATATTTCCTAGCTAATTTTGACACTCTGAATATTCCAACAACGAGTGTAAATAAAATGAGAGATCTAGCATAGAGGGAAGATGAATCAATAAAAGAATATGATAAATGGTTCAAACAAGTTTATCACAAGTTGGAAGAACAATTTATATAAAGACAAAAGGAGGAGTGGTTTATTTTTGGAATTAAAAAGACATAAGAGAAGCTTTGGATGAAAAAATATTCAATACTTATATAGATCTAATCACCATAGCATATCTCATTAAAACTCAAACATGGTGCAAACCTCAGAAGGATGATATGAAGGAAAATATTGAGAAGTTACAACTTGTGGTATATTTTTCAAGTATGAAGATGTTCTCATTTATTTCAATGAGAATTCTATTGGTAGGTGTTGTCGATGTCAACTATGTGATGAAGATGTCGAGGATATTGAGAAATTTGTGAAAAAGAGGAAAATAGTTCGATGCGGGATTGTGCAAGTATAGTTGAGACCTTGAGGAATTTTTGTGAGTACATGGAGCTATATTTTTGTTGTAGAGTCTGAAGATGAGTTGTAATGAAGTAATGAACTGAGATGATGTCTTTGGTACTTGGTTTCCAAGCACTTTTAAGAAAATTTGATAAATAGGGTGAACTAGGTGTTGTACAAGTATTCATAGTGTGCTCTAGTATTATGCTATGAATTTATTTTGTGTTAATGTTATGCCTATGTGCATCTTATAGGTTATTGAAGGTATAGGTTTCTATTTTCAAAATTTGGGGTTCTGGATCGTTATACAGTGCGAGATATTTTCACCAATGTGTGAACCAGTCTTTTAGTGATGTTTTTTGTGGCCTAGGAGAAATGTATTTTCTCTGCATTTTTTTGTTATTTTGCTTTCGGTTGTGTGGACTTGGGAGGTTTTTTATAATTCTTGTATCTTTCTATATTCAAGGTTCTACTTGATTTGGTGCAATACAGGGTGAGTTTCATTTATCAGTATGCAAATAAGGGTTACCAGTTGTTCTGAAATAAATTATTTGTATAATGCAAGCTTGGATGAAGTATTTGATGAATTTTAAGTACCTTGTGGATTATTTTGAATCATGTTCAAGTAAATTATGTTGTTCAAAAGCCGGGTTGATTTGAGGAAGTGTGTACTTAATGCTTATGGTGTTTTGCATGAGTGTCAACCGACCTTGTGTTTGACACTCCATGTGAGCTTATGAAAGAATGTTGAGGTGTGTTTGGATATAATTAGGTCCTAATTATGGGTTTATGTAGGTCTCCTTTATTCCTATCCACCATGGGAATGTTTAGGTGCTGACCTATTTTGAATTTTTTTGTATGATGGCTAGTTGTCAACATTGGAGAAGGTTTTTGAGGTTGGGGTTGATATAAATATGTATGGTGTTATTGTGAGTTGAGTATGAAAGAAGTAAGAAGTGAGATATATGTGAGGTTGATGCGAGTGATGTGTGTGATGAAAATTTGAGCAGAGTAGTGCGAGTTTCAATGTTAGATTTCCTAAAGGCAATGAGTTGAAGGCATCTAAAATAATTCATGCAAGACTATGAAATTGTGCGAGTAATTTTAGCGGATTCCTTGTTGGATTGAAAAGTGTTCTTTGTGTAAAATTCTTCTTCTATTTTCTTGTATTTCTTTCTATGGTAGTGAGCCCTGGCTATGAGCCTTTTTAAACAATGTGTCCTATTTTGGCAGTGAGCCCTTTTGTACCAGTTTCACTATTACTTATATTATAAGCTAATCCTCGCCATGGTTTTTCCCTCATTGGGTTTTTCACATAAATCCAGTGTTCTCTTGTGTATGATTCTTCTATTTCAAATTATGTTTTTTGTGTCTCATGGTTAATCACTTTAACAAAATAAGGGTTTAATGAATGCATGTGCATCTAATTATTGTTGAGGTTTTTGAAGGTTTAATTTGCTACAACTGATTCACCCCCCTCTTAGTTTTCTTGTTCATTCAAAAATTGGTATCAAAGCCAAGTTACTTGGAGAAGAGCTTAACTTCTTAAGGTACATCTAGGATGGCAAACAAGGTTTCTTTGGAATTTCATAGATTTGATAGCACATATATGCATTCTGGAAGACAAAGATGGAAGGATATTTGGAAACTTGGGGATATGAGATATAGAAGGCTTATCAGACTACATATACTCCACCCCCAAATTGTCCAAGTACAAGTGCAAATATTAAGGTGCATGAAATCAATACTAAGTCAAGATTTATTATTGTGAATAGTCTTTCAAATACTGATAAAGAGGTTTGGGATAAGCTAGAAATCATTTATGAAGGAGATATGAAGGTCAAACAAGAAAAGTTGAAGAGCTTGAAGGCATAGTTTGAAATGATGCAAATGTGTGAGGAAGAAATAATTAAAGGTTGCATACAAAGAATTGATGAGTTGGTAAGTGTTCTGAGAGGCCTTAACGTAGTAGTTAAGGAATCTAAAGTAGTGCAGAGAGTTATCAGATCACTTCCTAATTGTTACAATGAAAATGTATTTTTTGTTGAAGAGACTATATATTTTGACAATTATTCTAGACATTATTTGATTAGTACATTGGCTACATTTGAAATGAGAAAATTGAAGAAAGGTACAAAGGTAGAGACTACTTTCAAGGCTGATAAATCAAAAAAGTTTGACAATTTAGATGGATAATATCTTGATGACTTGGAAGCTAACATTGTGAGGAAGATGAAAAAGGGCACCAACAAGTACCAAGGTAAATTACCCTTCAAATGTTTTAGTTGGGGTGGTATAGGTCATTATGCTTCAAGATGTCCGAAAAGAGCTATAAATAAAAAGAATAAGGAAAACAAAGGAAAAGTGATTAGAAAGCTTACTAAGTGAGAGAAGAAGTTGGAATTTCTGATGATGGATCTAATTATGGAGAATTGATGACAATGAATATTTGTTTTTAGCTATAAAAGAAGAATTTGGTTCTACTAACCCTAAAAGTTGTGTGAAGGAAAGTATTTTGAAGATGAAGGATAAGGTTGAAGGTACTTTAGTATCTTATTTTCATGTCTAAGAGGATAATAATTATTGGGTTGTTGATAGTGGATACTCTAATCACAGACTGGAGACAAAATTAAGTTTGTTGAACTTGAAAATTATGATGCAGGATTAGTTAAAGTTGGAGATGGTTTAAAAGCTAAGATTTGTGGAATAGATTCAATCAGTTTTGATGGCAAACATAACACTGATAATGTTTACTATGTTAAGGGTTTAAGAAATGATATTTTGAGTGTTGGAAAAATGTGTAGCAAAGGATATAATCTTGTGTTTAAGTATGAAACATGTGAGATCAAAAAGAGTCTAAAACTATGATTATTGTTTGTAAGAGAATACATGAAAACATATATTAGCTTAAGGGTGTCGATGGATATTTCTTTATGTATTAGATTAATGATAGTTGGTTATGGCACTAGAGGATGTGTCACATGAATTTTGATAATTTGGAAAGAATTAGTTTAGTTCATGTAGTGAGAGATCTACCTAGAATCAGAAAACCTATCAATGTTGTTTGTGAGAGTTGTTAATTTGTAAGACAAACAAGGAGTAGCTTCTAGGGAAAGGAAAAATCTACTACCAAACCATTGGAATTAGTGGATATATATATATATATATATATATGTGTGTGTGTGTGTGTGTGTGTGTGTGTGTGTGTGTGTGTGTGTGTGGTCCTACAAGGGTGAGAATTCTACAAGGTGACATGTACTTTATGCTTTTGATTGATGATTATTCTAGAATGAAATGGGTACATTTCTTAGAGAGAAATATGATGCATTAGATAAATTCAAGGCATTTAAAGCTATGGCTGAGGATGAAATGGATTTGAAAATCAAATTTTTGAGGTATGAAAAAGGAGGTGAATTCATCTCAAATTATTTTAACATGTTTTGTGAAGTTCACGGAATAAAGAGGAACTTGTCTACCCCTAGATCTCCGCAACAGATTAATGGATTTGTTGAAAGGAAAAAGAACTATTCAAGAAGCTGCAAGGACTATGATGAAAGAGGTAAATCTACTAGAATTCTACTGAAGAGAAGCTATTCATACTATTATTTAAATAATTAACAGAGTTCAAGCTAAAGCTAACAACAAAAAAACTCCCTATGAGCTATGGTATGGAAGGATTCCTATTGTGAAGAATTTTAGAGTATTTGGAAGAAAATGTTACATCAAAAGAGAAGAAGAAAACTTAGGAAAGTTTGATGCAAGGTTTGATGAAGGTATATTCCTTGGATATTCTATTAGAATCAAATCTTACAAATGTTACAAAAAAAAGGTTGAGAAATATAATTGAAAGTGCAAATGTTAAAGTTGATGAAAACTTGTAGAATTCTATTGTAGTAGATGGATATGTGTCAAATGAACCTGATTACAGAGAAAAAGAAGAAAAAGTTGATGGAAAAGAAGTGAAGAATGAATAGGAAGAAGCTCTAGAGAAGACCCCTAAAAATCCTAAGTATGTACAAAAGAATCATTCTAAAGATCGGATCATTGGAGACAAGAGAAAAGGTATATTGACAAGAAGCAAATCTATTGAAGTTGAGTTAAATTTGTGTTTATTTCCTAAAGTTGAACCTAAACCAGTGAGTGAAGCATGTAAAGATGAAAATTGGATGAAGACAATGGAAGAAGAACTTATGCAGATAGAGAAGAATTGAAATTTGGAATTGTTCCCTAGACCAGCAAACAAAAATATAATTGGAACTAAGTGGGTATTCAGAAACAAGTTGAATGAGAATAGAGAAGTGGTAAGAAATAAAGAAAGACTTGTGTCTAAGGGTTACTCACAAGTGGAAGGTATAGAATTTGAGGATAATTTTTCTCTTGTGGCTAAGATGGAAGCTATTATAATGATTTTGGAATTTGCAACACATAAATATTTTAACGTTTATCAGATGGATGTGAAGTCTTCTTTTCTGAATGGGGAGTTGCAAGAAGAGGTTTACATGGAACAACTAAAAGGATTTTAGTTATCAAATCAGTTGGATATGGTATGTAAGTAGAAGAAGGAACTATATGGATTGAAGCAAGATCTTAGAGATTGGTATTCAAGGTTGGATAGGTACTTGATACAACAAGGATTCAGTAAAGGCACCGCAAATAGTAATCTTTACTTTAAAATTGAGGACTAAAAAGTCTTGATAGTAGTAGTATATTTGGATGATATTATCTTTGGTGGAAATGAGGTTATGTGTAAGAAGTTTTTAGAGGAAATGCATAAAGAGTTTGAAATTCCAATGTTTGGGGAAATGAATTTCTTTCTTGGGCTGCAAATCAGTCAAACAAATAAAGGGATATTCATCTCACAATCTAAGTATGTCAAAGAGATGTTGAATAAGCTTGGAATGGATGACTCCAAACCAATACGTACTCCTACGGTGAATTTTTTAAAATTAAACAAAGATGATGACTCACCTAAGGCTGATTAGAGTAAGTATAAATCCATGATTGGTGGATTTCTATATCTAACTACTACTAGACCATACATCATGCATGTAGTTTGTCTTGTAGCTGGATTTAAATAAGATCCTAAAGAAACACATGTTATAATAATGAAGAGGATATTTAGATATTTAAAAGGCACGTCATATTATGGATTGTGGTATCCTAAGGACATTGATTTCTCATTGACTACTTATATAGATGAAAATTGGGTTGGTTGTGTTGATGACAAGAAAATTACAAGTGGTGGTGCATTATTTCTTGGATGTAGATTGGTGTCATGGTTGAGTAATAAGCAAGATTCAATTTCTTTTTCTACTACAAAAGCTGAATATATTATAGTAGCATCATGTTCCACATAGTTATTGTGGATGAAACTAACATTGAAGGATATCATAGTTATATATGATGGGCCTATATCTATCTTCTATGATAATACAAGTGCAATATACATTTCAAAGAATCTAGTGATGCATTCAAGGACAAAGCATACATCTATCAAGTATCACTTTTTAGAGAGAAGGTTATGGAGAATGAAGTGAAGCTCGAATACGTTCCTACAAAAGATCATGTTGATCACGATGTTAGTCACACACCAACAGTGTAGATAAATCCTCATAGACAAACTGCAATAACCTATGTTTACTTGAAAGACTGAACCAAGGCAACCTAAATCTTAGGGTGACTTACCTTAATCCCAAGGCTCATTTATGTTAGGTCTTGACCACACTAGTTTTTCTTCAGGGTTCATTGTGATAATGTTATTAATCACAAGGGGTTAACATTTTTTTGTTCCAATTTTCAAAGAATCATAGGGATAGATAAAATACAATCATGATCCGATCATTTAAAAATTTAATGAAATCGACAACTTTGTAATAACATTTCATGAACTAAAAAAAAAATTCTTTCACTTAAGGAGATTTAGCTTTAAGCATTCAACAATATCATGGATTCAAAATATTTGCAATAAAATTTCCATTCATTTATCTTTTTTTAAACATTTTCTAAAATTTAAACATTTATTCTAAAATAAAGCATCAAAAATACTAAAAAGTAAAGTTTATCCTAGGTACTATCCACACATGCCTCAAGAATGAACCAAAACAAAGTAAACCATTCCATACGTCACTAGATTTCTTCACAACTAAACATAGAATGATGCAATATTTTAAAGAGAGGGGTATTATTTGGACACTTGGTAGGTTCTGTATGCACCCTTAAATGGTGCAACACACATTGTCTTATCAAAATAGAACAAGAAATTATCTATGTAAGAATTTGTATCAAGAAATAGATTTTAAATTGGCTCTAATATTGATTAGCTTCTATGTACATACAATTTTTTAATTTGGAATGGAACATAAAATAGGAAAAATAACAAAAATTTAAAAAGTTTTGATTCTCTAACATCCACAATTATGAACTTAACTTAAAATGAAACATCTCTTGGAATTTCATAAGAACAAGACATAGGGGAGATTAGACAAATACATTAGAGTAAATCCAAGGGATGAATCACAATAAGGCACGTGAAATATGACAACAGGTAGGAGGATTGTTGATGAAGTCAACAAGTGTCAACCTTCTTCAGCACATTAATATCCTTTGGGATCTTCATCTTTGTACTATTGCCAGGATAGTAACTTGAATTTGAAAAGAGATATCAAACAAAATATAGGAACATCCCATATATTTAGAATGATAAATTGAGCATTTGTTTCCTACACTTCAGTTCTACCTCGAGCTTAATACTCCCATAAATCGGTTACACTGAAGGTTGGCACATTCTTTTTTTGCATTTGTAATGTTGAAAATATAGAATACTGAGAGGGGGGTGAATGAGTATTCCATAAAACCATTCTATTAAAATCCATCTAATCATTATCACAAATCTGACTAAATCAGCAAGAGAGCTATAGAAACAAATCAATGTAACCACACACATGAGCAACAAGATTTTTATGTGGAAAACCCAAAAAGAGAAAAACAAAGGTGAAGGTTAACTCACAATATATTGTATCCAAATACAAGATATTATAGGGCTCACTACCAAGACTCACTTTCCTTTTAAAAAGGCTCACAACTTGAATACAAAAGATGGCTAACTACAAAGATACAAAGATTGTGGCTCACTGACAAAATTATGAACTAATAGAATACACCTTCAATGTGCAAGGTTCAATTCCAATGAAGCTCTAAAAATGAAGTACTACCACTCACATTAGTTTCTCAACAAATATTTTTTGATCCTCAATTGATAAAGCATTTAGGCTTGTATCTTCACATACCCCGTAATCCTTTTCTCACCTTTCTTTCACACTCAAACATCCACGCCCCTTTTTTTTCTTCAAAGCATCTTATATATATACAAGTATATTTCATTCATAAATTAGGTCAGCCTAATTATATGAAAACAATAAATCAAAACACTCTTGTCGGCACCATAAGCGATTTAAAACATTTTATCCATGTAGTGCATTATACCAAGTCAGCTAACATCCATAAACCATAACTAGTCTCCTTAGTGAATTGCATATTTAGGTCAGCCAAAAATAGAACTTAATTCATAGAATCTCTAAACCAACATACAATTCTCAAAGAAAACACCTTTTGGATCTGAGATTGCATCCATTTCTTGGCACACTACCATCATAGAGACTACCATTAAAATCACAGTATTTGAATGTTCTCCTTGAGAAAATGTGAAGTCTCACGCACTAATATGCCAAGCAAGGAACATTAAAATATAGAGTTGAAATCTATCAGTGATGACTTTCTACTCACAACACAAAATTACTCAAGATCCAGAATATATTTGTCTAAATGAGACATGATAGCATGGTTAAGAGATTAGAGTCATATCTATTCTTGTGGTGAATTTTGGACTCAAATACCAACACACTAGTTCATCACAAAAGAACATTACCACTAGAGAATAAGCTTCTAATAAACCAAGTAAACTTCCCATATAGTTGTCACCATGTTGACATTAATGAAAACATAGGAACAACCAACAAAAACCATCCACATTTCATGCTCATGTTGCAAGGATCCATAATTTCGACACGTAATACCAAGATTCTCGGTATTCTGACAACTCAAGCTCCTCCTTCGCATAAACTCCTAGAATGTATCACCTAATATGTACATGATTCTATTCATGATCCAAATTTTCCTGGTCATACATACCTAAATATTACATCACAATATGTTCCTCCTACAAGTACAAGTTCCACATATTAAATCCCTTTTAAAAATATTTATAAAACTCTCATGAAAACAAAATCATCTTTACTAAATCATTATTTCAAACAAATCATAAATATCATGCTCTAATATACATTCTCACACAATTATCTTTGAAGTGGGTTACCAGAACTTCAGACCCTCAGGTAAGCCAAAAAATTTAACTTTAAACTTAACACCGTTACCCAATTCCTGGTACCTGACACTTTAGCTTTTACTGAAATAAATTTTCCCAAATCTCAGATTCTATCAGAACCTCCACACTTTCTCGAACCTTCACACTCAGACCGAAACACTTCACCAAAACCTTGCATTAACATTTTAACATTTAATGCCTTCTGGTACCCAGTACCTGATACACTTGAGTAACAAATTACTCCAAAAAAAATCCTTTTAACTTTAACTTCTAGTGATCCTTTTCAACTATCCTGCACCTACCATAAGCGTTAGTTTTCACTTGGGTCCCCAAGTCTTATAGTCTTGGGGTGTATTGTGAGACCACACAAAAAATCATATTGTTGATATATTTACCAAGGCTCTCCCTAAAGATACTTTTGAGTATCTTTGGGAGAGGTTGGGGGTTATTTCCCCTCATTTATTGAGCTAGATGCATATGGAGTTGCATCAGTCTAGTGGATCTATGGATCTATCTCTTGCCTGGACTAATTTCGGTGGCTACCTCTCAAGGGGAGTAGGTAGTGTCATGTGTTTTCATTGAGTTTCTAATTTTTTTGGGTGTACTTCTAAGCGGGAGTATTCAGAGAAAGTATTTTGGTTCAATGTCAAAGAGGGAGAACAATGTAAAACATTTTATCCTTTGCCATTGATGTCAAAGGGGCAAAGAGAATCATGTGAAAAATTAGAAAAAATTGTGTATGTTGTTCAATCATTATTGTCAAAAAGATATTAACTCCTATAAGGGGGAGAGAGTTGAGGAATGTTGTGTACGCTATCTAATCTAAAAAAAAAGGAGAGTGTGTTGTTTGTCTTTGGTGGCTTTTCACATCTTGTGCTACCATCAATGACAAATGTGGATATTTTTCCAAGTATTAAGGTGTTGTCATTTATGTCAATAGGAATTATACTAACTAGTGTTGGTATTGATGTCAGCTATGTGATGAAGATGTTGAGGATATTGAGAAAATTGTCAAAAAGAGGAAAACAAGTTGATGCAGGTTGTGCATGTATAGTTGAGCCCTTGAGGAATTTTTTTAAGTACATGGAGATATATTTTTGTTGTAGAGTCCAAATATGAGTTGGAATGAAGTAATGAGCTGATATGATGTCTTTGGTACTTCGTTTCCAAGCGCTTTTGAGAAAATTTGGTAAACAAGGTAAATTGTGTTGTGTAAGTGCTCATAGTGTTCTCTGGTATTTTGCTTTGTGTTTCTTCTATGTTGATGTTATGCATGTCTGGATCTTACAAGTTATTGAAGGTTTTCATAGGTTTTTATATTTGGAATTTGGGGTTTTGAATCATTGTACAATGCAAGATATTTTCACCTGTGTGTGAGCCAGTCTTTTAGTGATGTTTTTGTGGCTTGGGAGAAATGTATTTTATTCACGTTTCTTCCTTGTTTGGATTTAGGTTGTGAAAACTTGGGAAGTTGTTTATAATGTTTGTCTCTTTTTGTATTCAAGGTTCTACTTGATTTGGTGTAATATAGAGTGAGTTCCATTTATCAGTATGCAAATAAGGGTTACCAGTTGTTCTCAAATAAAGTATTTGTATAATGCAAGATTGGATGAAGTATTTGATGAATCTTAAGTAGCTTGTGGATTATTCTAGATCATGTTCAAGTAAATTATGTTTTTTGGAAGTCTCAGATTGATTTGAGGAAGCGTGTACTTATTTTTTATGGTGTTTTGCATGATTTTTTCTCCAACCTTGTGTTTGACACTACATGTGAGCTTATGAAAGCATGTTGAGGTGTGTTTGTATATTATTGGGTCCTAATTAAGGGTTTATGTTGGTCACCTTCATTCCTATCCACCATGGGAATGTTTAGGTGCCAACCTATTTTAAATTTATATGTATAACAACTAGTTATTGATATTGGAGAAGGTTTTTGAGGTTAAGGTTGATATAAATATGTATGGTGTTGTGAGCTGATTATGAAAGAAGTAAGAAGCAAGATAGATATGAGGTTGATGTGAGTATTTTGTGATGAAAAATTGAGTAGAGTAATGTGAATTTCAATATTAGGGTTTGTTGCAAGAATGGAAGGAATGGTGGAAGGAATGAAGATGTTGGCATTGATGTCAACTGGTCAACTAGTTATCAACTAGTTGTTGTTGACTATATATATTGAGGATATTGAGAAAATTGTATTGAAGGAAGATTGCAAGTGTTTGGGGTTGCTTTGGGTTTTTCTCCTATATTTTTGTGGTTCAGATATGTTGATCATGATTGTTGGAAGTTGCTATATCCAAATTTATGGCTATTAATTCATTGTTCAGTGCGAGTTATGTTCACTAGTTGTGAAATGTGGTTCTCTAAGGTTCTGGTTGAGGTCCAGGAGAAATTTTGTTGGTGCAAATTTCTCTTTGTTGAAGTCTTATGATTGTGATAAAGCTAACCTTAGTATCTAGAAGGTTTGTGCTTAATTGTTCTATGTGTTTTAAAACACCGGTTTGGCCAACCTTGTGTTAAACACTATCTTTGGAGTTAATTAAGCATGTGTTTGGGTTGCAATCATTCTAATTCCACCCTAAGATTTTTTGGCACTGACCTAGTTTGAATTTAATGTTGGATGGCCAACTTTGGATATGTTTCAAAGTTGAAGATGGTATGAATACAAGATGTGTTAGTAAGAAAGAAAAGTGAGAATGAAGGAATACATAGAAGAGAAAATGAGAGAGATAAGTGAAAAGAAAAAGTGTGCATAGATGAAAGATTGATGTTATTCAGTGAGTGTGTGTTATCAAGTGTGGCAGATTGGTGCTAATCCTAAATGTTGAGTTTCTAGATGCAATGAGTAAAAGGTGTACTATATCATTCATTCATGCATGTTTGTGAGTGGTTGTGATGGATTTCTTTGTTGCATTAATATTTTTGTCTCTCTGTAACATATCTATTGTATCTCATTTATAATTTTGTGATAGTGAGCCCTCTAAGTTGTTAGCCCTGTTGGATAGTGAGTTCTTGTTTTGGTAGTGAGCCTTGTTTCTCAAGCAATGAGCCTCTTGTAATCGGTTTTGATATTCTCTATAGTGTGATTTAATCCTCGTCATGGTTTTTCCCTCATTTGGTCTTCCATGTAAATTTGGTGTTATTTTTGGTGATAGTTTTTAGTTTCTACACTTGCACTTAATGTTTAATCATTTAAGCAATGTTAAGGATTATTTATGATAATTTAATTAAGGGTATAATTTTATGAAAATTGATTCACCCCCCTCTCAGTTGTCATATTCAATAATTGGTATTAGACCTTGGTTCCTTGGTGAAGATCTTAACCACTTAAGGAAGGTTTGGAATGGCTAGAAAAATGGTTTATGATTATTCGAGGTTCGATGGAACTAATTATGCCATCTGGAAAATATTGATGGAAGAATATCTAGAATATTATGGATATGATGTGGAGAAATCTTACAAGAATCCTTACACTCATCTTGTTAATGGTCCAAGCACGGCTTATGAGATCAAAGCACATGAAGTGAACAAAAAGGGGAAGTATATTTTGAAGAATAGTCTGGTACATTCTGAGTTTATTAAACTTTAGAATCTAAAGACTACTAAGGAATTATTGCATGCTTTGGAACGGGCACATGAAGGTGATGAAAGAGTCAAAGAGGAAAATTTATAGAATTTTGAAAAAAAAATGATCTTCTACATATTTCAAGAGATGAGAATGTTAAAGCTTATGTATAGAGATTGGATGAGATATTGGCCAGAATGTGAGGACTTGGCACTACTATAGATGAAATTGGGATTGTAAAGAAGATTCTTAGAACTCTCCCTGATTCTTATAACGAGAATGTGTGTTCTATTGAACAAAATATAGATTATAAGAACTACACTAAAGATCTATTGTCAGGATTTTTGACATCTTATGAGATGATGAAGCCGAATCTAAGGAATGGATGCAAATCAAAAATTGCTTTAAGGCAACAAAATTTGAAGATCCGGATGAAGAAATTATTAATTAAATAGAAGCTAACTTTGTAACAAGGATGAGGAAATGCTCTAGAAATTATGAAGGTAAGTTACCCTTTAAATTTTTTACTTGTGGATAAATAGGTCATTATGTTGCAAAGTGTCTAAAAAGAGCTAAAAGGAATAAACAAAGATATGAGAAAGAAAAGAAAGGAAAGAAGATTAAGAGATCATATTATGTGAATGAGAATGCTATTATATCTAATGAAGATTCATAATATGAGGATCCTGATGACAATGAATTCTTTTTCTTGGTGATAAGAGATGAACCTACTTCTGTTAATTCTGAAAAATGGGTAAAGGAAAGCCCTTCACAAAAGGAGAAAAATGAAGGTATTGTTATCTCTTCCCTACATGCTAAACAAGAAAAGAACTATTGGGTTTTTGATAGTGGTTGTTCACATCACATGAATAGTAATAAAAGTAAGTTTTTAAAGCTTGAAAAATACGATGGAGGCTTGGTTATATTTGGATATGATACTGGTGCTAAAATTTGTGGGGTAGGTATAGTTAGTTTTGATGGAAAGCATAATACTAATTATGTCTAATATGTTAAGGTTTTAATGAATAATCCTTTGAGTTTTGGAAAGAAGTGTAGTAACGTATATGATCTTATGTTTAAGGATGAGAGGTGTGAGATCTAGAAAGGATCCAGAAAATTGATTGTTGTTGGAAAGAAATGTGAAGGAAATATCTACCAACTTAAGGGTGTTGATGGACAATGCTTTATGACAGATTAATGACAGTTGGTTATGGCATCGGAGAATGTGTGACATGAATTTTGATAACTTGGAGATGATTATTTTTGTTTAGGCTATGAGATATGTACCAAGGATTACAAAGCCTGTTAATGATATTTGTAGAAATCGTCAGTTTTGAAAGCAAGCAAGAAGTCATTACAGATCAAAGGAACAATCTACTACTATAGTATTGGATTTAATTCATATAAATATTCATGGTCCTAAAGAGTGATAATTATTCTAGGTGAAAGGTATTTTATGATTTTTATTGATGATTATTCTAGGTATACATGGGTTACATTTATTAGAGAGAAATAAAATGCATTAGATAGATTCAAGACATTCAAATCTAAGGTTGAAAATGAAGTGAATTTAAGGATAAAATGCTTAAGGTATAACATAGGTGGAGAATTCACCTCACATGATTTTAATATGTTTTGTGAGGTGCATGAAATAAAGATATAGTTATCTACTCCATGAACTCCTCAATGGAGCGGAGTTGTTGAAAGAAAAATCAGAACAGTTCAAGAGGCAACTAGATCAATGATTACTAAGGTTGGTTTACTGAAATTTTACTGGAAAGAAGATATTCATACTGTTGTTTATGTATTCAATCATTCTTAAGCAAGAGAAAAAAGTACAAAGACTCCCTATGAGCTATGGCATGGAAGAAACCCTATCGTTAAGTATTTCAAGGAATTTAGAAGCAAATGTTGTATGAGAAGAGATGAAACTTTGGGAAATTTTGATGCAAGAAGCGATGAAGTAATTTTTCTTGGATATTCTACTAAAAACAAAGCATACAAATGTTTCAAAAAAGACTAAGAAATATTGTATAAATTTCTAATGTCAAGGTTGATGAAATAATGAAGAATTGCATTGATATTGATGGATATGTATCTGATGAACCTGATTGTGTAAGAATAGAAGATATTGTGGAAGAACAAGAAAAGGATGAGAAAAAAAAGTAGGATGAATATAATGAAAGAGAAGAAGATGCTCTGGTGTGTCCCCTAAGACACCTAGGTATGTACAGAAGAATCATTCAAAAAATTGGATGATTGGTGACAAGACAAAAGGTGTATTGACTAGAAGTAGAGAAATTGTTGAAGTAAACCTGTATTTTCTTTTTAAGGATGAACTGAAAATTGTAAGTGAAGCATGTAAATATGAACATTGGATGGAAGCTATGAAAGAAGAACTTATGCAGATTGAAAAAGAATCAAACTTGGGAGTTGGTCCCAAGACTGGCAAACAAAAACATTAGTGGATTAAAGTGGGTGTTCAGAAATAAGTTGAATGAGAATGGAGAAGTGGTTAGAAATAAAGCGATGATTGTGTGTAAAGGTTACTCACAAATAGAAGGCATAGATTTTTAAGAGACATTTTCCTTGGTAGCAAGAATGGAAGTTATAAGGATGTTCTTATAATTTGCTACTCATAAATATTTCAAAGTTTATAGATGGATGTCAAGTCAACATTTTTAAATGGTGAGCTAGAAGAGGAAGTCTATGTGGAACAACCGGAAGGATTTCAGTTGTCGGATCAATTGGATATGGTGTACAGATTGAAGAAATATTTTTATGGATTGAAACAAGCTCCTAGATCTTGGTATGTGAGGTTAGATAGGTATTTTATTTAGCAAGGTTTCAAAAAATGTAAGATAGATAGTAATTTGTATCTTAAGATTAAAAATTAAAAAATATTGATTTTGGTTGTATATGTTGATGGCATTATCTTTGGATGAAATGAAACTGTGTGCAATATGTTTACAGAAGAGATGCATAAATAATTTAAGATGTCTATGTTTGGAGAGATGAATTTCTTTCTTGGGCTAAAAATTAATCAAGTAGAGAAATGAATTTGTATTTCATAGTCTAAGTATGTGAAAGATATTTTGAAGAAGTTTGGGATTGATGGTTCCAAACCGGTATGTACTCCTATTGTGACTGGTTGTGAACTAGGTAAAGATGATGATTCACCTAAGGCTAATCAGAGAAAGTATAGATCTATGATTGGTGGACTACTATATTTGACTGCTACTAAATTGGATATTATGCATGTTATTTGTCTTGTGGCTAGATTTCAAGAATATCCTAAGGAAACACATGTTGTTGTTGTTAAAATAATTGTCAAATATTTGAATGGCACTTTGAATTATGGGTTATGGTATCCTAGAGATAGTGATTTTACACTAAGTTCTTATATAGATGCAGATTGGGTTGGATGTGTAGATGACAGAAAGAGTACAAGTGTTGGTGAATTATTTCTTGGATGTAGATTGGTGGCATGGTTGAGTAAAAAGAGAGATTCAGTCTCTTTTCCTACTGTTGAAGTTGAGTATATTGTCGTTGCATATTGTTGTACACAAGTTCTATGGATGAGATAGACAATGAAAGATACCATAGTAGTGTATGATGATCATATCTCTATCTGCTATGATAACACAATTGTAATTAACATTTTAAAGAATCTTGTGATGCACTCAAGCACAAAGCATATATCTATTACGTATCATTTCTTGAGACAGAAGGTTGTAGAGAATGAAGTAAATCTTGAGTATGTTTTGAAAAAGGATTAGATTGTTGATATATTTATGAAGGCTCTTCCTAAAGATACTTGTGAGTATCTCTGAGAGAATTTATGTGTCATTTCATGTTCTTTCTTGAACTAGATGCATATGGAGATGCATCTTTCTGGTGGATTTATGGATCTATCTTTCTTTTGGATTGATGTTTGGTGGTTACCTCATGGGGGGGACAGGTAGTGTCATGTGTTGTCAAAGCAGAAGTCAATGTAAATATCATTTTCCATTGATCTCAAAGGGAGAGAGGAAAGGAAGAATGTGAAAAGAGATTAAATACTAAGGGGGAGAAACAAAGAGAAAAATCTTGAGAAGTGTATCCAAAGCTAGTATGTTGTCTTTGATGGTTTTTCACATCATCTGTTGCCATCAATGATAAAGGGGGATATTCTTGCAAGAATGGAAGGAATGAAGGTGTTGTCATTGATTTCAATTGTTCAACTAGTTATCAACTAGTTTTTGTTGACTGTATGTGTTGAGGATATTCAGAAAATTGTATTGGGGGAAGATTGCAAGTGTTCAGGGGTTCCTCCAGGTTTTCCTCCTAAGTTTGTGTGGTTTACATATGTTGATCGCGATTGTTGGAAGTTTCTATATCCATATTTTTTTTTGTTGATTCATTTTTTAGTGTGAGTTATGTTCACCAGATGTGAACTATGGTTCTCTAAGGTTCTAGTTGAGGTCCAAGAAAAATGTTGTTGGTCCGAATTTCTCTTTGGTGAAGTCTTATGACTTGTGGTTTGAGAGTTTTTTTTCTATGATTGTGATAAAGCTAATATTGGTATCTAGAAGGTTTGTGCTTAATTGTTCTATGTGTTTTACACTAGTATGGTCGACCTTGTGTTAAACAATATCTTCAAAGTTAATGTAGTGTGTGTTTGGGTTGCCCTCATTCTCATTACACCCTAGGATTTTTTGGCACTGGCCTAATTAGAATTTAATGTTGGATGGTCGACTTTGGATATGTTTCAAAGTTGAAGATGGTATAAATACAAGATGTGTTAATAAGAAAGAAAGTGAGAATGAGGGAGGACACACAAGAGTGAAGAAGAGGGATAAGCGAAAATAAAAAGTGCAAATAGTTGTGAGATTGATGTTATTCAGTGAGTATGTGTGATGTGAGTGTGACAGATCAGTGCTAAACCTAAATGCTAAGTTTTTGGATGCAGTGACTAGAATGTGTACTCTATCATTCATGCATGTATGTGAGTGGTTGTGGTGAATTTTTGTTGCATTGAGATTATTTTCTCTCTATAACATATCTCTTTTAACTTCTTTGTATATTTGTGGTAGTGACCTCTCTAGGTTGTTAGCCCTTTTGGATAGTGAGTCCTTGTTTTGGTAGTGAACCTTGTTTCTCAGAAAGTGAGCCTCTTGTAATCAGTTTTGATATTCTCTATAGTGTGATTTAATCCTCACTGTGGTTTTTCCCTTATTGGGTTTTCCACGTAAATCTGGTATTATTGTTTTTTTATGATGGTTTTTTAGTTTTTGCACTTGCAATTAATGTTTAATAATTTAAATAGTGTTAAGGATTAGTTTTTGTAATTGGATTAAGGGTTTAATTATGTGACAACTTATTCACCCCCCCTCTCAGTTGTCCTATTCGATAGGGTTTCTGAAGGCATCTAAAATCATTCATGCAAGATTGTGAAAGTGTGTGAGTAATTGTGGTAGATTCCTTGTTGCATTAAGAATTACTCTTTGTGTAACATTCTTCTTCTATCTTCTTGTATTTATTTATGACGTGAGCCCTAGTTGTGAGCCTTTTTGGACAGTGTGTCCTATTCTAGCAATGAGCCCTTTTGTACTAGTTCATTGTTACTTATCTTGTGATCTAATAATCATCATGGTTTTTCCCTCATTGGTTTTTGCATGTAAATCTAGTATTCTCTTGTGTATGGTGCTACTATTTCAATTTCTACTTTTTGTATTTCATGTTTAATCACTTTAACAAAATAAGGGTTTAATGAATGCATGTGGATCTAATTACTGTTGAGGTTTTTGAAGGTTTAATTTTCTACAACTAATTCACCCCCCTCTCATTCTTCTTGTCCATTCAATAGTAGAATAACTAACAATGTAGAATATAATCTTAGAAATAGGAGAAACAAAGAGAACCAAAGAAATCTAGTGCACATAAAATAAAGAAAAAGATATAACCTTAAGTTTAATGTGTAAAACCAAGGGTTAATTTGTGTGTCTAGAATTTTTCTATGATTTCATTAAGATGGAGATAAATAAGGTTCTTATATTGACTTTCAACCATGAGGGTGACCCAATGAAACCTAGATCTGCATCTTTTTAAGCCTTGGAAATGGGTTGGGGATGATTTTCCTTTACTAACCTAATTATACTATGTTCCCTAATATGAATAATACAAGATTCTAACAATTGATAAAGTGTAACAAGGATTTATGTGAAGATCTATGAAGGGTAGAGTGTTGTGTAACTATCTTGAAAGATTGGTGTCAGTCTAAATATGAAGATAGAGGCGCTCAAGGGCATATATGTCCTCATAGGAGTACTTTTTTTGTTTTTTATTTCTCTAACATCAAATCTGAGACTCCCATTTCCACTTGTAAACTTGTCAGATCACTATCAGATAATTTTATAGTTGAGTTTCTGAGTTGACAAGGTGCAGGGCTTTGAATGCAACAATGGATAAATGATCTTCAAACTTCCTTCAATACTCTCGAAACCTGAAACCTACACATTAAAAGAGAGGGAAAGGTTTATATCATTTCCACAATTACAATTTCAATGGTAAAATGATAATTGATAGGAAGGAATGATGAATCAACAAAGTGATGCAACTCACCACCCTTCAATGACTTCCTTGAAGGACTAAAGTCATGTACACCACTTTAATGTCTTGGATCTTGTTTTCTTGAATTATTAAATTTATTGGAAACCTATAAAAGAGTTAGCCTTCACAAAAAAATGATGACATGAATACACATAAACTTACATAATATTTGACATGATTCTTGGATCTTGAATTGCTGCAATAAATCACTGAAATGTTGCTCTTGAATTGCTTCATAGTGGTCTTGCTAATAATTTCTCCAATGATTTTCTAGTTTCTCCTTTTTAGATTTGAAACAATGAAATAACTAGGTATTTATAGTAATTTATTCAATTTCCTACAAATTAGATCTTGATAGATGATATTTCCAACCTAAATTAGAAATGATAAAAATCGACACCGAAAGTATATAAATTTTGAGATTAAAAAATAGGGGGATAGATCCACCCAAGGGAATCCTATTCTTGGCCCTATTTTCAAAGGATTTATGTGTCGAGGCAAAACATAAAACAAATGTATTTATTCTATGCTTGAAATTTTTCGGAAAACAGTAAAAATAGGCCTCAAAATGTATAATTTAGGAAATTAGGGGCTCAATTAGGCTCAATAATTTAGGGTGAGAAAAATATAGTGTGAAATTATCAAGGGTGACAATTTTTGATGCTACATTTATCCCCCACTTTAGTGAGAGTATGAACTTACCCTCAGACTTAGACTAAATTAGAAAATCCATCTCAAGAGAGGTTTAATTATCCAAATGTTGAAGAGATAAGATGACTAAGGATCTAGGGGGAGTACACAAGCCCCCAAGATCCATGATCCCATGGAAATTCAACATGAGCACAAAATGAACACACACGTGTATGAAATGCATCAAGACAACATGCACAAACATACATGTTTAAAAACATAAAGCATACATGATGAAAACATATGACATAGTGTATCATATAAAAAATAGAAAAGTGAGCACAAAAATGATGCAAACACAATGAAAACATGAATAATACACAAAAAAGACACACAACAAAACATAATGTTAGTACTAAAATGATTTGGGTCAGTAAGGAAAAGAGACATTAGTCTTAAATTGTCTCAAATACCAAACATCATTCATCAAATAAAATAATGCTTCCATGAGGAATAGTAAGTTTCATTATGCCAAATCACATGAGCCACACAGATCTACTAGCTAGCAAGATATTTTGTGCTAGGTGTCCAGGTACAAGTCTATCAAGTTTCATTATGCTAGACACTCATGAAACACATAACACTACTATCAACCAAGTTGTGTTATGCTCAACGACCATGTTAATGTGTTCATGACTCACAGAGTAGAAAAGACTAATATTTTCTAGGTGAATCATAAAATAAAGACAACACTAGGTCTAGTGAATTATAATATTTACTAGCTGATCCCCCATGACAAAGTAGAAAAATGAGAAACACACTAGGTCTAGTGAATTCCACTATTCACTAAGAGTGTACCCATAACCACACCAAAAATTATACTCCCTAATAATTATGATAAGGTTCTATAAATATGATCAAGATTATATGCCAACACAACACTAAGTTCAATGTGCATGAACAAAGTGAAGCAAAAATTCCAATGTCAATCCACCACTAAGTCCAACGTGTGTGAAAAAAATGAAGAATAAATTCCAAACTCACCTAAGAAGGTGCAAAAAAGCACCTAAGGAGACACATAAATGACAAAAAAATAAGTTCAAAACCTCCAGGGGTGTTATAACAACACCATCACAAAGATTGATTTACAAAAACAAAAAAGGGGCTTTGCTCAATATATGAAAGGTCAAACCTTAGGTAATATCATGTGTGACATCACCACCAAGAGAGGAATAGTTATTGAATAGAAAAAATTTCACCTTAGGGAATACTAGCCATAACATTACCACCAAGGGGAACATTAAAGGCCAAGAAAGGTTACACTCTTATGGGATTGAAATATAGAGAAAGGGGATCCTCTTTTGTGTTTTTCACCTTAGGGTTCCACATTTTTCTTAAATGTTTCGTAAAATGTATGAGTGGAGATGTGATGGATTGGAAATGTAAAGGATGGAGTGAGGTTTTAATAGATTTGGACAAGGTATGTGATTGACTTACAGCCTGACAGGTGATTCAACCAACCCTTAACCAAATTTTGAAATATCCTAATGATGAAATGCAATGATCTAATTAGGGTAATAATGTAATTTACTATTGTGATGAAAATATAGAAAACATAGAATTTCATAGAAAAATTCAAACAATAGAAATGAGTAGAGCAAGAAATTATGCACTTATGGTTCAATTTTAGGGCAGAAAATGGAGGACACAGATGCCCAAGGCGTGAGTGTCCTTGTAATGCTTTTCTGAATCTATTTTTGTAGTCCTTTGATGTTGAATATAAGCTTTAGATTCCCACCTAAAAAATTGTTGGAACATTGTTGGGTATTTTTGTAACTAAGTTTACATGGGTTGATAAGTGTATGTCTTCAAATGGAAAAATAAATAATTTTTCTTCAAACTCCTTTCAATCCTCTTCAAACTTGAGACCTAAACATTCACAAAGAGATAAAATTTTGTACCATTTTAGGGGCTTACCTCAATCAAACCTCATGTTAGTGTTTCCACTTCCTCAATGGAAATATCAATGGTAAAATGATAATGGATAAGAAGGAAAGATGAAATCACAAAGTGTTGCAACTCACCACCCTTCAATCACTTCCTTGAAGGACTGAAGTCATGCACAACACCTCAAGTACTTGGATCTTGCTTTCTTTATTTTCTTGAATTCTTGAATGCTTGAATTATTTGGAGATCTACAAAAGTATTAGCCTTCACAAAATAATGATAACATGAACACACATGAACTCACATACAGTTTGGCATGATATTAGTATCTTGAATTTCTATAAATAAATCTCTAAAAATATTACTCTTGACTTTCTCTTAACTGCTCTTGATGATAATAATTGATGTTAGTGTTCACCTCTTACTAGTTAATGCTAGATAGATTTTAAATGATGCAATAACTAGGTATTTATAGGCATTTATTCAATTTCCCAAAAATTAAATCCCAATGGGTGACTTTAGACACTTGAATTAAAAATATTAAATTTCCACAACTAACATATTTGAATTTGGGGCCAAAATAGGGGGACACTCACACCTAGGGTGCGAGTGTCATTGCCCTATTTTTCAAGATTTTAAGTGTTGGGGGAAAGTTCTTAGATAGATGCAATTTTTTCTTGCTTGTAATTCATCAAAAATTGTTAAAAATGTGCCATAGAATGCATAATTTAGGAAATTAAATACTCAATTTGGTCCAAAAATTTAAGGGGAGAAAAATATAAAGTGAAATTGTCATGAGTGACAATTTATGATGATAAATTTATCCCCCACTTTAGTGAGAGTATGAACTTATTCTCAGACTCACACTAAATTAGGAAATGTGTTAAGAGGGGTCCAATTGTTCAAATTTTGAAGAGATAGGATGACAATGAATCTAGGGGGTGATCAAGCCTCCAAGATCCAAGATCCCATGGCAATACAACATAGGCACAAAGGAACACACACTAACATATAATGTCAAAATGGAATGAAAAAGAGGGTATGGACTAGCAAGTTGTGCTATGCTAGGACCCACACCAAAGGTGTTCATGACACACCATAGAAAATTTTGATATTTGATACGTGAATCACAAATAGGAAGGCACGCTGGCTAGTGAAGTCCAATATTCACTAGGTAAGCCCCCAATACAAGGTAGAAAAATGAAACATACTAGGTCTAATGAGCATTTATTTTCACTAGATGTGTAATCATGACAACCATATCAAGATTTATACTCCATGATAACTCTAATCAAGTGCTACAAAATGATATGCCAATGCAACATCAAGTTTAATGAATATGAACAAAGTGAAGAAAAAATAAATGTCAATATCAACATGCCACTAATTCCAAAGCTTGTGAACAAAGTGAAACAAATAATGCAACGTATGCCCGCACTTTAAAGAAATTGAAAAAACACTATGTTGTGAGAAATTACTTTAAAGTGGAAAAATGATAAATATCATGTCACAAAAGATCACAAGATATTTTTTGGAAATCCCTATGCCAATGATATGTTTCCAAATAAAGCTACATCATGAGAAGGGTTTTCCTCCAGATATAACATATAAATAAGCATGGGAGGGATCCACAGATCTGATGTTAGTATATGTATTTGCTACAATGATATATAGAGCTTGAAACTGACATCATTCCCCAAATACCCATGGAACAATGAACACAATGGAGGAATGACACATAATGAGAGAAGACAAGAAAATTTTTGGGTCAACATGGAAGAGACCTAAATGTCTCAACTCCCTGCATCATCCCAAAAAGGAAAACACAAGACAAAATTAAAAGACAAGTTTACAACATATAGAAGAATGAAGATACAAAAGAATAATATCACTCCAAGTTCATTTCCTTTGTATCCTTGCACCAATAGAGCAACAAGGGTCATCCAAAGTAAACTCACAAACACAAAGATGGACCAAGTATCACAACATGGGAAATCACATCATTTGCAAGAAAAAACAAAGAATGGATGAAATAAACATAGAAGAGTACAACACATGTGAGCCAACCTAAAGCATGTCATTTGCCTCCCAATATTGCTCATCATATAGGGAAGCTGAACAACTAGCTACAAATACTACAAGTGTCATATTATGAGAATCTCTAGGCTCAACATGTTGCGGGTCACTCTCATCATGAGAATCATCATGGTTTCCCCATCTATATTCATTTTCTTTGGAAATAAAACATTAAGCTCATTATGCCCCTCTTCATCAATTTTAACAATTTCATCTTCATCATCCAAATTAATCACAATGGGATGTATATGAAAATTTTAGTTGAATTTTCTTGTTTCAGTTATTTTTTTGGTTCTATGTCTTGTTTTGGTGAAATTTGTATTTATTCTTGAGTTATTTCTATAGGTGTTGGATTAGCATGCATTGTTTTATTCTTTTCTTCCAATTGACAAGTGATAGCATGACACCGACACCTATGCTCTTTAGAATTTGGTTTCTTCTTGCACAATTTTCAATTTGTGATGGGGTGGGAGTGGGTTTCTTGGTCATTAGTTTATTTTATTCCCTTAAGAGGGAATTGAAGGAACCATTGAGAGTTGGGAAACCACTATCTCTTTAGGTTTATACACTTTTTTTAATCTTTGAAGGCACAAAAAGAATCATTTTATTGGATCTAGGTATTTTATAGGAGATGGGTGGAGGAACTGCAACATATTTACCTTGGTTACTTGGAAGGTATTGATTTGGCACATAGGTTCATCCATGATGTGTGGGGGAGGAGGAACAACCATGTACCTATCATTATTAGGATTATTGCTAAAAAATAACTTTTTTATGTGCTTTTCCTTGAAATTTTGGTATGAATTTAAAAATGAATCTTCATGAGGATTAATAGGTTCCATAGGTTGAGGCCAAAATAAATATAATGAAAAATTTCTATGGAAATAAAAAGCATTAAACCCACTATGATGCAATGTAAATATCTCATTTTAAAAGGGGAACTTTATGCACTTGTGAATAACCAACGAGATGACATGCATGGAGAATAACCATGGATAGACTAGCTTCACATGGAATTGGTCCAATGCCAGGATGATGGAGAATGATACATTTAATTGTTTTTTTCCAACTTTAAGAGGAAGAGTGATCGAACCTATCATAGGGTGATCAAAATCATCATGATTTTTTAACCATGATTTTGATTGTTGATAAGATGTTTGATAAAGCTCTTTCACAAAAAATAATTTCTAAGTTTCACATTCCCTCTACACATACGATCAATGAGTATTCATTTTACAAGTTTTTCATTGATATGCCCAACAATGTAGAGAGGACCATCGGGTGCATGTCTAAGTGCACCATTATGAGTGAATGCAGTATCAAGTAACATAGTGATTTGGCCCTTACAAGGTTGAAAATATATGAGATTCACCATATCTAATAGACCATCCTCATTATCACTCGTATTATCATTATTACCATCACTCATTTCATCAATCTTATTAGTATTCATCTTATCATTCCTAACATCACAAGCTTGCATAAATTTGGATGAATGGTTTGGCATTGGATTGGTAAAAATTTGCAAGTTTTGGTTAGGCAAGGCAACAAATTTTTTCCCTTGATCATTAACTCCACCCAACTAGATGTGATTATAATCAATGAGATCTTGAGCTTGATGTTTAAGACACACGCATCACTTTGTATCATGTCCAATTTTGTGGTGATTTGAAAAAAGGCATTTGGATTATAATTTGGAGGTAAAGGTTTGGTTGTGTCCATAGGTCTTATAGGAGGTAATAAAATTAAAGACATACTTAAAAGTTGTACTAAGAATGAATGGAGAGTGCCAGGTAATTGGGTGAATTATCTATCTCTCGATCTAAATTGGTATAAGGTGGAACTTATGACAACAACTTGAGGTTCAATTTTTTGAACACTTAAAATAATAAGAGGGGGTGAATCAATATTCCTAAAAACCATTTAATTACCAAAAATTTGATTAACATAGAATACCTAGCAATTAACAAAAATGAAAGCACAAACAACCCATAACACATGCAACACATGACCACCAAAAATTTTACGTGAAAAACCCAAGATGGGAAGAACCACAGTGAGGATTAGCTCACAATATAGTATGACTGGTCATAAAATATTATATAAAGGCTCATTGCTAGGAGGACTCACTATCCAAGTAAACTCACTATTCACAACAAAAAGTAATATAGGAAAAGTCACTACACATCTAATATTTGAACTGATACAAAGTGCATCTATAATATGTTGAATTCAATTCCTTTAAATCTCAAGATTATGATTCAAAATACTTTTCTTGATACAAAACTCAATTCTCTACTGATAATTATATTTGCATATCCTTTTCTCAATCTTCTACAAAAATTCACTTTCTTACTTGCATTTAGATCACTTCACTAACATATCTCTATACTTAACCTCAAAATGATCTTCTATATATATACATGAGCATCATTACAAAAACTAACTAGGTCAGCCAAGTTAGATGATGCCTAAGGAGATGTGAAAAGTGCCTTTTCAGAACCCAATTCAAATTCAAATATCTTCATTCCACAAACCTATGAGATATAGGTTAGCATGGACCTATTATAGTTCCTTACATTTGTGTCACAATTTTAATCTCCATAACATTTTCTATATTTTAGGTCATCCATGCATAGGACCTAAAACAAAATACTTCAATTGATCATCGCACATAAAACATGTGGATCTCAAAATATCATGCTAGCTGGAAATCATAACCCACTAAAACCTATAAACATCATCCCAAAATTACAAGGCCTAGCACACATTCACAGAGGAGCACAAAGAAAAAGGGCCATGCCCATTACTCTAAAAATTGGGAACACTCTACATACAAAACTTCTATCATATGCAACTTTTGAACCATTTGTCTACATCAACTAAAATTTTGGATTTAGGTGATGATATCAGCCACAAACAACACATTGGATTTGCAAAGAAGGATCTATATGTGTGATAGAATGTGAACCAATCAAAGGTTACAAAGATAAAAAATTGTTGGCATAGGCACATAGAAGAAGTGCTTAATTGAGAATCATTTTTCCTATGCATAATATTCTTCATACCATTATGATATTCACCATGTAGCGTTGAAATCAATGACAACACATATCTTCTTCATTATTAAAACAATCTCCCCCTATTTCATTGGCAGAAACTTGTGCCAAAACTTGTTCACACATCTATCCCCCTTTGACATCAAGGGAAAAGGGTGCACACACACAAAAAAACTTATATCATCCATATGTACAAACTCAACTGAGCTGAAGTAACTGACTACCCCTTAGAAAAATTAACCAAAATTTCCTAATACATATGCATATGTACAAAGAGATCTGAAAAACATGAATGAACTAAAATGAAAATGGTCAACCTAAAGATGTTGACCCAAGATTGTGTAGCATCACTTGCCAAGTAGGATTTCCTTCTTCCCAACTCCTTTTTGCTACTGCAAGCAGCCTATGTAAAGTCTCAAGCTCCATCAAGGCATCTTCCCCTTCTTCCACAATACCAGATTTAAATTTATTTATGAAATATTATCAACACTAGCCAAAGTACATGAAATGGGTATGTTTTGTGATTGTATAAATTCCCTTAGCTTTCCAAGTCTCCTAATGATCTTTTCCTTTTAGGTCTACAAAGTAAGGAATTTTTCAGTTAGATCTATTATAGCAGTCCAAGTATGATACTTTTGTTTAGTGCCAAATCATATTCACTTGATGCTTTGGCAATCTGAGACTCAATTGAGTCTATTTCAACTTTTATAGCCTATTTTTCTTTCAACCATGCTATGTAGTATAAAATTAGTGTTTTTCCTTGTCCTCACAATCATGTAATTCTTTCAAGCATTCTTCAACCTTAGCATGGGTTGATGCAAAAAAAATTGTAAGCCTTGTTATAGTATTTGCTTCCATCTAACCTTTCATATCAGAGGCATAACCCTTAAAATAATCAACCAACAATCTAAAGTTCTCCATAGAAGATAATGAAGTATCAATATTAGTACCCGAAGTGATTTCCTACAAAACTATCACTGCTTCTTCCATCAACTCATTACTCTTTTGGAATATTTCAAGAATTTATTTTCTTGATAATACATTTAACACGTCACTTAGTTGCATCTTATGCTTAGGGGGTATCTTACTTAAGTCACTAGTAGGCAATTGCAACAATTGTGAAGAGACTTCCAATTAGAACCATGTCTAACTATGTAGTAGAATCTTTATAGAATCATTAGAGGATTTACCAGAGTTCTTGGGTAACTCCTCGGATTTCTCATATTCTTCATTCTTTCCAGAGTTAGTAACTTCACCTTCTTCTATCTTTTCTTCTTCTTTATTGGAGAACTTATCTTTTGTTTGTCCTTGTCTTCCTCTTCTCCTTCATCTTTTCCTTTTTCACCTTGCTCACCTTCTTCATTTCTATCTTCCTCTCCTTCCTTTTCATCATTACTTCTACCTTTGTCTTCCTCATTTGTCTGCCTTTTCTCATTTCCTACTTCATGCTTATTATCTTCACTAGTGCCATGTTTTGTATCTATCAGAGAAATAGATATCTCAGGATTGTCTTGAATTATGTTTCTCCAAGAGATGGGAGTATCAACCTTTGTAGTTTCCCCTTCATTCACAACCTTTATTTCTACATCATGCATATCTTGATCATTTTATTGCCTAGGTTCTTCTGTGTCTAGAAGAGTATTATCTAGAAAATATTTTGTATCATCAATACTTTCATTTTTTGAAATATGTCCCTTGCTAGAAGAACAAACATGAATCATCTCATACTTCTATGCTATCTCAATAACCTTCTCTTCAGTCTCCTATATTTTCTCAATTTGATCCTAATATTTTCCCATGAGAAGTGTTATCCTCCACTTTGATCTAAATTATTTCCTGCAAACCCAAGCTACAGTGGCCCTATCAACTTTATAAAGGGAGAAACCAATCTTCTCCATAACATCTAATATGATCTTTCCTTCTAATGCAGTGGATTCTTCTCTCTTTTCCAATAAAACTTTCCATACATCATCTAGAACCTTTTTCCTGATATACTCCATATCAACTTCAATAGCAACAATATATTTGATGACGGGAGTTGATTGGGGGGGCCACTGGATTTTTATGGTGATCTAGTGGATGAGTGTCAACATTAGTATGGAGTATAGATGGAGGTTTCCTAGTAAAGATCTATGTGTGCAAGGCATTGAAAGGAGGATCCATGTGTCTGTCCTTTGGACTTGGTGGATGGGGTCGGGCTCTAAGGTTACGATGAGGTGGCAAGGTCAGGATTTAAAAGATGGTTATAAGTATAATTTTGGTGGCTTGATGTGGAATAGGTGGAAGGACGGGATTTCATTATATCTTTGGAGTCATACTATGTGATCTATCCTCTCGGGAATTGGTGGATTTCTTGTTTTATCTCCTCATTGCATTTGGAGGTGTGATTGTATTTTTAATGATTCGACTATTTATGACGAGAATTGGCCTCCTTCTAGGGGCTTCGAGCCTGCTAGTTTAGCTAGGGATCCCTTTGGCTTCTTTTGGAGGGTTGCTAATTTTAGTTTTTTGGCCTTTCTGCATGGTTTTTTGTGCATTCCCTACATATCTTCCAACTCTTGCCTTCTTGGCCGTAATCATAAATTCATTAAATTTGGTGTCAAATCACCCTGTGGTGATTTTCCTCTCTGTGCATGTGACTTATACACGGGTTTTATTATCCTCCACTATATTTCTTTTCGTAACTATCACATTGTGATTATTGTTCGTTGCTGCTACAATTGGTATTGTTTGCAATTTTGTGAGTTTTCTGTGCAGGTTGGTAGGACGGGTGGCGAGCGAGTTAGGACTGAACCTGACAATTGCGAGGAGTTTCGAAACAACCCTTTGGTCTGGAACATTTGTGTGGAGGAAGGCATTGCTCTGCTCATGGAGTGCTTGGTCGGTCATGATCCTATCTTATCAGGTCATTTTTCCAGTTCGTGGAAGGATAGAAGGGTCTCCATTGGTGGTATTTCGTTTCAAATCAACGAAGAAGTAATAGCGTAGGCTACAGTTTTTCTGTGTTTTGGGAAAAAATACCCTAAACATACAAAAAAAATTGGACCATAAAAGCCTAAAAGCCTTTTTTAGAGGTGAGGAAGCCTCGGTGTGGAACTAGGCGGGGTTTGAGAGGGACGTGCTCCCTAAGCCCTGGGACCAAGTGTGCATGGTGCTGATGAAGTATGTTACATTGGAAGGTAGATTTAAAACCTGTTTCTTTTATCATTTCCCTCTATTAAATCACCTTAGACATAAGATGCTTCTCAGTTTCCCATTTTTCCTTTTAATGGACCTTGAAAGCTTAGTTGACAAGTGCAAAGATTCGGCCAGCTATAAACCCAAAGATCTCCCACCGCTATCGCTCCATCAAGGGCTTATCCTTATACTGTATCACTTTCATCTTGCTCTCTACATGCCTAAAGCCATCACTGTTGTCCACATCAAGAACATTGAACCCCTTTCAATTGTGCATATTTCCCCGGCCGAATCTAAGAGCCCTCCTCGGAAGTCCAATTTGGACAATGTGGGGAATCCTAAATCCAAATTTTCCACCAAAAAACTTAAGGGTGGACTGGGCAAGGCCCATGCTAGCGTGGTAGAAGGACTCTGTGAGCTAAAAGCTACTCAGGCTAACTCAGCCTTCAAGGCCACTTCAACCAAAAAAGGTAAGGAGAAATGCACGCTGGCTCTGACTGCTAAGGATGGCAAGGGCAAGAATGTTGTTGGGAAAGACTCCAGAGGGGATACGGTTGTGAGGAACACGAAGATGACTAGAGGGGAAAATTCTAGGAGTAGATCCAGGAGGTTGGCCAAGAATAGCAAGAAGAGGCTAATTATTGAAGACTTTGAGGAGGAGCAGTTAGACAACAAAGGTTACAAGGAAGAAGAATCTAAAGATGTGGAGGAAGAAAATGTGGAGAGGCCCCAATTTACTCTGGTGGACAGCAAGCTTCCCATTGATGGCTTTGCCTCTCACTCTCTACATTCCCTAGTGGATGAGCCTGGAGAGGTTTAGGGAGCTATGGATGTTGGGATGGAATCGGGCGATGTGCTAAAGAGAATGGACACTCTTGACAAAATATTTTAGGGGTTGACCGGCTTCACCATGAAGTTGGGTCACTTTGTCATGAGCACCCTATCTAATGCTATAAAGGAGGAGCTGGAGGGGAACAACAACCAGGAAAATAAAGAATGGGTGGGTGATGAGGCAGTTGACCTCCTGATTAAAAAATGGGACAATGCCAGTTAGTTACTCCTAGTGCCTATCTGTCGGTTGTTGTTTTGCCTTTGGGTTATTTCTGTGATTGTTTCTTTTAATGTTTGTTGTTTAGTCTAGTTCTTTTTTGGCCCTTGTGGCTCGTTGTGATGGGTATAGCGCCTAGTAAATGCTACTTAAATTTTCAAAAACAATATATTTGATGATAGTTGCAATTATGGTGACTCTGATTTCCTCATTTTCATTCTAATACATGACAACAATTTTATTCAACATTTTTTTATGTAAAATACCCTCAAATAGTGCATCCAAGTTAATTAGGCTTGAAGGATTCTTCAGAGTAGAATTCTTATTTTTCTTCTTTTTCTCCTAATTACTAGATTCAAGATTCTTTCATTTCTTTTCTTTTACATTATGCATATGTACTTGAAAGTCTTAATTTTATTTCTCAATATCTTCTTCTTCATAAAGGACAACTATATTTGTTCTTTGTTTCTTTGAAATGGTTCTACTTATTTTCATATTTAATGGTGACTCTTAATCCTTGTCTTCTTCTTCTTTAGAGAGCACACTCATGTCCTTCTCTCTTTGAGCTTTCTACTTCTTTCCTCTTTTGTCTTAGAGGTAGATGAGGAGGTTACTAGAGTAGCTTTCCTTTTCTTTGACTGAAATTATTTTTCCATCAAAGCACTTGTCTCAGTTTTCTTGGTGTTGCAAGGAGTAAAAACCAGTTCAAACAGTTGTTGAGTACTGGGTGAAGTAGAGGAACTAGTTCTACCAAATCTTCTAGGTTTGGAGGACTCAGTACCAGTACTTGCTAATCTAGTAGCTATTTTTCTTAGTAACTATATTTCTTTTGTTGTATGCCCATGACTTTGGAAAATTTCATTCACTACTTTTGTCACTCCTTTCTTACTTGTGCAGGTTCTGAAAATTCCATATGTACTTTCACCAATTTTTCTTCATAAGTTCCATGTATTTCTTAGTTACAATCCTTAGGACTATTTAGAAAAAATTCAATAATACCATCAACCTCAACTTCATTCATCTCATAGTAAATTAGGGGAATCCAGACTGTTCTAGATTCCACAGCTTCGGTGATACAAAAATTAGTGGAAACTAAGAATGCGATATCATCTTGATATTTTTCCACTAAGGAGAAAGGGATCCTTTCCCTTTCATGCATTCTCTTCTAAAATACAGAAAAGAATGTAGTAAGTACCTCTTCTTGAACCTTCAAGTCACCAAGACTATGCAAATGTTCTAAAATCTGATGTGACACTAGTCCCCTTTAATCCCATGAAATTACTTCTTCCTAGAATCTCTCTTGGAAAATAAAATAAAATAAAAACTACCAAAGAATCAAACTTGAATGTATATTTCTTATCCTTGGTCTATTTCAAGTTGTCAAACAATTGTTGTCAAAGAAATTCACATAGATCATAGTCTTTACCCTTTACCACCATTTTATAAGCGACATGGATTGTTGCAATTGACATTGAATTTTCCCTATTGGTGTAGTAAATTTTGTATCATATGACCATTGTTTCATACCTTACTACAGGGTTTTGAATAGTGTCTACCATGAGAGCCCTATGATCAAATTTGGTTTCAATCATCTCCATTATATCTTTGTTCTTTATAGATTTCAATACTGGCATGGGTCCAGTAGCACACAGTCTAGTCACTTCTTTTATAACTTCCTTTGATATCATGTCAGACTTTTCTGTCCATAAGTAGCAGTCATGTACTCTACTCGATGCCATTCTTACAAACTTATGAACATCATATGTGAAATTTGAAAATAGCTACCAGATGTCCAATTTATTTTCCATTAGGATTTTATATTTGGGCTTCATTTGATGATCATCTCCAATTAACTCATTTACCCATGGTTCGATGAGTTTCACATGATTATATTCATCCATTTTTTTGTGAATAAAATCCCCAATGTCGTTTGTAGGAAAAAGCCTGTTTGGAATGCTTGAAAATCTTTGAGCGGGTGTCCTCAAATATATTCATGGGGTACTTCTTGAATTTTGATTGAGGATTTTCACTTGAATTTACTAAGATAGGTGTATCCATCTCTGTAGAATTCAAATGCTTTGAAAAAAAGAGATTCTAAGGCAACAATAAATACCTTTTCTTCACTTGACTGAAACTAGGGTTTGAATGCTTTGCATCTCAAACTTTTGAATTCACTTCAATTTGCTTCCAAATGCTTAAAATTGAGTGAATTAGGCCAATTTTAGAAACTTATAGTCTAATATTTTACCCTAATTCACATTCAATGCACCAATCAGTAAAGCTGATAAAACTCTTCACTGTGCAACAACAATCCATTAATTACTCCACAAAGCTCCACAAAAAACTTATTTTCTTCTGGAATCTCCTCCACAAGATCTAAACTATCAATCTTCATCTCATGTCTTCATGTCAAGCCATGACACCTTATATCAACAAGTGTATTTTTGATTTTATGTAATTTCTCCCCCTAAGTGAATGCCTAGGTTCAGTTTTTGAGAGAATTACTTGTACCTGAGGGTGGTACAGCTTTGTTTTTAGTTTTTTATTCTTTCTTGTTCTCAAGATCTTCTTTCTTCCTCTATATATTTTCTATTTCCTTCTTTACTTATTTCAAATCAATATTTGTGACTGGATTATTTCAATTTTTAGGATTATTATTTCTTATGTTTCTACAGAATCTAGCAATATATAGATTTATTACAATTGTGACATATAATATTCCTCTGGGGGTTACTGTATTCATTCATTTTGGGTCTATAGTAGCATTGTGTCCAAATCCATGGCATGTATGATAGTAGCCATTAAAATATTGAAATTTTTTTCTATTGGTGTAAGTATTCCTCATTTGATTTCTACATTCACTTGCTCTATGTCCAAACTTCTTGCATGTAAAGCATTGACCAATAAAGGATGAAAATTTCTGATTTATTTTACTTCTACATTACATTGCTTTATGACCAAACTTGTTGCAGAAATAAAAAATTCCATTGAAATATGAGTACCTTTGAGCATTGGTTGTCTGAGAGGATGTCTTCTCACATTATTTATTTGATTTCGGTCCCTGCCATTGTTCTTCTTATATTTGGTCTTCTCAAGTTCACAAATCATTTCTTCTTTTGAACTTTCACCTATCTCGAGTCCCAAACCACTTTTATCTTTAGACGTTTTCTGACCTACAATCAGCTCATCAAGCATTGTAGATCTTGTCTTAAAATTTTCTTCATGAATTCTTTCTGTTTTCAAATCTGCTCTTAGATTTACCACTTCTTGTTCAAGCTTGATGCACTCATCAATTTTTCTTTTTACCATAGTATTCAATCATTCCTCAATTCTTTTATTTTCTTCCACTTGTACTCTTAATCTAATGATGTCTTCATTTTCTTATCTCAATTATTTTCTTACTTCCTTATGCATTTCTCTAAATTTCTTG
Organism: Sequoiadendron giganteum; assembly: GCA_007115665.2. Taxonomy (NCBI): domain Eukaryota; kingdom Viridiplantae; phylum Streptophyta; class Pinopsida; order Cupressales; family Cupressaceae; genus Sequoiadendron; species Sequoiadendron giganteum. The sequence continues at coordinate 475,520,901 of CM021101.1, read as the reverse complement.
CTCTCTTAGTTTCTTGATGCATTCATTGGCTTCATTGAGATTTTCCTCCAGACCTTTGTTTTCACCTTCAACTCTATCAAGATCTTAAAGAGAAACTTAAGTTCTCCATCCTTGTCAAGTATACAAACATTATCAACCATGTGCATAAATTCCAAGATCTTCCCAAAGAAATTAAGCTCCTTTAAGGAAACCAAGCTCTAATACCAATTGTTGAACACCCAGAATATTGAGAGGGGGTGAATCAGTATTCCTAAAAACCATTTAATTACCAACCATCCAATTAACATAGCATACTTACAGATTAATAGAAATGAAAGCAAAAATAGCCCATAACACATGCAACACATGAACCCCTAAATTTTTGTATGAAAAACCCAAGATGGGAAAAACCACGGTGAGGATTAGCTCACAATATAGTATGACCAGTCATAAAATATTATATAAAGGCTCACTACCAAGAGGACTCACTGTCCAAGTAAACTCACTATTCACAACAAAAATTAAGATAAGAAAAGTGGCTACACAACCAATATTTGAACAGATACAAAGTGCATCTGTCATATGATGAATCCAGTTCCTTTAAAGCTCGAGATTTTGAGCCAAACCACTTCGCTTGATACAAAACTTGAATTCTCTGCTCATAATTATATTTGCATATCCTTTTCTCAATATTTCACAAAAAATCATTTTTTTTCTTGCATTCGGATCACTTCACTAACACATCTCTATACGTACCTCAAAATGATCTATATATACATGAGCATCATTACAAACATTAACTGGGCCAACCAAATTAGATGATGCCTTAAGAGATGCGGAACATGCCTTGTTAGCACCCAATTCAAATTCAAATACCTTCATGTTGTGCAAACATGTAAGATATAGGTCAAAATTGACCTATAATAGGCCCTTCTTAAATTTGCATCACAATTTTAATCTCCACAACCTTTTACATATAAATTAGATCAACCAAGCATAAGACCTAAAACAAAATACTTCAATTAATCATCACACACAAAACATGTGGATCTCAAAATATCATGCCAACTAGAAATATTAACCCAAAGACACCTATAAACATCATCCCAAAACCACACTTCCTAGCACACATTTGTGGAGGATCGCAGACAGAAAATTTCATGCCCATTACTCTGAAAACCGAGATCACTCTACATATAGAAATTTTGTCATATGTAACTTTTGAACCATTCATCCAGACCAACTGAAATTTTGGATTTAGGCATTGATATCATCCATAAACAACACATTGGAATCACAAAGAACGATTTGTACATGTGATGAAATGTGAACCAATTGGAGGGTACAAAGAGAAAAAAATGTCAACGTAGGCACATAGCAGAATTTCTTAACTGTGAATAAATTTTCCTATGCATAATATTCTTCATACCATTCTAATATTCACCATGTAGCATTGACATCAATGAAAGAACATATCTTATTTTTTTCTTTCAACACAATGTGGTTGGTTGTTTGAGGTGTATGTAACTTTATATAATTATTGTTTTTCTTTTTGAATGGTTGATAGTTGTTGTGAGGTATGGATTTGGATTTCATAGTATGATTTGATGAAGATGTCTCTTCATATTGACTAATCTAATTTCAATATTCATGAAGATTTGTAAACAAATGTATGAAGGATAAAAATTTCATTACTAAGATTTTCCCCTATGTCCGATCGCAAGTTTTCAATGAACACTCTTTTAGCATCTGCATTAGGAAGAGTAAGATTGATCTATGATAACACAGCTAATAGTGGTTTATCAAATCTATGAACTTTTCATTTTTATTTTATTTGCATCACATTAAATAAGCTATGTTAATCTTAGGACCAATATTAACTTGGAAATTATTGTGGAATGCATCAAAAATCTCATTGAATGAGTGGATTGAATTATTTGGCAATGAACAAAACCATTCCAAAGCCATATCTTTCAATGACCTAGGAAAGATTTTAGTCAGGTGTTTATCCTCAAAAATTAAATCACTACACAAGGTTGTATATGCCAATATATGATTGATAGGGTCTCCCTTACCATTATATTTGTCAAACTAGGGTATCTCTATGTTTTTTGGAATTATTGTTTTCAAGATTTCAGGTGACAATGGACTCCTTTTGATATATTTTGATGGTTTTCCATTTTGTTTTTGGTTCAAGTTTGATATTTTTTGTTGAAGTGAGGTGATGTTTTATGAAATTTGGTTAATGATGGAATCATTCTCGGCATGCTTTGGGAATGTGGTGAAATGGTGGAATTGTGTATGTTTTTGGTGGACTAGTATGTTGTAAATTTATGAGACAGGATGAAACTTGAGATGTGACATGTGAAGATCCAAAAACATAAGGATTTCCAATGGAAATAACTAATGTTGGAGTTATACCAATTCTTTTTTTATCATTGAAGCAATGATTGTATTTGTGTATGTGGGAATAGAGGCTATATTCATGAGGAGGGAGACTTGATTTCCTCCTTGATTTTGATTTGTTATCAATGTTTGAGCGTAAGTAGTTGCGGTAGGGATGTTGGCATGAACTATATGAGTTAGGACATGCAAAACCTCTAATACATGGGCATTATTAATCAATTTCCTCATGTTATATATCATAGGGACTACAAGACCAACTAGAGATTTAGTACTCACATAGTCTTGGAGTCATTCTAAGTCTTCGTCAATTTTTTTTAGTTTGTCTTCGAGAAAATGGGAAACCATAGTCTCAACATATATAGAGATAGGTGTTTCTAAGGTTTTCATTGGTATGGTATCATCATGGATAGAATCTAAAATTGGTTGAGTATTGAGAACACTTTTCATGAAATATTTGGAAGACTCAAGATCCACAATGGATGTCACAATAGTGTAGGATTCCATAAGTCTAGAACTATGTCTCACTGAAGTACTGATAATAGGACACCAGGTCATGAAACTCCTATAAGATTAAAAACACTAAGTGAACACAGAAACTTGAATGGTTTATTGAAGACTCGGCACTTGCTCTTCCTCTTAATGTTGCTCTCACTCAACCGATGAAGACTTGACACATACTCTGTCTCTTGCTATTGCTCTCACTCAACCAATGAAGACTTGGCAATGAAGCCTTGGCTAATGCTCTCACTTTTTTCGTTGCTCTCACTTTTCCTATCTTGATGCTCTCACTGTTGCAACGTGTTGCAACCTGCAGCCTTGCTCAATGTTGTTGAAACTAGTGATTTGGAGTGAAGATGAATATAAAATTATCAAACATAAACAACACAACACTCGAAATCAAAATTTAGGCAATAGAAAGATATTGAGAACATGAAAATAGAGATCTGATTCAAATTTTAGTCGAAAATAGTAGGACATAGGTGCTTAGGGAATCTATGTCCTAGATAGGGTTTCTAGAAATTCAAAGTTTGAATTTTTAGGGTTCTTAGATCTATATGAAAATATGTCTAAAAATTAATTATTTTCCATATTTTTCTAATTTTATGATTGTGAACTTAAGAATGCAAGCATGTATCAATTTTAAAAGAAAATTAATATTTTTGAAATGTAGAAACAAACTTCAGACAGTAGAATCCAATAGAGAACATAGAAACAGAGGCCTTATTCAAATTTCAGCCAGAAAATGCAGTACAAAGGTGCCCAGGGCATCAATGTCCTAGATGGGGTGTTTGGAAATTCAAAGTTTGATTACACTTGTTATTGTTTAAGGTTCCCAATCATGTGCACAAATCATTTTGGCAATGAATTTTTTCCATATTTTACCAATTTTATGACTATTGAGATGGAAAATGCAAGTGTGCAAATGCGTAAACAATGAATGATAAATTTTAAGTGAAATTTTTTAGATATAAGATGCAATGATTGACTAATTCCAAGAATTCAAAGTTCTGAAAATGATGATTTTATACAATTTTGACACAAAACTATGCAATTTATTTTTACTTTTTTGACCTAATTATAGATGCAACTTTGAATGCAATGAACAATTTATGATTTTTAATGACCTAATGAATGCAATATGAATGTAGATCTGATATAATATGGTTGAAACAAACCCTATTTTAAACTATAATGCAATGTGAATGCAATATTTTTGTATTTTTGTCTTTTTATGAGGCAAAAAGGAACCCTAAATAAAAATGCAAAATAATGATATGCAAAACCTAGATCTAGGGTGAATTGAGGAAAATTTCATAAGGTATATAATGTTAACACGTCAGGTTCACCAAAATGAAACATAGAGAAAGGGAATTCCCTTTTGTGGTTTGCACCTTAGGGTTCCACACTTTTCTTAAATGTTTCATAAAATGTATGGGGGAGATGTGACAAATTGGAAATGCAAAGGATGGAGTGAGGGTTTGATAGATTTGGACAAGGTATGTGGTTGAATTATAGATTGATAGGTGAGTAAACCAACCCTTAACCAAATCTAAAAATATACTTATGATGAAATATAATTCTAACTAGGGTAATAGTGCAATTTACTATTTTGATACAAATATATAAAACATAGAAGTTCACAAAAAAATTTGGACAGCAAAAATGAGTAGAACAGGACACTATACACATGTACTTCCAATATAGGGCAGAAAATTGAGGACATAGTCACCCAAGGAATAAGTTTCCTTATAATTCTTTTTCAGATCTATTTTTGTAGTCCTTTAATGTCAAATCTAAGCTTTGGATTCCCACCTACAAATCTATTTAAACACTATTGGAAGTTTTTGTAATTGATTTTCCATTGGTGGACAAGATGTAGGTCTTCAAATGTAACAATAAATAATTTCTCTTCAAACTCCTTTCAATCCTCTTCAAACCCAAGATTTGCACATTCACAAAGAGAGGAAATTTTGTTTTATTTTAGGGGCTTTCCTCAGCAAAACCTCGTGTTAGTTTTTCCACTTCCAAAATGGAAATGTCAATGATAAAATTATAATGGATCATAAGGAATGATTAAATCACAAAGTGATGAAACTCACCACCCTTCAATGGCTTCCTTGAAGGACTGAAGTCATGCACATCACCTCAAGGACTTGGATATTACTTGCTTGATTTTCTTGAATGCTTTGGAGACCTACAAATGGTTTAGCCTTCACAAAACAATGAAAACATGAACACACATAAACTCGCATAGAATTTGGCATGATCTTAGGATCTTGAATTGTTGTAATAAAGCTCTAAAAAAAATTCTCTTGATTTCTCTTAATAATAATAATTTCTCTTAGTGTTCAACTCTTTCTATTGAATGCTAGATAGATTTTGAATAATGTAATAACTAGGTATTTATAGGCATTTATTCAATTTCTCAAAAAATAAATCTCAACAATCAACTTTAGATACTTGAATTCCAAATATTAAATTTCCACAACCAATATATTTGAATGTGGATACAAAATAGGGGGAAATTCATGCCCAAGGCATGAGTTCACTTGCCCTATTTTTCAAGATTTGAAGTGTTGGGGGAAAGGTCTTAAATAGATTCAATTATTTCCCTCTTTCAATTCATTTTAAATTGTTAAAAATGGGTCATAAAATGCAAAATTTAGGAAATTAAATACACAATTAGGTCCAATATTTCAAGGGGGGAATATAAAGTGAAATTTTCATGGGTGAAAATTTACGATGGCATTAGAACATCAAGCCTAATATCACCATAAAGGATTCATTAACATAGATCAAGAAGGCCACACTTTCATTTCCAAGGTCACACTTTCTAGGAGATGTATGTTATCATCACTAAAATGGGACCATTCCTTATGCAAACAATAAGCGAAGGACTATAATCCCCCCCTTAAAATATTAGTGTACTTGCTACACTAAAATTTTAAAGAGATGGAAATGCATCCCTTCATAGTAGAAATGCACCTAATATGAGGCTACCTAACCCCTTACCCCCCAAGTGTAGGGACAGAGGTGAGCAAGGATTAATGATGACATGTTGCTCCTTGCAAAATGAAATATGATTTCATAAAACTTAATTTACGCCTCCATTCATGGTAGTGAGTATGTTGTGATACTACAACTACCACATGGCAAGGAGCAGAAACTAATGCTATTTTTCTATTGTATGATTAAGTGAAGGTATTTTTTATATTTTCATTATGATTGAAGGAAAATAACCAAGAACTCTTGTTGCTTCTTGTGTGTTAGGCTCTATAGGGACACATATACCTTTTTCTTCTACACCACATACTTTTCCATCATAGCCAAATTGTTTCAAAATTTGATAACCTCTTCCATAAATGGCTTCCATTTCTTTTGAATAAGGTGGTTTTTTATAATCAATTTCATCATATGTAGATGTGTAATTTGTTCTTTCCTCTTTGCTAGAAGTCATGGATTTGTTTGATGGTTCAGTGATAGATTGTGTAACTGATATTATTGTAGCTTCTTTTTATTTTTCTCATTTTGATTGAGTAATATTATATTCCCCCATAAAATTAGGTATGAAATCAAACAATCCCCAATCATCATCCAAAAAAAATTCATAGATGAAAGGCATTTGTCTTTGTCTTCAATTTGTAAAGGTTCCACTTTTGAAGTTGGTATCAATGTTCTAAGAGGATTCGTCATTCCTATTTTAGTTTATAAAAAAAAATGAAATTTAGGATCATCTTTTATCGTGTAAACCTTATTGATGTATTCTATTTCATTAAATGATGAATCGTTGAAGGCACTCCTTTCATTTCATGAATCCATGGTCTAATCAAGAGAAGATTATATGATAGGTCATGGGGGATGGCATGGATGGGATTTTGCAATGTAATCTTACCAACATTGATAGGTAATATTATTACACCAAGTGGTTTTTTCCCACATTATCAAAATAATTACCATCAAATCCTCTCCTTTTTTGTGTTTCTAAGAGAGGTAATTCACTTCGATGAAAGAAAATATCCACATTATTTGAAGTCATACCCTCAATTAAGGCTGCTACATCATTTTTTGTGCACTAGGAGGGACAACAAATTTTTTTAACTCGTTCTAAAGCATTCCATTATAAACCAGTGATGTTTGAATCAAATCACATAAGGAGATCCTAGTATGAGTGTTACAAAGTTTCTCAACAAGATCAAATTATTTACCTCTATGTTGTGGAATGTTAGGTGTAGGTGGGAGGTATGGTTGAGGAAAAGGGATGGATTTTGTCATTTGTTTTGGTTTTTTTGTTATTTATAGTGTTATATATGTGAGCAATTGTGTGATAACTTGGTTGCTTCGACACATTATTACTAGTGAGTTTTTTTGCAAAGTTTAAGATATGGTCATGAGATTTAGGAGTTCCTGCAATGAGAGGTGACTTAGGAGATCCAATAATTAGAGTAATTTTAGGAGGTCCAATAATTAAAGGATTTTTAGGAGGTCCAATCATCAAAGGATATCTAATATCCAATTTTGCATCCATACCTCAATGGACTTAACTTCGTGTTGATGATCTTATATCGAGGGTGATCTAATGCCATCTAAGAAATCCCTCTTACTATATTTTGAAAGGAATATATCAATGATGTCATCCTCTTGTCTAATAATATCTTCTCAAGTAAGATATGTAGGTGAAGAGAAACAAACAAGATTCTCAAGATGCTCCATGATTGGATCTCCTAACACCAAGATACCTTATTCACAAGTAGGAGAGATATTAGGAGAAGAAAAAATATTATTATCATGATTACCAATGATTTCATTCTCTTAAACCAATCTAATATCACACATAGGAGATATAGTGGGAGAGGGATCAATGAAAAACAAAAAAAGAGGGGAAATAAACTCATTGTGACATGGTTGTAAGAAAAATTCTTTGAAATGATAAACAAGATCTAATAATAGAACATGAATTATCATCACACAATACTATTACATTGAGAACATAATTTAGTAAAAAAAAATCCTATAGATCTGATAATTTCCAACACTAAAATACAACAAATTTTCCCAAATTTGCAACAAATTAAGAAAAAATACACCTTCCTTTCACATGTAATAACACCTTTCCAAAATTTTAAATCACAGATCAACAAGTAGAAATAAACTAATAAGATAAAGGTAGAGTTTTGGGTAAAAATATTTTGATGCAAGTGTACCAAGATAGAGGTTCCCAAGGGCATCTATGTCCTAGAGAGGCCTTCTGAAAATTCAAAGTTTGAGTGTGTGATACTACTTAAGGATTCTAGATATAGTTGCAAATAGGCCTGACAATGAATGTGTTTCCAAAAAAAAACAATTTATGCCAATGAGGTTCAGAATGCAAGTGTGCAACAATGTTGAAAATGTTTGGACAATTTAAAATGCAATTTCCAGATCTAAGATGTAATAATTGACTAATTCTAAGATGCCACAATCATAGAATGGTGATTTTGATGCAATGTTGAAACTAAAAAATGCACTTTTTTCACTTTTTGAGCTATATGAAATATGCCTAAATGAATGCAATTAACAATACCAAATCAAATATCTACAAGAAAACACAGACTGAAGACATGGAGATAAATAATTGTGCAATTTTTTTTATCCAAGTGCAACATGACAAAGGCACCCAAGGGTATCTATGTCCTTTATAAGGATTTTGAAAATTGAAAGTTTGAATGTTTATTAGACAAAGGGTTATTTTTCTATGTGCAAATAGGTTTGCAAGTGAATATTTCTTTAGAGTTTTCTCACTTTAAGATAGTGTGACTCAAATTCAAATGTATAATAATGTTTGGAAAACAAATGATAATTTTGAATAGAGCTTTAAATGTAGATCTAACCTAAATGACTGATACTAACCCTGCTACAACCAATAATGCAATATGAGATGCATTTTAAAATATATATATATATATATATATATATATATATATTATGATACAAAAATGAAACACTAAATGTGAAATGCTAATCTTAGATCTAGGATGAAATTTTAGAAGGTATATAATGTTAATAGGTTAGGCTCACCAAAATGAAATACATAAAAAGAGGGAATCCTAAGTTTAATGTGTAAAACCTAGGGTTAATTTGTGTGTGGCCTTTTTCTAAGGTTTCATTAAGATGGAGATCCATAAGGTGCTTATATTGACTTTCAACCATGAGGATGAGTCAATCAGACCTAGATTTGCATCTTTTTGAGCCTTGGAAATGGATTGGGATTGATTTTCCTTCATTAACCTTATTAGAATATGTGCCTTGATTAGAAGAATGCAAGATGATAATTACAAGCAGATCTGGGAAGGGTAGAGTATTGTGTACCTATCCTAAAATTTTGGTGCCAGTCTGAATATGAAGGCAGAGATTCCCAAGGGTGTATATGCCCTTGTAGGAGTACTTATGTTCTATTTTTGCAATCCTCTAATGTCGGATATGAGACTCTTGTTTTCACTTCCAAACTCTTTAGATCACTATTAAATTATTATGTAGGTGAGTTTCTATGAGTTGACAAGGTGTAGGGATTTGAATGCAACAATGGATAAATGATCTTCAAAATTCCTTCAATCCTCTCCAAACCTAAAACATGCACATTCAAAGAGATGGAAAAGGGTTGTGCCATTTAGGGGATTTCCTTAGTCAAACCTTGCATTAGTGTTTTCACTTCCAAAATGGTGATGTCAATGATAAAATGATAATTGATAGGAAGTAATGATGAATCAAAAAAGTGTTGCAACTCACCACCCATCAATGGATTCCTTGAAGGACTAAAGTCATGCACATTAATTCAATGTCTTGGATCTTATTTTCTTGAATTATCGAATTGCTTGGAGACCTAAAAAAGGGTTAGCCTTCACAAAAAATAAGATGACATGAATACACATAAACTCACATAAGATTTGACATGATTCTTGGATCTTGAATTTCTACAATAAATCACTGAAATGTTTCTCTTGATTTTCTTGATAGTGTTGTTGATAATAATTTCTCTAATGATTTCCTATATTCTCCTTGATAGATTTAAAATGATGCAATAATGTTGAGAAATTATTGCCTCAAATAAATTAGTGTTTGGGTCTAAACCTTATTGGTTTCACAATACAATGTCGATGGAAATTTGAGTTGAGTCTCATCAAAATTTTGATAAATATTTGTCACTGTACTCAATGCGCTCATAGTTTACATTAGCGGTTATGATGAATATTTTCACATTTTGTGTTAGTTGTTAACTCATTGTCAGTGAGACAATGCCATGTCGCTGAGACAATAAAAGGTGTCCCACCAAACTTTTTATAGGGAATGTTAATAATTGTAATTTTTTGTTATATGATCAATGAGATTGTGCTACTTCAGAGAGTCTATAAGGTGTTCCACCGAAGTACTAATAAGGAAATGTTAATAGTGAACGGTTGGTCAAGACTTCATTGGTGAGAACGTAGCATGTCACCGAGACTTTGGAGTCACTCCCTTCAAAGTGTCGATAAGGAAAAATCATTAACATGGAAGTTAACGGTGATGTGGATACCATCTAGGTGGTGGGACCATGGTCAAGGATTGGTAAGTAACAAGCACAAAGTTGTAAGCTTGCATCAATGTAACATTGCAAATTCAGTGAGAGATTGACTTCATTCTCTCTAAAGTCTTGATACAACTTAGTGAAATGATAGTTACATTATTTTGTATTGTGTGGAAGGTGTAACAACTATCATATGGAAATGATTGGATCCTTGAATGGAGTGTAGTATGTAATGTGAGTACTATGGTATTTTATGCATTGTAACAAAGGATTATTGTAACATATAGATGATCGGAGATTGATCAAGAGGTGGATTAGGGAAGTGTTATGCTTCCAGAATTGGAATTGAATCTGTAAACTAATAACTAGAAGAGAAAGTTTTGTATCTTGTATGTAAATCACCTTTTTATTGTAATACAAGTGAGCATTCCTTTGGTGTGTGGGTTTTTTCTCTTGTAAGGGTTTTCCCACGATAAATATGGTGTTCAAATTGTGTGATGTTTTAATTCTTTGTTCTGTTAATTTCATGACATGTGCATCTCTATGTTCTATAGTTGTAAAGTTTTGTGAAATTTGTGTATCTCTCTCCTATAAAGTTGGCATTAGGAAGGCATTTCCACACTTTTCTTTCCTTACAAGTGGTATCAAAGCTTGGCCAGTTGTGTTATCCTCGTGGGTGATTCGGGTTTTAGTGTTTATCTTGTTGAGTGAGAGTTTTGTAGAGAAAATCAATTTGAAAACTTGTTATAGATTTAAGATGGCAAGCACATCTAGAAGAATGGAAATTGACAAATTTAATGGTGGAAATTTTTGAGCTGTGGAAACTCAAAATGGAGGATTTACTTGTTGATCGAGATCTCTAGGAAGGAGTTTTTGGAAATAAACCAGCAACATCTCAAACTGACTGGGATGCAAATGATCGAAAAGCCAAAGGTCTGATTAGAATTTTCTTGGCTAATTTTTTTCTCTTGAATGTTCATTATGAGAAGATAGCTAAACTTCTATGGAAGAATTTGGGTGATATTTATCAAGGAAAATCATTGGTGAATAATTTATTCTTGAGGAAGAAGTTGTACTCTTTGAAAATGGAGGAAGGGGCATTTGTAGTAGATCACTTAAATACATTCACCATGATCATTTCTCAATTGACGTCTGTTGGTGTGAAAATTGATGATGAGGATCATTGTATGCTTTTGTTATGTTCTTTCCCTGACACTTGGGATCATTTAGTAATGGCTATTGGTACAACAACCACTTTTGAGATGGAAGACATGGTTACTTCACTACTATCAAAAGAAATGTGAAGGAAAAATTTTGAGGGCCAAAGAGGCTCTTATTTTTCAAGGCAGATCAAAGGAGAAAGGAAAGAAAAAGGACAAGAAGTTGAAATACAAGTCAAAGGGGAGATCAAAATCTCCTAGTAAGAAGTCCAAGGTGAAATATTGGAATTGTGGGTAGACTGGACATATGGATGGAAAGATTGAAAAGATGAGAAAAAGAAGAAAAAGAAATATAATTCTTCTGATAATGATTCTTCTCAAAGCGATGTTGATGTCATCATTTCAGCCTTGGAAACTCAAGCATCAGATGATCTTTGGATTATTGACTCAGGTGCATCTTTTCACATGACCTCTCATAGAGGTTGGTTCTCTAAATACAAAAAGTATGTTGGTGGAAAGGTGTATTTGGGAGATGATTCTCACCTTGAAATTGTGGGTCCTGAAAGATTCGGAATTCAATTTCTTGATAGAAGAATTAAAGGAATAAATAAGGTAATACACATACTAGGTTTGTCTCGTAATTTTTGAAGTTGAATGATGTTGAGGTACAAGTTTCTTTTTCAAATGGTATATGAAAAATAACTAGAGTTTCTATGGTGTTGGCTTAGGGTGCACAATTTTTCACTTTGTATAAGCTTGATGCACATGTTGTACAATGTAATAGTGCTTCTATAAATTCATGTAATTCAGACCAAGTAGAGAACGAAAACGTTTTACCTATGGGTGCAAGCTCTTTTGAGGTGAATCTCCAAGTAGAGAAAACTATGTTCTGGCATTAAAGACTAGACCATATTGGTGAACAAGGCTTAAAAGCCTAGTTGAAGGGATTGATGATTGTAACCTTGAATTCGAAATTTTTGAACATTGTATATATGGAAAGGAGCATTGTATTTCTTTTATTTGAGTCCCCATAAATCTTTTGTAATTTTGGATTACATTCATATCGATGTATTTGGTCCAATAAATGTGCCTTCATTATTGAAATCTATGTATTTTGTCTCATTCATAGATGACTCTTTGAGAAGGACATTTGTGTATTTTCTAAAAAGAAAAATAGAAGTTTTTAGTCAATTTAAGGAATTTAAAACCTTGGTAGAAAATCAAACTGGTAAAAATAAATAAATGCTTGAGGACGGATAATGGAGGTAATTTTTTCTTGGCAAAGATCGATAAGTGTTGCAAAGACCATGGAATTAAAAGACATACAACCACTCCTTACACTCCACAACAAAATGGAGTTGCTAAAATGATGAATACAATGTTGATGGAAAGGGAAAGAAGTATGTTGAACAGTACTGGTTTGGAACAGAAGTTCTAGGCTGAGGCAGTAGCTACCATATGTTATTCTATTAATAGATCTCCCACTTTTGTGCTCATGGATAAAATTCCTATGGAAGAATGGTATGGTAGAAATACCTCTTTGAGACACATTAGAGTCTTTGGATGTTAGGCATATGCATATGTGTTGAATGAGAAAAGATCTAAATTGGAGAACAAGGTAGTAAAATGTATCTTCATCAATTATGGGATTGGTGTGAGAGGGTACAAGCTTTGGAATCTAACTACAGAGAAGGTGTTGTACAATAGAAGTGTAATATTTCATGATTTGAAACCTTCTATAGTTGATCTATAGTTAGAGATGAAAGAATTAGAGATCAAGGAGGCAGTTGAAATTCCACTTACTCTAGAGAAGGGGGAATTGTGTACTCTTGGTGGACCTATTAATTAGGAGAGCTCAATCAGATCTAAAAATTTTGATAATGAAGAAGTACTTCAATCTCAGCCTGTGAGGAGGTCTATGTGTGAGAAGTGGAAACCTAAAAGGTTTGGTTTTTCTATGTTAGATTCTAGTTATGCCTATGCTTTGATTGCTAACATTGATGAGCCTAGGACTATTATGGAGGCATTGGACATGTTTGATTCAAGTTTCTATTTGGAATCCATAAATGAAGAAATGGTGTCATTGAAGAAGAATGAAACTTTGGATCTGGTACCTTTGCCTAAAGGTCAAAAGCTTGATGGGTGCAAATTGTTTTTTAAAAATAAAATCAGTCTAGATGGTAGAGTTAAGAAGCATAAAGAAATTTTGGTCATGAAAGGGTATTCCCAGCTGGAGGGAATTTACTATGGAGAAATATTTTCTCTTGTGGCGAAGTTGACATCAATCAGATTTCTATTGTTACTTACAATAGTGTATGAATTAGAGATCGAGCAGAGAGATGTGAAGATATTCTTTCTTCATGGTTACTTGAATGAAGAAATTTACATGTCCCAACTAGATAACTTCGTTGAAAATGGCAAGAAAAATCTGGTTTGCAAGTTAAAATAATCTTTGCATGGTTTAAAATAGTCACCTAGAATGTGGTACCAAAAATTTGATAGTTATGTGTTGTCTTTGGGATTTGTGAGATCAAAGTTTGATCATTATGTGTATTTCAAGATTGAAAATGGTCAACTTCTTCTTTTTTCCCTATATGTGGATGGCATGTTATTCATTAGGAATGGTAAGGGTATGATTTTTTATTTAAAGTATCAGTTGTTAGCACAATTTAAAATGAAATATTTAGGAGTAGCTAGGTACATTTTGGGGATGGAAATCAGAAGGGATGGAGGAAATAGAAAATGTTATCTCAGCTAGAGCAAGTATATTAATGTTGTCTTAGAGAGATTTAATATGACAAATTGCAATCAACTATTTGTTCCAATGTTGTAAGGAATGAAGCTATCTATTGAATATTGTCCAAAATATCTTACTAAGATGGACGACATGACCAGGGTTCCTTATGTGAGTGCAATTGGTAGTTTAATGTATGTAATTGTCTATACATTGCCCAAGAAATGGGAGTACTTAGTCAATTTATGGCTAATCTAGGAAGACTGTATTGGGATGTTGTGAAGAGAGTTTTTAGATATTTGAAGGGTACTGTTGAATATTCCTTGTGCTATCATGGTCACTCTACTAGATCTTAGATTTCAATTACCTTTTGTGGATATGTGGATTTTGATTGGGTAGGGGACATTTCCAGTAGGAGATCCACTAGTGGATATGTGTTCACATTAAATGGTGGTGCAATCAGTTGGATAAGCAAGCGACGGGTTGTAGTTTCTTTGTCCACTATCGAGGTTGAGTACATGGTAGAAACTCATGTCTGTAAGGAAGCTATTTGGCTTAGATGCTTATGTTCTGACATTGGTTTTGATGCAAGGTAGATTTTTATTTTTTGTGACAGTCAGAGTGCAATTTTTTTGGTGAAAAATCCAACTTTCCATGCCAGGATGAAACATATTGGTGTACACTACCATTTTGTTTGTGATATGGTGGAGGATGGAAAAGTTAATTTGGAGAAAGTTGATACTCTAACGAATGTTGTTGATGCATTGATGAAGCCTTGAGCACAAATAAGTTTAAATGGTGTGCATGTTTTATGGGCCTTGGATCCTATGACATTTAATGACTTCAATCATTAGGAAGCACCAATACATTCTTTTTCAAGTGGGAGAATGTTCAGAAATTATTGTCTCAAATGTATTGGCATTCGGATCTAAACCTTATCCATTTGACAATGCAATGTCAATGGAACTTTGAGTTGAGTCTCATCAAAAATTTGATAAGCATTGGTCATTGTACTAAGTGTGTTTACAATTTACATTGGTGTTTATGATGAATATTCTCATGGTTGGTGTTATTTGTTAACTCATTGTCAATGAGACAATGCCATGTCATCGAGACAATAAAAGGTGTCCCACTAAACTTCCAAGAGGGAATGTTAATAACTATAAAACTTTGTTATATAATCAAAAAAACCATGCTACTTGAGATATATTCTATAAGGTGTTCCGCTAAATTCTTGATAAGGTGGTGTCAATAGTGAATGGTTGGTCAAGACTCTAGCAGTCAGAATGTAGCGTGTCACCAGGACTTTAGAGTCATCCCTTTGAAGTGTTGATAAGGAAAACTCAATGACATGGAAGTTGATAGTGATGTGGATACCATCTAGGCGATGAGACCATGGTCAAGTTTGGTAAGTAAAAAGAACAAATTTGTAAGCTTGTATTGATGTAATATTGAAACTTCAGCGAGAGACTGACTTCAGTCTCTCTGAAGTCTCGATAAAACTTAGTGAAATGATAGTTACATGCTTTGTATTTTGTGGAAGGTGTAACAACTATCATATGGAAATGATTAGATCCTTGAATGGTGTGTATTCTATAATGTGAATACTATGGTATTGTACACATTGTAACAGAGGATTATTGTAACATATATATGATCTAAGATTGGTTGAGAGGTTGATTAGGGAAATGTTATGCTGCCAGAATTGGAATTGACTCTGTAAACTACTACTTAGAAGAGTAAGTTGTGTATCTTGTATGTAAATGACCTTTTTTAATATAATACAAGTGATCATTGCTTTGGTGTGTGGGATTTTTCTCCCATAAGGGTTTTCCATGAGAAATTTGGTGTTCAAATTGTGTGATGTTTTAATTCTCTATTTTGTTAATTTCATGACATGTGCATCTCTATGTTCTATAGTTGCAAAGTTTTGAAAAATATTTGTATCTCTCTCCTATAAATTTGGCATTAGGAAGGCATTTACACACCTTTTTTTTCCTTACAACTAGGTATTTATAGGAATTTATTTAATTTCCCACAAAATATATCTCGATAGTCAAAATTTGCAATCTAAATTGGAAATGATAATATATCGACACCGACATATTAAAAATTTTAGCTTGATAAAATAAGAAGACAGATCTGCCCAAGGGTTCCCTAGTATTGGCCCTATTTTTTAGGGATTTAGGTGTTTGGGATAAAACATTAAACAAATGCATTTGTTCTATGCTTGTAATTTGTCAAAAAAGGGTAAAAATACACCTCAAAATGCATAATTTAGGAAATTAGGGGGTCAATTTAGGTGAAGAAAAACATAGGGTGAAATTGTTAAAACATCTTGATCTTAGATGCCCTATGAACCACAAATATGATACAAACATATATGATAACATGGAATATGTCAAAAGACTAGCAAAAATACCCCTATACGATGCAGGATATAAGAAACCACCATGAAGGGATTGTAAGGAAGCTAAGGTAGTGGAACAACTTCCTACACTAACCTTGAGAGGAGAATAATGCAAAAACTTTTTTTAGATCTTTAAAAGTTTCATAAGCATGAACAAGAATAAAGATAAATAGCATGCATATCATGACACATTGATTTACATGGGGAAAACCCTTTCAAGATAAAAACCCCACTCCAAAATCCAACCGATATATTATTCAATAAATCATAAAGATTATAATATACTTGTAGATCAAGCTTCTTATATGAGTATCACCACTCAGAGATCAAGAGATGACATGACTATTAACAAACTCTCACTTTCATACATCGTACTCACATACAATCATAATACAACACCCTCACAAAAATAAAGTTACATTCTAGGGAAAGACCAATCAACAAAATATCCATCATTAGATCTAAACCCTAATAATCAATTGTATAGATTTACAATCTATCAACTCTCGGCGACAAAGATTTACATAAGATTTTACTACTCGCGGGACCCGCCATTCCAACTCATTTCCACACAATTCACAACAAGGGTGTGAATTGCACTATCATCCCATCAATAATCGACATCAAAATATACACATCACCATCTGTCCTTATCAACCTACCGGGTCCCACCATACCTCAATCGCATATCACCAAGTCACTGAAAACCCAAACTTCACAACCTCGCATTGGAGGTTATGAAGTTTTGAAAAACCCATGACATACCACCAACAAAGAGATTAATAAGTCGAGAAGTTATGAAACTTCATAATCCTATGACATGGGTTAAGAAAACTTTGAATCTCGCAACAACAAAGAGATCGCTAAGTCGGGAAGTTATGAAACTTCAAAACTCTGCAACATAGGTTATGAAAACTTGGAATCCCATGACTTGAGTAATAAAACCATCTCGTTGCAAGGTTGAGACATAATTTCCCAAAAAATATCCCACTTTTTGAACACCTTGCAAGAGAAATGGGAGGGATTAAACATTGTCTCTTAGTTGCTAGGGGCCAAATGTCCCAACATCTCTGAACACCATCTAAACTTCCCTGTGCTCACAGGCTTAGTTACAAATTTAACAACATTCATCAAAGTCTCTACCTTAACTAATTTCACCCTACTATCTTCGGCCATATCTCAAATGATATTGTACATCAATGTGCTTGGTCCTGGCATGAAATGTTAGGTTCTTAGCTAGACATATCGCACTCTGACTATCACAATAAATTGTCACAACACCTTATTTTATTCCAATATTTGAACATAATATCTTAAGTCAAATGGCTTCTTTATAAGAATTAGTAGCTTCCATATACTATGCTTCAGTAGTGGAAAAAGCAACCACAACTTATCACTTTCTCATCCAACTGAATGCACCACCAAATAATGTAAACACATAAGCATTGGTGGATCATCTGCTATCAACATCACCTACGCAATCTAAATCCATTTAACAATGAATATCAAGGGAAATCTCGATTTCAGTCATATTACTATGATAACATAAGGAATAATCTAAGGTATCACACAAATATCTAAAGACTCTTTTAACTACATCCCAATGAACTCTACCAAGATTACACATATATCTAGAAAGAACTCCCACTGCTTGCACAATGTTTTGTCTAGTACAAACTATAACATACATAAAACTTCCAACTACACTCTGGTAAGGCACTCTTCTCATGTCTTCCATCTCAGATGGGTATGTTGGAAAATCTAAAATAGATAAATTTATTCCAACTGAAATAGGAACACACAATGGTCCACAATTATGCATGTTAAATCTTTGTATAATTGAATTGACATACTTAATTTGGCCAAGCCATAGCTTTCTATTCACTCTATCTCTTTTAATTTCCATCCAAATAATGTGTTTCATTGTACCAAGATCTTTCATTTCAAGTTTAGTAGAAAGTTGACGTTTCAATTCTAAAGTCATACCTTTCCCTTTGCTAATAAATGACATATTATCAACATATAATGCAATAAACAAGAAATGATCACCATCAGCTTTATAGTAAAGAAAATGATCTGATTTAGAATGCTCAAATCCCAATTTCAGCACATATGTATCAAATTTTTGATACCACATTCTAGGACTTTGTTTTAATCCAGAAAAATATTTCTTCAATTTTCAAACCAATTTACATTTACCTTTCACCACATAGTGCTCTGTTTGTGTCATATAGTTATCCTCCTCCAAATCACCATGAAGGAAAACATTTTTCACACCCATTTTCTCAACCTCTAAATCATGAGCAATAGCAATAGAAAGCAAAAATCTAATGGATGTCATTTTTTCAACAGGAAAAAATATCTCACTATAATCAACACCCTCAACTTGTGAGTAACCCTTTATAACCAACCTTTCTTTGTACTTCTCAATACCTCCATATGAACCAATATTTTTCTTGAACACTCATATGCAACTAACAGGTTTCCATCCTTCAAGAAATGGTACAAGATCCCATGTATCATTATTTTTCAAAGATGACATTTCCTCATCCATAGCAATCTTCCAAGATTCTACATCATTCATACATAATGCCTCTTCTACAGAGCTAGGTTCATCCATGTTAGTATTAAAAGAAAAAATATATCTCCAATCATTAGGTGAATACCTTTGAGGTGGTTTTATATGCCTTGTAGACCTATGAACAAGCTGAGTTGGAGGTTCTTCCTCCTCTTCTGAACATTCAGAGCTAGATGAGCTCTCCTCAACTTCTTGTCTATCTATGGGCCTCAATTCAACTTTCTTAGCTGTAGAAGGAAATTGAGTCACATCTTCTTGTTGACTTTGTTCTGGTTGCACTGTAATATAAGAAGGCTTAGTTTCTCTAAAAATATCACTTCTACTATCTATTACCTTCTATGCAATAGGATCCCAAAGCTTGTATCCTTTCACACCATAACTATAATTGATGAAGATACATTTCACAGCCTTGTTCTCCAACTATGTTTGCTTCTCCTTTGGCACATGTGCATATGCCTCACAACCAAAAACTCTAAGATGTATTAATGAAGGGTTGTGAACCAACCATGCCTCTATAGGCATCCTATCAACAAGAGTTGATGTAGGAGATATGTTAATCAAGTAACAAGTAGTGGCAACAGCTTCAACCCAAAAACTTTGTTCTAGGCCAGCACCATTCAACATACTCCTAGCCTTCTCCATCAGTTTCATGTTCATTCTTTCTACAAATCCATATTGTGGAGAATATAGAGTTTTCTTCTATCTATGAATACCACAATCTTTACAAAGTCTAACAAAATCATTAGAGAAAAATTCACCACCATTATCAAGCCTCAAACACTTTATTTTATTTCTAACTTACAACTCAACCATTACTTTAAATTCTTCAAATCAACTGAAAACTTTAGATTTTCTCTTTAGAATATATACCCATGTCCTACTATAATCATCAATAAATGAAACATAATATATGGATTTACCAATCAAAGGAACATCTATAGGACCAAACACATAAGAATGAATAAGATCCAATACACCACAAGATTTATGATAGCTCAAGTAAAACTAAAAGTGGTTTTTTTTTCCATAAATACAATGCTCACAAAAATTGAATTCAATATTACAATCAAACAAACCATCAACAAGGTTTTTTTTCTTCAAGGTCCTTAGACCCTTTTCTCCAATGTGGCCAAGTCTCTAGTGCCATAACATATTTTTCTCTACAGGTAACTTTGTTTCAGAAGAAAGAACACCCTTGGGTACCCAAAATCCATGACCATATACTGAAGGTGAAACCCTTACTTCTTTCATAGACTTGCTTTCCACAAAATTACTATTGTACTCAATAGTGCATGCATCAATCTTATACAATGTGCCATATCTGACACCTTTAGAAATCACCATAGCACCTCTAACCATCTTGCATCCTGCATCAAAAAATACTACTTTCACACCCTCATCTATTAGTTTGCTCATAAATAATAGATTTCATGCTAAACCAGGGATATGCAACACATCATTAATCCTTTTTATTCTACCACTAGGAAACCTGATTTTAACTTTACCATGACCAAAAATGTCTAAATGAGAATCATCACCCAAGTACACCTTACCTCCATCAAATTCTTCATATTCAAAAAATAAAATCTCTATTAAAGGTCATATGGAAAGATGCATCAAAGTCGATTAACCATGCATCATTACCTACACGAGATGCCAAAGTTGTAATGAATGTGTCACAATATCCCTTCTTGGACTTATAATCAAAATCAAATTTCTTCTTTTTCTTCTTATTTTCTTCTTTGCAGTCCTTACGAACATGTCCAAGCTTACCACAATTCTAGCAAATAACTTTGGTCTTTCTAGAAGACTTAGATCTCTCCTTGGACTTGGATTTGTCACACTTCTCATTCTTCTTGCCTTTTTCCTTAGGTCTTCCACAAACATTCAAGGCCTCCTTGGCACTAATGGATACCTTCCTCCTCATCTCTTCAAAAATAAAAGAACCCACCACATCTTCAGTCTTCAATATAATATAAGTACTCCCAATAGCCATAACAAGAGAATCCCATGAATCAGGCAAAGAACAAAGCAAGATATGAAATTTCTCTTCCTCATCCATTTTGACACCAACAGATTCCCACTAAGCCACTAGCATATTCAATGATTCAAAGTGTTATGTAATATGTCCACCCACTTCCATTCTCAAGAAATACAATTTCTTCCTCAAGAAAATTTTGTTAACTAAAGATTTGGCTTGATACATCTCACCAAGCTTCTTACAGAATTTTTGTGCAGAGGTCTCTTCATGGACATTGATTAAAACAGAGTCTTCCAGGTAGAATCTAATTAGATCCTTGTCTTTACTATCCATAACATCATATTGATAAGCCAAAGTAGGATATGTAGGCCTTGAAACATTCTCATCAACAACATCCCACAGATCTCGATCTATCAATAGATCCTCCATCTTCAGCTTCCACATTTCAAAATTATTTCCAAAAAATTCATCCACCTCTATTCTTCCTAATGAACTTGCCATCTAAAAAATTACTGCAACAAGATCACAAAGTGTCTTTTGCACAATCTCCCACTCAAAACTAGATTAGTTCAAAAAAAACCCAACAACCCACAACTAAAACCAAAGGTGATCAATCTCTAATACCACTTGTAAGGAATCTAAGGAAGTAGAACAACTTCCTACACTAACCTTGAGAGAAGAATAATGCAAAAAAAAAATTATATCTTTAACAATTTCATAAACTTGAACAAGAATAAAGATAAATATCATGCATACCACGACACAGTGATTTACATGGGGGAAACCCTTTTGGGAGAAAAACCCCACACTCCAAAATTTTCCCAATATATTATTCAGTAATAAAGATTACAATATACTTGCAAAGCAAGCTTCTTACAAGAGTATCACCACTCATAGATCAAGAGACAAGATGACTGTTAACAGATTCTCACTATTGTATACCATACTCGCATATAGTCATAATACAACACCCTCAAAAAAATAGAGTTACATTATAGGGAAAGACCAACCAACAAAATATCCATTGCTAGATCTAAACCCTAATAATCAATGGTCTAGATTTACAATGTATCAACTCTCGTCGATAAATATTTACATAAGCTTTTACTACCCACGAGACCCACCATTCCAACTCACTGCCACACAATTCACAACAAGGATATGAATTGCACGATCATCCCATCAATAATCGCCATCAACATATACACATCACCATCTATCATTATCAACCTATTGGGTCCCACCATACCTCCATCACATATTACCAAGTCGTTGAAAACCCAAACTTCAGAACCTCACATCGGAGGTTATGATATTTTGAAAACCCACGACATGCCACCAATGAAGAAATCACTAAGTCAGAAAGTTATGAAAGTTTAGAACCCCACGGCATAGTTCATGAAAACTTGGAATCCCACAACAACAAAGAGATCGCTAAGTCGAGAAGTTATGAAACTTCAAAACCTTGCAAAATAGGTTATGAAAACTTGGAATCTTGTGACTTGAGTAATAAAACCATCTTATTGCAAGGTTGAGACACAATTTCCCAACATGGATAACAAGAATGTATATGCAGTACACAATAACCCACCATAGGAATATATGTGAGATAACAAATAATCCAATTACAGAGGAGGAAGAGGATGTGATAGAAATAATTTCTAGAGTGATGTAACATGTTACAACTATGGAAAATAGTTCATTATGCCATAGAATTTTTGTTAGAAAAGAGGAAAAAATTCCCCTTTTATAGAGATGATTCCCATGATATATTTCATTGTGACAAGGCACAATAGTATTATCATAATACAAAACTTTTTAGAAGTGATGACCTAGAAGATAATAAAGGAGAAAGAGTGATAAGAAGAGTTAAAAAAGGAGTTAAAATTTTCCAAATAATTGATAATTGGTACTCAAACACATCAAATTAAGATTATTCCAAAGAAGAACAACTGCTACAGATAAGAAAAAAGAAGAAATATGGCACAAAGAAAAACAAAGCTACGATACTAACTATATAAGGAACAAACACTAGAAAGAATAGAAGGGATATTAAAGAAATTATTGAATAAATAGAATTGAAAGAAGAAGAAGAAGAGTATGACCAGTTTTAACCAGTAAGAAAAAATATGACAAATAGTGGAAAAATCAAGTAAATAAATTATATAATAGTAGAAGGAAAAAATAGCATATTTTTCAAAAGAAGAAGTAATGAAGTTTTTCAAAAAAAATCTCTTTTATTAAAATTAAAATAATTAAGAAAGTATTAGAATAAATAGAAAAACCAAGTACATCAGATTGCAGAAGGTCAAAATTAGAAAAATGGTCCCTTATTAATTACCATAAATATGAACAACAAAAAATTAAACATGTAATGATAGATCAAGGTGCGGACCTCAATATCATTCTGACAACCACTATGGAGAAGTTGGGAAGACCTAAGATCATTAGAACACCTATTAATATTACTCTAGCTAATGGTTTTGGCATGGAAACATTAGGAATATGGAAGAACGTAGAAGTAAACATAAAAGGGATCACACAAATCGTTGAGTTTAAATTTGTAGATATGAAGGAACCTTTCAAGATGAGGAAGATCCTAATAGTTTCAAAGAGATTGAATTAGAAAGTGACAATGTTAGTACTAACAGTAATGATGTTCTAGAGGCATGGCTACAAGAACATGAACTAACATCTCAGAAGGTATATGGTTTCTAGAGAGAATTTATGATACACAAGAAACCTATTAGACCTCCACAAATTACTCCAAATTCAAGAAATATATCACAAACACCTATAACTATCATACAGCCACTAATATAACATGTTTCACACCCTTCCAAATAGAAAAAATAAAGGAATCAATACACAAAAATGGAGTAAACTCAAGAATAGATCAAGGCTATCTAAAATATGAGGTCAACAAAATAATTACACATAGAATAAGATGATTGAAAATTTAATAGTTAAAATAAAGTACCCATACTTAAGGGGTAGACCCTAGTTTGAATGTCAATTTCCTCGACCTAACCTTAAACACATAAAAATAAGAGATCTAATAAAAATCAACGACATTAATATAACTTAAATAAAATTCACATAAATGTATCATAGTCCTTTCACCCACCATAAAAGTGAAAATATTCACTGAAAAATTAGAGTCGTAGAAATTTAATGGGAAAAAAATGTAAGAAATGGCTAGACCATTTATTGCAGTCATCCCGCACAAAATTTATAAATAACCCCTTCACCACCTCATTTTCACTCACCTAACATTTTATTCTGATAAGATCTTGCATTCTACTACTCCACACTAACCTTGTGCTAGTTCCTACTTTGCTGCAAAAACTTTAGCTACTTCAATGGTTGCACCTACTCTTGTAGGGGTGATCACACAATACTGGTTTACAATTTTTGGCCAAACTAGACACTGAAATAATTTTTTCTAACTAAATCTTCACTTTCGGGCACCTATAGCAGCTAAACCATGAGGAATTTGAAGATGATGCAAACTAGTGATTTGTGACAATTTTTTCTGTAGATTCTAAATATATTTTTTCAATTTTTTTGGATTCAGATTGTACTTATTTTTCCATCTCCTTCAAAAACTATTTTTGTTTTAGTAAACAACATTTTTAAGGAGTGATGCTCACCGTATACAACATAATTTTTTTTCAATGAAGGATAAAATTCTATTTTCAAATTTAAATTCATAACTACAATATCTAGTGCTTCCAATTGGTTTCATAGTATTTTATTGAATATTTTTTCTTTAATCAAGCTTTGAAGTCAAACCAATTACAATTTAGACATAGGCGGACCATATACGATGTAACTTTTTTTGTATGTATCAAAATTCAAAAACAAATTGTTGAATCAAGGACTTCAATATCTGGTGCACTCATATTTTTCAAAAAAAAAATTGATAATCTGCTATTTTTCCACTTGTGCAGAACAAAGAGCTTGATTTTCAATGAAAAACCTATGTTTAATAAAACTAAAAAAATAAATACATAATAAAACCAAAATATATTAAAATTATATTCGTTGGATAGCTCGTTCTGAGGACTACCATCATCTATTTGGGTCTATGAAGTCTCCTCCATTTTCATCCTCAACTTGAGCTTTGAAGGGAAAAATTCTAGAGTTTTTTGGTGCCATAGGGTAAAAAGGTGGGAAAAGGGGGGTTCAAGCGAACCCCCTTTCAAAAAGGTTTTTCTTTGTGTTTTTTGTGGGAATGATGGGACCTTGCATTTAATGGGTTTGCTCGAACCAAAGTTCTAGCGAACCCTCTTTTGATTCGCTCGAACCAAAAAGTTTATTTGAACACCAAAAACCAATTTTTTTTGCATGGGGTTATTTTTTGCAACTTTTCCTTCCTCACTCAAATTGTAAACCACTTTTGTGGGTTTACCCATAGATAACTCACAAAATCTAAAATATAAGAAATTACCCGACAAAGCAATGGAGACAAACCCAACAAGGTCATTCTCAAAAGTGCTTGCAAAGGTTATCTACATTGAAGATATCAAAAAATACATCCACGTGCCCCTTGTGGAAATTGACAATAAATTTTTTGAAATCCTACGACTCAGTCTCTTGAAATAAGGCACACATCAATACCTACCACAATATAAAATTATATTTGAGAAATGACTAGACATATGGAGAAAATTTTGAAATTTCACTGGCTAGGAAGTGGATCTGCATAATCCTAAGTAATTCCAAGATGAATACCTCTATTTGGACCAGCCCTACCGAATTATAAAGGATTCCATCCTAGCTATCACAGGACTATGGTCTCAAGGGGAAGTCCTACAAAAGAAAGGCATTAAGAATGTAGAGGTCACTTGACTAGCTAGAGCAACCTATCATGGTTGAAGCTTAGATATTACAAAAATCACCAACTTTGTAGTCAAATATACCACAATGGGTATAGATTACAAAGTCTACTACACCAAATGAGAGGATTTTGGCACTGCAACCACCATCCACACATCATACCAAATGGTCATAGATGGAAAATATATAGACCTCTATGAGGTTTTTCGGAAAGAACTCATGGACAATATATAATGCACCAAGCAGTCTCACTATTATTTTAAGTATTGGACTCTATTGATATTCCTAAATTTCTATT
This sequence comes from Sequoiadendron giganteum, assembly GCA_007115665.2. Lineage (NCBI taxonomy): Eukaryota > Viridiplantae > Streptophyta > Pinopsida > Cupressales > Cupressaceae > Sequoiadendron > Sequoiadendron giganteum. The sequence goes on along the minus strand of CM021101.1, from coordinate 475,494,475 downwards.
TCATGAATCAACTACCAAGGTTTGTGGGGAAAATATTGGATTCAACCAAGCTAGTGGCGGCCCAAATCCAAGAACATACCAAAAATTTCCAAGATGCCACCTCATTACTGAAACCTACTAGGGGTTATTCAAATCCCTCCAGCAAAAATTCTAGGCTAGAGAATGCATCTCCTATGAGGTGGTTCACCATTATATCAAGGATATAGCTTTCCTATTAGATAAAGACTATAGTTTTATGGAATCCATTGAGTCAAGTGTTGCATGTGTTATCATTGATGTCAACTGAGTGGTATTGTGGAATGTTGCATGTAATTCAAATAGAGTGGTGATCAGACATATGTCAAAATGAAGAGTTCAAAAGATAAGTCTAGAGGAGTAGACAAAGGATTGATGATTGTAAAATTTGCAAGGAGAAGGACATGGTGATGATTTTCATGATCATGTTATACATAGTTGTACCATATCTTTTGTTACTTCTGAATAAGTGAAAGTTGATAGGTTGAAGTGTATTTTGATATGAAGAAATTTTAGTTTATTTCTTTTGATGAAAATCATTGTAATTGTTCTCTATAAGAGTCTGAATGTTGTTGTATCCATCCTTGATATAAATCATTGATGAAATAAAGTTTGTAGGGTTTCATGTAGTCTAAGGCATATGAAGTTGTATTGAATAAACTCCATATAATGCTCCATATTCCTCCACATTTGAAGATATGGCATTTTGATTTAGAAGATGGATAGAGACAAATGTGAATTATGTATGTTCTTGATTACAGTGCATAAAAGTTACTACAAAATTTTCTAGAGCTAGAAGAGTGAAGACACTAGTATAGTGTTGTTGTAGATAGGAATTGTCTAGGGAATGCTTTGCATTTCTCCACATTTCAAGATGTGATCTTGCCGATTGGAGGATAAGTTCAAATTGTATTTATGTTTTCTCATTTCAATTTTTAGGTGTCGAGGATTACCACAAACTTGATTTTCAATGTCCTATCTTAAGATTGGGTTTCTAGGGTTTATAAGTGATGTTGAGTTCAGTATATATTTATTTGTGCCAACAAAGTGTAGCATGAAGTTTTGAAAAGAATGTATGAGAATATTTTTTTATGCCATATAATTTTTGTAAAGTGATTTGCATGATGTTATTTGTTCTCTCCAATACCGCTTTTGGTCTAGAGCTAATGCATGGAAGGTGTTTGTTGGGTTGACCTAGTATGTTGAGATGATTGTGTTAGATGTTTGTATGTATGTGTCAACATTGAGATGTGTGCTAAGGTAAAATAGGTCGTAATTATCATCTGGTTTGAATCACATTTGATTTCATTTATTGTGGATCTGTTTGGAGCTTACTAGTTGTGGTCATTTTATGTTTCATGTTACACCTTTTATCTTGGCTGACAAAGGAGGAAATTTTTGAAGCATGTGGAGGATATAAATAAAAGATCATTTTTTTGAAAAGAGTGTGGGTGTGTAAGTGTAAAAATATGTATGTGTGAGTGTGGATGTGAGTATATGAGTGTGTGGAAGTGTGTTGAATACAACAATTTTTTTTTGTTTAGAGGTGTCAAAGATAAATGTTAGTGTGAAGGGTGGTATTTCTACAAAGGTGATTGATCAAAACAAATTGTTAATTTTGTTGTACTAAGGTTGTACCCTCTTTCTATAAGTTTTGTAATCTGTAGGGAGTTGTAGCTTCCTTTGGTTGAAGCCAAAAAATTATGTTTTAAGGAGTTGTAGTTTCCTATGGGTTGTAACCCATAAATTTTTTTATAAATATTGTTTTTATTTGTGAGGCTAGATTTTTATAGTAGTTCCAAGAAGCTTTCTCACCATGGTTTTTACCTTCTAGTATTTTCCACATAAATCTAGTGTTATGGTTGTGTCTTGATGCTTTGAATTGCATTGTTTAAATATTTATTTGTTAAGGAAGTAGAAATATTTGGTTGATAAAGTTGAATTGGATTAATTTGTAGTATATATTGATTCACCCACCCCACTCTCAGTATATCAGTGTGTTCTAACAATTTTTATTAGAGTTGAGTTCCTTGGTGTAGCCTAATAGTTGAAGGTAGATCTTGGAATAGAACACATGGCTCACAAAGAGTCCTCTTATAAAGTGCTAATATTTTATGGAAGCAACTATGCCTTCTAGAGTATAAGGATGGAATCCTATCTCACCTCACTAGGGTATGATGTTTCAAGAGATACAAAGGATGATTATAATAAACTTTATCACCCTATTACAAATGCTAATACGAAGAAGGCCCATGAAAATTATGCTAAAGAAATAATTATATCCTAAGTGGGTTAAAAAATTTAGAGTTTGTCAAGGTAGTGTAGTACAAGATACCCAAGGAGATAAGGGATAAACTCAAAATAATCTATGAAGATAATGATAGTGTAAAGAAAGAAAAATTATAATCATACAAAACAATGTTTTGAGAATCTAAGGATGAAAGAAGAGGAAAAACAAAATAGTTATTTTCTTTAGGTGGGTGAAGAAGTCAATGGAATCAGAGGAGTAGGTGAAGAAATAATTGGCTCATTGGTTGTAAATAAAGTTCTCAAAACTCTCCCTCATCTGTTTGATTCAAAAGTATTTATTATTGAAGAATCCAAAGACTGGTGAAACTTACCATGGAAGAGTTGCTTGGATCTCTCATTGCCTATGATATGAGAAATGAAGTCCAAGGTACACACAAAAGAGAAGTTTCTTTCAAATCTATGAAGAAAGAAGGAACATTTGGTTCACATAGTTAATCTAAGGAAGAAGAAGCAAACTTTAAGAGAAAGCTAAAGAAAGGATTAGGCAAGTATAAAGGTAAATTACCTTTCAAATGTTTTAAATATGGAAGAATTTGTCATTATGCTTCTAAATTTTCTTTTGGAGAAATGAAAATAGTAGAAATGGTTTCAAGAGGAACAACTTCAAGAGGAACCTTCTTTCAAAAGAAGACTACAACTCTTCAAAAGAAGTAGATCACTACTCATCAGATGATGAAATAGGAGAGTCTATATTCATGTCCATGGTGATCTCTGATGTTTTAGACAATCATTTGGATGAAGAAGAAGGTGAACTTAATTTTGAAGGTGAACTTGTTCTACTCTTAAAGACCTAGAATATGTAAGGAAATAGAACAAAGAACAAAAATCCATAATTGAAGCTAAGAAAAATGAATTCATAAAACTTGAGAAAGAAACTTGGTTACTTAAAGAGGAATTGGAGAAAGGAAAGTCTATAAATTTGGATAACCTTGAAGAATCAAATCTCATCAAGCCTTAAGGAAGACCTTTCCAAGCAAGAAGATTCTTCAAAAATAGATTCAATTATGCATTTTTTGGTTATTATTTAATTTACAATAAGTATGGTCATAAGGCTATGGATTGCAAATATAAAATGAAAAGAAGAAATTTTTAAGTAGGAATCATCTTGATTCACTAGTGGATTTCAATTTGATATGTCAATCTTCAACAAATTAGGATATATAAAAAATATTGTAGAAGTGGACTAGAAAAATCAAAAACTCAGATGGAAAATTTTATTGAGAAAATCAAGGAGAGTGACACTTCTAAGAGAGAGGAAAAACAAAATAAGGTTAAAAATTCAATGGTTTTCCAAAAATTTCATGCTCAAGGGAAAATAAATATTTAGGTAATTTAGACAGTGTATGTTCAAGTCACATGATAGGTGACAAAATAAAATTAATCAATCTTGTTAAGTGGAATGGTGGATCAGACAAGTTTGGAGACAATTCATCTATAAAGATTTATGGAAAGGGCACCATAAGCATCAATAGAAAATCCATGATAGATTTCCTCTATGTAGGTGGTCTTAAGCACAATCTTCTCAGTGTAATTCAAATGTGTAGCAAAGGATAAAATCTCATATTTCATTATCAAGGGTGTGAAATCAAAAGATAACATTCACGTAGATTTGTGGTAGAAGGATCAAGGATAGAAAAACACTTATTTACAACCTAAAGGGTGTTAATGGAAGAAGTTGGGTTCTAGGATAGACAAGTGAATTTTGGCTATGACACAAAAGGATGGGACACATAAAATTTGGTAATCTTATGAAGATTAGCTCCATACAAGTAGTAAGAGATATGCCAAATATTATCAAGCCCACAAGCACCCTATGTAATGAATGTTAGATTGGGAATACAACAAGGATAAGATACAATACCAAGGATTATTATTCCACAAAACTAAAAGGGAATGAAAAACTTAGAAAGTATTTCAAGAACCGGTATGCACCTTTAGTATCCTATGTTTCTTTTAAAAAATCAGATTTCAACACCCTGATACAAGAACATACTACTATGCCATAAAGTGGAAATAGAAATAGTTGAATTCCCATGCATTGACCCTTAGAAGAAAGATGATGTAGTTCATGATCTAAAAATATTTCAGCAGCATAACAACATATAAATTCACATTTAAGAATGAGAAACATGAAGAATATAAGAAAGATAGACAAAAGAAAAGAAAACATGATATACATGGGGAAAACCATTTCGGGTATAAAACCCCACCCTCCAAAGAATTGAGCCAATGTATTAATTTGCAACAATTAGGTTACAATGCATTTCAGGCTCATAGCCTTAACATGGAGACTACATATTGCTCTTCTAGAATAAATATGGCAACATAACCCTGTAATGAAAGATTCTCCTCATACAACTCCTCTTGCAAATGCTAATATTTATAGAGCATCAAGATGGACACCTAAAAATGCCACATGTCAACATCCTCTTCACTGCATGCATGCAAACAAAAAGGATAACATGCAAGGCACCTATCTTCACTTGCTTAAGAAACTATCATAAAATCTCAACATGCAACCCATCTACCATAAATTACTATGACATATTTTAGACCTATCAACATGCAATATGCCTACCACATGCAAGACTTACACCTGCCATAATTTCACTAGTCTTGACTCTTACATTTTTATACAAGATGTCATATTTTTTTCATAATCTATCATAGTAGCTAGCATAGTCCAACTCTTACAACTTATGAAAAATTCCACTAAAATAGCTTATAGTGGGGTCCACAAAGTGGGATGCCTATTTCCACCAAATTAGGATGTATGACATCCTAGTCACTTGACATGTAAGTTTCCACCTTACTAAAGTAAGTTCCACAAAGTGATATCACAAGAATGACATAAAATAATACATAGGCTAAAATAAATAAATAATTAACATTAATGCTAGGATTTGCAAAGGTTGAGACACCTTAATCCCAAGATTCTCCCACTTGTCAAAGACCTTTCAAGATCCAAAAGTCAAACAAGATTTTTCTACTAGGAGCCTAACAAAATCACTGCAACCATCCATGAAACCACATGAACCTCCATCATGCTCTCATGCACTAATAAGATACCTACAAAAACATCCAATATGTCCACCATATCAGACAAGAACTCTTTTCATCCTCCAACATGCCAGCTATGGAAGAAAAGGAACAAGCCAAGGTGTATATGCAACAATCCAAAGTGAACAAGCACCAAATCCAAGTGATAACAAAGGTTGTGGATTACTACAAAAACTCCACTATTCTCATGAGCTAAACAGAATCTCAACCAACTCTAAGCCCATAACCAAAACATAATACTAAAGCCAAAAAATCTTCCAGAGAACAAGATAAACCATCAACTATAAAAACAACCAAAATGGGTTGCCCTCATCCAACTGATAAACCCACCAAACCAAAAATAGCACCCATATAAAATGCTAATCCATCCAATCTACCATACCACAAGGTATCCAAAATATTAGTAGAACTTATGTTAACAACATATCCAACCCATGAACTACAAATAAAAGCTCCATGTGCCAAACCTGTCAATGAAGAACATACACATCTAGGAACTCTCACTGCATGGGTAATGTCAAACCTAAAAATAGACCATGGAATATCAAGCCTACCAATCAACACTTATACTAAAGTGTGGCTAAAAAATAAGTCATATATTAACAAAGAATAATCACAGTGATCTACACATGCAATACAAGACACTGTAAAGTCTCTAAAAAAATGTCACCATAACTCTCCTAAGTCCACCACACTGCACCATGTGAACATAAACCTCCAAGAAGAATCCATAGAACAAAGAGAAGACCTGTAAATTGTATCCCAATCATTTCCTTTTTCCAACACGTCAAAGTTCCAAGTTGTTCCAAGTATGATCTCCTTCACAACCCCAAAGAAGCCTCAACAACACCCAAACATCCAATCTCATTAGATCAAACATAACATATAAAATTGCATGTATCTACATGGATGTAAGCTTCTCAAAGGAGATCAAACTACTCCATTTCCCATCTCAAGAAATCAACCCACAACCATCCCCTATGATCATCATAAATGAAAAAATAAACCCAAGGAGATAACCATGCTATCCATATCTCAAAATGAATCCTCTAGGACCATCTAAATGCAACTCAATATCCATTTCAATGAAAGAAAGCATAAAGAACCTAAGAGAAACAATGGGAAATACCTCTGAAGTGACAAGCCACCAAGTAGACCAATGGTGGGGAAAGATAATTCTCCTCCAAGATATGCAAGCCACCATGAATCCTTCAAGATAAATCTCCTCCTTGGTCTTTGTTAAACTCACGTCCAACCAAGGTGTAGGCTCCTCGTACTTTCTATTGAAATCTATTCTAGATTAACCATCTCAACAACACTTCTCTCATCTTAAGAGAAATACAAAATCAACTCATTCTTCATGTATCCATGAGAACCATCAAATAATCATCTCATGCTAAACTTCAAATGCATCATTGCGCTATCATGAAGTTCTTAAGCATATGACCAATGCACCCAAAACACAAAGAATCACAAGACCACTATCAAAGCTCCAATCATCTAAATCAAGAACTTATCATGACATCATGATCTTACCATCCCCCTTAGTAGATCCCATGCTCTGAGTGAACAAACCAAGGTCTCAAGAGCAATACAAAAAAGCCAAAACTCTAATGTGCCAACAAGAGTATACCAACAACATACTCTAAACCAACATCACTTGTCAAAGCATTATCAACTCCCCAACCAAAGACTCCAAGAGCCCTCAATGGATCTAAGGTATCACACATATTCAATCTCATGAAGATGACCATCTCCAAAATAGTGTCCATGCAAATGCGAAAGAACCCTTTTGCAGCAATAGGATCTAAAATCTCCTCCTAGTAACATCTAAAACACTCAAGAAGATCATCCATCACGAAGTGATAAATACACATCACTACCAACAACTCCCACTGAACCATGATATCAAGGCACACATGGAACCATGACAACCATCTCATCCATGAATATCATCCAAGCCAAGAAGATAAACTACATGCTACATTTCCCCACAACTAACTATCCAAGTACTCAACACCATCCTCTCATAAAAATGCAATGCATTCCAATGTACAAATGACCATATACAAGGTCAACTAATGAAATATGCACCCATTGAAACAATCTTGTGGATATAGACATTCCACATCCAAGTCATCCCACTACATCCAATGGGTAGCTAATCCACAAACTTCATAACTCATAGATCCCAAACATTGAAGCATGCAAACTCACCATCAAATTAGTAACATGCAAAACTAAGATATCAAAGAAGATAGCATGTAGATTTTAATACTCAAACACCAGATCACCACCAAACCCAATTTTCCAAATAAATCCACAACTGAATGCCATAGTCAAGGGACTAACAAAATCATTCTTGCAAATCTGCAATTGTTTTCATCCAGGAAACTCTAAGAGTCTAAACACAATATTCTCCATAGATCTACAAACCACATATTTTTATTAACCATGTAAAACCTACAAAACCACTGTGTTTTATAACACTCATGCAAATGCATATCCACTTATCACCTGGAAGACCCAAAGGCCTGTAAACCACCATAATAGTTAAACTAGAACAATGGAATATCATGAGTATGCATAACCATAGATTTTTAATGGAAAATCCATAAAAAAACCCTAGATCCAACCAACATGAAACTAAGACATTCAAGTACAACCAACCAAAGGAAGAAGAGGTCCAAGAACTCTAGGCTCATTGGTAGGAAAACTCAACCACCACCATGTACATGCATTTGAGAGAGAATTATACTATTTCAAAAGCTTCCAAATCATCCAATGATCAACTCCATAGACTACATGCACTTGGGGTTATTAAAACAATTCCTTCCAATGTTAGGAATTAAAAACAAACAACAAACATAGACACACCAAACTGAAGTCATAACAACGTGAATCTCTTCATATGACCAAAGAGTCCATCTCAAACACCCAATATGAAATCTCTACTGCACATAACAGCAGAATGAAAAATAACCACCATGCATGAGGGTTATCCAGTTGTCAAATCAAGAGCTCCAGATCAGTAACATATCAAATTTAGCCACATGACCAACTCCATAAAACTCTACCTTCTTCACTCTTTACAATGCCTATTGTTTCTAGAAAACAAGATCAAATACAAAACTTCCACTCATGCAAGGATAAATAATCATCCAATTCCTTCAAAACAGATTCCATCAAGCTTGCTAGGCTAAGAAATCACATTAGGAGAAATATCCAAAACCCTAAACACCACATGCAGCTTACAAACATACACATGCAAGAACATGTAAGTGACATGCAAGTCTATGCAATTAAATGAAACTTACAAACATACTAATGCAAGCACATGGAAGTGACAAGAAATTCCATGCAAGTACATGAAACACACATACAAGTGCATACAACTTAAAAAAATACACATGCAAGCACATGCAAGTCTGAAACTAAACTCTGATACCAAATGAAAGGGAATGACGAACTTATAAATTCTTCCAAGAACTGATATGCACCTTTAGTATCTTATGTTTCTTTAAACAAATAATATTTTAACACCCTAATACAAGAACATACTACTATGTCATAAAGTGGAAACAAATATAGTTGAATTCCCATGCATTAACCCTTAGAGGAAATATGATGTAGTTCATGATTTAAGAAAATTTCAGCAACATAACAACATATAAATTAACATTTAAGAATGAGAAACATGAAGAATAGAAGATAGATAAAAGAAAAGAAAACACAATATACGTGGGGAAAACCCTTTCGGGTAAAAAACCCTACCCTCTAAAGCATCGAACCAATGTATTAATTTGCAACAATTTAGTTACAATAAATTTCAAGCTTGTAGCCTTAACATGGAGACATCTTAATCTTCTGGAAAAAATCTGGTAGCATAACCCTATAATAAAAAATTCTCCTCATACAACTCCTCTAGCAAATGCTAATATTTATATAGCACCAAGAAGGATGCCTATAAATTCCACATGTCAACATCCTCTTTGTTGCATGCATGTAAAAAAAAAGGATAACATGCAAGGAACCTATCTTCACCTACTTAAGCAAATGTCATAAAATCTCAACATACAACCCATCTTCCATAAATTACTATGAAAAATTTCAGTCTTCTCAATGTGCAATACACCTACCACATGCAAGACTTACACTTTCCATAATTTCACTAGTCTTGACTCTTACACTATCATACAAGTTGACATAGTTTTTTCATAATCTATCATAGTAGTTGTCATAGTCCAACTCTTATAGCTTATGAAAAATTCCACTAAAATAGCTTATAGTGGGGTCCACAAAGTGGGACACCTATTTCTACCAAATTAGGATGTATGTCATCTTAGTCACTTGCCATGTAAGTTTCCACCTCACCAAAGTAGATCCCACAAAGTAACATCACAAGAATGACATAAAATAATACATAGGCTAAAATAAATAATTAATTAACATTAATGCTAGGATTTGCAAAGGTTGAGACACCTCAATCCCAACAAAGACCATTGGAACTAATTCATATTGAATTTTGTGGACCTACTAGGACAAATATTCTTCAAGGTGATTTCTCTAGGATGACATGGGTTGCATTATTAAGGAAAAAAATCAAAATCTTTGAGTAGGTTTAATATTTTCAAGTCAATGGTTGAAAATGAAATAAATGCTAGAATCGAGTGTTTAAGTTTTGATAGAGGTGGTGAGTTCACATCAAATAAATTTGAGGAATTTTGTGAAGATCATGGAATAAAGAGGCGTCTATCTACTACTAGAACTCCTTATAAAAATGGAGTAGTGGAAAGTAAGAATAGAACTATTTAGGAGATGGTAAGGACAATGTTGAGTGAAGCCAAGTTGCCTAATATATATTGGAAATAATCAATCCATAGTGTTGTTTATATTCTTAATAGAGGTCAACTAAGTGTGAACAAAACCAAGACTCCTTATGAGCTATGGTATGGAAGACTAGCAATTGTCAAGTACTTCATAATTTTTGGAAGCAAATATTATATCAAAAGAGATGAGGAAGGTTTGGGAAATTTTGACTCAAGATCTAATGAAGGAATCTTTCTTAGATATTCAACTATGAGCAAATATTACAAGTGTTGCAATAAAACACTGAGGAAGATAATTGATAGTGAAAATGTTAGGGTTGATGAGAGACATCATATCACACATCCCTCTCTCCCCCTCCATCTTTGGAAATGTCTCCCTCTCTCTCCCTTTCTCTTCCCCCTCCCTCTTCATAGACATTCATTGTCTACTTCATTTAGAGGTTTTCTTTCACTCATTTTTAGAGACCTTCGTTGCACAAAAATATCATTTTCTAAATGGCCAACCAATTGAACTCATGTAATACACAAATTTATGCCAAAAAAATCTTAAATCTTCCCTAATTGACATTCCACACCTCTTCAACATACCCATTGCACACCAAGATGTGGTTGCTAGTTTAGTGCATTGAATAAATTATAATTAAGAAATAAGACAAAAAATTGTAACAAATAATTTTAAATAAAGTAATAAATTATTGTCTAGCTCTAAATCAACATACTAATCAAACCTATAGATCTAGGCTAATTACGTCGAAGGCATTCCCTATATGAACATTACCATATGACTTTAATCATCAATGCTTGAGAATGTGGTAGAATGGTGGTTGACCATTGAAAAAGATCTACCATTCGATGAATCCAATATAAAATAATAAAATTATAATTATAAAAATAAAGAAAGCAAAGAATCAAATAATTTTTACATTTCCACTAGAAAATATGTTTTGCATTCATATTATAAAGGTCAAAAACAAAAAATAAAGAAAGAAAGCAAAGAATTAGATATTATTTCTAATTTTCCAATAATATTCAAAGTGTATAAATTATATTATTATTATATATAATATTTTATATAACATAAGTTGGTATAATTTATATTTTCTATTGTTTTTCAAAAAAAAAATTATGGTATTTTTTATTTATTTTAGATTATAAAATATATATTTTTAAAATATTATTAATTTAATATTATGAAA